>OX451738.1:1148631141-1149835243 GCA_948472305.1 Vicia faba | reverse complement strand
CTACAGTTTATATAAATTTTTCATGAAGGTGTGGTTGTCTTCGTCTTGAAGAGACGAAGCGAATGACATAGGTCTGAGCTTCTGAAGTTATAGTTTGAGAAACCTGCAATTCACGTTGGCTGGAGGATAAAGATGACCAACGTGTCAAACTTCAAACCAATGAAGGTGTGACACTTGTTTTTTTTTTAATTTCATTTCTGATTTAATAAGTGATCCAGTGTTTTATTCACTAATGACCATGATATGCACAGTGCGCCAGATCCCTTAGATTTGATTCCTAACGCGTTTTGACTCTCATCCATTGGTCCACATCTTTTTGGTTTTTATTTTATTTTCTGATTTTTATATTTAATTGTTTTAATCTTCAAAAATTATAGAAAATTCATTTTTAGTCTAAAAAATCTGAAAAACTAATGAAAAATATTTTGATTATTCTCTTTCTGATTTTTATTTTTTCACAATTTTATTTTATGTTTTGATATTTTTTTATAAATTATAACTTTATTTGATTTGTTTTAAATGTTTAAAATTACTTTTATATATTTTTAAATTCTGAAAAAATTGTGGAAGGATCCAATAATATTGTGACAAATATTGGTGACCTCATTTATTTTTTATTTCTGACTTTATTATTTTTTATCATTTTTGGTCTATTTTACTCATTTCTTTTAATATTAAAAAATAGTTTCTGACTTTAAAAAATTACCAAAAATTTTGTAAAAATATTTGAGTCCTTTTATGATTTTTCTATGGTCTTACTTTTTATTTCTTGATTAATTTGAACATAGTTGATATTTTTTCTCTTTTATTTCTATTTTAAAACATTTTTAAAAACCTTTTTTTAATGTATATATATTAAATGCAATATTATTTTGTGATTATTATCTGGGTGATCTTGTGTTGAATTTTGATTATGAACTTTATTAACATCATTGGATCCATGGTGTTGAGTCTAACTCTATAAAAATGGATGAATGATTTTAATAATAGTTTGATTAAAATTTAATTCAAATGTGATTTGTATGTTCTTCCCCACCCCTCTTCATCTTTCCCTTTTTTATTACACTAAGTGTTATTGGAGCATAATCTCTATATCATGTCTCAAAACAAATGGTGATTAGATTTCTATTGACCGGCCTCAAAATAGGTGCGACTTCTATATAAGTCCACTTACGATTGGTTAACATAATGCTAAATTTTGTCCGATCCGAATAATGATCATTCGTGGCCTAAACCTATGTTTGCAAGCCAAGTATGTTAATTTGATCCCTTTGATCCAATAACTTTGAGATTCATTGTGTGGAGGCTTTGGTTCTACCAATCCTCTAATGGATCTAAAACACTTTTGGTCAACGCGGATCACTTAAACATTGTTGATCATTAAATGGTACTTGTGAGGATTCCAAATGGATGATATACATGACAAAAAGAAAATTCAACTTGTTGCGTGGAGGCTTTGGTTCTACCAATCCTATAATGAGTTCCAAATGCAAGTTTCAAGATGATCATCCAACTAACCACTAATTATTAATTTGTTTCATTTTATGCTTTTATTTTTTTTTATGCTTTATTTACCATATACTTTAAGCATTACATTTCATGTATTTGTATTTTGCTCACTTGAGAATTTCTATCCTTGTCATTTTTGTTTTGCTTACTTGAGTCTTTCTTTTCTTTTTCAAGACACCTAATAATTAACATGAACCCTAAAAAAGGTTTTAATGATACTTGGACTATTTGGTTACTATCCTTGGTATTGTGGAGTATTGGACTTCTTGTACTTAGCATTAAAAAACCTTGGCCTATGTTGGAGACCTTGTGACCTTAATTGATATTTTGTCTGGAGTTATTGTGATTTACCTCAAGACATTGGGTTGTTTATTTGTTTTGTGTGCAGGTTATTGTGATTACATTCTTTGTTTGTAATCTGGAATTCACCCGTATACACCCGTTACTCTGCTCAATTTTTTGTGAAGACCTTAATACACTTGAAGTTTGGTTCTCTAAAGAGGTCTAATACATTTGCGTGTTTGGTTTTAATCCAAGAAATTGGAATTCTATCTTGACTAATAATGTCAAATATTGGATTCTTGTTGGTTAGATGGTTCTTATCCTAGCTTTTACCTTATTCTTTAGGATAGTCTCTTATTCTCCTCCCATTTTCTTTAATTTCAAAATCTTCTTCCTCCTTTTGAAAACTCTTCTTGTTTTTAAACTTGAACCACTTTCGTAATAAACTTGGACTTAGGTCCATGTATTTTCAAAACCTTTTCATAAATAAAATTCAATCAACTTAATAATACCTTGACATTTTTTGTGAGAAGACTAAAAGTCAATCAATCTCATTTCAAACCATTTTTTCCATTTTGGCTCTTATCTTTAAAACCTTTCTTAAAAGATTGGACTCTTGTAAATTCTTGTAGTGATGCAAACAACTATACTTCTACAATATGTAGTGAAGAGAGATATTTTCCACTTGGGTGTTGAGTGAGGCATTGTTGATTTTAAAATCCAAGCCATATCCTCCACTTTGAGATGATGTAAATTCTCCTTTCTCATGATTGTGGGTAGTAAGTATATTTTCCACACGGACAATGATGATGTTGTCTTATCTCATAAAATTAACCAACACACTTGTGTTTTAAATTTTTTTAAAGAGGAACTACGTGTACCCTGATCCCCTATTGCATGGAAGGTGGTACGTAGGCACTAAAGGTTCACAACCGCGGAGGATGCATAAATTATAAAAAATATATTTATTTTCTCACCTCCACCATCTATTTTACATACAACTTTTTATAGCCAAAATATACAGATTTTTCAAAGAGGTTCATGCGGAGTACCGTAGATGTTTAGGGTGCTAATACCTTCCCTTTTCATAACCAACCCCCTTACCTTGAATCTTTCTCCCTCTTTTTGGGTTACTCGCTCTTTTCCAATTCCTTTGGAAACAAAAAAGCGCGGTGGTGATTTTTATTTTGATTTGTGTAAGTCTAGTCAATTCAATGGCTTAGTCTTAAACATTTCTTCCGCTACAATCCCGTAAAAGGATACAAAAATAGTCTACAGGAACAAGTAGTGCATAAAGCAGTTGCGAGAGAAGAAAACCAAAAGTAATAACAAAAAGAAATAAAACACTACAATTGGCTAAACCAAGACATAAACAACACAAATAAAACTAAATCAAAGTCCCCATAACAATCACATGCTGCAACACCATCCAATCAGGACCAAGATAGAGTTCATATGCCAAAATCACCATAATTGGATGAGAATCTAAAGGAAACAACAACATATCACTAAAAACTAGAAGGCTAGGCCAGGAGTCTTGATCTTGTATTGTTTCTGACACATGATAGGGTTCTGAAGCCAATCAATGAAGGAAAGAGAGTTCATTTGAGAATATTTAAGAAACAAACATTATGCTAAAAATATTGTTATCCTCCACCTCTTTCACATTTATTGACTTTCTGGTAAAAATGCTATTGTTACGAACATACTAGATAGTCTAAACCATGACATCCCATATCATAATAAAACCTACCTCTTATTTTAACCTTAGACCCTAATGAAAGAAAACAAAATAATGAACCAATGATTCCTTGGAATATCCAGCTACACCATTAACCACCTAAAAAACCTTACCACACACTAGAAACCAAGCTACAAGTCACAAATACGTGGGAGGCTGATTAAAAATGTTCCCCAAAAAGGGTTCATGAGCTACACTCATGATCAGTAGTGACCCTCCGCTTCAATAAATTATCTTTCAAAGGAAATATATTTTGCAGAACCTACCAAGATCTTTAAAATAAATAGGAACAATTTAATTAAAATATCCTAAAAAATAGGACCACAATCAGATTGGACTTGATAAGCAGACTCCATATATTGAAGAGAGTCATCCCTATTTGTAAGTTCCTTAGTTTTACGAATGGCGTTAATTTTTGTAAAAAAAAACTATAGCAGAAATATGTTAAATAGGATGTGTTGTCTTTCTATGAAGAAGAAGTGGAGAAAGAAGTATTATTTTATGTTAGGACATGATAATTTGAAGTATTTCAACATATAAAACAACATGTCATAAAAGATGTCCTATGAAGGAGTATACAACATCACGCCTGAGTTGAGCTGGATAAGTGAATTCAATTATGATTTAACAGATGTAGAATATTATGGAAATATTATGAAATACTATGTGGTGTTGAATTAAAGGTTAAGACAATCAACTTAAAATATTTGAAGATTATTCAGTTTCTAAATATGGAGATTATTTAGAAAAATAATGATTGAAGACCTTGTTTGTAGCAGAAGTTACTGTTGTTTGTAACAGCCAAAGAGATATATTTTGAAGGCCCAAATCTAGTCGTGTATAGGTTATAAATAGAAGCTTTGTAACCTATAAATTGATACTATTTTAATGGATTTGTCCCTGGATTGGTATGTCCCCAGAGTAGGAAAGTTGCTCCGAACTAGGTTAACAAATATGGTGTGTTGTTTATGCTTTTCAGTACTGTTTTCATTGTTTATATCTTGCCTATTTTTTTATGTCAGATTATATTTCCTAACATGTCATAGGACATATGAGTTCTGCCATACTAGAATCTCAATTGGTATCAAAGCAGGCATCTTGTCTTTTTCTGGATGAGAACCGTGGGGGATACTTTCTAGTGTATGAGAAAGGGCTAATGTGATTCATCATGTTTTATTTTTCCAATAAAGTTCAAAAGATTCAAGGTTGATTCAAAAAGTTTGATCTAATTGAACAAGTGCTTGATTCAATGATCACAAGTGTATAACTTTTTGAAGAACATTATAGGTCATTTTGATGCTCAACACTTAGAAATATTTCTTAGTACAAAAATCAGTGTGTTGTTCTTGATTTCAAAGTTGAATAACTTTTTGCTCAAACATCCAAATGAAAACTTTCAAAGCACATTGTCAAGATTGATCATTCATCTTTCCAGAGAATCCAAGATTGCACCATAAAGGACTAAGAGTTGCTTGCACCATGGCTTCAAAGTCAGTACCTTGAAACTGATGTTTTATCTCAATGTCAGGATTTGATTTCCATAATGTGGCTTCTAATCACTAGTTTTGTGTGGGTTTTTCACTTAAACATGTTTAGCAAACTAGCTCAGACTTGTTTGTGCATCAAAACACGGGAATTGAGTAAGTTTTGATGGATTACAAGTCATATTTTGCTCATGATGCAGGTGCACATGTATTCCACACACACTTGATCATTTCTCTCACTTTTTGTTTCCATCATGCTCAACTATAAATAAGGAATACACTCCACTCATTTTATCAAGCTTGGATAGCCAAAGAAGTTCTGCCCGAACCTCACAAAGCCTCTGAAATTTTCGAATTCATTTTCTCCTTTAGAGGCTCTTTCATTCCTTTCTTTTGATTTAGTTAGCTTCATTGAACTTCTCTAAAGATAGCTATACTTTTACACCAAGAATCGAGCGATGAATCAAGCTCACCAAGTCCAGTTTCAGAGCTTTGAATTGGGTTTCAACATGTAAATTCCTCCATCAATTCTCTTCAAACTTGTTACAACAATGTAGCTCTCATCATTCTATACTCAAAGCATCATTGGTTTTTAATGAGAAGTGAGTTTTTGTCATGAATTTTCAAATACCTTTTCATTTTTTCTTCTAGTTTTTTCCAAATCGACTAAGCTATGGTTAATATAAATTTTTTGCGAGGGTACCATTGGAATCGTCTTGAAGAGACGAAGAGAATAGAATTGGTTTGAGCCGCTAATTTTATAATTTAAGAAATCTGGTTTTGAGCTTGGCTAGAGGTTAAAGACGACCACACTAGTGTCTTCAACCAATGAGGAATTGCCACGCGTTTTAAAAAAAATCTATTTTAAATAAATGATAAATTGTGTTATTCATTGATGACCATATCACACACAACGTGTAAGATCTTTTAGATCTTCTTACTAACGCGTTTTGACAACGATCTAGTGGTCCAAAATTTTTTTTAGTTTTTTTTTTAATTTTCTATTTTTTTTAAAATTGTTTTCAACTTCAAAAATTCATAAAAAAATTACTTCAACTTCTAAAATTGTGAAAAAAATTTCAAAAATACTTTAATTTTTTATCTTATTGATTTTTATTTTTTCACAATTTTTTTAGTGATTTGGTATTTTTTTTATGATTTTTCACTTTATTTGACTTGTTTTAACTGTTTAAAAATACTTTTCTTGATTTTAAAATTATCAAAAATTATGGAAGGATCCAATGACATTCTTTTTAGTATTGGTGACCTTATTTTATTTTTATTTTTGATTTTATTATTTTAAACAAATTTTAGCTTATTTTTCTTATTTCTTTATATTTTAAAAATAATTTATGACTTTAAAAAATTCTAAATTTTTTTATCAATACTTATTGACTCACGTTTGATTTCTAATATTTTTTAGGATATTTATTTGGTGTTTTAATACATTTTTTGTATTTTAACAATTATTTCTTTTTTTTAAATCATTTAAATTTTGTTTTATATTAAATGTATTTTTTTTATTGGTTCTAACTTTGAGACACTTGAGTGTTATTTTGGGACGAGTTCCTCAACCTCATTAGATCTTGGGTGTTTTTAGGTTGAGAAACCAAATCAACAAAAATGGATGAATGATGGTGATATTTGAAACCCTAATTTCATCCGAAACATTGGTTATACTATCATCCCCCCTCTTCATCTTATCGCTTTCTTGTTTTTACTTGTGCTACATGTTTTTGGAGAATGATCTATATATAATTTCTCTAACATGTTTGGTACATAGATTGCTATTGATCGGCCTAAAAATAGGTGTGACTTCTACGTAAGTCCACTTACGATTGCTTAAAAAAACGCTAAATTGGTCCTGATTCAAAAAAGGATCATTCGTGACCCAAACTAATGTTTGTAAGCCCAAATATGTTTAATTTGAAACCTTGGATCAAATAACTTTGAATTTCATTGTTAGGAGGCTTTGATTCTATCAATCATCTAATAAACTTCATGAATTTTGGTCTAAGTGAATCATTTGAGCATTGTTGTTCATATGTGGTTGCTTTGAGCACTTGGAATGAATGGTATACTTGACAAAAAGCAAATGAAACTTGTTTTTAAGAGGCTTTGATTTTATCAATCTTCTAATGTGTTTTCAAAAGCAAGCTTCAAGATGGTCATTCAACTAACCTTTAGTACTTGACCTCTAACTTCTAATTCACTAACAATTAACTTTACTTTACGCCTTTATTTTGTGCCTTTACTTTTATGTACCATTCATTTTTTAGCATTTACATCTTATGATATTTTCCTTTTTCTCACTTGAGCATTTATCTTTATGTCATTTTATCTTTGCTCATTTGAGCTTTTATTTTCTTTTGAAGACACTTAATAATGAACTTGAACATTAAAAGCTTTAAGGTTACTTGGACTATCTGGTTACTATCCCTAGCATTGTGGAGTTGTGGACTCCTGAGACTTAGGTTAGAAGCCTTGAGACCTTGGAACTCTGTGATCTTTGGTTGATATTTTCGCGAAGATCTTGTAATATCTTTGGGGTTTACCCAAAGGCATTGGTTAAAATTGTTTTGTATCTTATTCTGATTTGCATGCTTTATTCGTAATTGAGAATTCTTTTGTATACAGTTGTTACTTGGGCCAATTTTTGTCAATGAAGACTTTTCTTGGTTCTTAATTCATCTGAAGCTTGGTATTTCTCAAAGGTTTAGTATTTTTACTTGGTTGGTTTCCATCCAAAGGATGGAAATTCTACATTGACTTATTATGTCAAGTGTTGGCTTCTTGTTGGTTAGACCATTCTTTTTATTAGATTTCACCTTATCCTTTAGGATAGTCCCTTCATCTCCTCATATATTCTTTAAATTAAAAAATCTTCTCCCTCCTTTTCAAAGCTCTTCTTATTTTCTAACTTGAATCTCTTTCATAATAAGCTTAGACTTAAGTCCATTCATTTTAAAAAAATCTTTTCTTAATCAAACTTTAATCAATGTAGTCATACTTTGACATCTTTCTCAATACTAATAGTCAATTATCCTCATTCAAACCATTTTCCACTTTGTCTTTTTAATTTAAAACTTTTCATAAAAGATTAGACTCGTGTCAATTCTTGTAGTGATGCAAGCTACTATACTTCTATGTTATGTAGTGAAGAGAGCCATTTTCCACTTGGGTGTTGAGTGATGGATTTTAAAAATATCCTCAACTTTGAGATGACCCAAATTCTCCTTTCTAATAATTGTGGGTAGTAAGTATGTTTTCCACTCGGATATGACGATGATCTCTCTTCTCTTCAAAATTAACTAACACACATGTGTTTTAAAATTTTTAAGGTGAACTACGAGTACCCTGATCCCCTATTGCATGAAAGGTGGTCCGTATGCACTAAAGGTTCACAATCACGGTGGGTGAAAAATTGTAAAAAAATACTTCTTTTCTCATCTTCACCATCTTATCTTGTATACATATTTTTATAGCCAAAATGCACAGATTTTCATAGAGGTTCCTGTGGAGTACCATAGATGTTTAGGGTTCTAATATCTTTCCTTTACATAACCAACCTTCGTACCTATATTCTCTCCCTTTTTTGGGTTTATTCTTTGTTTTCCCATTTCCTTTGGAAACAATAAAGCGCGGTAGATATTCTTATTTGATTTGTATGAATTAAGTCAATCCAATAGCTTAGTCTCAATATTTCTACTGCTACACTCGCATAATGGAACAAATGTTTTGCAAGGACTGAAAGGAATCCTTATGCGTTGGAGAAGCAGACTTATTCAGAATATTCTATTTGTGATGAGAAGCAAATGCCATTATTGTTGAAGTCTACTCCAGATATGTGTTATAGGGAATCTCCTCTTTAGGTGCAGAAGGATGACATCCATCACCTCAAAGTCAAAAAAGAGGTCTAAACATTGTGCTTATAAGAAGAAATCTTCTTGAGGTGTGCATGCTCTGCATGTATTGGTTTGAGTTTGAAGGTTGATCAACTACTGAAGGTTGATTAGATATTGAAGGTTGATCCTCTTATATCCCTTACAAGAGTTATGGATTATTATGGTATCTTCAGACCATAGTTAATGGTGAAATCCATGTGTTTGAGACTGATGTTGGAACATTATCTCAAAGTGTGTTTTATTCCTTCATCCAAGGAAGTATCCATAGTGGAGTTTAAGGTCAAGCCACTGACCTAATCTGGAATGTTTTGGGATGTTAATGCATGTCATGATTGTTTGTCATGAGGATAAATCAACTGGTGCCACATGTGTGCAGAAGAAGATTGTTAGACCAAATGTCATACCTTGTGTGAGAAGGTAATCTTGTCTGACTTATAATTAATACTTTAATGGGAGCTAAGTATTTGTTTATTCTTTAAGGAGGTTGTGCATGAGACTGACGGTGAATATTTTTTCGGGAGGCTAAGTATTTGTATGAGGAGTTATGCAATTCTACATTTTGAACATTATGCTTCAGAGAGTATGTGAGTGTTTATTTCTCTCTATAGCATTTATGTCTTTGGAAAAACCTGAGTAAGCTGCACTGGGTTCTAATGGGAGCTTCTTAAAGGATTTCTATGCACAATGAGTCATTTGAATAATGATTCAAGAACCAATGTAACCAGGTTCTGTATTATGAAGTTGATTTCCCACATGATATCTTAACATCATGATTGTTGATGGCTATTTTGTATGCTTGAGATTGCGCATATGAAGTTAGACACTCATGCATTATTGTCAGAAGTGTCATTTCTGACTTTATGGATTAGAATGTGGAGAGTCAAATTCGGTCTACAGTAGTATGCTTGATGAATGCATGGATACCTTGTTGAAGACCTCACTAGTATCAACAATTCCTAGTGGATGTAAGGACATAAGACTGCTAACAGATACTTTGGTCTGTGTAGAGTGTTTTTGAGGAGGTGTTTTTCTTCCGCTGCAAGTCACTCTAGATGAGTGTTGATTATCTGGATCTTAGTAAAAGCTTTTAAGAAAACTAAGAAGTTTTAAAGATTGAGAGTGACTTCACACCTAGTATGCAGGACATCTTTCCTATTCATAAGGTCACGATACAGTGTGTGGATATGCAAGGAGTCAGAGGGCTTGGATATATTCTCAAGGAGTGAGAATATCTAATTCAATATCAACTCTACTGAGGGATTTGGTGTTCAACATATGTGTAGAAGTGGTGGTCTTCATCATGAAAGCATGAAGTCTTTCATGAATCATCAACAGGTGCTCAAGTTTTCATCTTCAACTGGAGCATTGTTTATCCATGACAGGGGGAGTCATGTATTTTTCTATAGATTTTTGCTGCAATGGTACAGACATTGGAGTGTTTTTCAAACTTGTGGAGATCATATGCCTCTTATGAGGGTATGATGTCAGACAACATGTTATGACATTATGAAGTTTTTGGTGATCTTGAGAGGGCATGTTTGGTTCTAGCCACATGAAGTTGGATAAACTATCAGAAGTTCACATATCTCTTGAGTGTTTAATGGTTGAGTCTGGGAGAATTTATTTTTCTCTACAGATTTTGTGAAGGACTCTCTGAGGGTCTTTATTATTGAGAGATCTCACAAATATTTCATTCTGATGTCTTGGTGTGTGTCACTAAGTCTAAGTGAAAGGAGAACACTTAGAATCCAGTGGAAGACAATATGAATTAAGATGTGTCGGTCAAAGTGTAAGAAGAAGATGACAATGTCTGACTAAGTGTCAGGAAATTATTCAGGACATGTTTCCTATATGATCAACAATGGGTTTTTGTGTCCAGTGTGATTAAGCACGTGGTATAAAGGAGTGGAGAAAATATGGGTGGATATGCTTGTGCATGTACTGTGACCTATTTTGCTCAGAAGAAATAGTCTAGAGTTTTAAAGGCGTTCAAAGTTGTTATGGACAATGCACATTGTATTTGGTGGAAGTTTCTGCTCAAATAACGTTTCCTTTTGACCAATATTATTTCTAAATTCAAGGATTGTTATTTCCCAACTAATTGTCCAACTACTTATAGAGGTTTCTCCTTTCCTTTCTCAACAGTGAGTATTTGATGTGTCCATAATTCTTATGGCTTTTGTTTGGGTTTGGGTGAGTTGTGCATGGGTCTGGTTTTATGAAGGCCTCCTTTGCCAATTTTTGGCTAAAAAGGGGGAGAAAGGATTAACTCAGATGTTGAAGCCATGGGAGTTTCTTATAGTTGTTATACATAAATGTCAGATAAGATGTTCAATCCTATTTCTGTGTCTTATTTTGTGACCTATGATAAGAGTTATGAACACAATTGTGACCTGTGCCCTGAATTACCCAGGGTGGTGCTTGGATACTTCTTTAGTTTCCTCTTATGCCACAAATTGACTGGTGGTTGCTTCATGGTCTTATTTTTCCTCTAGTTGAAAGGAAGATCTATTCCTATATGAATATAATAGGTTACTGGGGTGAGGGGGAGTGTAGACCTATCATCTTCCTCATCTGGATTAGTTACATCAAATATCTTCCATACTTTCCTTCCTTTTATATTGAGGTTGCTGTTCTTTGATGCTGATGTTTGTACTATAATGGAGCTCATTTAAAATGCTTGTAATAAGATGTCTAACAAGATTTCCTAACATCTTTACTAAAGTATGACTCCATGTTGATGTGTTGTTGTGTTCAGTAATTTCTGAAGACTACTGTTGGTAGATGTTTTTGTTTATTGTTGTAGTATTGGGTTGTAATTTTTAATATATTTGTTTTAGCAAAAATTTGCCAAAAGGGGTGATTGTAAGTTCCTTAGTTTTAAGGTTGGCATTTATTTTAGTAAAACAAAAATAACAACAATATGTTAAATAGGATGTGTTGTCTTGCTATGAAGAACAAGTGGAGCAAGAAGTCCTATTTTATGTTAGGACATGTTAAGTTGAAGTATTTCAACATCTGGAATAACATGTCGTATAAGATATCATATGAAGGAGCATACGACATTGCGCCTGAGCTGAGCTGGATAAGTGAATTCAATTATGATTTAACAAATGTAGAATATTATATGAATATTTTGAAATCCTATGTTGTGTTGAATTAAAGGTCATGATAATCAAGTAGAAATATTTGAAGATTATGCAGTTTCTAAATATGGAGATTATTTAGAAAACTAATGATTGAAGGCCTTGTTTGTAGCAGAAGTTACTGTTGTTTATAATAGCCAAAGAGCTATATTTTGAAGGCCCAAATCCAATTGGGTATAGGTTATAATTAGAAGCTTTGTAACTTAGGATCAAGTACAAGTAAAGAATTGTAAAGATGTAATCATTAGGGCTGATTTTGTTAGCCACTCTCTAAGAGAGTTGGTATGTGTGAACCACTCGGGTTGTGAGATGGTCACTATGTTCTCACTCAAAAGATGTGAATGTTAGAACAATGTTTGAATCTAGTACCCTATATTTGAGTTTTGATGATAACAAAGTGAAAAGATATAGTACTTAAATATTTCATGATTGAATTATATGCTGCCTAAAATTACTATGCTCTGATTTGCAGATATGCTGATTAAAATAAGCAAGATCACGTTTTCAGCATCAGAATATGATTTCATACACCAGCATCAGAAGTTGCTGAATCAGAACGTCAAGATCAGATGATCAACGCTTGCACATGCTGAAGCTTGATGAACAGAACTGCGCGTAAAACACTCTGATACAGAATCAATAGTTCATCAGCAGCGAAGCAGAATCAGAATGAGCCAAGCCAGAACGTGCATTGAAGAAGCAACGGTACTGTGCATTGAACGCTAATTAATTCCAACGGCATCATTCTAGACAAGATCTGCTCAAAAAGGAAAGCTTGTTATTAGCATTGAATCAAGAATATTTGCTTCAACGTTCATCTTCTCAAGTGCTATATAAACCAAGCTTCGAAGATTATCATGGCTAATGTTCTCCAATTCTCTACACGCACAAAGCTGATCAATAATCTTCATCTACCAGTTTTGCTAAACCAACAAACTCTGATACTC
Source organism: Vicia faba (assembly GCA_948472305.1). Taxonomy (NCBI): domain Eukaryota; kingdom Viridiplantae; phylum Streptophyta; class Magnoliopsida; order Fabales; family Fabaceae; genus Vicia; species Vicia faba. The sequence continues at coordinate 1,149,822,229 of OX451738.1, read as the reverse complement.
CATTAGCGTTTAGCATCCTAGTATTCTAAGCTTAATTTGTGTAAACATCACAGTTGTGATATAGTTTTGTAGAAAACATTCACACACATTTGTTTTATACCTTTGTAAGAAAGTGTTGCCTTGACAAACCGGATTGTGGTTTGAATCAAGAAGGCTTTAGCAGTTGTTAAAGCAGATTTGTATTCAGTTGAATATAGTGAATTAAGACCTCGTTGGAGAGAGGCGAAATCACCTTGACGGGTGGACTGGAGTAGTTTGAGATCAAACGAACCAGGATAAAAATATCTTGTCATTTGCTTTAAGATTCCAGTTTTACAATTCAACCCCCCCTTCTTGTGTTTTTCACCCCTTCAATTGGCATCAGAGCGCCTGGTTCTGAGCTAAAACACTTAACCGTGTCAGTACAAGATCCAGCGTCAGAAAAACACAATGGCAGGAAACAACTCTCATTTCAGCAATGACACCAATGAGGACAGAGACAGATTCAGCGGCAAACCTCCAGTCTTTGATGGAGAAAACTTTGATTACTGGAAAGACAGAATTGAAAGCTTCTTTCTAGCACATGATGCTGATCTGTGGGATATGGTGACAGATGGATACACGCACCCTGTGAATGCAACTGGTCAGAAGATTGAAAGAAAATCAATGACTGATCAACAAAAGCGTGATTTCAAGAATCACCATAAGGCCAGAACCATCCTCCTCAGTGCCATCTCCTATACTGAGTATGAGAAGATCTCCAACAGAGACACAGCTAAGAACATCTTTGATTCTCTCAGAATGACGCATGAGGGCAACGTTCAAGTCAAAGAAACAAAAGCTCTGGCGCTCATTCAGAAGTATGAGGCGTTTAAAATGGAAGATTATGAATCCATTGAAACTATGTTCTCTAGATTCCAGATTCTGGTAGCTGGTCTCAAAGTTCTGGACAAAGGATACTCTACTGCTGACCATGTCAAGAAGATAATCAGAAGTTTACCCAAGCAGTGGAGGCCTATGGTTACTGCTCTGAAGCTGGCGAAAGATCTCAACAAAATCACTCTGGAGGAACTTATAAGCTCCCTCAGAAGTCATGAGATAGAGCTAGAAGCTGACGAGCCTCAGAAGCAAGGTAAGCCTATAGCTTTAAAGTCTAACAGAAAATCTGAATCTAAAGTTTTGCAGGCAGTTGAAGAAACATCTGATGGATCCTCATCAGAAGAAGACGAACTTTCCCTTCTCTCCAGAAGAGTAAATCAACTGTGGAAGCAAAGACAAAGGAAGTTCAGGAATCCCAGAAGATCTGATCAGAACGAGTCTTCTTCCAGATACAGAAGGACAGATTCTTCCTCTGGATACAGAAGATCTGAAGGCTCCTCCGGTAGCAAGAAGCCAAATACAAAAGACATCATCTGCTACGAGTGCAATGAGCAAGGACACTACAAGAGTGACTGTCCAAAGCTTCAGAGGGAAAAGCCCAAAAAGAAGTTTGGAAGAGAGAAGAAGAAAAGTCTCATGGCCACATGGGATGACTCTGACTCGTCTGAAGCTGACTCAGAATCAGATGATGAAAGGGCGAACATAGCGCTCATGGCTAACATTCCAGATGACAGTGAAGCTTCTGACTCAGACTCAGAATCAGACACAGAAGAGGTATTCCCTAACTTCACTGTTAATTTTACAAAGGCTGAACTTGCTGAAAGCCTCAATGAAATTCTGGAACGTTATCAGCAGATTAGAGCTAAATTCAGAGACCTGAAAAGGACTCTTGAATCTGACTCTAATAAGTCTGAGAGTCTCAAATTGGAAAACTCTGAGCTGAGAGATAAAATTTTAAAATTAGAAAACTCTTTACAAAACTCTCAGAAGGAACCAATTGCTGAAACTCCCAGCAACGCTGATGAGATCATCAAGGAGTATGATCATAGTTTCCAGAAGTTCCTTGCTAAAAGCATAGATAGAAGCAGAATGGCTTCAATGATCTATGGAGTTAGCAGAAATGGCAGGAAAGGAATAGGATACCTAGGTAAGGTTCCTACACCTAAAAATGTCATGGATTTAACCATTAAACACACTCCTCTAAATTCACACTTTGTGTATGGTCACACACATGACATCAAATATACTAGTAGTAATCACTTTGTGAAACCAAAATTCAACCAGAGTTTTGGTAAAACTAACAAATCAGGACCCAAGAAGATCTGGGTACCTAAGGATAAAATAATACATGTTGCAGATATCTTTAGCAGCAAATCAGAAACACCAGTCATGGTACCTGGACTCTGGCTGCTCACGACACATGACGGGAAGAAGGCATATGTTCCAAAGCCTGGAACTTAAGCCTGGAGGCCACGTTGGCTTTGGAGGCAATCAGAGGGGAAAGATTATTGGCTCTGGAACTGTAGGTAACGGAAATCTTCCCTCTATGAATAATGTTCTGCTAGTTGATGGATTGATGCATAATCTGTTATCCATAAGTCAATTAAGTGATAACGGTTATGATATAATCTTTAATCAAAAATCATGTAAAGCTGTTAGTCAGAAAGATGGGACTATCCTGTTTAATGGAAAGAGGAAAAACAACATTTACAAAATCAAACTTTCTGAACTAAAGAGTCAGAACGTAAAATGTCTTCTGTCTGTTAACAACGAGCAGTGGATCTGGCACAGAAGATTGGGGCATGTTAGTATGAGAAGAATATCTCAGATTAACAAACTCAATCTGGTCAGAGGACTTCCAAATTTGAAGTTCAATTCAGATGCTCTGTGTGAAGCATGTCAGAAAGGCAAATTTGCAAAACCTTCTTTTAAATCCAAAAATGTTGTTTCTACCTCTAAGCCATTAGAACTTCTGCACATTGACTTATTTGGACCAGTTAAAACTGCTTCAGTCAGTGGCAAGAAGTATGGGTTAGTAATCGTAGATGACTATAGCAGATGGACATGGGTAAAGTTCTTAAGACACAAGGACGAGTCACACTCTGTGTTTGTTACCTTCTGTAACCAAGTTCAGAATGAAAAAGATCTTAGAATCGTTAAAGTCAGAAGTGATCATGGTGGAGAATTTGAAAATAAAGATTTTGAGTCATTCTTTAATGACAAAGGCATTCTGCATGATTTCTCTTGTCCTAGAACTCCCCAACAAAATGGAGTTGTAGAACGAAAGAACAGAACATTGCAAGAAATGGCCAGAACCATGATCAATGAGACAAACATTGCTAAGACTTTCTGGGCAGAGGCAATAAACACAGCGTGCTATATTCAGAATAGAATCTCAATAAGACCTATTCTGGAAAAGACTCCATATGAATTGTGGAAGAACAGAAAGCCCAACATTTCGTATTTTCATCCATTTGGATGTACTTGCTATATGTTAAATACTAAGAATTATTTGAACAAGTTTGATTCTAAGGCACAGAAGTGTATTATGTTAGGATACTCTGAACGCTCAAGAGGGTACAGAGTATACAATACAGAAACACAGATTGTGGAAGAATCAATCAGTGTTCGTTTTGATGACAAGCTTGACTCTGAAAAGTCAAAGCAGAATGAAAATCTTGCAGGTATAGAAATTGAATTTGCAGGTTCTGAAGACAAGTCATCAGAAGCTCTCAACACAGACATTCCTTCAACGTCTGAAAGAAGCAATGCTAGAAATCCTACAACTGCTGCTGATCAACCTCAGAAGAGATTACCCAGAAGCAGTTTGGATCACCCAGAAGAGACTATCCTAGGAAGAAAGGAAGATCCAATCAGAACAAGAGCAAGCTTCAGAAACTCTGAAGAAACTCTGATGGGACTTGTGTCTCTGATTGAACCTTCTTCTATTGATGAAGCACTTCTGGACAATGACTGGATTCTGGCAATGCAAGAAGAGCTGAATCAATTCACCAGAAACGACGTATGGGATCTCGTTCCAAGACCAAAAGGATTCAACGTCATTGGAACAAGATGGGTGTTCAGAAACAAGCTTAATGAACAAGGTGAAGTCGTCAGAAACAAGGCACGACTGGTTGCACAAGGTTATAGTCAGCAAGAGGGGATAGACTATACAGAAACCTTTGCCCCAGTCGCCAGGTTAGAATCTATCAGACTTTTAATTTCATTTGCTGTTAATAGAGGCATCACTCTGTATCAGATGGATGTCAAAAGTGCATTCTTAAATGGTTATATAGAAGAAGAAGTATATGTTCACCAACCCCCAGGTTTTGAAAATACAAAACATCCAGAACATGTTTTCAAACTGAAAAAATCACTGTATGGTCTGAAACAAGCTCCCAGAGCTTGGTATGAAAGACTAAGTAACTTTCTGCTTGAAAATGAATTCACCAGAGGGAAAGTGGACACTACTATATTATGTAAAACAGTTAAGAGTGACATTTTAGTCTGTCAAATTTATGTTGATGATATTATTTTTGGTTCTACTAATCCTTCTCTTGGAAGAAAATTTGCTAAGTGTATGCAGGCAGAATTTGAGATGAGCCTCATGGGGGAACTGAAATTCTTTCTAGGAATTCAGATCAATCAAACTCCAGAGGGAACTTACATTCATCAGAGCAAATACATCAGAGATCTTCTGAAGAAATTTGACCTCTCAGAATGTAAGCCATCAAAGATTCCAATGCATCCCACGTGCATTCTGGAAAGAGAAGAGGTAAGCAAAAGCGTAGAACAGAAGGTCTACAGAGGTATGATTGGTTCTCTCCTTTATCTGACTGCTTCAAGACCTGATATTTTATTCAGCGTATGTATTTGTGCTAGATTCCAATCAGATCCTAGAGAATCTCACTTAACAGCTGTTAAGCGAATTTTCAAGTATCTGAAAGGTACTACTAATCTGGGTTTGTTTTATAGAAAATCTAGTGATTACAGCTTAGTAGGCTACTGTGATGCTGATTTTGCTGGAGATAGAGTGGAACGTAAAAGTACTTCTGGAAGCTGCCAGTTTCTGGGAGAAAATCTGATCTCGTGGTCCAGCAAAAGGCAATCAACAATTGCTCTGTCAACAGCAGAAGCTGAATACATAGCAGCAGCAGGATGTAGCACACAAATGCTCTGGATGAAAAGTCAGCTTGAAGACTTCCAGATTTTTGAGAGTAACATTCCTATTCTTTGTGATAATACTTCTGCTATTTGCTTAAGTAAGAATCCTATTTTACATTCTAGAGCTAAGCATATAGAAATAAAACATCATTTCATTAGGGACTATATTCAAAAAGGTATTTTAAACTTGAAATTTATAGATACAGACCATCAATGGGCTGATATCTTTACTAAACCCCTTTCAGAAGATAGGTTTAATTTCATTCTGAAACATCTCAGCATGAAAGTATGCCCAGAATGAAAATGTTTTAATTCCATGTATTTATCTTCAGAATGTAATTATATTACTGTGAACTTCTGATCAATCTTCTTTCAGAAAGATAGAACATGCAGATTGTATCAGATGCAAGTCTAAAGATCTGAGAGTCTAATCTCAAAGACAGACGTGCTGATCACTACATCAAACAAGTGTCATCCAATCATCAGCAAATCCCTGAAGCAGAACGCGTGCACGCTTCTGAGAAGGCAAAGCGCTGATTGGGTGCATTGAGACACATGTCTGGTAACCGTTTTTAAGTATCTTTCTCAAATCCCCCAAAATCAGCAAGCATTTAATGCAAAAGTAATCACGCTTGTTAATGGCAATCATTATTTTTTTCTCTCTCTTAAAAACGTTTAATTTTTCAAAATAATTTTTGAAATCTTTATTTAAGCACATTATTCTTCAATCTTATTCTTTACGCTTTCTCATAATCTCTTAAGTATTCTCTGCATATTTCTGAGTTATCTTCTTAAAACCCTTTTTCTCTCAAATCATTCTCAAGCTTTTTGTGTGAGAACAAGATGGAAGCAAGAATGAATGTACAGGACAGCAAGATTGACACTGTTGTCAACATGGTTCAGAAGCAGAATGAAACTTCTGAAAAGATTCAAGCAATGCTGGAAAGCCTGTTCTCACGCATGCCCTCACAACCTTAAATTTTTTCTCATGCATGACATTCTCTATGTTTTCTTCATTTTCTGTTGTACTATTTTGACTATGTTTGTGTAATGTTCTTTTGCTCTGAACTATTTTAATATAATTTGTTTTTCTGATCTAAATTGTTTTAGCACATCACTAACACTTTTTGATTGCTGACAAAAAGGGGGAGAACAAGAATGATATTTAAAATCAATAACGGCTAACTAGACAGAAATTCTCAAACATTCTAACTCTATTACTTGAAATGTTTTTTCTGTTTTGTTTGTAAGTCTACAGGCACAAGGAAGCTCTTGAAGACTAGAAGCTAGAAGCTCTGATCAAAATGTAGAAGCTCATGTTGCTCTGATCAAATATGAAGTTCTGATCGACCTAACACTCTGATCCGAAGCAAAGCTCTGACAGGAAAAGCTCTGAAGCTCTGCTCTCTGATAAGTCAAAGACCTATAATCTGATGCTCAAAGATAGAAAAAGATCTGATCCTGAAGAACTCGTATATCAAAGGGAAGTAACAAACTCAGGGGGAGTATCTCTTAACTCTGACTTCTCCGTACTTCTTATTCTGATACATAGCTCTGATACCTTTTCACGTTATTCTTTCATTTAAAATATCTAGTTTTTGTCATCATCAAAAAGGGGGAGATTGTTAGAACAATGTTTGAATCTAGTACCCTATATTTGAGTTTTGATGATAACAAAGTGAAAAGATATAGTACTTAAATATTTCATGATTGAATTATATGCTGCCTAAAATTACTATGCTCTGATTTGCAGATATGCTGATTAAAATAAGCAAGATCACGTTTTCAGCATCAGAATATGATTTCATACACCAGCATCAGAAGTTGCTGAATCAGAACGTCAAGATCAGATGATCAACGCTTGCACATGCTGAAGCTTGATGAACAGAACTGCGCGTAAAACACTCTGATACAGAATCAATAGTTCATCAGCAGCGAAGCAGAATCAGAATGAGCCAAGCCAGAACGTGCATTGAAGAAGCAACGGTATTGTGCATTGAACGCTAATTAATTCCAACGGCATCATTCTAGACAAGATCTGCTCAAAAAGGAAAGCTTGTTATTAGCATTGAATCAAGAATATTTGCTTCAACGTTCATCTTCTCAAGTGCTATATAAACCAAGCTTCGAAGATTATCATGGCTAATGTTCTCCAATTCTCTACACGCACAAAGCTGATCAATAATCTTCATCTACCAGTTTTGCTAAACCAACAAACTCTGATACTCCATTAGCGTTTAGCATCCTAGTATTCTAAGCTTAATTTGTGTAAACATCACAGTTGTGATATAGTTTTGTAGAAAACATTCACACACATTTGTTTTATACCTTTGTAAGAAAGTGTTGCCTTGACAAACCGGATTGTGGTTTGAATCAAGAAGGCTTTAGCAGTTGTTAAAGCAGATTTGTATTCAGTTGAATATAGTGAATTAAGACCTCGTTGGAGAGAGGCGAAATCACCTTGACGGGTGGACTGGAGTAGTTTGAGATCAAACGAACCAGGATAAAAATATCTTGTCATTTGCTTTAAGATTCCAGTTTTACAATTCAACCCCCCCTTCTTGTGTTTTTCACCCCTTCAGTGAAGTAATAAGTTGAGTGTTGTTCATGGAGGTTGCTTTTAAGCAACTCAAAGTTATGGTCTTAGTTAAGAGTCTTGGCTAGGTGTTGTCATGGAAGTGTGTCTTCTGGTTTGTTCAGAATTGTTTTGTTGATCCAATCGCTGTCTATGATTGAACCGTGATTGTGGAGGGCCCCATATCTAGGTGAGTCTTAGATATAAATCTAGAAAGTGTAGTGATTAAGTAATTAGGCTGTAACCTGGAGGTTTGGTGTATGTTCTATGAATTGATACTATTTTAATGGATTTGTCCCTTGCTTGGTATGCCCCCAGAGTAGGAGAGTTGCTCCGAACTGGGTTAACAATTCTGTTGTGTTGTTTACGCTTTTCAGTATTGTTTTAGTTGTTTATACCATTCATGTTTGTTTATGTCGAATCAGATGTCCCAACATGTCATAGGACATCTGAGTTCCATTTTACCAGAATTTCACTATCATTCCTTCAAACCCACCTATCACACTCCTCATTAAACTAGAACACTTTGAGAGTAGAGAAAAACTCAGTAACAAAAGGATCCTCATGAATAAAGAACAATTATCTCCATCTAAGGTGCTAAATGATCCTCTAATGGTCATTTGTCTCTACCTTACATAAAACCCCATCTTGAATTTGGAATAGAAACGCGTCTTTAAAATTTAATCTTACAGGGAACATTGCCTAGTCAAGAGTCTCTTAGAAGGGAGTCGAAATACCAACCCAATCTTCTTAGACAAAACCAACCCAAACCAATTTGAAGGGTCATATTTCTTGGATCTAAGTAGGGGCATACCTGTCTCCCATGTAGAAAAAGAGGAATGCCTAAAATACTTGCCCCGACAACAATTTGAGACAATAAAAGCACCATAATAAGCAGACGTAATTTTAGAGTAGAGACTAGAGTAACCCGTAAGAGAGTTTCCATCTCCATTTGGATATAAGGGATATATTAACCATCCAGAGATCTTTAACACTAAAAACCTCATAATTCTTGGGATTACACACTCTTGACCACCTAAACCATGAATTTTTTGATATCTCCTTAAACCTTCCTCACATGAATCTCCTTTGAATCCTAACCAGTTTCTTTCACACTTTCACAGACATCTTAAAAAAAGAGGTAGAAAATCAGAATTGCGTTAAGTTAGAATTAAAAATAACTCTACCCCTAAGTAAACATAACTATGGAACAAAGAATTAAGTCTCTTACAAATCAAATATAACAAAGACTCCTAAGTGAACTTAGGGTTAGCTCCTACTGGAAACCCTTGGCACCGAAACGAAAGAGACTATATCTTATAATGAAGAAAACTCTTAACAAGCCGATGGAAGGATGGGTCAATATTAATCCCAATCAAGACACTATTATGAAAATTATCCCCCTGATCAGAAGCAGGCTAAAACCCCCTCAAAATATCATTGATAGTTCATAAAGTCTCGACCGACGACTCATCCAAGGTTAATGTATCATCTGCATAATGAAGGAGAGAGACCTCAAAATTTGAGGGACCAACTTTAAAATCAGAAAAAAGGCTAAGGTGAGAAGCACACTTAATTAACCCGCTTAGACCTTCAACCAAAAGAAATAAGATAAAAGGAGCTAGGGGCTCCCTGCTTCAACCCTCATTAAATCTTGATTTAGGAGTAGTGATGTCATTGACTAACACGACGTGATGCGGTTATGATTAGTGATGGTTTAAGGAGGTATGTTTGTTATTCCCTCTTATAGCTCCTTCCAATATACACCGTTTTATTTAGCATTATGCACTCAGGTTCCCATGAAAATGGGGCCCTAGTAATCCTGAATTTGTGCTGAGAGGTCATGGAACCGGCCAAATATCGTTCCCATCAGGAATCAAACTCGATATTTCCTAAACCTTTGTTTCTTAGCAGGAGTTAGTTTACCACTCGAGTCATTTTTGTTAAAGAACAAATTAAGGTTAATTCACACTGCGACGATCACATCAATCAACTATTCAACTATCTATCAATTAAAAGAACATGCCTACAAACTACCAATAATACACTTCACTTAAAATTTTTTAATACTTGAAAAAGGTTAAAATAGTAAAAACAAAATTTCTCAAATAATTCACCTTACTTAAACCAAATACTACCAAGTGTCAAGTTCTTATTTAATACTTTTACAACTTTCACTTTTTTCTCCACTTCTCACTCTTTCACTTACCATTTCTCTTTCATACACTTTTCACTTTCATTTTAATTTTTTCTCTCTCCATTTTCTCTTTCCCTTTTTATTTTTCTAAGCATAAATAAATTGAATTTTTTTAATTGAATAAAGAAGAACACTAAAATTTACTCAACCGAAAACATAATTATTTTATGATTATTAAAAAATTATTCATAATTATTAAAAAATTTATTGTCAAATGTCAAAATTTATATTTTTCTCACGGACCACTATTGGAAAAATACCTATTTTATTTTAATTAACAATGATCTTTGTTTGAGACACATAATTATTATTTTAAAATATTAAAATTTCTATTTTTTTCACGAACCACTATTAATAAAATATCTATTTTATTTTAATTAACAATGATTTTTATTTGAGACACATAATTTTTATTTTTAAATGTCAAATTTTATATTTTTCTCACGGGTCACTATCATCAAAATATCTATTTTATTTTAACTAACAATCATCTTTATTTGAGACACAAAATTCTTATTATTAAATGTTAAAATTTTATTTTCTTACAAGCCACTAGGAACAAAATACATATTTTATTTTAATTAACAATTGCCTTTATTTGAGACATACAATTCTTATTTTCAAATGTCAAAATTTCTATTTTTCTCACGGGTCACTATCAGCGAAATACCTATTTTATTTTAATTAACAATTTCTTTATTTGAGACACAAAATTCTTATTTTGAAATATCAAAATATATATTTTTTCACAGTTCACTATCAGCAAAATACATATTTTATTTTAATAAACAATTGTCTTTATTTGAGACACAAAGTTCATATTTTCAAATGTTAAAATTAAATTCATATTATTATTATTATTATCATTTTATAAATAAATAACGGATTTTAAATTTAAGTTTATATTTAAATAAAATATATATTGTATCAAATAAATTTATTTGTGCCGACGTACGTGTAACTTGCATGGTTTTATTAAGATTTTCTATGTATTTGTATCTTAAGTCTTTTCTCTTTTTCAAAAATGGTTTTTAAATATTTTTATTAATTTTTAAAAAATTCTATATTAATACATCTCTCTTATTTAAAAAATAGTCCACACAACACTACACAGAAATACAATATCTACATACAATATCTACAGTTACATTATAGATAATTATTATGTAATACTTGTTATTCTTAATTTGATTTTTTACCATCTTAATTCACTTTTAACCCAAACTCACTTTCACATGATGTAACCAAACAAGCCTCAAGTCACTACTATCTAATTTTAAAGTCACAAGACAGATCATCTCTTGAATTCGATAAATATTGTATGTGTATGTAGTGATGGTGAAGGAACCAAAGTGAGAGAGAGTGTAGCAGAAGAACTAATAGAGAACTTTCAAAGCTCTTTATCTTTTACCATCACTCAACTATAACCTCTATATATTTTCTCTTTCTGTTGGAGTGGCACCATAACCCCATCACCATGTAGGCCAACCTTCCCCCACACTTCGATTCTCTTATTTTCTCTTCTTCAACTACAACTTTTCTCTCTCTATTTATCTATCTCTTATGACTTTGGCGTTTCCTTAATTTTCAGGAGACCAGATGGAAATCAATTAGATTTTAACAATCTTCTTGATGAAAACTATAGAGATCATCATTCTAAACAACTACTTCCTGACACCATCTCCTCACCACCTGGTAGTTAATCCATTAGTTATTTAGTTAAACCCTTTTCAAGATTTTAAATAACAGACACCTAAAAACTTTCATAATTTTAGTCGCTACAAATGTTACGACACTGATTGATTGTAGATGTGAAGTAACTATAATTTATTCTTCATCACAAAAACAAAGATTGTTTTGTAGCGACCCTTTTCTCTCTTTATTCATGATCACATACAAAAACAATGATAAATATTTTTTATTATCATTAGTAAATTTTCACAAATGAAAGTATGAAACACTAGGTCATGGTTTGTTTGACCATGAAAAAGTAGTTAGTTTTATTCTTGTTTTAGACCCACCCTTATAAAAAATGAAAAGTGTGGTAGTTGGTGAAGTTATTATTATAGATAAATGTAATGATGATTTTATGTAAAAAAGGAAAAGGAAGAGTCTCATTAAAGTTACTAAAAAAGGATATTTTGGTTACAACAGTTATAGGTTATAAGGAAAAAGGAGGCGACGAAGATGATGGAAAATACGATGTTGAAAAGGTCTATGAATGTTGATTTTGTTTCCTTAATTTATGTAAGTACCAGGCTCTTGGAGGACACATGAAACGTCATCGCCAAGGCTTGTTGTTACATTCACTACTTTTCTTCTCTTTCTTCATTATTTTTTGGTTTGATATGATTTGTGAATGTGTTTTTTGTAGAGAAAGAAACAGAAAACTTGAACAATGCTCGTCAGCTTCTCTTACGTAATGATAAAAAACTTGTTGCTCAAGCTTCCCTTCAGATAGGGTATAGTATATTCTACGCACTTTCACTTTTTCTAAAAAAAATTATTTATAGTAACAGAAATATATGTAGGTAAAGGAATAAATACCATTGGTACAGAAAAATATGCTGTTTTAGAAAATGGCCACTACAAATTTTTTTCCGGATGTGCTAATCTTGACACTTTTATAACCATTTTTATATTAAAGACTAAATAATGATTATTTCACACTATAACGACCACCATTAGTGTCTCAAAATCTATACCAATCAAAATCGCGAAAGTTTTTATACGACCAAGAGCGTTTTTTTAAAACCATGAACGAAAGTTGATAAAAAACTATGACATGATATATTATATTTATTTTCACTTATATTTTATGAAATTGATATTCAGATGCTATCCTATAATGCCTATGAGATTTCAACCTTCTTTCTCTAGATTATCATCTTTAAATCAACCACCATCTCAAGTTCAACAACACTTATATAATTCATCTTTACGACCAATTTCTTTCCCTACACATTTCCTTTCACAGGATCAAATGAACGATTACCGTGTGAGCCACCATCAATAATATATGGTAGGTGGAGAAGGAGATGATAAGTCAAGTTACATGTGCATAGGTGCACTAGTTGAACAAAGTTTTTCAGATCATACTGCATTGATTAATCGATTTCAAGATGGTAATTTGTAACGCTATCATAAAGACACATTGGTGAGAAAGATGATGAATTAATTAAGGTTGTGGTGATATATAGATAGGGTTATGAGTCATCATGAGATGAGAAACAACAATGACTAGGTGGTGCAACTTTTGAGATTATTGATAACCTCAGCAACTTTGGAATGGAGTAGTGGGAATGTCTTTTGTATGTTGGTTAGTTACAAAGACAAATTAGGTACGAACTGAAAGTTTGTGTCACTTCTTTTTGCATCCCAATTACCAATAATTCTCGTATTATTTTATATTTTATTGTATTTATCTAGTAGTACTATTTCTGCTTCAATTTGTAACTGTTGTGGTTTCATGCTTCTTTTCTAACTTAATAATCCAAATAAATGTTTCTCACTCCCTAGAGTTAAACTATAATTAGAATAATCTAATTTCTCCATATACTGATGGTGTCAGTGTCACACTATGCTTGCACAATTAAGGTAATACCATAAGAAAAAGTGTGATAATCAAGTTAAGAGTTTCTAGTATACATGTTAGAATATTCAAACAATCCATCAATCATGTCTACTATCAATCAAATTTCTTCTTAATACTTGTACTATTTAGAAATGCTTATATTTCTACCAAACTAATTTCAATTATGTTGGAAATTATTGACTGGTTGTTAAAGTTTGGTTTTGTTAAAGTTTTGGCCAAATCATTAACGAATTATTTTGGTAAGTAATGTAAAGAAAAATAAATAAAGTAATTTTTTATAGATATTTATAAGTGTTGTTAGAGTAAAGTTTATTTTAGAAAAAATCTATTTAAAGTTTTAATTTATTTTAAAAAAGAGCACAATTAATTTTTTAAAATAAAATATTAATATATAAAGATAGAGATAAAAGGTAAAAAGAGTTTAAAAAATAGAACCACGCAAAAAGTCCCTAACAACCCCACTAAAGCATAACAAGAAAACAAGATAATACAATATAACCAAAGAAGAAGAATAGAAAATACAAGATTAAACACAACCAAACTATCAAAATAATTAGATTAGATTCCATAAACAAGAATCATCTTCTAACATATTAGTATCTCTTAAGCACATTTTAGGACTGCCTTCCTAGAAACATCAATTTATACACTAAAGAGAGAACATGAATAAGTCAATAGTCTACTAAGATATCGTTTCTATGCAAAGGAGATGCTCATATCTTCCAAGTCTTCTTTGTTTAACTACCTATCTAAAAATATGTAGTAATTATGGAATTTCGGCACATCATCAAGTCCAGGGAGAATTGGATTGACCAATTTACCTATAACTTTGATTTTTCTTCTTGTTCCATCACCAAAGGTGACATAGCTATTAAGGTATGACTTTACCTTTTAAATATATCTCTTTTCTCCGGCAATGTGCCATGAACTTCCACTATTAAAATTCCAAACATCTCTTGATGAAACTCTAAGAGATCTATGAGTTCTAAAACAAATGACAATTTTCTTAGGTTTTCACTCCTTTGATTGTGTTTTCTTACCTTACTTTCCTTTGGGCCTTAACTTACTATAAGACTTAGGGTATCCATATAGTCTATAGAAAAAGGGACTTATACGACCATATCTTCGACAGTGGTAACACCTCTAAGATGATTTCTTGTTTCCTCTATTGTGATGGTATTCATGTCGAACAAGATCCTGGAACATGCGGTCCTTCATCAGCAACTCCATTTTCCACTATGGAGATATAAACTTATTAGTTGGGATTTTGAACTTTTTGTTTATGAAACTGTAGTCAAACCCTACAACCTTCATATTTACTATCATAACATCCTCCATATCTAAATTACTATTCATTGTACTTTTAGACTATGTCAAATTTCAAGTTTGGAATTCAGCAAGGTGACTTCCTCTTCATGCCCAATGATAGTTGAAAGAAGTTTCTCATTTTCTTGAAGAATAACACTTATGGTCTTCTTCTGTTTTTCCATTTGTTGTGTAAGATACTGAATGTTGCATCAAAATCCTCTTTAGTCATGTCTTCATGATCAGAGTCTTCTTCAGTTTCATACTTACTAGTGAAAGTCATTACTTTGTTAGTTATTTCCTTGTTACTACCATCATCAGATTTAGACCAAGAGATAGACAATTCTCTCTTCTCTTTATTTAGAAAAGTAGGAAATTCAACTTTATTATGACCAAACCCTTCTCATTCATAACATTGAACATTTTTGCCTTGGTTATGTTTGTCATCATATTTGTTCTTGCTCTGGGAGCTGATGTATGATCCATTATTTTAGACCTTCATTGTGTATCCAACCTTCTCAAGTATTTGTTAAACTTTCTTCCAATAAGTGTTATAACATCTGATGGACTTTCACCTGGATCTTCATCCTCTTCAATGTTGAATATAAAGGCAATAATTTTGTTCTTCTTTTTAAATGTATCACGAATAACAATTTTAAAAGTTTGCAAAGAACTAACGAGTTCATCAAATTTCATGGTGCCTAAATCTTGAGCTTTGTCAATAGTTTTTACCTTCATTTCAAACTTCTTGCGCAAAAATCTGAGGATTTTTCTAACCAACTTTTCTTTTGACATATTTTCTGCCAAGGAAAACGAATTGTTAGCAATGTCATGAAGTTTGCCATTAAAATCACTTATGGATTCATCTTCCATCATTATTTTATTTTAAAACTTAGTTTTAAGGAGCTGCAACCTTGACATATGCACTTTCGATGTTCCTTCATGAGCAGTCTTGAGAATCTCCCAAGCCTCTTTAGCTTTAGTACAGGTATTAATTAGTCTGAACATGTTCTTGTCAACACCACTGAACATAACATTCAAGGCATTGTTGTTTGTAAGAGATTCATTGTATTTCTTCTTTGATCCAGTCAACTTTAGGTTTTAGGAACGTTATACCATTTTCGAAGGGATCACACGTGGCTTATAAACCTTAACCATAACCTTCCAAGTTATCTTGTCAATGGATTTAAAAAATATTATCATCTTGGCTTTCCAATAATCATAATTAGTGTCATCTAAAACATATGGTCTATTGACACACCCTCCATCCTTAGTGTTGTCCATCTAAATAGAAAATATATTCCTTGGAGCTCACCCAAACAGAACAAGGTGTCTTCTGTGATGCAAATTTAAATTTTGTTCCTCAGAGGATAAATGTTGGACCCAATATCTATAACAAATTTTCTAACTTTTTTAATCAGGGTCACAAAAAAATGACAACAACACAGAAATAAAGACAAAGAAATAAAGAACACAAGAAAATTGATAACTCAATTCAGTTCAAATCACACCTACATCTTGGGGCATCCAACCCAAGAAAGGAAATTCACTCTTCTATAAAATTAGTACAAACTGTAACACACCAAAATCTTTAATTAATTATTTAATTGACTATTTGTGAATTATTGATAATTTTTTGTGTGAAGTATGTATTAGACGAAAACAACACTATCTAGAGGTGGGTGAATAGATACCCATTTAAAAATATCCAAATAAAATTTGGTTTTATATTTTTTTAATCAAAGTACGACACAAAAGATTTTTCAAATTGTCGTCTATACGAACGTTATCGGGAGGCTCGGATATACAAACTGTAAATAAAAAATAATATGGAATGAGAAAGATAATGAAAATTAATAATATTAAATAACTTTGTAACTTATTTACCATTTAATAAATTTAACTTAGCAAGGCTATTTTCAATGGTAATATCAAAAGAACTAGTTTAGTCAATTTATTAAACACTTGGTGTGCAAGTAAATTTTCAGAATTTTTTCTTTAATTGTGTTGATACACAAAACCATATATAATCAAAATTGATTATAAGTTATATCAACAATTGAATTAAAAATAAAAATTGATTAGGAAAATTCGTAAAATTAAAATGATAATGCAATGCTAATTGATAAATCGAACAATGAAAATCAAAGAAAGTAAAAGCAAAAATAAAAGTGACACGAGGAATTTATCTTCATAGTTCCCCATTATCGTCATCGCATGTGGGTACATTATCGCATAGGTTGTTCACTTTACCATAATTACCTCTCGAACGTCTTGCACGAAAACCCCCAAATAACCCAATGATCTTGGAGGATATACCCGACATTTTTCCTGGATGAAAACCCCTATAAAAATCCACCCAATACACAATTGGACACTAGTAATCCTCATATGGATGGCACCCCAATGAAACACCGTTACAATGTAATGTCAGTGTTTATGCATAAATTGGCGATTGAAGATGAAGAGAGAAATGGACTAATTTTATGGTTTTCAACAAGTTGGAGTGATGCATGAAAGAATATTTATAGTTTTGGAACTTTTAGGGCAAAGAGGGGTAAATTTAGAATAAAAGAATTTAAAATATTGACCAACTAAAAAAGTTTGTGTCGACCTAAGGATCGTATGTGTCGACACATAAGTGATTATTTAACAAAATGTGTCAACCTATAAAGAGCCATGTGTCGACCAAAAAGTTACAGAAGCTATAAGCTTTAAAACGATAATGTGTCGACCTAAAAAGTGGATGTGTGGACACATAAAATAAGAATTTATTCAATTTTAGAAAAGCTTCAGTATGTATCGACCTGAAATGATGCATGTGTCGACCTCAGACTTAAAGAAGCTACAACCTTTAAAAATGAATTACATGTGTCGACCCGAAATATGGAAATGTCAACACATGTAGTAAAAATCATGCAAATAACTATTTTTAATGACTTGGATCAACTTTGAAATATTTTGTTTATGATTTATAAGACCTCTAATGCAGAGGAGTGCCACAAGACATAATGATACCATCCAATACCCAGAGGTGAAAGCTTTTCTTAGTTTTGACATCATTCAAAACATTTACCGACGAAGTTTGTACTCACATCTCCCCATTTTGATGATGGAAAAACTTGCGACCATGCATTCCTTGTATTTGTTAGCCCCCCCCTGAGTTTGTGTTTCCCTACTTTAACTCACATATGCTTCTCCCCCTTTGACAACAAAAAAACGAAAAAGCGCAAACCGTGAGAAGTGAAACAACTTCATAACAATACCAATACAACAATTAGAGGCTATATTGCATAGAAGAGAAACAAACACATATTCCCATATATATGTGTTGATGCAAAAATTTAAATAACAAGCAAGAAACATTACAACAAACGTAATGAATTAAATAAGAATAAATAAGCAATATATGACAATATTGTCAAGTTATTTTTGTAGCATCACGAACAAGTAACACTTTATAATGAAACTCCCGGTGCCGCACACACATGTGCCTAGCATAGCAACATGAGCATGTCGCTACTAAAACCATAAGGAAGACAATATATATGTCATGTAAGAAAAACAATAGGAAACAAATATTGCAAATATCATATACCAATAATTCAAGAACAAGTGCAAAAAAATAAACAAAAACCACATGTTCGCATCATAAGAATAGACTTATACATATGCGAAAGAGTTAATACATGAAGTCATTATAAGCATATGGATTAAGAATACACAATGGTTATTAATCAAAAAAGTTTTGGAAATGAACATTCATGGTTTTCATCATTTGAGAAACTATAAAGCATTTTTGGAAGTATCTAGTTTTATATATCAAGGAAAATCTTACCTTCAAGGAGAAATTAAAACGATATTACCTCACTCTTGATTGAGGTCAAAGTTACACTCACATAATGTAAAGAAATCAAACACAAGATTAGAGAGAAATTATAGAGTGTAAGCAATAGGATAAGATTAGGCAACATTTGAGATATCGATTATTCCTAATTTCCCACGTATGTTGACAAAAGGTTCTGTTCCGAGTGGTTTAGTGAAAATATCAGCAAGTTTATTTTTACTATCAACATGCTCAAACACAACATCCCCCTTTTCAACATGGTCACAAAGAAAGTGGTGACATATCTCAATATGTTTAATGATTGAATGTAATACATGATTTTTGGTTAGATTAATAGCACTAGTATTGTCACACGTGATAGGAAAACTTGCTTTTTGCTATGCCAACTTTACAAGGATTTTGAAAACATGTGACATGTTCCACTAGTACTTTTCCTATCAAATTTGCAACCAACAAAATCGGAATCGGAGTAACCAATCAAGGTATAATCAATTCCCTTGGAATACCATAGTCTAAACTTAGATGTCCCAATTAGGTATCTGTTATACTCCAATTTTTTCTCATAAGATCTCTCATTATTGAAGGATAGAAAATCACAATAAAGGAGGGTTTGAATTGGGGTTTTCAAAATTAAAATGCTATGACACGTTTGGTTATCTTGGTTTGTTTGAACGCTAACTACTCCAATCCACCTGTCAAGTTGATTTCTCCTCTCTCAAACAAGGTCTTAATCCACTAATCAAAACTTTGATTACATAATCACAATAACTACCATCAATGTCTTCTTGATTCTAAACCATACCTTGGTTTCTCAAGGTATTACAAAATATAAATCAATAAAGATGTGTGCAAATGGTTTTTTATTAAAAAACTATAGCATAACAGTGATGTATACACAAGATTTAAAGCACAAGAGAGAGCTAGTAAAGATATATCTTTTTGTATGCACAATAGTGTACTTTTTGATTCATCTTCAGTCTTCTTTATATAGAGGAAGTGAATTGGATTGTTGGAGACATAAGAAACTATCTTTGGAAGGTTGATAAAGTGTTGTTAATGCACTCTCCAAAAATGAAAATCCTGTCTTAATCCAGCCGTTACTCTTTGATTTATAACGAATGAATTGTAACACATAAGAATATTCTTCTTTGGAATTTGTTGAAGCTTCCTTCATATCTTATCAGGATGAGAATATTATCATTGAGATTATGGATCCTTAGAGTTTCCATATGATTAGAACTTTGGAGAGACAGACGCGTTGAAGCTTCTTTGCACTTATCAGAGTATTTATTTATCAGAGTATAGCTTGAGCTTAAGTGTTGAGTCTTTAGAGCTTTAGTATAGATGAGTGCATTGATACTTTTTTCTTCTAGAACGTCACTGGTCAGAATATTTACTTATTAGAGTATAGCTTGAGCTTAAGTGCCTAGTCTTTAGAAGTTTAGTATAGATAAGTGCGTTGAGACTTCTTTCTTCCAGAAATTCACTTATCAGAGTATCAAAAATTTTACTTGCAGCATTGGTGCTTCAGAAGTTATAAAATCACAACTTCTTCTATTGAGCGTGTTACACGGATTTGTTTCTAAGTTTGTACGTTGTGTCTAATCACAACTTCAAAATGTAAATCTCTCATCATATTCTATGCACTTTTATCAGAATTTCTCTGAATATTTAAATACTTTATTAGAGAGCATATTTGTTCTTTATATATATCATGTATTTGTTATCATCAAAACTATTACTAAGATGTAAAGCCAAACTATGTTCTAACAATCTCCCCATTTTTGATGATGACAAAAATGTATATTTTGATAAATCACGTAATAAAAAAAAGAGTTAGGCTCCCCCCATGAGTTGAATACTTAGACAAAAACAAAAAATAGATACTTCCCTGAATATGTTTTGATCAGAGCTTCATGATGGACGTTCCGATAAGTCCATTTGACATAAATTACAATCAAGAGATTTTCTTATTTGCTTTTAAATGATGAAACAAAGGTTATGACATTCAGAATGTTTGAGACTAAGTCTTGACACTATTATATTCAAAATATCTTACGTTCTCCCCCTTTTTGTCAAAAATCAAAAAAGCAATAAAAACACGTAAAGATAACAAAGTGGATTTTGCATTCAATATGGATTAATACATATATAAGTAGATAAACATAATTTTTTGAAATAAAAAACTAACATAGAAGAAAAAAGAAAATCAGAACTAAGGTTGAGGAGGTGGATGTCGTATGAACAAGGCTTCCAATAGAGTCTTGATCTGATTGTTTGATTCCTCTTGTTTCCCAAGAATGCCCTTAATTTCTTTATCCGTTTAATCCTGTTTGTCTAGCCTTTTCTTAACAATTTCTTTTTCTTTCTTCAACTCCTCTAGAGTTTTCAACACAAGATAAGAGGAGGCTCTTTCAACACAAGAACCCACATTCTCATAAATCACTGCAACAAATTCTTGTTCAGGAGATTCTTCAATTGTCTTGCCTTTGTCTTTAAACACGACAAGAGGAAGAGGTTGAGGTTAAAGATATGGTTCATTACATTGTAATTCCCGAGAGGCTTCCCAAGAAGTGTTGTCCATAAGAAGGAGGGGTTTCTTTACACAATGTCGTAGAACTTGATCCTTCAACTTCAGAGATTTAGAATTGAACCATTTTCTGAACTAATTCCAATGAGAATCAGAAGCAGCTGGTTTAAGATTCTCCATGCAAGCTTGCTTTAAGGAGTTAACCCATTCCTGTCTTTTTGTTTAAAAAACCAGCAGGGATTTACCAACATCTGATTTGGAAAGTTTTAGTGTTGGTTTTCGAATAGCTATTTTATGAGAAGTTATGACAAGATTGTCCCAAGCTTCTAGATCAATTATGGTTCTGAGGGGATCTTCTGAGTAGTCAGTGGGAGTGAGAGAGTCGGTAATAATTACAGGAGAGTTACGTGGTGTTAAATTGTAAGGAGATGGAATATCTAGAAGGGAGAAGGTTTGTGATGTTGTTGTTGAAATTATTGGTGGTTGAGAGGTGATGAGTGGAAAAGTGATGCCTAGAATGGATGAAGTGGTATCAAATACAATATTTGAATTTTCAGTTCGGGGAGCTTCAAACAATGGATTAAATTGATCAATATCATAAAGAACTTGTGCAAGTTCTGGATGAGTCTGATAAAATTGGGTAGAAGGTGGATTAATCAGAGGATTATTTGTAGGTATTGAGGTGTAAATTTATGGGTAAAAGTCATAAAGGGTTTGAAGAGATAGATCTTCATCAGGTTTTGGAGATGAGAGATTTTCAAATGTTGATAAAAATACTAATTGAATAACTGAAACAAAAGACGAGTTACCTTTCTTTTTAGCAGCTTTGGGGCTTTTCTGAGAAGTTCTTTCTCCAACAGCTTTCCTTTTTCTTATCTTTCTGGTAGCAACTTCCAGAGGTTGTTGCCTGAGATCATGAATATTCAGATCTAGAATCATTCCATCACTCTTGCAGGCTTACAGATACCAAAGAAAAATTTCTGGTGAGAAGTCTGCTTGAGTGAAGAGTGGAAAATCCTGCAGAGGAACTATTCTGTTGGTGATGACTTACTTGGCATTGAGTGTTGGATACTTCTTAATGGTTTCAATTATCTCCATTTTCTTCAGATTCTTGGCATTGAGAGGCTTTCCAGCACATGGTTCTTGACCATTTGCTTGTTAAGCCTCAGTCATATGTTCTATCAGTTTTTTTTATGTTAGAATATCTGAGATAAGCCTTCCAAAAGGAATCCCATCTCTCTTGGTTTTTTCTTCTTCCCTTGTTTCTTTGACACTTGTCTTTAGATGATTTAATAGAATATGAACTTTGGCTTTAGTGGCGATGAAGTAAAACATGTACTATTGATCAATGTTAATGTAGTATGATTATGAGATAATCCTTCAGATCTTTAATCTTGTTTGAGGGATGTCCTGAGGAAAAGAGTTCTTTTGAAATGATGGTTAGTTCATAACCTTTTTCTGCCAGTTCACTACATATTATACCGCTGCCGTCATGACCAATAATATTTCCAATAAGATCCTCGATGATGACAATCTTCTTTCCCATAACATAAGAAATTACTTGATGATTTGAAGCAGTGGCGTGAATATAAAATTCTTTCACTAATTTGGGGAAAACTGGACCTATTAGATGATCAAAGTATTTTGTCCATCCTTGGAACTCAACATCAGGCGTTAGGTCATACCCATCTTCTTTCATACATTCAAAATAAACAATAAGTTCACATAGAACTTTCAGAGAATCAATAGGAGTGAGAAGAGTTCTTGATGGTTCAACGTACCTTTCATCTCTAGTAGAACCAGGAATGTTGATTTGAGAATCTTGAGACATTTTTTAAAGGAAAACTATTGTTCACAAACTTTTAGTTTTTGAGAGAGGAGAAAATACAGAGAAAATAAAGTGAATGAAAGTTAAGGTGGGAGAGTGTTTGTGAGAAAGTGAGGTATAAATAACCAAAGGGAGAAAACATGAATTTTAATATTAATGAATACACAAAACACAATGATTAAATGAATTAATGATTTATGAAAAGAGGGATGATGTGAAGATTTTGAACAGTTATCGATTTGACTCGTACCTTAATGCATCAACTCAACCATTTGAGCCCCTTCATATTTTGAAAACGTGTTCAGCCTTAGAGAGTGACTTTATGTTTAGATTTGATAGATGTTGATATGGTGATCTGCTTGCTTCTATCTTAGAAATGAAATATTTTTGGAAAACATTTAGATCTTTTGGATAGTTTATGATACACCTTTCCTTCTCACTTTTGAAGAACTTTTGTTTAGATGTTCACAAAAAAAATAAAGTAAAAAGTTATGAGGATTAAATATACAAAAACTACACTTTTATTCTGGGAATAATTCCATACAGAAGTGTTTCAGAATGAAATTAAATCTAACTTCAGAAAGGGGTTTGGTGAAGACATCAGCCCATTGATGGTCTGTGTCTATAAATTTTAAACAAAGAATTCCCTTTCTGAATATAGTCCCTAATAAATTGGTGTTTAATTTCTATATGTTTATCCCTATAATGTAAAATAGAATTTTTAGAAAGACAAATAGCAGAACTATTATCACAGAGGATAGGAATGTTACTCTCATAAATATTAAAGTCTTCAAGATGACTTTTTATCAAGAGCATCTGGGGTTTACATCAAGCAACAACTATATATTCAGCCTCAATAGTTGATAGTTGTAATATGGTGGGAGAACTGACTTGGTTGTTTTGCGTTTGATCGCAATTGTTGCGGATAGCAAGAGTCACCACCAGCTTTTATTTTATCCAATAAAGAAGGGGTGAAAAGAACAGAAAGACCTTTGAGATTATTTCTTGAGTTCAGGGGGTAGGTTATGAAAATGGAAGGTGTTAGCACTCTTTTCATCCGTAGTCATCTACATGATCTTATTTTCTTGCTAAATCACTTGCATTTGTTTGAAAATGTGCTTTGTGGTGTGGATTTGAAAAATATTTTGAAAATGTCTTTGTAATGATTCTCGTCTCTATAAGAATGTGTACAAAGTGTTGGTTTTAAAAAATAGTTCAAAGAGGTGTTTGTGGAAGATGTTTTTGAAAGGTATTTTGAAAAGTGCCTTTGTAATGATTCTCCTCTCTATAAGAATGCATGCAAAGTGTTTTAACTTATGAAAATGTTTCAATTGAATATGTAGGTGTGAAAAGGTTTTTTTATTTGTGAGCAAGAAAGAAACTATGAGCGTCCTACCTACTCAAAAGGTCTAATGTTCTTTTCCTCCTCCTTTAGATGTTGCTATCTTACCATTGATTTAGTAAGAAGCCCCATCGTTGGATGTGAAGGGACGGGTGTGGGTCGTTTGTATAGTCATAAAAGGTAAGCTATAAGATGTCTTAGCAATTTCGTTAGGGACTAGATCGTTTACCAAAGGCAACATCGAGGGAGTACGATCATTTATCGAGGGTCTTTGCAAAAATGCCCATATTCGAGGGACATGACTATTTTCCGAGGCAACAATTGAGATTACCCTAGAAGTGCATGTGTGCAAAGTATGTTTGATTGCATGCATTTAGTCTTTGATTAAAATTTTCTATATGTTGGTTTTATCTTTCCATACATCCTAATTACGAACATTTGTATAAAGCAATAAATATGCAGAAAATAAATATCCTACACTATTACAACCATATTGAATAGCAATAAAATATAAAGATAAAACAAAATAAAAGAAGGGAACATATGTTTTTCGATCGAGGCATAATGCACACTTCAATTCTGCTCTTCTTGGCTTCTTTCGATTTGGGCCTAGCAGTCAACGTGAGATGCAGCGTTCGATTCATCCTTCTGGCTGCTTCTTTAGATTGGGGCTGGGAATCAGTATTAGCATTCCCTTTCGATTACGTCCTTTTTCTTCTTCTTTCGATTGGCCTGGAAGTCAGCGTGAGTGTACAATCTTCATTTCAACCTCCTTGTTGCCTCCTTCGATTACGGGGATGCAAAGCTCCCAACTTGAGATTCGAAAGGCTTCATTGATTAGCCAATTGAAGGATACAAAAAACATGTCTTAAACTTGAGAATGAAACTAACAAATGTAACTTTCTAAAGCTACAAGCCAGGGGTTAGCACAAGATTATTGGGCACCGAAATCCAAAGTCTATCTAGTCAAGGTTGATATTTTCGAAATACAGGCAGTGAGGATCGAAAGATAGGGCATGGTCAACTTCCTAGATGAGATATCTACATTTTCCTTTTATTTATATGAACAAATGATATTTAAATGAAAAAGTTCCAAGTTTAGAGGAAACTTACCTCTTGAAGTGCTTAATCGAAGGAGCTGTAAGAGACTTCCTTGGTGGTGGATGGAGCTTCGCTGGAATCTTCTTGAAGCTAGTTCAGTTGCTACTTTGTTTTGGCATTCATTGAATAGAAAGAGGGTATGAGATAGTGTTGAGTGAATCAAAGGCTATTATATAAAAGTCTAGGGAGTGAATCAAAAGACTATTTTGTTGTAGTTATGGAATGAATTGAAGGTTAGTTATCTGGCAGTTGGGGAGTGAATCAAAGGATTCACTAATGCATGAAACGATCTAAGAGTTTTAGAGTTTGAATGTTTTAGAATGTTTGAGAATGTTTGAGAATGTTTGAGAGTGTTTAAGAGTTTTGAGAATTTGATAATTTTCTCATAACAAGAGTTTTTTTCAGCTACCCAAGGCCCCTAAGATGTGTGATGGAAGCTCTTATTTATAGATGAGTTTGGTTGAGGTTTGGGAAGGAAAACAAAAGAAATTTGAACAAATTGGGTATGCTGTTATTGTAGTCTTCGAGGTGCATTTTTTATATGCCAATTTGGTGCAAGTATGGGAGCAGCGTGGCAGGACTGCTTTGTAGCAGTTTTGGAGTGTTGTGGCCAGTGCAGCAGGCTTGTACTTGGAAGAACATAAGACTCTTGCCATCAAGCATCTTTGGATATTTCAACCATTCGTTTTGACTTCATAAGTCCAACCTTTGACCATGTACTCTCTTTAGACAACAATATTTGTTTCCAAACAGTATGTGTCTTTCTAATGGGCCTTTTTGGTGCATCCTTTGAAGGGGCCAAACGTATGCCCCTTGAATGGGCCACCAAAATATGTTCTTCGAATGAGACATCCAGGAATGTCTTGCATGTCCTTTGAATATGCCACCATAGTGTAGAAACTATGCGCGTCAAAACAAAATTTCCAAGGGAGATACTTCCCAGTCGAAGCTAGTGTGAAAATAGTTAATGCTTTATGGGTGCTAGCATAGGCGTTGCCTCTATTGAAGCTTGCAGTAATTTGTTTCAAAGGGAGACTTTTCCTAGTCAGAGCTAGCATGAAGATAGCCAATGCCCTATGGGTGTTAATATTAATCCATTGAATTCTAGACATAGGGAAGCTTTTTCCTTGTGCACACTAGCATGGTGGGAGCCCCCTTGCTTTGTGAATCGAAGCATGCAAGAAAAAAAAGGCCATTGCTCAATCGAAGGCTGCATGCAGATAGCCATTACTTTGTGAATCAAGCAAACATGTAAGGACAATGGTGCAATCAAAGGATGTACGCAGGGAACCTAAATGCCCAAATAAGGCTTGCATGTATGAAGTCCCTACTTGGTGAATCGAAAGAGACCTTCAAAAGGCCATTGCCTTCTGAATTGAAGGAAGCTTTCAGAAGGTCATTTCCTTCTGAATCGAAGGAAGCTAGTAAAAGGTCATTTCCTTTTGAATCGAAGGAAACTGTTTTGAAGGGAAACCAAACTCAGTCAAAGCTAACATGGAGGAGAAAGTTTAGTCGAAACTAAGAATGAATCGAAGCAAGCTTATTTTTCTTCAATTTTGTCAGAAAAGTCAAATTTAGCTGCCTTGCTCTTTCAATAGTTTCCTGTTTGACCTGATGCTTGAAAATCCAATATGATCCATGGCAACTTGATCTGATCAAGCCTTATGCCGTTTTGGCCCAGTAGAAATCTTGTGAGGAAATTCTTAAAAAATTGAGAGGGAAAATTTCTGGGTACAACAGCTGCCCCTGTTCAATTTTCTTAAACCTGAAGAGTTATATTGGCGAGTCCGCCATTCGTGACTTGAAGGTGGAAGATGATTGAACACTAGAGTTCCCATAAATTTTCACTCAATGATGTGGTGGTTGATTGTGTAGGGAATGGGCTTAAAGATTACATTTGGAAAGATGACAGAGAGTTGTCGGAGGTGGGCTTATAGATGCCAACCAAAAGTGATTGTTGACAAAAATTAGACCAAATCTAAGCTTGACCTCAACTGGAAAAGAATCAGAATAAATCTTTGGAGCGATTTATTTGAACCAGAGAAAGTGTCCATCGGAACAGAATCAGGTTAAACCATTGATTGATTTAAACTGAACTAGTAGAGGTCTTAAATAATCTTTAACTGGAAAAGAATCAGAATAAATCTTTGGAGTGATTTATTTGAACCAAAGAAAGTGTCTACCAGAACGGAATCAGGATAAACCATTGATCAATTTAAACTGAACCAACAGAGGTCTTGAATAATCTTTAAATGGAAAAGAATCAGAATAAATCTTTGGAGCGATTTATTTAAACCAGAGAAAGTGTCTACCGGAACGGAATCAGGATAAACCATTGGTCGATTTAAACTAAAAAAATAGAGGTCTTGATAATCTTTAACTGGGAAAGAATCAGAATAAATCTTTGGAGCGATCTATTTGAACCAGATAAAGTGTCTACCGAAACAGAATCAGGATAAACCATTGATCGATTTTAACTGAACCGACAGAGGTCTGAATAATCTTTAACTAGGAAAGAATCAGAATAAATCTTTGAAGCGATTTATTTGAACCAGAGAAAGTATCTACTGGAACGGAATCATGATAAATCATTGACCAATTTAAACTGAACCAGCAGAGGTCTGAATAATCTTTAACTGGGAAAGAATCAGAATAAATATTTGAAGCGATTTATTTGAGCTAGAGAAAGTGTCTACCGAAACAGAATCAGGATAAACCATTGGTCGATTTAAACTGAACCAACAAAGGTCTTGAATGAAGTGTTTGTCATGTAGATAGTCATCCCGTCCTATTTTGGGAATTGATCTACAATCAATTTGTTCATAGATAGTTATCCCGTCAAGTGTTAGGTATTAATATGGAATTAATGAAAATTGGTAATGATATTTGTTTGCTTACTAACTTTCCTGAAAAAGGTAATGAGTCAGTTGTGTGCAGTGTCATGATGCATGAGATGTATCGAGTAATGATGTTCTCAAAATAAATGAGATTGCGATATATGCATTTGTGTTGTCGATGTTATGATGTATGAATGAAATGTATGGACATATCAGTTGTTCTGCTACGGTGTTGCTGGACTGGGGAAAATAAATCCCTGACTGATGTTGGGGATGAGGAGTGTAAGTCTTCATATTTTTTTGAAGTTGAAGTGCTGATAGACGAGTTTCCATTATTAGAGAAATAAACTCTGTTGGGGAAGGGAAACTCCGTGCATTGTTTGGAGCAGTAATTGGCGACTTCACTGGGGAATCTTTAGAGCAGCAATTGGAAATTTTGCTCTACCAGGGATATGAGAATACCTGACACCATTAGGCTGCATACTGAGTATATGACAGTGACCTTGTAATAGGATGTCTCTGCCTCTGTACCTGCAGGAGGAAATATCTGCGGGGATTTTGCAGATGGCCTTTAGACATTGTCCTGTTTCTTAAAGCCATTAGCAATTGTCTTTCTTTTTTTTGTGCGTATATTTGTAAGAAGTAATCACATTCAAATGCATATGTTCAAAAATAATCACTGGACGTTTTCGCAAACAAAATAGGAAAATAAAAACAAATAGTTTTACACTTTCAAAGGAATAGCTTTATATTAACTTAAATAAGTGTTTTTGTACAAGGAGACGAACATCCCAATAATATAATGTCGTTGTAAGAATAAAACTTTACAAAATAGCATAAAAAGAAAATAGCTATGTAAAATAATCCCATCGGGTTCCCTTTCTGCTATTTCTTTTATGTCTTCGAGTGTCTCATCCCTTTGCTTCTTGTCCAAAGCTGATTGGATTGATTAGTACCGTTTGAGCTTGATAGTTGATACTAAAGATTGCCTATAAGGTGATCCAACAGGACATAGTTATACGCTTTGAATCTTGAACTTTTTCCTGGACCTCCCTTTCGGGTTTTCAGTCCACCTGGATACCCTTTTTTTCCCAAGCCGCCTTTTCAGGTTTTCGACTTGCCAGGTGTACAAATTTTTTCCCGTGTATATCCCTAATTTTTGCCCGAACCCTTTTGGTTCTCTGGAATGTCCTAATTTTTGCCTAGGCCAGTCGACCTAGAGGGTCTTTGTTCATGTGTAGTATCTTTTAACTACGTCCACATTTACAGGGTGCGGAAGGTCGTTACCGTCCATAATGGTTAAGATCATGGACCCACCAGAAAATATGTTCTTTATCACAAATGGTCCTTCATATGTAGGAGTCCATTTTCCCCTGGGATCACCTTGCGGCAGTATGATGCGCTTGATTACTAAGTCACCAGCCTGATATACCTGACGTTTGATCTTCTTGTCAAAAGCTTTAATCATATGTTTTTGGTACATCGGACCATGGCAGACAACCGCAAGCCTTTTCTCGTCAATCAAGTACAAATGGTCAAGTCGAGTCTGAATACATTTGTCTTCATTCAAACTTGTATCTTTCATAATTCTCAATGAAGTTATCTGGACTTCAATAGGTAGGACAACTTCCATACCGTACACCAAAGAGAAAGGAGTTTCCCCTATTGACGTGCGCACCATGGTACGGTAACCGTGAAGAGAAAATGGTAACATCTCATTCCAGTCTTTGTAGGTCACTATCATCTTCTGTATGATCTTTTTGATGTTTTTATTAACGGCCTCCAAAGCGCCATTCATCTTCGATCGGTAAGGAGAAGAGTTACGATGTTGGATTTTGAATTGCGCGCATAGTCCTGTGATCATAGTACTATTGAGATTGGTACCATTATCTATAATGATTATTTTTGGAATACCATACCGACAGACAAGGTTATGTCCAATGAATCGGGCCACCACGTTCTTGGTAACAGAAGAAAATGAAGACGCCCCGACCCATTTTGTGAAGTAATCGATGGTGAGGAGGATGAAACGTTGCCCATTAGAAGTTGTAGGTCTGATCTCTCCAATCATATTGATGCCCCACATTGCGAATGCCCAGGGAGCGGTGAAGACGTTTAGAGGAACTGGAGGAACATGTACTTTAACAGCATAGATCTGGCATTTATGATAAGTTTGTGAATGCTGATAATAGTCCGCTTCCATAATGGACCAATAATATCCTGCTCGTAAGATCTTTTTAGTTATCGTGTGCCCACTAGAATGGGTGCCAAAGGTACCTTCGTGCAAATCATCCATAATCGTTTCTGCCTCACTCTTGTCTACGCACCGAAGCAAGGTAGAAGTGTGGTTGCATTTGTAGAGGATTACATCACTAAGGAAGAACTTGGAAGAGAACCTTCTTAGGAACTTCTTATCATTGACTGAAGTTCCCTCAGGATATTATTGGGCTTCGAGATATCTTTTAACTTCATGGAACCAAGGTTTGTCAACTACTTCTTCAGTATCAATCTCATAACAGTATGATGGTTCATCTTTCCTCTCAAAAGTGATCTGACGAGCCTCATTATCCCACCTGATTTTGAACATGGATGACATAGTAGTTAGCGCATCTACTAGTTGACTTTCCTCTCATGGAAAATGCTCAAAGGTAATTTCTTCAAAATGTGGGATTAATGTCAACACATGCTCTTTGTAAGGGATGATATCAGAATGCTTCGTGTCCCATTCTCCTTTGATTTGACTGATTACTAAGGCCGAGTCTCTAAATACACTTAAGGATTTGATCCCCAGATCTATAGCAGCCTCGAGACCCATAATGCATGCTTTGTATTCATCCATATTGTTGGTACAATTGAAACACATCCTGGCAGTGAAAGAAGTATGACAACCTTCGAGAGATATGATCACAACGCTGATGCCATTGCCGAGTGTGTTGGAAGATCTGTCAAAAACCATAGTCCATCGGGATCCTTGTTCAGGTCTGTCATACGGTCTAAGTTCTTCACAATCATTCACTAACATGATGTTCTCGTCCGGGAATTCAAAATTCATGGATTGATAGTCATCCAACAACCTGATGAGCCAAATGGTCAACTAGTACACTTCCTTTTATTGCTTTTTGGGTCATATATTGAATGTTGTATTCGGTCAGGACCAGTTGCCATCTTGCTATTCTTCCAGAGAGATCGGGATTCTCGAATATGTATTTAATAGGATCCATCTTAGATATCAATAAGGTAATATGAGTTAGCATATACTGTCTTCACCGGCGAGAAGCTCATGCCAGAGCGCAACAAGTTTTCTCGAGCAATGAATATCTGGTTTCACAGTCGGTAAACTTTTTTCTCAATTATTATATTGCGTGCTATTTATGACCAGACTCGTCATGCTGCCCCAACACACACCCCATTGAATTCTCTAATACCGTTAAGTACATGATCAAAAGTCTCCCTTCAACCCACGACATTTAAATTTGAGGCTCTTGAAGATATTATTTGGTTTTGTCAAAGGCGGTCTGGAAATCGTCATTCCATTTCACTGCTTGATCTTTCTTCAGTAATTTGAAGATTGGCTCACAAGTAGTGGTTAGATGGGAAATGAATATGACATTGTAGTTTAGACGTCCCAGGAATCCCCTAACCTCCTTCTTAGTGCAAGGGGTTGGCACTTCTTGTATGGATTTTACCTTTGCAGGGTCTACTTCAATACCTTTTCCGCTGACAATGAAGCCTAAGAGCTTACTAGATCTTACTCCAAAGGTGCATTTATTCAGGTTCAACCATAGTTTGTATTTCATCAGTCTTTCAAATAGCTTCTGCAAGTGGTCAAGGTGTTCCTCTTCAGTTTGAGATTTATCTATCATATCATCCATGTAGACCTTTATCTCGTGATGGATAACATCTTGAAACAAAGCTACCATGGCACGCTGATAGGTTGCCCCAACGTTCTTTAACCCGAATGGCATA
This sequence comes from Vicia faba, assembly GCA_948472305.1. Taxonomy (NCBI): domain Eukaryota; kingdom Viridiplantae; phylum Streptophyta; class Magnoliopsida; order Fabales; family Fabaceae; genus Vicia; species Vicia faba. Next base: position 1,149,790,084 of record OX451738.1, on the reverse strand, counting down.
ACTTTGTAGCAGAAAGTGCCCCACTGCATGACGAAGGTCGTCTTCTCCATGTCCTCAGGTGCCATTTTGATCTGATTGTACCCGGAGAACCCATCCATGAAGGAGAGTACCTTGTGTTGTGTGGTGTTGTCAACCAGAACATCAATATGGGGAAGCAGAAAGTCATCCTTGGGGCTCGCCTTATTCAGGTCTCTGTAATCCACACACATACGCACCTTACCTTCCTTCTTAGGTACCAGAACAACATTAGCAACCCATTGTGGATAAGAGGTAATAACTAAGAAACCGGTATTGAACTGCTTCATGTCTTCAGCCTTGATATTTTCTAACATCTCTGGCCACATACGACGAACCTTATGTTTCAGTGGAGAGCAGTCTTCTTTTATCGGCAGACGATGGACCACGATATCAGTGTCGAGTCTTGGCATGTCTTTATATGAACAAGAAAATACCTTAACATAGTCATGTAGCATCTGAATTAAATGCTCCTTGACACTATGCTCTAGATTGGAACCTATCTTGACTTCCTTCTTGTCCTCTTCAGTACCCAAGTTTACTGTCTCAACTGGCTCTCCATGGGGCTGTATTACCCTTTCTTGCTGTTGTAACAATCTGGAAAGCTCCCCTGGTAATTCACAATCTTCCTCACCTTCTTCCTCGGCTTGGTATATCGAATTTTCAAAGTCATAATTGGCAATAGCAGAACCGTTACCAATGGGATCCAGAGTTGATGTGGATCTGCATTTTGATATGTGAGTGTGTGTAAAAGCATAACTATTTTTGATAAAGTAAAAAGTAGAAACGAAAAACAAACAGCATAAAATTTGCATGAAAAACGTCCAATGATTTATTAATGACATATGAAGATGAAGTAATAACCCTCACAGATAGACCATTGTTCCTCGGGTAAGACACGAGGTTTTAGAGTTTCAATTGTTTAAATATTACATATCCAAAAATTAAAAGATAATTACTCTTGAATAAAAGTAATAGGAACAAAATCTTTGGCCTCCCAATTATTGAGTCCACCGCTGATAGTTTGGAAGATCCACTTGTCCATGTCACAGTCGCTATCATTGTCCTCAAACGCATTGACTACATGGTTGCTGATGCGTAGTGGCAGTACCCCAGCGCGAGCAGGATGAACAGCTCTTTGGGCCTCCGACGTAAAACCCAAACCAAACTTATCAGATTTGTAGGGAATATCCAGAAGTTGACCCCAAATGGTACATCCACCTTCTTCAACTACTGCTTTAGCATCCTTTAGAGAAGTCATCTTCAACGGAGGTCTGGTAATCTTCGGAAACTTAGTAGCAGTCTTGGTTACAACAAATTTTTGTGGAATCTTCTCAAATTTCTGACAGGGGGTCTCAATGAACTCGCCATCAATTTCAACATACTTGAAAGATTTCAGGTGGCTCACCATGTATTTCTCCTCACCATGGAATGTGATAATCTTTCCATTGACTGGGTACTTCAACATCTGATGTAGGGTAGAAGTAACAGAACCAGCCCCATGGATCCAGGGTCGACCCAATAATTAGGAATAAGATAGGCGAATATCCATCACATAAAAGGTTGAGTCAAAAGTCTAAGTACCAACTTTGATAGGGATGTCCGCTTGCCTGTGCACCATTCTTTTAGAACCATCAAAGGCCCTTACCACAATGTTTCTAGGCTTCAATGTGAGTCCTTCGCAATCTAACCTGTCTAGAGCATTCACGGGCAAGACATTTAGCGACGAACTTGTATCCACCAGAACATGGGCTAATGTAGTTCCCCTGCACTCAATGGAGACATGCAGGGCATCATTGTGTTTCCTTCCTTTAGGAGTTAGATCAGCATCAAAAAAACCCAGTCCATTATCAGCAGTCAGGCTGGCCACATAACTCTAGAATTGATCAACGGAGGTCTCTTGAGGTACATGGGCAAATTTCAGGAATTATACCAAATCTTTAGCATGGGCTTCAAAGCATAAGAGTAAGGCCAACATTAAGATTCTTGAAGGGGTCCGCCCCAACTGCTTCTCAATGATGTAGTCACTCTTCCTTATGATTTTTAGTATTTCTTCCATTTTCTTTTTAGAAGCCTCAGGAATGACTTCTTTGTGTGCCTTTGTTTGGACATGTTCAACCAATACCTCTTTTCCCCGAGTCTCGGCCGACTCAGTAGCAGGGATAACAGCAGGAATAAAAGTAGGAGTAGCAATGGGGGTACTAACAGGAGTAGCAGCAGGAATAATCACATGAGTATAAATAATATTCGGAGAGATTTCGGGAGAGAAAACCCTTTTGCTTCTTGTATTTTTACTGGTCCCGATGATGTTGTCGATGTCAGGATCAATATCTTTGGCAACTTTATCTTCAACAGCCAATAGTTCTTGCTTGACGCCATGGTAATAGACATCAGTCCCATAATTCCAGGGAACAACTTTATCAAAGGAATATGGTATCGGCCTTGGAAGAGTGATAATTAGTGGAGAAAACTTGGGAACAAGTGTAATCCTAACGGGTCTTTTGGTGGAGAGCCTGGGAGGATTGTCGAAAATGGTAATTATTGAGACATCATCACACAAATTTCTTGCAAGGGGAACTTTCTCAAACAAAATTTCTTTATTACTCATCAGGCATTGGACACCCATTTTTAACAACAAACAACCTCTGGTAGAGACATACACAAGTGGAAACCTTTACCACAACCAAGAAATAAACCGGCTCCCAACAGATTTTCTTTAACAATCAGAAGAGGAGTGGTTAATTCATCCACAGAGGAAACATATAGGTCATCTTCAACGGCATTGACACCCTGGCCATGTTTAGGAATTGGCGCGGTTATTACATTAGGTGTCTTTGGAAGGTCAAACTCAATCTCTTTCGCATCGATAAGGTCTTGCACCTTATTTTTCAAAGCCCAACAATTGTTTGTATCATGCCCAGAACTCTGAGAATGATAGGCACATCGAGCGTTTGGGTTGTAGCGGGGAGAAGCAGTATTGGGAATCTATAGAGCTTCCTTTAGAGTCACCAAATTGGACCTTAATAGATGCGGCAAAACCTGGGACAAGGTCATGTTGATCTGGATGAATCGTCTTATGGGCACATCCGACCAACACTGATGATTTCGTTGTTGATTTGATACAGGACTGGAGATCATAATAGCCCCCAACATCGGATGATGTTCAGTTTTGTTTGGAATTCTCTGTCCATAAGAAGCACTGACCTCCTTCTTTCCAGTTAAGGTTTTCTTCATCGTACTTGAGGATGCATCCCTCTGAATTTTTCCACTCTTAATACAAGCTTCTACCTACTCACCAATTAAGATAATCTCAGTAAATCCAGCTAAAGATCTTCCAATCAGATGGTCGAAGAATGAACCAGACAACGTGCCCAAGAACATATCCACCAGCTCTCTATCAGATAGAGGGGGCTGGACCTTTTCCGTAAGATCCGTCCATTTTTAGGCATAATTTTAGAAACCTTCGCCAGAACCCATGGACATACTTTCCAGTTGTGTACGAGTTGGAGCGAGGTCAGCGTTATACTGGTATTACTTGTAAAAAGTAGCATCTAGATCTTCCCAATTGCGAATGTTTGTTCCTTCCAACTGATAGAACCAATCCAACTGCGTCCTTGACAAACTTTCTAGGAAGAAATGTACCCATAGGTTCCTATCAGCAGTATGGGGTTAAATCTTCCTGACGTACGACCTTAAGTGCAGCTTAGGACAACAGAAACCGTCATATTTAGCAAATATGGGAACTTTGAACTTTGCTTATTCTTCAAATCCATACCAGGTACTTTTTGAATTTCCATGGCATTGAGACGGTCCTCCAGGTGTTTAAATTTGTCATTAGCAGGAAGATATTGTTCTTTAGCATAGTTTGTCTCCTCTTCATCAGACTCCATATTGTTATCTCCTTCTTTGGCCTTTTCTTCCTGATTGTCTCCCTCATTTGACTGAGTTGTGAATTCTAGAGCTTGCTTTGCTGGTTCTCTGAACCTCCTTCCCATGTTTAGGACACCCACCGTTTTCTTCGTCTTCTTCTTCTTTATTTGATCATGAGGGCCTTCAGGTCCTCTTGTCCTTTAGCCAGAGCCATAAACATCTGTTGGAATTGAGCATTATGTGCTTGAAGATCCTTTATTGTCCATTCAATATCCATCTCACTGAAATAAACAGTAGAAAGATAAGTAAAAATGTTATTAAAAACTTGTTAGTGTTATGATGCATGAACATGCGTATGCAAATGATTTCAAAGACCCAGAAGAATTTTAGACAAAAGGAACAAACAATCAATTTCATTAATAAGTTCAAATTGAGTAAAACATGCCTCTTGGGCTTAGAACGAACGAAATAACTACAAAAATAAACTCCTAAGACAAAAAGGTCGAACACATCCTCTTTGGCGCAATATAGGCGTTCAAATTTCGCTCTTCATGAAGCTGCTTTGTGAGATCCAGAACCTTCTTCTCACTGGCATATAATTGATTCTCAAAGGTGTCTCGTTATTCCTTGAGCTGGATCCAAGACTTTTGCGATTCTTCGAAGTTTGTTGGCATATCAGGATGAAAAATGTTGTGAGACTCGTCCTCTTGAACAACTGACCCTGACATCACTGGCAGAATAACAACATATGGCATCATAATACTTTGAGCACGAGCTCGCACCCATCTGAGGTAAGGCTCCAAAGGTATGGAGTTCTTGCGTCCCAAGGTACTGCTATCAGTCTTCTTCACTCTGCCCCAAGCGCGGATGAACCTCTGGTGATAACCTTGCAGATCATTTGAATAGTCAAACATAATACCCTGGATGAGCATAACGTGGGGACCATCCCTCCGGGCGTAACTAAACTGACGCATGGACAAAGAAGGGTTTTAGGTGATGCCTCCTATAATGCCAAGGAGTGGCACATTAGGGAACTCTCCGCAACGATTAATAAAAGTGATATTTTCTTGAGAGCGAGGGCACCAATAGATATCAGAGTGGGACAAAGACATTAACCTTTGATTCCACCTTAAGCCTAACTCATTCTTCATTACCGACCTAGGGAGGTGCAAAATTAACCACCGATAGAGCATAGGCATACAACACATAAGAGTCCCTTGTTTCTTCATAGTACGAGTGTGGAGTGAATGCATCAAATCTCTGAGCAATGTAGGCACTGGATAGCAAGTAAGGAAGATGTTGATGGCACTGACATTTATAAACTAGTTTGAATTGGGGAACATGACCAATCCATAGATCAAGAGAGATAAGAAATCTTCAAAGGCATGGTAACTCGTAGCATCTAAGAATATCTGAGCTTTCTTCATTATAAAATTTGCAAGGAGGCCCTTAAATCCACTTCTTCTTTCCCAATTGAACTTAATGTCATACGGTTTCAAATGGAAAGCTATGGCAACAATTTCAAAAACTAGATCTTGTTCTAAACCAGTGAAAGGTACTTGATCCAATATAGGTGAACAAAGTATTTTGGAGAAATCTTCCAACGTGGGTGTTGTACCCCAAAATTTGCCCTCCCATATTCTTCAAGAATTGCAAAGTCAAGCTTCAAAATCTCCCCAAAGGTTGCACAGTTCAAGGGCCTCCTAAGCAGTCAAAATTAGGGTTTTGGTTCTGATCAAGAAAATGAAGTTTCCAAGGGTCCAATCAAGTCTCACATGCCTACAAATATGGTCAAGCATCCTCATACAAAGTTTCAAGACTTTCAGCACAAAATTGCACAGTCAAAACCCTAATTGCACTACAGTCAACTGTAGGGGCAAAATGGTCATTTGACAGTCAAAAGTCCAAATTTTTTGTCAACATCTCATTTTGAAGCCACAAACATCATTTGATCAATGCTTGATCATGATTCTCAAAGCTTGGCTCAAAAATCATCAAGATGCAAAAGTTTCCTTATTTGGACAGCTGAAAAAGTCAACTGTAAGTTGACCAGGGCATAACTTTCACATGGATTATCAGAAAAATTCCATCCAAATCTCATTTTGAAGATAAAGACATTTACTACAACTCCTCTTCATACTCCAAGTCCAAGAAATGCTCTCACAAAAAGTTATCAATTTCAACATTATAGGTCAATTTCAAAAGTCAACAAAAAGGGACTTTAAGTCAAAGGCCATAACTTGATATTGGTATATCAAAATGACATGGAACCAAAGACATTGGTTAGAGGACTCAAAGACCTTTCCAAAAGGTCCAAGAACATGAGCAAAGCTTAAAAATTGAGCAAGTTGTGCCTTGTGGAAGTTGGGAAATTTTTGGATATTTTGAAAAGTCAACATTGATTCAAATGACCTAAAATTGCTAATGGGCCTCTTTTTCTTCCACAATATATCATCCAAGACATGCACACGACCATTTGGCCCAAAGGGAAGTTTTTTACTATTTTTATTTATTTATTTGAATTTTTTATTACAATTAATTCATTTAAACTAAATAAAATATGAAAAAATACTAAACTAATGAAATCAAATCTTTTTATGCAGAAAATACTCTCATTGGACACTCAAGATTCGTGCATAATCATTTTTGGAAGGTTTTGTCATGATTTGGTAGCAAAAGCATGTGAAAAAGATTGAAAAATAATGGCTTGAAAATCAAATATTGCATAATCAATTCCTTGATTCTTTTGATCAGATTTTTGACCTAATTGGTTCCATACATAAGCTTGATCAAGACCTAATGCTCCCTAACCAAAAAGCTGCGCAAGAACCTGAAGAACAAAACTTGACTTTTTGCTTAAAAATCTCAAAACTGAAAACAAGGTTAGAGGTCGATTCAGAGCAAGAGACCAATTGCAAAAGCTTCCTCGTGTTTCACTGAAGCTAACTGGATAATTTCCCAACCCTTACACGCCCAGAATTGGTACAAGGGGTTCAAACTGTTTCAAATTATATGCATAATCGTGTTTCCATATTTAGACATTTTCATTGCATATTTTTAATGGATTCATACTAATTGATGTGTTTTGAAGCTAACCATCTACTTTAATTGTGTTTTCGTGTACTATATGCAATTCTACCATGGATGCAGATTAGGGTTCTTGGAGGTCCAAATTGGGCGTTTCTTAATATGGTAAAATTAGGACACCTGAATACCACCATTAGAACTAGCAGGCTTGGACGAAGAGAACGAGACCATCACGCCTAATTTATGAGGCCCTAGGGGCTAATCGCTATTTTTCAGAAACTGGCCTAAGGGAACGTTTACAAAACCGTTGCCAATATTTTGTGTTTTAGAAAAAAAATAAAGCAACGAAGAAGATGACCCCTGTGGCGCTCAATGATTGGCCTATTTAAATTTCGCGCTAATTCTCCACTAACGCGTTATTTTATTTTATAAATTTTGTTTGTTATTTAATCTACAGATGAACGAGACAGCTCCACTGGCAGGCACAAGCATTGGTAAACCTCAGGACCTGGGTTCGAGCCCCAGGTCCCCGCCCCTTTCCATATATTTTTTCAATTAATACTTACGTGCAAATTCAGTAGTAGCGTCCACCATGCATCCACCACGTCAAGTCACCACGTGCCTACTGAGATGGATCAGAAGGTCCAGATTGGGAGAATACCGTGTACGTAAGTCAATGCAGATCCACGCCAGCGCAAAAGTCAACCAGGCCAAAGAGTAATTGGGCCCAAATTGCTAAAGACCAACCTCCACTTTGGGGACAGACACCCCCCTAGGTTTGAATTTTTATTTCTTTTCTTTATTTTACTTATTTTCAAATATTATTTTTTTAATCAGTTTTATTAATTTAATATTTTCATAATATATAAAAAACACCAAAAAATCAGAAAAAGAGAAAAATTAATAAATATTTTTATTTTAGTATTTTTTGTAAATAAATTGCATTAATTGATTTAGTTTTAATTTAGGGTTTAATCTTAACATTTTTTAATAAAAAACCTAAAATTGGTAGAATTAGGATTTATAACAATTTTTATCCCTTTTTCTTTTCTTTCATAATAGTTAAATATTTAATATTGTTTACTTTTATAAAATAAAATTGCAAGTAAAATAGTTAGGTTTAATTTTAGGTTAAAGTTTAATATTTTCTTAACAAATAAAAAATTTTAGAATTAGGGTTAGCTTCTCAATTTCATTTAATTCTTTTTTTCCATTAAAATCTTAAAATACCAAAAACAAATTTCTTTTCCTTTTAATTTTTTTTAATTTAATAATTGTTTAATTTAATTTAGTTAAAAAGGGTCCAACACCCTCGTTTCAACTTTAATTCCAATTCGCACATTTATTTCTTTACTCTTTATAATATTTATGTATCTCTCCCAAGGCCCTGTAACACTTTTATCGGTCGCACTTTTAATTCTTTATTCTTTCTGTCAAATCAGGTTCTGGAAATTTTGGCGATGTGGACCCGCGCCTTTTGTAATAGCTTAGGATCTTTTACTTCTCGCACTTTTAACTGTTGACCAATGCATGCAAGAATGAATGACAAAAATAAAAACAAACGCGTAGATCACCTGACATGACAAGACAAAATAAATGAATCTGACACACAAATCACACACCACCCCTAGGGTACGCCTCACTGTTGCCTTGCCTCGAAAGGTGATCGTCGAGTAGAGGATGTCTTAGTAAGTCCTCATGATCTGGGAACCTGGCATGAGGGTAGCTTCTAAGGTGTCTTCCCATTGCTCTGGTGATCACCATGTCCCGAACCTCGAATTGACCCGAACACCTCCAACGGTGGTGCTACCTACCTCTCAATGGTGGGATGACACTACTTTAAAGGACATTTACACAGACGAATTCCTTAGGGTAGGTAGGTTCTCGTAGATACTTGCTCTAAATTTCAAAACAAATCAAAAATACTGTTCACACCGACACCTTTTCAAAAAGCTTTCGAAAGCAATTTTTCAAACACTCTTGAGGACCGATACAAGAGTCGAACTGGAATTTTCAAAGAAACTTTTTTAAAACCCACATTGAAAAGCAAACAAACCATTTTTGAAAACACAAGTGAGAAAGTATCTAAGAGCCCATGGATAACCATGGATAGAAAGGGTGCTAACACCTTCCCTTTCTATAATCTACCTCCCGAACCGAGAGCAATCTCTTTAAGGAATTTTTCTGTGCTTTTGTCCTTTCCATTTGGAGAAAATAAAAGACGGTGGCGACTCTTGCTTCCGCGACATTTCGCGAACCAGCGTTAAACAGTCAGTTCCAGATCCACCGATCACAGAACTGGCGACTCTGCTGGGGACTATTATAAAGTGAGGTGTACCTTAGGACTAAGATCACTGTGTTTTCAATTGTATTGCTTTGCTTGCTTTAATTTGTGGGACTATCTCGGGAGTTCTATAGATCCTAACCCGGATCTGGGGATACCTTCTTAGAAAGTAGCAACAAGACTGTGAGGGAACTGTGCGGGGTATACCGACATGGTTGAAACAGTCTGCTACGTTGATGTGGCACTTTAGTGTGTACCGGTAACCCTTGAGTTCAGTCAAGGAGAGTACGGGGCCTCCGCGTGGTGTCGTGAAGCATCAACAGACCTTATGAACCTTAATTGAACTATCTTGGCCTCTTTAGGGTAGTGAGATAACTGACTTTGGTGCAGTCCGAGGTTGGTTGATACTCGATACTACACTCAATTGAGGGTTGCTTTCCTGGAATATTTTGGTCGCCAGTTCAGTGGCTAAATCGAAACGATGAACAATGAAAGCAATCCTGTGATATTGGGACCCTTAGAACCCGGTTACTTCTAATAGGATAGGTTGAGCCCACCAACTTCAAGAGGGTACTACCCAGACCCCATGCTGGCCTTAAACCCTAAGGGCTTGTCTTGTGTGCCTTATATGTTTGTCTTTGTAAATATCTGTGGTGTGTCTAATCATAGCATCATGACATCATCCAGCATCATATGCATTGACTAACCATTTCAGGGGTTCGAATCTTCATCTTTGTTCTTTGTTTTGTAGGACATGGAAACTGTTCGTAGAAAGACAATTCAAATCAGCCTTGTAAGGGTCCCTCCTCAGCTTAAGGAGCTTATATCTAGGATTCCCGAGAACTCTTCATTCAGTGAAAGACATGGAAGACTCATCAGCTTGGTCAATACCAACATTGAGGAAGATATGATAAAGGTCCTGTTCCAGTTCTTTGACCCTCTGCATCACTGTTTCACCTTCTTGGATTATCAGCTGGTACCTACATTGGAGGAGTTCTCCCGGCTCCTGAAGATCCCTATCCTTGATCAACTACCCTACAACGGTATGGAAAAGGAACCCAAGCTTGAAGAGATTGCTAAAGCCTTGCACCTACAGTCATCTGACCTCAAGGGACATTGGGAAGTTAAAAGTGGTATCAAAGGGTTCTTAGCCAGGTTTCTGTTTGAAAAGGCCCATGAATGTTGGAACTCCCTTGACTTACAAGCTTTTGAAGAAGTTGTGGACCTCCTTGTCTATGGTTTGGTGTTGTTCCCTAACCCAGATCAGCTTATAGATATCAGTGCTGTCCAGATCTTTATGTCCAGGAATCCTATACCTACGTTGCTGGGGGACATCCTCCACTCATGTTACACTCGAACCATGAGAAAAAGAGGTGTCCTTATGTGTTGCACTCCTCTCCTGGGAAGGTGGTTTATTTCGCACCTTCCACAATCAGTTTTGAAGAACGAGCGGGGTTTGAGATGGTCACAACGGTTGATGACTCTCACACATGCAGATATACATTGGTGCCCTAGGTCCAGAGAGGATGTCACTATCATTGATCGTTGCGGAGAGTACCCTAATGTTCCTTTACTTGGAATCAGAGGAGGTATTGCTTACAACCCATGCCTGGCTTAGAGACAGTTTGGTTATGCTCGGAGGGATGGTCCTCATGACATGTTAATTCCTGACATAGTTTTTGACTTCAACAACGATACTCAAGGACTTCGCCAGAGATTTATCAGAGCCTGGAGGATGCCAAGTAGGATAGACAGTAAGACACTGGGGCACAGGAACTCCATCCCGTTGGAGCCTTATCTCAAGTGGGTACGAGCCCGCTCCCAGAAGTTAGTGATGCCTTATCCCCATATGCTCCCTGTGATCAAAGAGCCAGTCTTGGAAGGAGAAGTGTCCTATACTATTCAGTACTCTGATATGCCCACATCCTGGGAAGAGATGCAGAAGAGCTGGATCCAGCTTAAGGAAGAACGGAATTCTCTTGAGACCAGTCTACATGCTAGTGAAAAGAAGGTCTTGGAGCTCACCCTTCTGTTGCATGAGGAGAGGAATCTCAACACTTACATAGCTCCAAAGAGGACGCGTAGTATATTTTGGGATTGATTTGCTTTTGTATTATTTTGCCCATGAGGCTTTGATGTACTGAACAATTATTTCCTTAATGATAACGTGTGTTCCTTTTTGTCTACAACAAATTTGAACTTTCGAACCCTTGAATGCATTGCATAAACACATATCATTCATCATGTGCATAGCAGGTTTTTCCTCTTTTCAGGTTGCTTACAGTTCTTCGCTGTTTATTTCAGCATCATGAATCCTGACTCATCATCAACCGAGATGTCCATCAAGGCTCTTCAGGCGCAGAATGCGCAATTTCAGGAACTAATCATGGGTTTGGCTCAGGGCCAAGAAGAGCTGAAGGCTCTACTTATGAAGAAGGAAAAGAAGAAGAAGAGAAGAACTGTTCTGTTCAGCTCGGGCCGAAGGTTTGGCAATACTCTGCAGAATGAAGAGGCTGGTTCTTCTATTGGCAAGAGTACTCCTCAAGCAGAAAAGGGTCCTAGTCCGGTAGTCTCCGACAACGAGACTGACTTTGATGAAGAGCAATATCCTCCGGCAGAAGACCGTTACAAGAAGTTGGAAGACAGGTTGAATGCTATGGAGATACAACAGGTACCTGGGCAGGATTTCAGAGATCTGGGTTTGTCTACTGGTGTGATCATTCCTCGGAAGTTCAAAGCGCCATCTTTCACTAAGTACGACGGGGCGTCTTGTCCCAAGCTACATCTCAGGTCCTATGTTCGGAAGATTCAACCGTACTCAGCGGATAAGAATTTGTGGATCCACTTCTTCCAGGAGAGTCTTTCAGGGACTCATCTCGAATGGTTCTATCAGCTGGATGGGACCAAGGTTCGTAACTGGGAGGAGTTGGCTACTGCTTTCTATAAGCAGTATCAATATAATGCCGACCTTGCCCCTACACGTACCCAACTCCAGGGTATGTCGTTAGGTTCAAGTGAAGGTTTTAAAGAGTACGCTCAGAAGTGGAGGGATCTGGCTGGCAGGGTGCAGCCTCCGTTGACTGACCGGGAGCTAGTAGACATGTTCTTGGGGACCCTATCTGGGCCATTTTTCAACCATCTTATCGGGAATTCGTCTGCAGGGTTCACTGATCTGATTCTGACTGGAGAGAGAATTGAGGCTGGGTTGAAGTCTGGAAAGATTCCGAAGGGTGCATTGTCTAGTTCTGAGAAGAAACCCTTCAAGAAGGAGGCTAGTGCTGTATATGGTTCCAGGAGACCAGAGAGATCTGAGCGCCGCCAATCTGTCAGTGCGGTAATGATTGCTAAGCCTGCTGCCGCTCCTCGGCCAACTAATCCTCAAAGGGCTGAAAGACCCCGGAGAGAGTTTACCCGTTTGAGCATGACTTTATCACAGATCTTGCCACAGTTGCTGTCCACCAACCTAGTGACTGTTAGAGAGGCACCCAAAGGTGTAAACACTGCCTCCCCCAAGTACAACCCGAATGCCCGCTGTGCGTACCATTCTGATAGCCCGAGGCATTCTACTGATGACTGTTGGGCATTAAGGAGCAAGGTGCAAGACCTTATTGACGCAAAAGAGATACAGTTCGAAGCGCCTGAGAGGCCGAATGTGGTGACTGCTCCTATGCCTCAGCATGGGGTAAATGCTGTTGATGAAGAAGTGTACGCTGTCTCTGTGGATGATCTAGCCACTCCTCTGAAGACTGTCAAGAAGAACCTAATGCTGGCCGGTTTATTTCCGGGTTGCAGTGAGGGTTTCCTGTTCTGTGCTGTTTCCCTATCTGGTTGTCCCTTGCTGAAGTCAGGCATCCAAAGCCTAATGGATAGCAAGGAGATTCTGTTTAAGAAGTCTGTTGTTCGATCGGTTCCGGTAGAAGAAGTTTCTGTGGTTACCATCTTCAATAATCCGATCAAGGCTCTCCCGAAAAAGCCTGTTCAAATCATGACTGTCGCACCTGTCGTTATCACTGTTCCGGGGCCTCTTCCCTATGTATCTGATAAAGCTGTCCCCTAGCACTATGGGGCGGATGTGTATGTGAACGGAATTAAACAAGAATTCAACACTGGCGCCAGTATCTGCGATATCACTGGTCCAGCCAAGGTTACCCGCAGTGGCAGGCTCTTCTCACCTGACATTGCACCGCCCGCTACTCGAAGACCCCTCGTCATAACACCTACAAATGTACATGTTCCTGTTGCTGATCAAGTTGTTTCCCCTGCTGCCGAGTCATCCAATGCTCGGGGCAAAGGGATTGAAGTTGAGCCTGCCCGGATGGAGGCACCGATACCGATAAATGCTGAGGCCTCCCAACAAGAAATGGAGGAGATTTTAAAAATAATAAAGAAGAGCGACTTCAACATCGTCGAACAGCTGGGGCATACGCCCTCCAAAATATCCATGCTCTCTTTATTGTTGTGCTCCGAGGCCCATGCTAAGGCCTTAATCTCGTTCCTCAAGACGGCCCATGTGCCACAGGAGACATCTGCAGTCCAGTTCACTGATTGCGTAGCAAATCTGACAGCGGACAATGGCTTAGGTTTCTCAGATGCTGACCTGACTGCAAAAGGAAGAGACCACAATGATGCCCTGTATGTCTCTATCGAATGCAGGGGCACTACTCTGGCACATGTATTGGTGGATACTGGTTCGTCCTTGAATGTTCTACCAAAGAAGGCTTTAGACCGCTTGGACTGCGAAGGCCTGGAATTAAAACCCAGCAATATCATCGTCAGAGCCTTTGACGGTTCAAAAAGGATGGTTCATGGAGAGGTTGACATTCCTATTCGTGTGGGCTCTCAGGTGTTTGACTCTACTTTTTATGTGATGGATATCCGTCCATCGTACTCTTGTCTACTGGGTCGACCTTGGATCCATAAAGCTGGGGCCGTGACCTCTACCTTGCACCAGAAGCTGAAGTACCCCGTCAGAGGGAAGATTGTCACTGTGCAAGGAGAGGAGGAGTATATGGTGAGCCACTTGAATTCTTTCAGATACATTGAGATGGACGGGGAGTTTATTGAGACCCCTTTTCAGCATTTCGAGGAGGTGCTTCCAATTTCAGCAGCAGCAGAAACAGCGGTCGAGGAGAATGTTCCATTAAAGATGGCTTCCCTGAGGGATGCCCGGGCTGTGGTTCAAAAAGGTGACTGTGCTAACTGGGGCAGGCTTCCCGACTTTACACAGAAAATTGACAAATTTGGACTGGGTTTTACTGCAGAGGGTCAGAAAGCTATGCGGAAGGAGAAGATTAGAAGACCTCCTGTGCTCATTACAAATCCAGGAGTGAATGCTGTTGGGGAAGACAATGAAGTGGACGAAGCTGAGTTCAATAGCTGGATCTATCCAACGACTGAAGGCGGATTGACCAATTGGATTGCCAAAGACCATACTCCTGTTACCTTTGTTACGCAGTAATAAACTTCTTTGTTTCGTTATTTGTAATAAACAATAAATAAACTCTATGGCCCGGTGTCTTACCCGAGGCACCGTGGTTTCATTTGTGAGGGCATATAAATTGTCATTTCATATATCATAAATGAAAATCTTGGACGTTTTCTCGCATTACAAATCTTGTGCTCTTTTTCTGTCTTTCTTTCCTTTACATATACTTCAAAACAGCTGTATTTACACACACACTCACTCATACAGGTTTCAATCCACTCTAGATCTCACTGATAACGACTCTGCTACCGCCCGTTATGACTTTGAAAATCCGATCAACTTAGCCGAAGACGAAGGTGAAGATGATTGTGAAGTGCCTGGCGAACTTGCAAGACTGTTACTTCAGGAAGAGAGGGTAATTCAACCACATGAAGAGCCAGTGGAAACAATAAATCTGGGTACCGAGATAGATAGGAAGGAAGTTAAAATTGGTGCCAACCTAGAGCTCAGCGTGAAGCAACGGTTGACTCAGATGCTACATGATTATATGGAGATCTTTGCCTGGTCCTACGAAGACATGCCCGGGTTGGATACCGACATTGTGGGCCATCACTTGCCTACCAAGGAAGACTGCCCTCCGGTCAAGAAAAAGGTCTACCGTATGCGTCCAGAGATGTCTGAGAAGATCAAAGCCGAGGTTATGAAATAGTTCGACGCCGGGTTCCTTGCAGTGACTTCTTACCCTCAGTGGGTTGCTAATGTGGTACCGGTACCTAAGAAAGATGGAAAAGTCAGAATGTGTGTTGACTACAGGGATCTGAATAGGGCCAGCCCCAAGGATGACTTCCCCCTACCTCACATTGATGTCCTTGTTGACAATACGGCTCAGCACAAGGTGTTCTCTTTCATGGACGGTTTTTCAGGCTATAATCAGATCAAGATGGCTCCTGAAGACATGGAAAAGACTACCTTTGTTACTCAGTGGGGCACCTTCTGCTACAAGGTCATGCCTTTTGGACTGAAAAATGCTGGGGCAACCTACCAACGTGCCATGGTTGCTTTATTTCATGACATGATCCATCATGAGATAGAAGTGTATGTTGACGACATGATCGCAAGGTCCCAGACTGAGGAAGAACACCTAGATCATCTGCAGAAATTGTTTGACCGGTTGAAGTTGTACAAGCTGAGGTTGAACCCGAACAAGTGCACCTTCGGGGTTAGATCTGGAAAGTTGCTAGGCTTCGTTGTAAGTGATAAAGGTATTCAAGTGGATCCTGCCAAGGTTAAGGCTATTCAAGAGATGCCAGTTCCTAAGACAGAAAAGGAGGTCAGAGGCTTTTTAGGACGCCTGAATTACATTGCTCGATTCATCTCGCACCTAACCGCTACCTGTGAGCCAATCTTCAAGCTGCTGAAGAAAGATCAGGTAGTGCGTTGGAATGATGAATGTCAGGCTGCTTTTGACAAAATCAAAGAGTATCTCCAAGAACCACCCATTCTTATGCCACCGGTTGAAGGGAGACCTCTGATACTATACCTGACAGTACTTGACAACTCAATGGGGTGTGTGCTGGGGCAGCATGACGAGTCTGGCCGAAAAGAGCATGCCATTTATTACCTTAGCAAAAAGTTTACCGACTGTGAGACCCGATACTCGCTGCTCGAGAAAACTTGCTTCGCTTTGGTATGGGCTGCTCGCCGGCTGAGACAGTATATGCTGACTCACACTACCTTGTTGATTTCAAAGATGGATCCTATAAAGTATATATTTGAAAAGCCTGCTCTGTCTGGGAGAATAGCAAGATGGCAAATGATCTTGACAGAATACGACATCCATTACACGACCCAGAAAGCCATCAAAGGAAGTGTATTGGCAGATCACTTGGCACATCAGGCAGTAGACGACTATCAGTCAATGAACTTCGAGTTTCCAGACGAGAGTATCATGATTGTGACTGATTGTGAAGTACCTGGACCGGATGAAGGACCTGAGGAAGGATCCCGATGGTCTATGCACTTTGACGGAGCCTCCAACGCTTTGGGTAACGGTATCGGCGCTGTAATCATATCCCCTCAAGGCACTCATACTCCACTTACTGCCCGACTATGTTTCAACTGCACCAACAACATGGCGGAGTATGAGGTATGCATCATGGGTCTTCAAGCTGCGATTGACTTAAGGATCAAGTTTCTGAGTGTCTTCGGAGATTCCGCTCTCGTGATCAATCAGATCAAAGGCGAGTGGGATACGAAACATCCGAATCTTATTCCTTACAGAGAATGTGTGTTGACATTGATCCCCCACTTCACAGAGATAACCTTTGAACACTTTCCGAGAGAGGAGAATCAGCTGGCGGACGCGTTAGCTACGATGTCTTCCATGTTCAAAGTTAAATGGCACAATGAGGCTCCCCGGATCATCATCTGGAAACTGGACGAACTGACATACTGTTGTGATCTTGAGACTGAATTGGTGACTGAGAAGCCTTGGTACCATGAGGTGAAGAGATATTTGGAAGCTCAGGAATACCCTAAAGGTGCATCTGTCAACGACAAGAAGTTTCTAAGAAGGTTCGCAGCGAAGTTCTTCCTTAGCAATGGCATCCTGTACAAGCGAAACCATTCGACCTTACTGCGTTGTGTGGACAAGACAGAAGCAGAAAGGATTATGGAATAGCTACATGAAGGGACCTTCGGGACACATTCCAGTGGACACACTATGGCAAAGAAGATCCTTTGGGCAGGGTATTTCTGGTCCACCATGGAAGCTGACTGTTATCAACACTCTCGGACATGCCATAAATGCCAGATTTATGCAGACAAGGTGCATGTTCCTCCAGTTCCTCTAAATGTTCTGACTGCGCCTTGGCCTTTCGCAATGTAGGGCATAGATATGATCAGTGAGATTAAACCTACGGCGTCCAATGGGCATCGCTTCATCCTGGTAGCGATTGATTACTTCACGAAGTGGATTGAAGCAGCTTCCTAAGCTACCGTAACTAAGAACGTTGTGGCACGGTTCATTCGGCATAATCTGATCTGTCCATACGGTGTCCCTGAAAGAATTATTACGGACAACGGTCCCAATCTAAACAACACGATGATCACTGAGCTCTGGGAGAAGTTTAAGATACAACACCACAACTCTTCTCCTTACAGACCGAAGATGAATGGAGCTGTAGAAGCAGCAAATAAAAATATCAAGAAAATCGTGCAGAAGATGACAGTGACTTATAAAGATTGGCACAAGATGTTACCGTTCGCTCTACATGGGTACCGCACCTCAGCTAGGACGTCAACCGGGGCAACTCCTTTCTCTTTGGTTTATGGTATGGAGGCAGTCTTACCGATCGAAGTGCAAATACCCTCTCTCCGGATAATGAAGGATGCAAATCTGAACGAGGATGATTGGATCCAGACACGACTTGATCAGCTCAACCTTATTGATGAAAAGAGACTTGCTGCTATCTGCCATGGTCAGACGTATCAGAAACGGATGATCAGGGCATTTGACAAAAAGGTCAGACCACAGGAATATCAAGTTGGGGATCTGGTAATCAAGCGAATCATCCTTCCTCAGAGTGATCCAAGGGGCAAATGGACCCCTACGTACGAAGGGCCATTTGTGGTTAAGCATGTGTTCTCAGGAGGAGCAATGATATTGACCAACATGGATGGTGACAACCTTCCTCACCCCGCCAATGCAGACATAATAAAAAGATACTACGCATGAAAAAAGACCCGCTAGGCTGACATGACTAGGCAAAAATTAGGGCTTACCGTCGAACCAAAAGGGTTCGGGCAAAATGAAGAGATGAAATGAAAAATTTGTACACCCGGCAAGTCGAAAACCTGAAAAGGCGGCTTGGGCAAGAATGGGTATCCCGGTGGACTGAAAACCCGAAAGGGCGGTCCAGGCAAAAGTTAGGGATAAAAGCGTAATAATATGTCTC
Source organism: Vicia faba (assembly GCA_948472305.1). Lineage (NCBI taxonomy): Eukaryota > Viridiplantae > Streptophyta > Magnoliopsida > Fabales > Fabaceae > Vicia > Vicia faba. The sequence goes on along the minus strand of OX451738.1, from coordinate 1,149,771,507 downwards.
ATTGGATCACTTTGCATCCAGAATCCGGTATCTACATCAAGTTCAGACGACATCGATCAGTCAGCTTCATCTTCGTTTAGGTCATCAAGTGATGAGATGCTCGAGGATATAAAGGCAATAGCAGAGTTGAAACCCAGTGGGATCATTCATTTCACACAGCTGTTTTATTTTCTTTTGTACAAAATTTGTATAAACTATTCTGTTCGGCGGCATTCTCTTACTAGGACGTCAGCCCCTTGTACACAAAACGCCTATGTTCAGGCCATTCAAAAATCAATACAAATATATTTTTCAGTTAAAAGTGCCAATTGTTTTTTCTTTTTCTGTTTTGTTTTGCGAAGAACGTCCAAGGTTCAATTTGTGATATATGCATTGACAATAATTTGCTAATTCATAAATATTTGCATACGAAACAAAGGATTAATTACAGGTAACATTAGAAACAGGGGCAATAAAGAGTTGTCTGAGCAATCTAATTGTTCTGTCCTCCAAGGTACCAAGGTAGGTTCAGCTAAAGAATATAACCAGATATCTCGATTCCCCAGAGAGTAAGTCAGCAAGACAGTATACTCTCCCCAAGCGAAGCTATACAATCAAACCTTAAGGGAGTTGGGTATCCTCCCGCAGAGCCCAACATTCCCCAGCAGCATATATACATGTATCCTTAACAAGCATCCCCGGCAGTCTTGGCCTAAAGATTGGTCCCCGGAGGTATATCCAACATTCAAAGGAAATCGCTCCCCCCGCAATTCAAAACTCCCCCAGGAGAGTCCAATCCAGTTCCCCAGGAAAGTTGGAATTTATCTCCCCAAGCAGTAAGCTTATCCCCAGTAGATTCTGGAAGCTTATCCTCGCAGAGCACGAACGCGTCTTCCGGCTTTATTCAAAGAGTTATTTCCTTACCAGGATATAACTGGGTTATCCTCAGCCAAAAGTCGCGGAAAGAGCGTCCTCGACGGAGTCTTCTTATCCCCAGCGAAGTCTATTAACACTTCCAATACGACAAGGGTATCCCCAGCAAGTTATTATCAACATTCCAGCAAAGTATCTCTCTCCCCACCGAGTATTGCTTCCCAGCAAGATCGTTAGAGTACTCTCCTCCCCGCAGAGTTATTCCATTCGCCAAGTTTATTCCCCAACGGAGTCATCTTCTCCTACCGGTATTCTTGCAATCATCATCCCCAGCGGAAGCAAAATCTATTCTCCAACATCAGCCCAGGAGTGACTTCCCGGCACCCGTCAAGGATTTACTTTCCTAGACGAAAAATACATTCATAAACATCGCACTTCCATACACCATTATAGCATGCATAGACGCATCATATCTTACAAATCTCATTTACGTTGAGAACATCATTGCTTGGTCCATATCATGCATTGCATATGACTGACCTTTACCTTTCAGGAAAGATTCAGTTAAATTCTCAATCATATTTCAAGACCTAGACCGGTTCAGTTAAATCGACTCCAAAGATTTCTTATCCAGTCCAAGGCCTTCTCTGGTCCAGTTAAATCGACCCCAAACAGGTTTTTCTGATAAAGACCCAGTTGAAGACATTCCAAGACCTAGACCGGTTCAGTTAATCGACTCCAAAGATTTCTTATCCAGTCCAAGGCTTTCTCTAGTCCAGCTAAATCGACCCCAAACAGATTTTTCTGATGAAGACTCAGTAGAAGTTATCAAAGGTTTTTCTCAATGTTTGCTATTGAGATTATAATTGCCTATGGTTCTCTCCCCGATCCTGCGGAGATGATAATTCCATTCCAGGTTTTTCTCAATGATTTCTATTGAGATTGTAATTGCCTATGGTTCTCTCCCCGATCCTGCGGAGATGATAATTCCATTCCAGGTTTTTCTCAATGATTGCTATTGAGATTGTAATTGCCTATGGTTCTCTCCCCGATCCTGTGGAGATGATAATTCCATTCCAGGTTTTCTCAATGATTGCTATTGAGATTGTAATTGCCTATGGTTCTCTCCCCGATCCTGCGGAGACGATAATTCCATCCAAGGTTTTTCTCAATGATTGCTTTTGAGATTATAATTTCCTATGGTTCTCTCCCCAATGCTGCGGAGACGATAATTCCATCCAAGGTTTTTCTCAATGATTGCTTTTGAGATTATAATTTCCTATGGTTCTCTCCCCGATGCTGCGGAGACGATAATTCCATCCCAGGTTTTTTCTCAATGATTGCTTTTGAGATTATAATTTCCTATGGTTCTCTCCCCAATGCTGCGGAGACGATAATTCCATTCCAGGTTTTCTCAATGATTGCTATTGAGATTGTAATTGCCTATGGTTCTCTCCCCGATCCTGCGGAGATGATAATTCCATTCCAGGTTTTCTCAATGATTGCTATTGAGATTGTAATCACCTATGGTTCTCTCCCCGATCCTGCGGAGCTGATAATTCCATCCAAGGTTTTCTCAATGTTTGCTTTTGAGATTATAATTTCCTATGGTTCTCTCCCCAATGCCGCGGAGATGGTAATTCCCACCAAGATTTCGCCCAATGATTGCTGTTGAAGTGAAGTTATCCAAGATTTTCTCAACGATTACTGTTGAGGTTAAGGTCATCCAAGGTTCTCTCACCGTTCCTGCTGAGGTAGTAACCACCCCTGGTTCATTCATCATCTTCTGAAGCTCCAGATCCAGCTCCTGTAACCAGTCAGGACACATCTATACAAAGTGTTTGAAGACCAGCCCCGTAACAGGTCAGGTAATCATTTTCTTTTTTGCAGGTATGCAAGTTCTCACTAAGGAATCTCTTATGCGATCAACATCCAGATGGCATCTATAAGCCCGTCCACCTTCCATCACCTCTTAGCATGGCATCTATAAGCCCATTCCCATCATCACACTGCTACTATGTGAGAGCAAATTTCTGGGCACTCTAGTGTTCAATCATCTTCTACCCTCGGATTACGAAAGGCACGTCAGCCAATCTGCATCCTCAGGTCTAAGAAGATTGAACAGGGGAAACTGTTGTACCCCAAAATTTGCCCTCCCATATTCTTCAAGAATTGCAAAGTCAAGCTTCAAAATCTCCCCAAAGGTTGCACAGTTCAAGGGCCTCCTAAGCAGTCAAAATTAGGGTTTTGGTTCTGATCAAGAAAATGAAGTTTCCAAGGGTCCAATCAAGTCTCACATGCCTACAAATATGGTCAAGCATCCTCATACAAAGTTTCAAGACTTTCAGCACAAAATTGCACAGTCAAAACCCTAATTGCACTACAGTCAACTGTAGGGGCAAAATGGTCATTTGACAGTCAAAAGTCCAAATTTTTGGTCAACATCTCATTTTGAAGCCACAAACATCATTTGATCAATGCTTGATCATGATTCTCAAAGCTTGGCTCAAAAATCATCAAGATGCAAAAGTTTCCTTATTTGGACAGCTAAAAAAGTCAACTGTAAGTTGACCAGGGCATAACTTTCACATGGATTATCAGAAAAATTCCATCCAAATCTCATTTTGAAGATAAAGACATTTACTACAACTCCTCTTCATACTCCAAGTCCAAGAAATGCTCTCACAAAAAGTAATCAATTTCAACATTATAGGTCATTTTCAAAAGTCAACAAAAAGGGACTTTAAGTCAAAGGCCATAACTTGAGATTGGTAAATCAAAATGACATGGGACCAAAGGCATTGGTTAGAGGACTCAAAGACCTTTCCAAAAGGTCCAATAACATGAGCAAATCTTAAAAATTGAGCAAGTTATGCCTTGTGGAAGTTGGGAAATATTTGGATATTTTGAAAAGTCAACATTGATTCAAATGACCTAAAATTGCTAATGGGCCTCTTTTTCTTCCACAATTTATCATCCAAGACATGCACACGACCATTTGGCCCAAAGGGAAGTTTTTTATTATTTTTATTTATTTATTTGAATTTTTTATTACAATTAATTCATTTAAACTAAATAAAATATGAAAAAATACTAAACTAATGAAATCAAATCTTTTTGTGCAGAAAATACTCTCATTGGACACTCAAGATTCGTGCATAATCATTTTTGGAAGGTTTTTTTATGATTTGGTAGCAAAAGCATGTGAAAAAGATTGAAAAATAATGGCTTGAAAATCAAATATTGCATAATCAATTCCTTGATTCTTTTGATCAGATTTTTGACCTAATTGGTTCCATACATAAGCTTGATCAAGATCTAATGCTCCCTAACCAAAAAGCTGCGCAAGAACCTGAAAAACAAAACTTGACTTTTTGCTTAAAAATCTCAAAACTGAAAACAAGGTTAGAGGTCGATTCAGAGCAAGAGACCAATTGCAAAAGCTTCCTCGTGTTTCACTGAAGCTAACTGGATAATTTCCCAACCCTTACACGCCCAAAATTGGTACAAGGGGTTCAAACTGTTTCAAATTATATGCATAATCGTGTTTCCATATTTAGACATTTTCATTGCATATTTTTAATGGATTCATACTAATTGATGTGTTCTGAAGCTAACCATCTACTTTAATTGTGTTTTCGTGTACTATATGCAATTCTACCATGGATGCAGATTAGGGTTCTTGGAGGTCCAAATTGGGCGTTTCTTAATATGGTAAAATTAGGACACCTGAATACCACCATTAGAACTAGCAGGCTTGGACGAAGAGAACGAGACCATCGCGGCTAATTTATGAGGCCCTAGGGGCTAATCGCTATTTTTCAGAAACTGGCCTAAGGGAACGTTTACAAAACCGTTGCCAATATTTTGTGTTTCAGAAAAAAAATAAAGCAACGAAGAAGATGACCCCTGTGGCGCTCAATGATTGGCCTATTTAAATTTCGCGCTAATTCTCCACTAACGCGTTATTTTATTTTATAAATTTTGTTTGTTATTTAATCTACAGATGAACGAGACAGCTCCACTGGCAGGCACAAGCATTGGTAAACCTCAGGACCTGGGTTCGAGCCCCAGTTCCCCGCCCCTTTCCATATATTTTTTAAATTAATACTTACGTGCAAATTCAGTAGTAGCGTCCACCATGCATCCACCACGTCAAGTCACCACGTGCCTACTGAGATGGATCAGAAGGTCCAGATTGGGAGAATACCGTGTACGTCAGTCAATGCAGATCCACGCCAGCGCAAAAGTCAACCAGGCCAAAGAGTAATTGGGCCCAAATTGCTAAAGACCAACCTCCACTTTGGGGACAGACACCCCCCTAGGTTTGAATTTTTATTTCTTTTCTTTATTTTACTTATTTTCAAATATTATTTTTTTAATCAGTTTTATTAATTTAATATTTTCATAATATATAAAAAACACCAAAAAATCAGAAAAAGAGAAAAATTAATAAATATTTGTATTTTAGTATTTTTTGTAAATAAATTGCATTAATTCATTTAGTTTTAATTTAGGGTTTAATCTTAACATTTTTTAATAAAAAACCTAAAATTGGTAGAATTAGGATTTATAACAATTTTTATCCCTTTTTCTTTTCTTTCATAATAATTAAATATTTAATATTGTTTACTTTTATAAAATAAAATTGCATGTAAAATAATTAGGTTTAATTTTAGGTTAAAGTTTAATATTTTCTTAACAAATAAAAATTTTTAGAATTAGGGTTAGCTTCTCAATTTCATTTAATTCTTTTTTTCCATTAAAATCTTAAAATACCAAAAACAAATTTATTTTCCTTTTAATTTTTTTTAATTTAATAATTGTTTAATTTAATTTATTTAAAAAGGGTCCAACGCCCTCGTTTCAACTTTAATTCCAATTCGCACATTTATTTCTTTACTCTTTATAATATTTATGTATCTCTCCCAAGGCCCTGTAACATTTTTATCGGTCGCACTTTTAATTCTTTATTCTTTCTGTCAAATCGGGTTCTGGAAATTTTGGCGATGTGGACCCGCGCCTTTTGTAATAGCTTAGGATCTTTTACTTCTCGCACTTTTAACTGTTGACCAATGCATGCAAGAATGAATGACAAAAATAAAAACAAACGCGTAGATCACCTGACATGACAAGACAAAATAAATGAATCTGACACACAAATCACACACCACCCCTAGGGTACGCCTCACTGTTGCCTTGCCTCGAAAGGTGATCGTCGAGTAGAGGATGTCTTAGTAAGTCCTCATGATCCGAGAACCTGGCATGAGGGTAGCTTCTAAGGTGTCTTCCCATTGCTCTGGTGATCACCATGTCCCGAACCTCGAATTAACCCGAACACCTCCAACGGTGGTGCTACCTACCTCTCAATGGTGGGATGGCACTACTTTAAAGGACATTTACACAGACGAATTCCTTAGGGTAGGTAGGTTCTCGTAGATACTTGCTCTAAATTTCAAAACAAATCAAAAATACTTTTCACACCGACACCTTTTCAAAAAGCTTTCGAAAGCAATTTTTCAAACACTCTTGAGGACCGATACAAGAGTCGAACTGGAATTTTCAAAGAAACTTTTTTAAAACCCACATTGAAAAGCAAACAAACCATTTTTGAAAACACAAGTGAGCAAGTATCTAAGAGCCCATGGATAACCATGGATAGAAAGGGTGCTAACACCTTCCCTTTCTATAATCTACATCCCGAACCGAGAGCAATCTCTTTAAGGAATTTTTCTGTGCTTTTGTCCTTTCCATTTGGAGAAAATAAAAGACGGTGGCGACTCTTGCTTCCGCGACATTTCGCGAACCAGCGTTAAACAGTCAGTTCCAGATCCACCGATCACAGTGGGCACCAACTGATAGTCTGGAAATGTGAAGCAATGGTGTTTAGAGTCGAAGAACTTGAACATGACACTCATCAGACCTTCATCAAACTCGGTAGTCATCAAACTGAGTAAGTGACCATATCTCTTGTTCAATGATGAGCTCTCAGGAACTCTTAGGACCAATTCCTTAAGCTTGGGAGGGACCTCTACAAAATTGATTCAGATGGTCTTTCTGCGAATTGAATCCATACCCTACAAAACAAAAGAAAAGATAAATCTCTAGGACCTTGAAATGGTTAGCTTGCATGTCATGATGTTTATGATGTTATGGTTATGCTTTAAAATCACATATATATCAAGAAAGTCACACAAAGACCCTAGGTTTAACGACTTGCATGAGTTTTTAAAGGTAGGTACCCTCTTGAACTTTAGTTGGATCAAACTGTCCTACTAAAAGTGATCGGGTTCTAAGTAGTTTCATATCACTGGCCTTTCTTTTAGGCATTTTTCTAGCTCAAGCACCGAAGTATTGCGGCAAGAATATCCCAAAATTCCAATCTCAATGAGTGTAGCATTGAGTATCAACCAATCTTTGGTCAGAACCAAAGTCGGCCATCTCACTACTTTCTAATGGCTTAGGATGAGTCAATTAAAGTTTCTAATGGTCGGTTAGTGCTTAATTACACTTTAAGGAAGCCTAATGTTATCCTTGACTGACTCAAGGAACATTAGTACAAGCCAGAGTATCACGCTAACATAGCTATCACTTTGTCCATATCAGTCTACGTCATACAACCTCCATGATTTATTGCTACTTTCCTATAAAGGTGCCCCAGATCCGGGTGTAGGATCTTTAACAAAAGCCCAAGAAAAGACCCAAAAAATGTAAAGAAAGCAAGTCAAACAAGGAAAGCAAGTCAAACAAGGAAAGAAAGTAAAGGTGATCTAGCCCTAAGGTAACCCAACTTTTAATTCAGCTCCCCAGCAGAGTCGCCAGTTCTCTAATATGGTGGGAGACCTGACTTGGTGGTTTTGTGTTTGATCGCAATTGTTGCGGATAGCAAGAGTCTCCACTGACATTTCTTTTATCCAATAAATAAAAGTTGAAAAGAAAAGGAAATACCTTTGAGATTATTTCTTGAGTTCAGGGGGTAGGTTATGAAAAGGGAAGGTGTTAGCACCCTTTTCATCCGTAGTTATCTACGGGCTCGTAGTTGCTTGCTAAATAACTTTCTTTTGTTTGAAAGTGTGCTTTGTGGTGTGGGTTTGAAAAATATTTTGAAAATGCCTTTGTAATGATTCCCGTCTCTATAAGAATACGTACAAAGTGTTGGTTTTGAAAATAGTTCAAAGAGAGGTTTGTGGAAGATGTTTTTGAAAGGAATTTTGAAAAGTGCCTTTGTAATTATTCTCGTCTCTATAAGAATGTATGCAAAGTGTTTTAACTTTTGAAAATTTTTCAATTAAATGTGTAGGTTTGAAAAGGTTTTTTTAGTTGTGAGCAAGAAAGCAACTACGAGCGTCCTACCTACTCAAAAGTTATAATGTTATTTTCCTCCTCCTTTAGATGTTGCTATCTTACCATTGATTTGGTAAGAAGCCCCATCATTGGATTTGAAGGAACGAGTGTGGGTCGTTTGTATAGTCATAGAAGGCAACCTATTAGACGTTTTAGCAATTTCGCTAGGGACTAGATCATTTAACGAAGGAAACATCGAGGGACATCGAGGGACTACGATCTTTTATCGAGGGTCATTGCTAAAACGCCCATATTCGAGGGACATGACTATTTTCTGAGGCAACAAGTGAGATTACCCTAGAGGTGCATGTGTGCAAAGTATGTTTGATTGCATGCATTTAGTCTTTGACTAGAATTATTTATTTGTTGGTTTTATCTTGACATACATCCTAATTACTAACATTTGTATAAAGCAATAAAAATTCATAAAATAAATATCCTACACTATTACAACCATATTGAATAGAAAGAAAATTTAAAGACAAAACAAAATAAAAGAAGGGAACATAGGTTTTTCGATCCAGGCATAATGCACCCTTCGATTATGCTCTTCTTGGCTTATTTTGGTTTGGGCCTAGCAGTCAGCGTGAGATGCAGCCTTCGATTCATCCTTCTAGCTGCTTCTTTCGATTGGGGTTGGGAATCAGTATTAGCATGCCCTTTCAATTACGTCCTTTTTCTGCTTCTTTCTATTGTCTTGGAAGTCAGCGTGACTGTTCACTCTTCGTTTCAACATCCTTGTTGCCTCCTTCGATTGCAGGGATGCAAAGCTCCCAAGTTGAGCTTCGAAAGGCTTCAATGTTTAGCCAATCGAAGGATACAGAAAACCTATCTAAAACTTGAGAATGAAACTAAAAAATGTAACTTTTGAAAGCTACAAGCCAGGGGTTATCACAAGATTATTGGGCACCAAAATCTAAGTTCTAACTAGTCAAGGTTGAGATTTTCGACATACAGGAAATGAGGATCCAAAGTTAGGGCATGGTCAACTTCCTAGATGGGATATCTACATTTTTCTTTTATTTATATGAACAGATGATATTTAAATGAAAAAGTTACAAGTTTAGAGGAAACATACCTCTTGAAGTTCTTAATCGAAGGAGTTGTAGGTGACTTCCTTGGTGGTGGATGGAGCTTCGCTGGAATCTTCCTAAAGCTAGTTAAGTTGCTGCTTTATTTGGGAAGTCACTGAATCGAAGGAGGGTATGTGATAGTGGTGAGTGAATCGAAGGCTATTATATAACAGTCTAGGGAGTGAATCAAAAGACTATTATGTTGTAGTTAGGGAATGAATTGAAGGTTAGTTATCTGGCAGTTGGGGAGTGAATCGAAGGATTCACTAGTGTAAAAAAGGAACTAAGAGTTTTAGAGTTTGAATGTTTGAGAATGTTTGAGAATGTTTAAGAGTGTTTGAGAGTTTTGAGAATTTGATAATTTTCTCACAACAAGAGTTTTTTCCAGCTACCCAAGGCCCCTAAGGATGTGTGATGGAAGCTCTTATTTATAGATGAGTTTGGCTGTGGTTTGGGAGGGAAAACAAAAGAAATTTGAACAAATTGGGTATGTTGTTCTTGTAGTCTTCGGGGTGCAGTTTTTATATGCCAATTTGGTGCAAGTATGGGAGAAACGTGGTAGGACTGCTTTGTAGCAGTTTTGGAATGTTGTGGCCAGTGCAGTAGGCTTGTACTTGGAAGCACATAGGACTCTAGCCAGCAAGTATCTTTGGATATTTCAACCTTTCGTTTTGACTTCATAAGTCCAACCTTCGACCAGGTCCTCTCTTTAGACAACATTATTTGTTTCCAAGAAGTATGTGTCTTTCGAATGGGCCCTTTTTGTGCATCCTTTGAAGGGGCCAAACGTATGCCCCTTGAATGGTTCATGATCCATATTTACAAATAAGATTATATGATTCCAAACTTTACCAGGCGCAAGTGGCCTCAGAAATTAAGGTCTCTCACTGCTAATTCGGTATTATGGTATACAAGGAAGCTGGATATTGGTGATATTACTTATAGCTGTGGGGACTTTCCCAATGTTCCATTGATCGGATCTTGAGGTTGTATTAATTACAACCGTACCTTATCCCTACGACAATTAGGGTATCCTTTGGAAGATAAACCTTCAGACGAACAGCAAAAACAATTGATCATTCATGACATGGGTAGAAATGACCAAGGGTTGCTCAACAATGTTATCCAGGCTTGGAATAAGGTTAATAAAAGGAAAGCTTAAGGGAAGAATGTCATAGAAAGGGAACCCTACACTAGATGGGTCCTGGATAGGGTGAAAATTATCAAGCTTCCATTTGATATAGATCCAAAGTATAAGTCAGAGGTCCCAGATGTCACACCTATGTCCTTAGAAGAAATCGATGATTTGAAAAGTGCCCTAAAATAAGCTCGGAGGGAAAAGAAAGAATTAGAACTCAACCTCCCTAATCTAACCAAGGAAAAGAAGCAAATGCAGCTCATACTTGAGTCAAAAGACCAACAGATTCAGAGAGATCAAAAGGCATTGGAAAAAGAGGGCCTTAAACAGAAGTGTACGACTGAAGGACTATTGATTGTGACCTTCAATCTAGATTCCCACAACCAAAAGTTAGAAGATGCTGCTACTAAAATCGGGAGTTTAACCAGGTGGTATGAAAAGGCAACAAATGAAAGTAAGGTGCTGGAGGAAGATCTAAGTGCCCAGATCCAATGTTTGGTGAAAGCTTCTTTAGATCAAGAAGAACAAATGAAATACTTCACCACCAGACTTCAAGACGGCCAAGAACCAGAGATTAAGGAAAGCCTTAAAAGGATGACGGCAGAAAGACTCCTGGCCTAGAAAACTGAAGAATATGAGCAAGTGTGCCTTGAGCTGGAAGGCATTCAAAAATATTTTCTTATTCAACGGAGACTTTATACGGAAATAAGGGCAGAAAATATGTATTGGGAAAAGCAGTATACAAAGATCGCCCAAGCAGGGAGAGATAACCACAAGATAATCCCACATCTTTGTCAAGATTATTGGTATTACAAAGACAAACATGAAAGGCACGCCTTCCTATCCATTAATCTTATTTCGGATATCCCTAGGAGTTTGAGAGATGAAAAGAGTGTAATGGTTCCTCTTCCTAAATATATGGAAGATTTTCTCAAACTTTGTCGAACAATGGTCGATGGTTTCAAAGCGGACATCTGCAAGCACACTTAGGAGATTGTTTCCCTTTGATTATTTTCATGCAAACAAATTTTGGTTTTAAAGTTGTAATATCTTTCTATATCTAAATTATGTTACTTCCAATAAAGGCATTTTGTTTCTGTATCTCGTCTGCATATTTATTTTTAAGATATTCGCCAATAAAAAAAGAAGCAAAAAGCAAAATAATATACGCATGCATACATTCACAAACACCTGCATCTCATACAAAAAAACTTATCTTTTTCAAAAAAAAATCTCCAATTTAACCATTGGTAGAAGAAGAGCACCACCTCATTGGCCTCTGTATCAGACAAGGGCCTACCAACAAAAAAAATGGAACAAATTGAAGAGAGTCAGAATACATTCAAGGAGGATCTCTACCAAGTCGAAGGTAATGTGAATTCAATGAAAGGAGACTTGAGTCATGTTCTCTTAGCTTTGAATAATATCATTGACAGACATGATCTGATTCCCAGAGTGGCTTTCGAGGAAGTAGCCCAAACGATTGGTGCATCAAGCGGTCACCAACTTTGAAAAGAGCCAGAAGCAGGACCCCAAAATTTGTTCATGGCCCAGCAAGAAATAAGAGAAGCGGAGACTGAAGGGTTTGTCCCACCTTCTTCAAAAGTAGGGGCATCACAGAACCTACAAATTCCAATCAACAATGTAGACAACTACTTGGACCTGCAGTATGGAGACCACGACCTAGAGGATGTCAATCAGGCACCTTTAAGAGGGATTGGTACTCATAATATTGATAATCCATAAGTGATGAATCAATATAAGGCTCTTGAAGAAAGGTTGAAAGTTGTGGAGGGTTATGACGCTCTTGAGGTATATGCTCTTGAAATGGGTCTAGTTCCTGATGTAGTGATTCCGCCAAAATTCAGAGTACCTGACTTTGGAAAGTATAAAGGGCTCACTTGTCCAAGGAACCACCTGCGCATGTATTACAGGAAGATGCATGCCCATGCCCATGACCAGAAGCTGATGATTCACTATTTTCAAGACAGCTTGAGCGGGGCATCCCTGGAATGGTATATGTAGTTAGAAAGGATTCATATCCAAACATGGACAGATCTCGTTAATGCTTTCTTGAAGCACTATAAATATAACTTGGACATGGCGCCTACACGCATGCAGCTCCAGAACTTGTCTCAAAAGAAAGAAGAGTCTTTCAAAGAATATGCTCAGAGATGGAGGGAGATGGCATCCCGTGTACAACCACCACTGTTGGAGAAGGAGCTAGTAGATATGTTCATGGGAACCCTCCAAGGGTTATATTATGAAAATATGGTAGGAAGTATATCTTCAGGATTCTGAGACTTAGTAACAATCGGGGAAAGGATTGACGCTGGAATAAAAAGTGGAAAGATACCAGGGGGACAATCAAATACCCCATATAATACAAAAAGACATGCTCCTAACTTCCCGAAAAGAAAGGAGGGAGAAATTAATGATGTAGCTTCACAACCAAGGGCACACCAACCATTAATGATCCCACAAGGACAACAACAAGGCATATTTGAAAGGCCTCAAAGAAATATTGACCAACTCCCTATGCCACCCAACCAACTATTACAACACTTGTTCCAAGCATCCTTGGTGGAACTAAAACCTCTAGCTCCTCCAGTCAGGCCACTCCCATGAAAGTACAATGCTAATGCCAGATGCGAGTATCATGCTAATTCTCTTGGACACACCATATAACAATGTTGAGCAGTCAAGCATAAAGTTTAATATTTGTTGGAATCTCAGGACATCACTTTTGAGAAACCTAACATAAAATCAAATCCCATCCTCTGCATGGTGGACCAACAATCAATGCGATTGAAGTACTCACTGAATTTGGAGCAACTAGGCAAGAAAAGCCCCGATAAATTTGTTGAAAGAATATCTGTCGGAGTGTGGGTTCCTGCTAGAACACAATGAAGCTTTCGAGAAAATGTTACAGAAGCTGGTAGATCAGGGGATAGTCCAATTCAGGACATACCCTGAAGAAAAATATGTAGTTGCAATTGAAGGAAAGAAGTCGTTGGTAATCCCTTGGCAAGGTCTGAACCTTAATAAAAAGACTCTTGTGATCCCGTGGGAGAATCGACAGAAACCCCAGGGATAGCACCAAAGAAGACTTTGCAGATATTAGTAGTTCCGAAGGACACAATGGTAATTAAGGGGCCATGACCTATCCCTTATGATAGTAGTAAATAAGTACCATGGAGTTATGATTCAATCGTATATATTAATGAATTAAAACAAGAAGATGAACCCGTCATCAAATCAAGGACCGACAATTTCAAACATAGCAGGGACATGGAGTATGACCCACAGTGGTCGAGTCTTTGGATATGATCCACCAAAGAAAAATGATGAGATAGTAAATAATAAAAATAAGATATCAATAAAGTATAAAGGAAAATCAGTGGTAGAAACAAGTTAAGAGAAAGAACCTCCAAGCAAAAACTTTACTGACCAAGAGGCAGAGGAATTTTTGAAGATCATCAAAAGAAGTAACTATAGGGTGGTGGATCAGCTTCACCAAACCTCGGCTAAAATTTCCATACTCTCGTTGCTCATCAATTCTGAGGCGCACCGAGACTCTTTAATGAAGGTACTAAGTTTATCCCATGTTGCAGAGGAGATTACCGTAAATCAATTTGAAAAAGTGGTAGCAAACCTGACATTCAGATCATATTTGGGTTTTAATAACAATGATTTGCCTCCGCAAGGCCGAGCTCACAACAAAGAACTGCATATCTCTATCCAGATAGGTACTACCAGCCTATCCAGGGTACTCACCGATATCTGTTCTGCCCTCAACCTGTTACCAAAATCAAGTTTGATAAAGCTAATGCTAGATGGTGTCGTGCTAAGTCCAAGCTCTACAATAGTGAAATTATTTGACGATTCTCAAAGCTCGGTATTCAGAGAGGTGGACCTTCCAGTCAAAATCGGGCCACATATATTCTATATCACTTTCTAAGTTATGGATATAGAACCAACGTACACATTCATACTTGGGCGAACTTGGATTCATGTGGAAGGGAAGTCACTTTGACCTTACATAAAAAGTTGAAGTTCTTATTAGAAAGGAAGCTAATTATAATCGAAGGTCAAGAGGACATCTTCGTAAGTCACATTGAATCGCACATGTATATCATAGCCGACAAAGACTGTATAGCCACCCCATTCCAAGTCCTAGAGGTTGCTTCAATGGTGACTTTACTAGTAAAGAAAAGAAATAAGCCTACAGAAACCTCATGGAAGGATTTGAAAACATCAATGGAAAGTGTTACCTCGAGAGGTTGGGGAAAGCTCCCGGAAATCCTTTAGAAGAAGAATCGCTTCGGTTTGGGATATGAACTATCAAAAGCTACTCTGAAAGGTAAAGCATGGTTTCCTCCACTCCAAGAGACATCTGTCAACAAAGGAATAGAACATGACAGGAAGGTGGCAATGATATCCAACAAAGTCAACACCAAGAGGGAAACTGACTCCATCCGAGAATGCGCCCCAGGAGAAAAACTCAAGAGTTGGACAGCCGTGGAGATTCCCGAGATCTTTTTCTTTCCTAAGTATTTTTTCTTGTTTTTGAAAGAACCTATGTCAAGCCCGAGGCATAGGGGTCGATTGTAAGGGTCCCCCGTTTTGTTTTAAGCAATATTTACAATTAATAAAAGTTATATTTTCTTTTCAATTAAGATCTCTGTCTTTCTCTTGCATTTATCTCTTAAATTTCAAAAAAATGGCGATACTTTCTTTTCATATGCATCTTTAAAATTCATATACTAAAATCTATACTAAAACATGATAAACATGCAGATCCATCTCCAAAACCACCGATAATGTTACTGCTGTGATCCGATATAATTTTGATGCTCCCATCAACCAGGCTGAAGAAGAAGGTGATGAAGATCTTGAACTTTCTGAGAAATGGAAAGGGAAATAGAGCAAAGGCCTGAAAACATACAACCGTATCATGAAGCAATTGAGACCATTAATCTTTGCACAGAGGAAGATCCGAAAGAAATCAAGCTAGGGGTAATGTTAGAGAAGAGCGTCAAAGAAAGGTTGATCAAGCTATGTCATGAGTACGTGGATATATTTGCCTGGTCCTACAGGGACATGCGGAGATTAGAAACATACATTGTGGTTCATAGACTACCTCTCAAAGAAGTTTGTTCTCCAGTTACAAAAAAGCTCAGGAAAACTCATCCAGATATGTCCAGCAAGATTAGAGAAGAGGTTCTTAAACAATTCAACGCAGGGTTCATAGTAGTGGTAGATTATCCACCATGGATAGCTAACATTGTGCCAGTTCCCAAGAAAGATGGCAAGGTACGCTTGTGTGTGGATTATCGATATCTAAACAAAGCAAGTCTCAAAGACGACTTCCTGTTACCTCACATACATGTTTTGGTAGACAATACAACTCAAGCCTCAATATTCTTATTCATGGATGGTTTCTCGGGCTATAATCAAATAAAAATTGCACCCGAAGACATGGAAAAAGACCACTTTTATGACACTTTGGGGAACCTTATGCTAAAAAGTAATGTCGTTCGGTCTCAAAAATGCAGGGGCAGCTTAACAAAGGGCTATGGTCACACAATTCCATGATATGATTCAAAAAGAGGTTAAAGTGTACGTAGATGATGATATGATAGGAAAATCCCTTATGGAGGAGGAACACATCATTCATTTACAAAAGTTATTCGATTGTATAGGCAAGTTCAGGATGAGGTTGAATCTGAATAAATTTACATTTGGCATCAGATCAGGAAGGTTTTTGGGTTTCATTGTGAGTCAGGGGGATCGAGGTAGACCCAGACAAGGTAAATGGCATACAAGGAATGCCAGCTCCAAGAATAGAAAAACAATTTTGTGGTTTCTTAGGGAGACTGAATTAGATCTCCAGGTTCATATCACATCTAACAGCTACACGTGAGCCTATATTAAAATTATTGCAAAAACATCAAACGGTAGTATGGAATGACGATTGCTAAACGGGTTTCGAGACAATAAAACAGTATTTACAAGAGCCACCGATCTTAATGCCACCAGTTCCCGGAAGACAACTCATCATGTATCTAGAAATGCTGGAAGGATCAATGGGTTGTGTTTTCGGACAACAGGACAAAACAGGAAGGAAAGAGCATGCAATTTACTATCTCAACAAGAAGTTTACTGACTGCGAAACCAGGTATTCACTGCTCAAGAAAATGTGTTCTGCATTGGCTTGGGCTACTAAGAGGTTAAGGCAATATATGTTAACCCACACCACATGGTTAATAGCAGGAATGGATCCTCTAAAGTACGTGTTCAAAAAACCAGCTCTTACAGGGAGAATCGCCCGATGTCAGACGCTACTATTAGAGTACGACATCCAATATGTCACTCAAAAGGCCATCAAGGGTAGTAAACTAGATGATCATCTAGCTCACCAACCGCTTCTAGAATATAAACCTATGAAGTTCGACTCTCCAGACAAAGATTCCATGGTCATAGGTGACTTTGAAATGCTAGGACCTAATGAAGGACCCGAACTAGGGTCACGTTGGACACTCATGTTAAACGTGGCTTCAAATGCACTGGGAAACGGTATAGGGGCAGTTTTGACTTCTCCAAAGAATTATCACAAGCCCTATACTGCAAGGTTGTGTTTTGGCTGCACAAACAACATCGTTGAGTACGAAGCTTGTATACTAGGACTGGAAGCTGCCATTGAACTAGGAATCAAACACCTCGAAGTATTTGGGGACTCCGCACTAGTCATATACCAAGTCAATGGCGAATGGGATACTAAACACCCCAAACTGATTCCATATCAGGATCATGTTTTAAAGTTGGCTGCGAAATTCACGGAGATCACTTTCATTCATATGCCACAAGAAGAAAATTAAATGACAGACGCCCTGGGAACGCTATCATCTATGTTCAAAGTAAATTTTACAAACCACGAACCACACACCACAATAATACCCTTTGAAGAGTCCTCATATTGCCTCGCTATTGAAGAAGGGCCGGATGACAAACCTTGGTTTTACGACATCAAGAAGCACCTTGAAAAGCAAGAATATTCAGAAAATGCCTCTATCATTGACAAGCGAACTCTACGGATATTATCCTCAAAATTCTTAGAGTAATGGTGTGTTATACAAAAGAAATTATGATATGGTACTACTCAGGTGTATGGAGAAACAGGAAGCAGATACGCTCATGAGAGAGATCCATGAGGGTACTTTCAAAACTCATACAAATGGGCACGCCATGGCTAGGAAAGTTCTGGAGCAGGGTATTATTGGTTAACGATGGAAGCCGATTGTTACCATTATACAATGATGTGTCACAAATTCCAAATCTATGCTGATAAAATAAATGTGCCACTAACTCCCCGGAATGTCATGAGCTCTCCTTGGCCGTTTTCAATGTGGGGGATTGACATGATTGGCATGATTGAGCCAAAAGCATCCAACAGACACCATTTCATACTAGTAGCCATTGATTACTTCCCCAAATGGGTGGAATTGGCATCCTACACCAATGTGACAAGCAAAGTGGTTACACGTTTCATCAAGAAGAATCTCATATGTAGATACGAGGTTCCAAGCAGGATCATTACAGACAACGAGTCTAATCTAAACAACAAGATAATGAAGGAACTGTGTGATAATTTTAAAATCGAGCATCATAACTCCTCACCATATAGACCCAAGATGAACGGAGCCGTCGAAGCAGCCAATAAAAATATTAAGAAGATCATTCAGAAAATGGTGAAGACATACAAAGATTGGCACGAAATACTTCCCTTTGCTCTACATGGCTATCGCACTTCCGTATGTACATCAACAGGTGCGACTCCTTTCTCTCTGGTGTATGGCTTAGAGGTAGTACTTCCGGTTGAAAAAGAAATACCATCACTTCGGGTTTTAATGGAAACAAAGTTGGAAGAGGTAGAATGGGTTTAGACGCGACTCGACTAGCTCAACCTCATCGAAGAAAAATGCTCTACAGCTCTATGCCACAGTCAATTACATCAGAAGCGGATGAAGGGGGCCTTCGACAAGAAATTTCATCCTCGAATATTCAAAGAAGGGGATTTAGTACTCAAGAAGATTATATTACCTCGCCTCGATTCACGTGGTAAGTGGATACCCAACTACGAAGGTCCATACGTAGTAAAAATAACATTCTTCGGTGGTGGCCTCATCGTCACAATAATCGATAGGGAAGAACTACCGCATCCGACAAATTCAGATGTAGTAAAAAAATACTATGTATAAAAAGCTCGCTAAGCTCAAACCCTGAACGGATGACTTAGGTAAAAAAGGAGTCTCCTGGTGGATCAAAAACCCTAAAATGAGATCTAGGCAAAAATTAAGGACATACAAAAAAAAACTATCCCGGTGGATTGAAAACCCAAAAGGGAAATCCAGGCAAAAATTAGGGATCTTATTCAAAAGAAATAAAGTACAAAAAGACTGCAATCTAAGAACTACGACTACAAACCACAAATGGAGAGATGCGTCCAAATCATAGGAATCAGAAGAAAAGGAGATAGGAGCTATTAAAAGGACATTGGGAAAAAACAGTAGCAATTATCATTTTCATTGCCATTTACAATTTTAAAACTCTCTGTAATTACCTCTTTCAATGAATTGCATCTTGTACTCTCGCCTATTAATAGGCATATCAATAAAACATTTACTTTTTCATCTTTCAAATTGTGTTTTTCCTTTTCAGACTCATTTGCAAAATACTACGCATATTTCTTGTGAATATTCTGTTGAATTCATTTTGGGGGATTTGACGAATAAAAGAACTTGATAAAGCATAAAATATAGCATTTTGGGTTAGAAAAACATCGAAAGAAAATCCATGTCTACACCTGCAACACAAAAATCAAGACCTTGCTGACACTTTTTCATCATGTTCAAATCAATTCAAAGATACCACGTCAATGCAACATACAACATCGGGGATTTGGTAACTCAAAGCCAATGGTTTAAAGGAGAGAGTACCAAAAACATTTTTAATAACATTTTGGGGGCATACACACATTTTGCACATATATAAGTATTTAGGGCATACACAGACACCCACTGCACATACACTTTTGGTTCCATATCAATCAAAGACATCATACATGTACATCTTGCATGACATCCCCCAAAGCATATGTTAGGAAGAATCAATGCCTCTCGGCCCCCATCAAATTTTCACCTTAGTTGAAAACAAAACTACTAGCAAATGACCAATTTCATCTTTGATTTAGCCATCTATAAATATAACTCATTGCCTAAGACTCCAGGTAGCAATGTGTTTTTCCCCTCTTGCGATTCAACCCGTCACCTAAGACTCCATGCATCGATATGTCTTTTACAAGTTAACCCATCACCTAAGACTCCATGCAGTGATGCTGTTTACCATGAAAATTGGTAAACAACCGCTGATCTTCCATAAAAGGTTATTTTGTTACTTGCAGGATCGATCAGTTTGATCCTAGGACATATGCTAAGTGTTTTTGGAGTTTGATAAGAAGTCTTAACACTGTTAATGAACAAGTTCGATTGGACAATAAGAGTAAAGGCTTGGATAGGTTTAAATGCACATGATGATGGAATAAACTTGGTAAAAACACAAGTAAAGTACATGATGAAGTAAATTTGCAGTAATTTAAAAGGCTGTAATGGTAAAGTTTGCCGAAAAATGTTAAATGGTAAGGATTGTAAATAAATGTAAAGACTTTGATTGCAATAAAGTATGGTGATTCAAACGTACATTCTCAATATTCTTTCCCTCACAGTGAGTACTTGAATAAAATTGAGTGACTTGTACAATGAGTTGAACACACGAAATTCTACACAAAATTCCTATATTTATACTAATAATAAGTAACTGTCAAACAATTTATTCGTTCCAGGATGAGGACAAGTGTCCTTTGCATGCTCTTCGACCCCTATCTTCATGCCACATCACTTTTCTCAACTTCCAAATGAATTGCCTTTACCTCCTTTCTTCAGATTCAAATCCACTTGCCGCTGATACAAGAGCTTTTCGGTCGAAACTGTCTTTAACTTATAAAGTTCTCTAAGTGTTTTTTCCTTCTTAGCAAGGATGACTTCGACACAACTCCTTTCACAGGCTCTTCTGTCGAAGTGTCTTCAACTTAGATTTCTTCAATCTATTTTTAGCCCATAAGGCCAATATATGTGAGTGTCAAATTTAGGAGATAACAAATTACCCCCCAAGAATGTCAATTTCGACACAAGAAGAAATATTTATTCTTTGTTATCTCTATTCGACACCTGTCCATTTCTTGGACACATAAGTTCGCAATGAAATTTTCGTCTTCTACCAACCACTGCTAGTACGTCACTATCAATCAACCGTTATACGCCGCCATGATGACCATTATCCCTATAACATACAAAAGCATGGCAAGTGTTCCCATCACTTGTTTGTACAACCGCTTCAAAGATCACCATGTGTCCCACTCACTCTGAAGTATTAAATCACTTTGAGAGAAAACACTCTTCCCTGGATTTTATAAATAGCCATGAAAATCTCCCTTTGGAATTTTTTTCAAATGTCTGATATTCTTTGTCTCTTTGCATTCAAAAAGAAACCTCAAGAACTTCATCTCTCTCACAATCTTTTTACCTACAAAGCCATGGCCTTTCTTTCCAATTCTCCAAACAAACTAAAGAGAACAAACACTTATGATTCATGACAACAACTAGATGTTTTCCCAACCAACTCTATTTCTGCTTCGTCCGGGGAACGAAGGTTCGTTCCTGAACCTATGACTAAAGAAGGACGTGATTCATAAAACTTACAAGTACTCATTCCTATCAGGTATTCTGGGCAAATGTATGCTATGTCTAGCTCGTTGCCCATGTGTTTTGAAAACCCTAAACAAAACCATGACTTTTCCCAACTCACCCTAGACTCAAACCCATAGGTTGCGCAAAAAAGACTAAAAATGAACTCGAAGATGAAAAGCTTTCCAACCAACAACATTCCCAGACGAAGGAGGATATAAACCTTCAGTTCATGAAAAAAGGGGATAGAATATCCAGGTCTTGCCCTAGCTTGACCTCAGAATACTCAGAGTGGCTGGTTAAGATGGAAGTAGCTCAATCCCAAATCTGGGAAGATATGGGAAATTATGACCTAGTCATGTTGTCGAAGATTGGATTAGCTTATTGTCTTATTATGCTGGTGTCCTCTTTGTATTTCTGGGACAACACACACTACACCTTCCATTTACCTTGTGGAATGGTGACACCCACTCTCTTTGATATTGCAGCCATCACTGGCCTTCGACCAACCAGTGATTACTTTTACCCTGATGATATGTCTGAAGACACCATTGTGTTTGCCACCACGAAACCTACTTATACCACCTTCATCAACCACTTCCATGATAAATCAACCCATATTGTCTTTGAAGTGGAACATATAGCTTTCTTAGCTTTATGGTTATCCTGTTTTGTTTTCTGCACTAAGTCACTCCAAGTGACAAAGAAGATGCTTACTCTGGCCACTCAACTTCACCATGGCTACAACCTATGTTTGGATGAATTAATTCTAGCCAATCTTTATGAGTCCATCAGTAATGGCATGACTCAACTCAAAGTTCTACCCAATCGAGCATGACTACTTCTTTTTGGCCCTTTATGGCTTCTCCAACTCTGGCTTAATGCCACTTTTGAATCATTTCTTCCTCAGAAGAACATAATTAATGAGAAGGCTCCAGAAATTCTCAACAGGAGGGTCAAAGGTACCATATTGGCTCTATTGACTCCGGAAGATGAAGGCCAACAATTCCAAAAGGCTTTTACCAGCTTCGCGATGATGTTTGCGAAGCAAAAAGAGTTTGTTTCGACCATGGCTCCATTTGCTAATCGAATGGTTGGTCCAACATAATTTACTCGACCATATCCCTCAACTAAAGTTCATGTCGAGGAGTATGTGGATTTTTGGGAGTCCTTTATACGCCCAATGATTATGCCAATGAGATTCAAAAGTTCCAAGAATCAACTTAGCTTGATCTCTTACCAGTCGAACCTTGTTTCTCGCCAGTTTGGAATTACTCAATCGCTCCCAAATCCCATCTATGTTTGAGAAAAGTCATTGCTATATTATAATGCAGACTATTCTGAAGAGGCTCCCACCAAGAAAATTGGTAGATATGTTGGTCGAACTGTTTTAACCTTGTTTAAGTTCAAGCGCAACTTTCTACGTTCACTCATCTTCGAAGACTGGTGGAGGAAATACTACAACGAAGAGTTCTTCGACGCCAAAGATTTTGCCAACCATATTCAAGATGCTTTTCTGTTAGTTTCTAACAAGATTAAGAAAAGTAATCTTTCTTCCCAAAAATAAATTCCTTATTTTGTTTTAATTCAATCTTTCGATATCTGGCTCACATTTGCTTATTTTTTAGCTGTTAAGAGAACCACTTCCAAGCCAATTATCAAGAAGGTCACTGAAAGTTCAAAGGGAGGAGACCTGTCTATGAAACCCCCACCACAGGTAAATACTTTTCACCATGAATTTTTATTCTTAAAACATCAACACTAATGCTGACGCTTTCAACTCCTTTCCTTTAGGGTACTAAGAAATCCACACCAAAAAAGAGAAAAGTCCAAGAAATTGAACTTTCTAGTGATGACGAAGAAACACCTCATATCCTTCCCAAGAAAGAGAAGTTAAAAAATCCAGCTCCCATCCCAGAATCTCGTCCAAAAACTAAAATTAAGGTTACGGCAAACAGGTCTAGACCTGCTCCCATCATCATCCAAGATCCAACTGAACAGGAAATAGCTTCCAGGATGAATGATCTAAGTGAGAGCGACAATTCGAGTCCTGGTATTGAAGTTCCTCCCAAGGTAATAATTTCGACCATCAAAGACCATTCTTTGAATGATTTTGCAATAATTTTAACAACAATCTCTTAATCTTCAAAATACTTCTGGTACTTCTAGACAGGCTCCTACACCTGCAGAAGATTCTACCACCCCAATAAACAGCGAAGGCAATCCCACTTACAAGCCTTCTTCAGCAAATGGATCTTTTTTAAGTTTAGCCAGTGAAGTGAATCAAACATCAGAACACCAAGTTGCATCCACTGGGGAGCAAAACAATGAAGTCCTTAGTGAGGAAGATCTTGATTTGCAACACACTAATCTGAGAACTTCATAGGCTACTGATGATGATCAAGGAGAAGAAGAAAAAGTTGTTGACGATGAAGCAGAAACAGAAATGGAAGGCATACAAAATGAAGAAGATAAAAATAAGGATAATTTAGAGAAACCTATAGAGAACGAGGACAATCCTGCAAATGCTGAAATAGAAAACTCTACAGAAGAGGAACGAAACCCCGCAAACATCAAAAGTGCAAATGCCCATACACATGATCCACCAATCAGAGGTTTAACTTTTCAACATGATGATAATGTGACTCATGTCACCAATGAAAAAGTTCCTTTGACGGGATCCTGCACCAAAGAAGACTTGGCACTACTCAAAAGGAATGACCCTCTTGGCTATTTGAACACCATTTTTGAAAGCAGAGAAACTTCCTACGACCAAAGCTTTGATGCATCGACTGAATCTGGTAAGTCTACTGCGGCTTCTCTCATTGAAGAATCACTTCAAAAGGTTAAGGCTCAAATTTTCAAGAGAGATCTATGTTGACCTTAGAGGGAGAGCCCATTGCCCATTCCTTTCTGAATAGTACTCTTAAAGTTATCGATATCCTTGTTGTTTCTCCTGAAATAACTAGCATTGTCTTACACCTGACTTCGATCATAGATCAAGCTTCAACTGAATACACTCGCCGAAGGACTCTCAACCGCGAAATTAAAGAGGCAAATGGCCATGTTTCTACTTACTGGGTTATTGCTGCTGAATCAACTTCGAAGTTAAATGAGATATCGAAAGAACAAGAAGCCAAGCAAAATGAGGCCGAGGAGATCGACCAAAGTACTACTAGCATGAAAGCTCAAATCAAAGAACTGAAGACCAAGATGGCTGCGAATGACAAATGCAGAGAAGAGCTTTTTGCCAGCAATGACTCTGAGAGCCAAGAGGAGCTTAACAGTAGACTGAAGTATGCTGAATAATCCCAAGCCTTGGATGCAAAGAGTGAAGCTCTCCATCAGTCGAGGGCTATATGTGAAAGGCGCTTGGAACTTTAGAAGACTAAATACCTCCAGATTAAGGCTACTCTTTCATTTCTATTAGACTTTGTATAACCATGCTTATGTAACGAATATTCGAACCCTCATAATGGGTATATGTAATCATTTGGAGCCATTTTGGCTACCTTAATGAATTCTCCATTTTGGCTATATACTTCGACTGAGATCAATTGTTGATTATTTTAACTTCTTGAAGTGCAGGTCTATATTTTTTCAAATATTTACCATTTACTCTCAAGAGTCTTTTATCTTCACTTAATTCTTTGATCTCATAGGTACCACCAAAAAATTCTTGGATAATCTTAAAAGGTCCTTCCCATTTAGGAGACCATTTTTCCATGCTCTTATCCTTTCGATCCATTGGAAGAATTACCTTCCACACCAAATCTTCAGGAAAAAATGTCTTGGGTTTTACTCACTTATTATAATATTTTTCTACTGGCAACACTACGTCATGACCATAGGTTAATTGAAATGGTGTCGTATTGGTAGCTTCTTTAGGAGAAGTTCGACATGCCCATATGATTTGGTCCAACGTCATATGCCAATTCCTTGGATTTTTCCCTACATGCTTTTTTATTAAGCCAATCACTACCTTATTTTCCGCTTCGACTTAGCCATTGGCTTGTGCATAATAAGGTGTAGATGTTAACAACTTGAATCCCATTGTTGTAGAAAATTGTTGCATTTTTTGACTAGTAAATACTGATCCTTGATCAGTTATTATTGTCTTAGGGATTCCAAACCTATATGTAATGTTCTTTTGAATAAATTCAATGACATCTTCTTGGTCTACCTTGACTAAAGGAATTGCTTCGATCCATTTAGTGAAGTAGTCAATGCCCACCAATATATATTTTTGGCTTTTAGATGATACTGGTCGAATCTCTCCAATAAGATCCAAAGCCCATCCCATAAAAGGCCAAGGTTTCACAATTGAGTGAAGTTTGCTTGTAGGTACATGCTGGATGCCTGTATGTACTTAACATTCTTGGTAGCCTTTCACAAACTCAACACAATCTTTCAACATAGTAGGCCAATATAATCTTTGTCGAAACAACAACCATTTCATTTTATGGCCTACTTGATGTGCTTCACATGCTCCAGCATGTGTAGTTGAAAGGGTTATATATGTCTCTGTTTCACTTAGGCATTTTAGTTGTACTCCTTCAGGCGTCTTCTTGAATAACTCATTTCCTATTAGAATATAACTCAACGCCCTATAATTTGTCTTTCATTCTGTCGAAGCTATTAGACTTTAAAAATAATCTACTATACGCTTTCTCCAATCTTGCTTTGTTAGATTTTCTATGAATGAAATCTCGATGTTTTCTTGATCAGCGTACCCCAGCGTTGTTGTTTCTAAATCTGTTGGAGACAGATTGGTTGATACTACCCTTCCTCTAACTTTGATCACTTGTTGCAATTTTTCTTTTGAAATTTTATATCCAAATGCGATTTGTGCTAAGTCATTAGCCACTTGATTTTCTAATCTTGGTATATGTCGAATATTAATCACTTCGAATTTTTTAACAAGCGATTGGCTATTACTAAATGCATAATCATATTTTCTCTTATACATTTGTATTCTTTTTTAACTTTCCTTATGACTAACTCTGATTCTCCCATTATTTCGACTCGAGTTGCCCCCTATTCCGACAAGATTTCAAGGAAAACAATTAAAGCTTCATACTCAGCCTCGTTGTTCGAACAAGAACCTTCAATCTTGTACTTGAATTTTGTTGGAATTTTATTTGGAGAAATAATTAGAACTCCTACTCCAGTTCCATCTTTATGACTGGAACCGTCGAAGTATAACTTCTAGGGTTCAATCTCCAAGTAATTTAAGGATTCTTCATTTATTGAGTGGTCGACTGTAAAGTCTGCTACCAATTGTCCTTTTACAGCCTTGTGAGGCATAAAGGTTAGTGAATACTCATTTAATGCAAGTGCCAATTTTCCAATTCGACTGTGCAAGATGGGTTTCGACAAAATATATTTGAAAATATAAAAATGAGACGAAACATAAACGTCAATTGGCTTAATATATTGCTTGAGTTTTGTACATGAGAAGTAAATACATAAACATAGTTTTTCAACTTCGCTATATCTAGTTTTTGCATCATTTAAAACTCTACTGAGGTAGTAGATGGGCCTTTCGACACCATTCTCATCCTCTTGAGCCAACAAGCTCCCTATATTTCTATCAGATGCAGCTATGTACAATCCTATACTCATGTTTCTACAAGGAGGCACCCGAATAGGTGGCTTGGTGAGGTATCCTTTGATTTTTTTTGAAGGCCTTTTATTGTTCTTGCCCCTATTCGAATCCTCCTTGATTGAGTCATAGTAAGGGTGAGAAGGCTTGGATATAAATATCCTCAAGAAATTTATCTTGCCAAGTAGAGATTACAATTCCTTCTTGTTTGTTGGATCCTTCGCTTCCAAAATGGCTTTGGTTTTGTTCCTGTTTATTTTGATTCCTTTTTTGTGGACCACAAAGCCTAATAAGTCTCCTTCCTTTATGCATAAAGCACACTTTATAGGATTCATCTTCAAACCATAGCTTCTCATCCTTCCAAAGAATTGTCGAAGATGGTCAATGTGATTCTTCCCTGAAACAGATTTGACAACAATATCGTCAATATAAATCTGCATGAAAGTTTCAATAAAATCATGGAAGATAGAATTCATTGCTCTTTGATATGTTGGACTTGTGTTTTTTAGGCTAAAAAGCATTACTACCCATTCGTAAGTGCCTAAAGCCACAGGGCATCGAAATGCTATTTTTGACACATCTTCTTCAACAATGAAAATCTGATAGTACCCAGAGTATCCATCAAGCATACTCAGGTACTCGAAGCCAACTTAATATGTGAAAAACACAAGAAGGGGGGTTGAATTGTAAAACTTAAAACAAATTGCTTGACAACACAGTATTTTTATCCTGGTTCGTTAGATCTCAAACTACTCCAGTCCATCCGTCAAGGTGATTTTGTCTCTCTCCAACGAGGTCTTAATCCACTATATTCAAAGGATTACAATAGCTACTTTAACAACTGTTAAAGTCTTCTTGAGTACAACCACAGACCGGTTTATCTCAAGGAAATCTTTTACAAATGAATTGAACCAGTGTGTATGTTGTTTTCTTACAAAACTGTATATCACAACTGTGATAATTACACAGACTAAGATTGGAATAGAAAGACTTTTGCTAAAGCTTTGAATGAGTGTGGTTTAAATAGCTTAGCAAATTGAGTGCGTATGTACGTGCTTCTTTTCACAAGCAGTCATGTTTATATAGGCACGCAAGGATACGTTGTCCATAAATCAGGTTTAATGATAATAATGCACTTTCCTCTTGTAGAAGATCTTTGTCTAAAGAAAGCCGTTAGCATTTAATTCAGTCTTGAATGCCTAGTAACACTTCAGAATCTTCTTTGTTGTATCTGCTGATAACGCTTTAGAGTGTAGATGACTTGGAAAAGATGTCTTAGATCAGAGTCAGAGTGTATTTGAGTAGGCGCAGATTCTGGTCATCAGACTCCAATGTTTCAGCGTGTAACATAGATTGCTGATCTTCTGATGCTGCTTCTATTCTGATGCTGATTCCATCAGAGCTTCTGCATATACATAGCATAATTTTCAGGAGCATAATTGTTCTTTGTATATACCTTAGAAAAAAATTTATCCTTTGTATTTTGTTATCATCAAAACTTTACTCAAGGGTTGTAGAATCAAACTATATTTTAACAATCTCCCCCTTTTTGATGATGACAAACACATATTTTTCAATAAAGAATAAGGAACAAAAAGTATAGAGTTAAGTAGAAAAACTCCCCCTGAGTTGATTACTTCCTTTTAACTCCATGAATATTTGAGCATCAAAATCTTACTGTATCTTTCAGCAGAGTTTTGTACCTGTTCAAGCTTTTTGGAAAAGAGAATTTATGTAGATTAGAATGTTTGAGACTTATGTCTCAGTAATCCGCTATTGAAAATATCTTATTCTTTCTCCCCCTTTTTGTCAGTTATCAAAAAGAACACATAATCAGAGCCAAAATAAGTTTATATTAAAACAGAATCAATGATAAGTTCAGGGCTATGTAGAGAATATTACAGAAAAACAAAATTTTTAAACAGGAAAATCTAAGAGGGAGGAGGAAGACGCGTGAACAAAGCTTCCAACAAGCCCTTGATTTGGATGTTGGTTTCCTCCTACTTGGTTAACATGTTCTTGATTTCCAAAATTTTGTCATCCTGTTTATCCATTCTTTCCTTCATCAAAGTATCAGATCTCTTCAGGTCTTCTAGATTCTGTCTTTCATAGGAGGAAGCTTGAGGATCTTCAGCAACTGGATGCTTCTCAGAGCATTCTGCAATGTCCTCTTTTTGACCCAGTTGTTCAGCAGGAATTATCTATTCGAGAGTGTCAGTCAGATTGAGATCTTCTGACTCTGGTTGAACTCTGTCTGCTGGACGATGTTCAGACCAGGGAGCATTTTCCAGAGGAAGAGCTTCTTCCTTAAGCAGCTGGCTCAGAACTTGATCTTCAAAAACTTTTAGCAAGTTGCTGAAGTTATGTTGAACTAGTTCGTAGCTCTGTTCTTGCATTTCATGGGTTTCAGAACATACCCATCTTCTGAACCTTGTCCAAAGGTAGTCTAATGCAGCAAGATCAATCAGCTCAAGACTAGCTTGCTTCAGAGAGGTGATCCACTTCTGCACTTCTGTTTCAAATATCAATAAACTGGTACCAACATCTGGTGTGGGTTCATATGGTTTTGGTTTTGGGATGGCTGTTTTGTTGGTTATGGCAGCCAGGCGTTCAAAAGCAGTTAATTCAATGATAGTTTTGGTATGGTCATTTGGATTGATATTTAGTGAGGAAGTGGGAGAGTCTAGAATGATTAATGGACTATTTGGGGTCTTTGGTGGAGTGGATTCTCGTGAAGAGGGAATTTGGGGAATACTGATGTTTAGAGGTTCAGTGATTCCAGGAATGGGAATGGGATCAAAATCAAGTGTTTGGTTGGATTGATGGTGATGAAGTTCTGGTTCGCAAGATTCAGAGGGTTGAACGTCAGAAGTTTGTACTTATGGTTGAAAGGTTTCAGGTTATGGAGAAGGTGGATGAGTTTCTGGTAGTGGAGAGAGTGGAATTTCTTGTTGAGGTGCTTCTGAAATGGTTTCGGAGTTTGGATTTAATGGTATGGGAGCAGATATATGTTGGGCAAAGGTTTCTATATCTGATAGAACTTTTGCAAGTTCTAGTTGGGTTACTTCAATATTTGGATTTGGAGGTAGGGAGTGAGATCCTCTAAGAGTTAAGGTTTATGAGGGGTCAAATTCAATGTCAAAGTCATCAAGTGTTTGTGGTGCGGGGTTTTCTGATTGAGTGGGGATTGGTACAAATGTTGATACAGATATTGAATTTAAAATAGTTACAAAAGAAGGATTACCTCTCTTTTTAGGAGTCCGCTGGGATGATCCTTCTGTTACAACCTTCCTTTTCTTGGTTTCCTTCAGCACAACTTCTGGAGCCTTCTGCTGCAGATCCTGAATGTTCAAATCTGGTGCTGTACCATCCGCCTTGCATGCATCCAGATATATGACTATTATCTCAGGTTTAGAATCAATCTCTGAGAACATGGGAAAGTTATCCAGAGGGATTCTTCTGCTGGAGATTATTGCAAAAGAAGCGACACTGGGTTCCTTCTTGATGTTCTTAATTAACTTCATCTTCTTCAGATTCTTTGCATTCAATTGTTTGCCAAAAGTAGCTTCCAAAGAGCTGATTTCCTGAGCTTCTGTTAGGTGATCAATCAGCTTATTCTCTGTTAGAATGTCTGATATAAGACTTCCTAGGGGTATCTAGTCCCTTTTTATGCGCTCCTCTTCTTTGGTTTCCTTAACACTAGTCCTTAGGTGGTTGAACAGCAGATGAGCCAGATTCACCTTAATCTTCTGGGAGATGAAGTAGATCAGAAATTGCTGATCAATATTGATGTAGTCAGGAGAGCTGGTTGGCTTCCTGTTGTTTATGCATCCCAGAATAATCTTGGCCCATATTCTGTGATGGTCTTTAAGATCCCTTATCTTACTGGAGGGAAGACCCAGAGTGAAGATTTCTCTAGCAATTAGGGCGACATCAACACATCTTTCATCCATGTCTATACATCGTACACCACCACCATTGTAGCCTATTAATCTTGCAATAAGGTCCTCAGTTATGACTATCTTCTTTCCCATTATGTATGAAGTAACTTGATGGTTGGAAGATGAAGCATGAATCCAAAATTACTTCACAAGGATTGGGAATGTTGGACCTACCAGTCGGTCAAAATATTTGTTCCAGCCTTGAGCCTTTACCTCTTCAGAGAGATTAAACCCATTCTCTTGAAGACTGTTAAAGTCCACAATCAATTCTGAGAGTACTTCTATATTTTTGATGGGTGTGAGAAGAGTTATGAAGGGTTCTTCATAATGTTCGGAGGAATCTGTTCTCTGAGTACTAGAAGTAGGGTTGCTTGAGGAAGCCATGTTCACACAGAGGTTTTGAGAGGAATTTGAAAGGGTTTTGAGAAAGGATGCAAACAGAGATCAATTAGTTTGTAGAGAAGATGAAAGTGAAAGTTAAAGAGTGTAAAGAGTGAGAGATGTGTTTAAAGAGATTTTAAAAAATATTTTGAAAACATAAACGGTAAGAGAGAGAAATAAATTATAATGATTATGAGCATTTAATGACAGCTGATTTTGGGGGATTCAAAAAGATATTGGAACAGTTACCCATGACATGAGTCCCAATGCATCCAATCAGCGCTTTTGACCTTTCAGAAATGTGAACGCGTGTTCAGCCTCAGAAAGTAGCTGATGACTGGATGACACCTGTTTGCTTGAGTGAACAGCACATTTCTATCCGTGAAATGAAGCGCTCAGATCTTTATGGATAGATTCTGATACAATCTGTACTTCTAAAGATCTAAAGGAAGATTGATCAGTAGTTCACAGAAAAAATAAACAAAGTTCTGAAGGTTAAGATATGGAAGTAAAACAATTTTATTCTGGGCAGAGCTTCATGCTAAGATGTTTCAGAATGAAGTTGAACCTATCTTCAGAAAGAGGTTTTGTAAAGATATCAGCCCATTGATGGTCTGTGTTAATAAATTTTAAATTTAGAATCCCTTTCTGAATATAGTCCCTAATAAAATGATGTTTTATCTCTATATGCTTAGCCCTAGAATGCAAAATAGGATTTTTACTTAGACAAATAGCAGAAGTATTGTCACAGAGGATAGGGATGTTACTCTCAAATATATTGAAGTCCTCAAGTTGACTTTTCATCCAGAGCATTTGCGTGCTACATCCAGCTGCTGCTATGTATTCAGCTTCTGCTATTGATAGAGCTATTGTGGATTGTCTTTTGCTGGACCATGGGATCATATTTTCTCCCAGAAACTGGCAGCTTCCAGAAGTGCTTTTCCTTTCTTCTCTGTCTCCAGCAAAATCAGCATCACAATATCCTACTAAGCTGTAATCACTTGATTTTCTATAACACAAACCCAGATTAGTAGTACCTTTCAGATACTTGAAAATTCGCTTAACTGCTGTTAAGTGAGATTCTCTAGGATCTGATTGGAATCTAGCACAAATGCAAACACTGAATAGAATGTCCGGCCTTGAGGCCTTCAGATAGAGAAGAGAGCCAATCATACCTCTGTAGACCTTCTGTTCTACTTTGCTACTTACCTCTTCTTTTTCCAGAATGCACGTGGCATGCATTGGAATTCTTGAGGGCTTACATTCTGAGATATCCAATTTC
Organism: Vicia faba; assembly: GCA_948472305.1. Classification (NCBI taxonomy): domain Eukaryota; kingdom Viridiplantae; phylum Streptophyta; class Magnoliopsida; order Fabales; family Fabaceae; genus Vicia; species Vicia faba. The sequence goes on along the minus strand of OX451738.1, from coordinate 1,149,739,089 downwards.
TTCAGAAGTTCTCTGACATATTTGCTCTGATGAATGTAGGTTCCTTCTGGGGTTTGATTAATTTGAATGCCTAGAAAGAACTTTAGTTCCCCCATCAGGCTCATCTCAAATTCTGCCTGCATACATTTAGCAAACTCTCTTCCCAGAGAGGGTTTAGTGGATCCAAATATAATGTCATCAACATAAATTTGACATACTAAGATGTCATTCTTAACTGTCTTACTGAACAGGCTTGTGTCCACTTTCCCTCTGGTGAATTCCTTTTCTAACAAGAAGTTACTTAGTCTTTCATACCAAGCTCTGGGAGCTTGTTTCAAACCATAGAGTGACTTCTTTAGTTTGAAAACATATTCTGGACTTTTGGAACTTTCAAAACCAGGGGGTTGGTGCACATAAACCTCTTCTTCTATATAGCCATTTAAGAATGCACTATTGACATCCGTCTGATACAGAGTAATGCCTTTATTGACAGCAAATGAAATTAAAAGTCTGATAGATTCTAACCTGGCGACTAGAGCAAAGGTTTCTGTATAGTCTATCCCTTCTTGCTGACTATAACCTTGTGCTACCAGCCGTGCTTTGTTTCTGATGACTTCTCCTTGTTTGTTCAGTTTGTTTTTGAACACCCATTTTGTGCCTATGACGTTGAATCCTTTTGGTTTGGGAACCAGATCCCATACGTCATTTCGTGTGAACTGATTCAGCTCCTCCTGCATTGCCAGAATCCAGTCATTGTCCAGAAGTGCCACATGAATTATTGTTGGTTCAATAAGAGAAACAAGTCCCATGAGGGATTCTTCAGAGTTTCTGAAGGTAGATCTTGTTCTGATTGGATCTTCCTTCCTTCATAAGATTGTTTCTTTTGGGTGATCAATTCTACTTCTGGATGGTGTTTTCTAGTGTTGATTAACAGCAGGTGTTGGGTTGCTTGTAGTGACTCTTTCTAATGTTAAGGGAGTTTCTCTGTTGAGAGACTCTGAGTTGTCTCCAGTACCTGTGAGTTCAACTTCCATACCTACAAGGAGTTCATTCTGCTTTGACTTTTGAGAGTCAAGCTTATCATCAAACCGAACACTGATTGACTCTTCAACCATCTATGTTTCTGTATTGTATACTCTGTACCCTCTTGAGCGTTCAGAGTATCCTAACATAATACACTTTTGTGCATTAGCGTCAAACTTGTTCAAATAATTTTTTGTATTCAAAATAAAACATATACATCCAAATGGGTGAAAATAGGAAATGTTGGGTTTTCTGTTCTTCCACAATTCATATGGAGTTTTTTCCAGAATAGGTCTGATGGAGATTCTATTCTGAATGTAACACACTGTGTTTATTGCTTCTGCCCAAAAGATCTTAGCAACGTTAGTCTCTTTGATCATGGTTCTGGCCATTTCTTGCAATGTTCTGTTCTTTCGTTCTACAACTCCATTTTGCTGGGGAGTTCTAGGACAAGAAAATTCATACAAAATGTCTTTTTCATTAATGAATAATTCAAAATATTTATTTTCAAATTCTCCACCATGATCACTTCTGACTTTGACTATTCTAAGATTCTTTTCATTTTGAACTTGGTTGCAGAAGGTAACAAACACAGGGTGTGACTCGTCCTTGTGCCTTAAGAACTTTACCCATGTCCATATGCTATAGTAATCTACGATTACTAACCCATACTTCTTGCCACTGACTGAGGCGGTCTTTACTGGACCAAATAAGTCAATATGCAGAAGTTCTAATGGCTTAGAGGTGGAAACAACGTTTTTGGATTTGAAAGCAGGTTTTGCAAATTTGCCTTTCTGACTTGCTTCACACAGAGCATCTAAATTGAACTTCAAGTTAGGAAGTCCTCTGACCAGATTGAGTTTGTTAATCTGAGATATTCTTCTCATACTAACATGACCCAATCTTCTGTGCCAGATCCATTGCTCATTGTTAATAGACAGAAGACATTTTACGTTCTGACTTTTCAGTTCAGAAAGTTTGATTTTATAAATGTTGTTTTTCCTCTTTCCATTAAATAGGATAGTCCCATCTTTCTGACTAACAGCTTTGCATGAATTTTGATTGAATATTATATCATAACTGTTATCACTTAATTCACTTATGGATAATAGGTTATGCATTAATCCATCAACTAATACAACATTACTAATAGAGGGAAGATTTCCATTACCTACTGTTCCAGAGCCAATGATCTTTCCCCTCTGATTGCGTCTAAAACCTATGTGGCCTCCAGGCTTAAGTTCCAGGCTTTGGAACATATGCCTTCTTCCCGTCATGTGTTGTGAGCAGCCAGAGTCCAAGTACCTTGATTGGTGTTTTTTCTTTTCTACTAAAGATATCTGCCACATGTATTATTTTATCCTTAGGTACCCATATTTTCTTGGGTCCTGATTTGTTAGTTCTACCAAAACTATGGTTGAATTTTAGTTTGATAGAGTAATCACTACTTGTGTATTTTATGTCATGTGTGTGTCCATATGTAAAGTGTGAGTCAAGTGGAGTACGCTTTATAACTAAATCCATGGAATTTTATGGTGTAGGAACCTTACCTTGATATCCTATCCCTTTTCTGCCGTTTCTGCTAACCCCATAGATTATTGAAGCCATTTTGCTTCTGTCTATGTTTTTAGCTAGAAACGTCTGAAAGCTGTGATCATACTCTTTGATGATCTCATCAGCATTGCTGGGAGTTTCAGGGATTGTTTCCTTCTGAGAGTTATGCATTTGATTTTCTAAATTTGAAATTTTATCTTTTAACTCAGAATTCTCCAATTTGAGACTCTCAGTCTTATCAGAGTCAGAAGCAAGATTCCTTTTCAGGTTTTCGAATTTGACTCTGATCTGCTGATACCTTTCCAGAATTTCATTAAGGCTTTCTGCTAATTCAGCTTTGGTAAAATTAATAGTAAAGTCAAGGAATACCTCTTTTGTGTCTGATTCTGAGTCTGACTCAGAAGCTTCACTGTCTTAAGATACGTTTGCCATGAGAGCTATGTTTTCTCTTTTATCATCTGATTCTGAGTCAGCTTTAGATGTATCAGAATCATCCCACGTAGCCATGAGACTCTTCTTCTTTTCTTTGCCAAACTTCTTTTTGGGCTTCTCCTTCTGAAGCTTTGGGCAATCACTTTTGTAGTGCCCTAGCTCGTTACACTCATAGCAGATGATGTCTTTATAGTTTGACTTTTTGTATCCTAAGGAGCCTTCAGATCTTTTGTTTCCAGAGGAGGATTCTGACCTTCTGTATCTGGAGGAAGATTCATTCTGATTTTCTGATCTTCTGGGATTCTTGAACTTCCTTTGCCTCTGCTTCCACAGTTGGTTCACCCTTCTGGAGAGAAGAGACAATTCATCTTCTTCTTATTAGGATCCATCAGAGGTTTCTTCCACAGCCTGCAAAACTTTGGAGTCAGGTTTTCTGTTAGATTTTAAAGCTAATGGCTTACCTTGATTTTGAGGTTCATCTACTTCTAGCTCAATCTCATGACTTCTGAGGGAGCTGATAAGTTCCTCCAGAGAGATTTTGTTGAGATCCTTGGCTAGTTTAAGCGCTGTGATCATTGGCCTCCATTATTTTGGCAAACTTCTGATGATCTTCTTGACATGATCATCAGTGGAATATCCTTTGTCAAGAACTTTTAGACCAGAAACAAGAATTTGAAATCTTGAAAACATAGCTTCTATGGATTCACTGCCTTCCATCTTGAATGCCTCATACTTCAGAATGAGCGCAAGGGCTTTTGTTTCTTTGACTTGAATGTTGCCTTCATGCGTCATTCTCAGAGAATCAAACATATTCTTAGCAGTTTCTCTGTTTGATATTTTCTCATACTCTTAATATGAGATAGCGCTGAGAAGAATTGTTCTGGCCTTGTGATGATTTCTGAACTCACGCTTTTACTGATCAAACATCATTTTCCTGTCAATCTTCTGACCACGTCCATCCACTGGGTGCGTGTATCCATCAGTCACCATGTCCCACAGATCAACATCACGGGCCAGAAAGAAACTCTCAATTTTGTCTTTCCAGTAGTCAAAGTTTTCTCCATCAAAGACTGGAGGTTTGCCACTGAATCTATCCCTTTCTTCATTGTTGTCATTGCTGATGTTTTGACTTGGTCCTGCCATTGTGTTTTTCTGACACTGGATCTTGTACTGACACGGTTAAGTGTTAAAGCTCAGAACCAGTCGCTCTGATGCCAATTGAAGATGTGAAAAACACAAGAAGGGGGGGTTGAATTGTAAAACTTAAAACAAATTGCTTGACAACACGGTATTTTTATGCTGGTTCGTTTGATCTCAAACTACTCCAGTCCACCCGTCAAGGTGATTTCGTCTCTCTCCAACGAGGTCTTAATACACTATACTCAAAGGATTACAATAGCTACTTTAACAATTGTTAAAGTCTTCTTGAGTATAACCAAATACCGGTTTATCTCAAGGAAATCTTTTACAAATGAATTGAACTAGTGTGTATGTTGTTTTCTTACAAAACTGTATATCACAACTGTGATAATTACACAGACTAAGATTGGAATAAAAAGACTTTTGCTAAATCTTTGAATGAGCGTGGTTTGAATAGCTTAGCAAATTGAGTGCGTACGTACGTGCTTCTTTTCACAAGCAGTCCTGTTTATATAGGCATGCAAGGATACGTTGTCCATAAAGCAGGTTTAATGATAATAATGCACTTTCCTTTTGTAGAAGATCTTTGTCTAAAGAAAGCCGTTAGCATTTAATTCAGTCTTGAATGCCTAGTAACGCTTCAGAATCTTCTTTGCTATATCTGCTGATAACGCTTCAGAGTGTAGATGACTTGGAAAAGATGTCTTAGATCAGAGTCAGAGTGTATTTGATTAGGCGCAGATTCTGGTCATCATACTCCAATGTTTCAGCGTGTAACATAGATTGCTGATCTTCTGATGCTGCTTCTATTCTGATGCTGATTCCATCAGAGCTTCTGCATATACATAGCATAATTTTCAGGAGCATAATTGTTCTTTGTATATACCTTAGAAATAATTTTATCCTTTGTATTTTGTTATCATCAAAACTTTACTCAAGGGTTGTAGAATCAAACTATGTTCTAACACCAACGACATAATCAACAAGCATTTCTGCCACAGGCATTGGATATTCATCCTTGGGTGTTGCAGCATTTAGATCTCTAAAATAAATGCACACCCTTAATGTACCATTTTTCTTTATAACAAGAGCTATATTTGCAATCTATTCGACATACCTTGTTTTTCAGATGAACTTGCATTTCAGCAGTCTTTCAACTTCCGTCTTGATCTTCGACAAGATCTCTGGTGCTAAATGCCTTGGAGTTTGCTTGATAGGATTTTCCCAGGCTTTATTGGTAGTTTAAGCTCCACCAATCCTCAGTCGAGACCAAGAATTTCATCATAATCCCATCAAAAATAGTCTTTAAACTCCTTCAGCAATTGGATTACTTTGAATCTGAGCTTTGGATATATCTTTACACTGATATATGTTTGTCTCTTAACCATTCCTTCACCCAAGTCTATCTCTTCAAGAGGATCTTGCGCTAGCATTTTAATATTGATTTCTAGCGGATCCTTCTCGAAACCCAAAGTCTCATCATCATAGATGGCATCTAGCCTCTGGCCTTGCACTTCCTCCTCTGTTGAGTCAGGTGGTTTTGGGTCGATATGTTTAACAGGGCCTTCTGGAAGTGGCACTTTCTCATTGGCTTTGACAGCCACATACTTCACTTCAACCTCTAAGGCCGCTATCATTCTATTTTCGGCCACATATGCCAAAATCCTCTGTAATGCTTGTGACTCTGTCATGGTCACTGAAATCACTTCCCTGGCTTGTTGGCCGTATATCATCAATCCCTCTAAAATCAATATTTGACAAATCCTCCCTATCCCATTTGAATCCATGATCTGAGTGTAGGTATAGGGAGTACAAAGCGTTGGGTGATGGCGCCAAGTCATAGACTGGAGGATTACATGGCCCTATGTGGGCCAAATTTTTGTCGAAGCTTGTTGTGTCAACATTGTTGACTTCGACCATATAGTAACTCTGGTCAGCTTCAATGTTTTCTACTATGACGTATGGGCGCCAAATTTTAATGGGATGATGCATCGACGATGGCACTTCCCCTATGCCATGGATCCACTCCCTTCCTAGGAGTAAATTGTAGTTGGATTTTGCTGTGATGACCATAAACATTGTTGGTCAAACTATGGTCCTCACTTTGAGGTCCAATTGGATTACTCTCATGGTGGTCCCAATTCCACCTTCATAGTTTGATAAAACCATGTTATGGGGCTTGATGTCTTCATCTCCCTTACCCAGCTTTCTCAACATACATTGAGGGATTATGTTAATAGTGGAACCACAATCAACCAAGACTTTGTTGATGGTCACCTCCCCTATTTTTGCCCTTATAAATAAGGGTTTGAGGTGATTCCTCATTGCCTAAGTGGGATGCTCGAAGAATGCATTTTGCTCTTCTACACATCCATTGTTCATAACATAGTAGCATACTGGCCTATGCTTGGCCATTTCTTTTTTGAACTCCCACTCGGTCTCTTCAACTTCGACCTATTGGTTGTATTCTATAGGCAACACAGACACCACATTTACCATGATGTCTAATGTAACATCAGACCCAGAATCAGATTCTTCCTTCGATTCATCTTGTTCAGGCTATACCAGCCTTCTAGCAATTGGATTTTTCTCCAAAGGCATTCTTGGTTTAGGCTTTTCTTTTCTTTCCATCATGTTAGTGCTTGTTTCTGGTTGGGGCTTTCTGCAGCCTCTCTTTCGGCCTTTCACCTTCTATGATACCTTCTCCATTGGGATCAGGTCATAGGGTTTTTTCCTTTGTAATTGTTCGACACGTGAGAAACCCTATTTTTTGTTGTTGACTGAAATTCCTTTCTGTAGGCCAAAGAGGATCCTCTTGGCATATCGAACATCTGCCATTTTCCCTTGTTGGGCCTTTTTCTATTCGTTTTCTTAAACCAAGTGTCCACATGGACATTTATTGGAGGCTTGAAGGTTGATTGCCTACTCACCTGGTTTATTGGCCCCTTTTTGTATCCCCTTCTAGGTTCGTACCTTACTTCAGGATCCATGTTAGGTTGGGAGATTTTGCCCCATTTTTTCTTTGCTACACGCACACCTTGTATGTGCTCAGAAGCTTTTTTTGTCGAAGATAGAACAACATGTTGGACACAACATAACTTCTGACTTCTTTTTCTGGCATCTATGTAGAAAATCTGCCAGATTTTCGTTCTCCTTAGGAAATGCAAGCTTGTTGATTTCCTCTTGTCTGATGATGTCTTCTGAATCTGCAACTTTAGGTTCAAACACTTCAACCATATTTATTTCCACATTATTGTTACCAGCTAAACTTTGCTTCTGCATCTTGGCCTCTAGGCTTTCTGTCGAACTTGTGACGACAACCAAGTAGGAACCTTCAGTAGTTCCTTTACTTGAGCCTTCAGTGGTTCCCTTGTTTAGGCTTTCAGCAACATTTCTTTGTACCTCTTCGACAACTTTTCTGCTAATGTCCTCAGTGAAACTGCCAAAAACAAGTTTGTTGATGAAGTCTTCTGAGATTTCGACCATATTGATGCATGAAGGTTCAACAAAATGGGCATCTTCCTGCAACGGGTTTGCATCAATCTTCATGGGAGGTTGGTCAGAAAACTTGAGACTGCCATCTTTTATTGAGCCTTGAACGAGATCCCTGAAAAGAAAACATTGTGAGGTTTTATGGCCCAAAAAATTATGATATTTACAAAAACCCCTCTTTTTCCGTTGATCTAAAGGAGGTATTTTTGCCCCCCAGGGGCACTATCATCTGGACATCTTTAACTAATAAGTCAAATATTTCGTCACATTTTGTGACGTAGAAACTATATGTTTTCTTTGGGAACCTATCACTACTTTTTTCAGATTCAGTAGGATTCTTTCCATTTGAGGGAGTTAATAGTTTAAAAGAGTATAGTGGCCCTTTATTTAATTCTGCTAGATCAACCTCACTCTCTTCGACATGTATAGGGTCACTAGATGTCTCTGGATCATTTTCATCCACTTCGACATATGCTACCCTTTCTCTTCGATGATTTTTTTTCTCCTTAGCTTTTTCATCCTTAAGGCGTTCTACCTATCAAACTCTATTGGCCAATTGGGCCATATCTCTCAGGTATTGGGCATCTAATTTCTTCCTAATGGAATAATCTAGACCTCCTACAACCATTTCGACTAACTCATGTTCAGGCACTTGTGTAAAGCATCTGGCTTTGAGCAGTCGAAATCTGTTCAGATACTCATCAATTAGCTCAGTGAATCTCCTCTTCAAACTAGCCAGTTCTTTCAGATTTATGTTGGTGCGTCCGATATAGAATTGTTCGTGGAACAATCTTTCCAACTGATTCCAATTGTAAATCGAATTGGCTGGGAGTGTGGTAAACCAAGTGAAGACATTTTTGGTTAAGGAGCTTTCGGAAATACATAATCCTAAGATTCTAATCATTTGAGATTTCCCCAGCCTCTATCAAAAACCTCGCCACATGTTCGACAGTGGACTCTGTCGTATCCCCTGAAAACTTGGTGAACTTTGGAACTTTCAACCTAGGGGGTAAATCTGATTGCAAGATATAATCTGACAATGGAGATGTAAAGTTTGGCCTATGAAATCCAATGTTCATTCCATTTTGTGCCATGATTTATTTGACCATGGTTGTCAAGTTATTATCTACTACATGGCTGTGGTGCTGAACCTGCTGTATTACCTCATCAGGATTTTGGTTTCTATTTACCATAACTACACCTTATTGCTCTTGGGATTTCTGGGGTAACACTGGGTTTTCGACCATAGGTTGTTCGACCTCCACTCTATGGTTCATCCCATCTGGCTGTGGATTCTGGTTAATGGTTATGTTGTTCTCTAAGACCACAACTTGATTTCCTCTTATCAGCTCTCTTTGGGGGCGTCGAATAGGTTGAGAACCCCAAAAAATTCCGCCACGCGCGTCATTTTTGCTTCCATTTTCTAGTTCGACTAGGTGGTATTGTGTATCGGAGGGTTAAGTATTGTACTCCAGGTTTGTGCCAACATCTACACCATGTCATTGTTACTCTTATCCATTTCTTGCCTCAAAATTGTTGTATAAGCATTTGTGAGGATTGGCATTATATAGGATGTCCCTCCTAAGAGTTGGTTTCTACCCATATTTTCCATGCCAGTTCCAGATCCCTGCAATGCCGAAGATGCACTCACCAAAGGTTCTGAAAATATGGATAAGGCATTCATAAGGCTTTCCATTTCAGCAGTTGGCATGCCATAGGGTTGGTCTCGACCCATCCAGGCTGTCGAAAATCCTGGAGGGGCATAAGGTCGAACTCCCGGATTTCCCCTTGGTGGGGGTGCTCCTGGCAGACCCCTAGGACCTACATAAGGAAATATTGGCCCTGTTTGTGTAACTGCCAATGCTGGTGTCGAACAAACCATTGACGTCACAGGTTCACTAACTGTGGTATAACCTCTATTCCCACGGGTATTGGTGGAGGCATTTCTCCACTACCTGGTTGATTAGGATTAGCCATTCTCCTATTTCTTCTCCTAGGTATGTACTCTTTGGTGGTTGATTTACCACTTCTCAATAACATATAACACTTTTGAGAGAAAGGAAATTACGTAAATCACTTATGATAAAAACTATTTTTATCGAAGTTTGTAAAAAAATAAAAACTTCGCAACGTCCCACCGGGTGTGCCAATTTGTTTCCCATGAAAATTGGTAAACAACCACTGATCTTCCTTAAAAGGTTATTTTGGTTACTTGCAGGATTGATCAGTTTGATACTAGGATATATGCTAGGTGTTTTTTGGGTTTGATAAGAAGTCTTACCGTTGTTAATGAACAAGTTTGACTAGACACTAAGAGTAAAGGCTTGGAAAGGTTTAAATTCACAGGATGAAGGAAAAAACTTGGTAAAAACGCAAGTAAAGTACAGGATAAAGTAAATTTGCAGTAATTTAAAAGGCTGTAATGGAAAAGTTGGCAGAAAAATGTTAAATGGCAAGGATTGTAAATATTCTTTCTCTCACAACGGGTACTTGAATAAAATTGAGTGACTTGCACAATGAGTTGAACACACAAAATTCTACAAAAAATTCCTATATTTATACTAATAATAAGTAACTGCCAAACAATTGCTTCATTCCAGGATGAGGACAAGTGTCCTCTACATGCTCGTCGACCCCTTCTTCAAGTCACATAACTTTTCCCAACTGTCAAATGAATTGCATTTCCCTCCTTTCTTCAGATTCAAATCCACTTGCTGCTGATACAAGAGCCTTTCGGTCGAAACTGTATTTAACTTAGAAAATTCTCTAAGTGTTTATTCCTTCTTATCAAGGATTACTTTGACATAACTCCTTTCATAGGCTCCTCTATCGAAGTGTCTTCGGCTTAGATTTCTTCAATCTTTTTTTAGCCAGTAAGGCCAATATATGTGAGTGTCGAATTTAGGAGCTAACAAATGTGTCCTGTACAATTTAAATCATCACCTAAGACTCCATCAAGTGATGTGTTCTTTACAATGTACCTCATTACCTAAGACTCCATGCAGCAATGTGTGAAACTTAGTTCATAGCCTAAGACTCCATGTCGCAATGTTCGAAATCCAAATATGACCCATTGCCTAAGACTCCATGCAACAATGTGTTTTCCTCTCCTTACCCATTACCTAAGACTCGATGCAGTAATGTGCGACACTACCAATATAAACCATTTCCTAAGACTCCATGTAGCAGTGTGTTTCTTTATTTCGTGATATAGATCATTGCCTAAGACTCCATGCAGCAGTATTAGAAATCAAAATTTAGCTAATCGCCTAAGACTCCAGAAAGTGATGTGTTTTCTTCTCTATAATTTAGCTCATCACTCAAGACTCCATGCAGTGATGTGCAAGATTCGCAAACATAACTCATTGCCTCAGTCTCTAAGCAGCCATGCGTTATCAAGTGTTGTTTTATTCATCTCCCAAGTTACGATGAATAAGCAAAATCAAACCCAAACCCAAACATACCATATTGGTCTCCAAAGCATTGATTAATCTCACTCTTTTCTACTCACACACTGGTAGGATGACACATCGTCTTTACGTATCCCTTTATACAAGTTCTAAATCATCATACTCATCTTTATTCAAATCCTGGTAAGTGATACATCATCAGCTTTGCCTATTTCTCTCAAGACTTTCAAGGGTATGCTATATCAGTGTAACCTTATGTTTGTTGGACAAATTTTGGGGTATTCCAAGTATTCAATAACCTTCTATATCAGAACACGCGAGACCTTGTATTCTCGCGCTATTCGATCAGAAGATAATTGAATAGGGGCAGCTGTCGTACCCCAAATTTACCCTACATTCGTGATTATATTTAAGTTTATCACTGTGTGATTTTCAAATTTAAAAACGAAAGAAAAGTGTTTCAACTGCAAATAGACCATCAATATCTGATGGCCCATTTGCAGGAATTCAAATCAACATAGGGGTGTATCCTAATTCAAGGGAGTGGGGCTTTCTAAATCAGAAAGACCCATTTGTTTGTAGGCCCATTTGTGAGGCATGTTGGCCAATGGCCCATGAGGTTCTAATATAAAAGGCTATTTCAAAAAAGGGGTAATATTTTGATTTAGGTAAAGCTTAAAGGCCCATTGAGTTTTGTTGTTGTTTTAATAAGGAGGTGTATTATTTCTTGGGACAGGTCCATTAGAGCCATTAAGCTAGCCCATTTGGTTATTTTGAGAAAACTGTTTTGATTTTAAACATTATTAAAAGATTACTTTTACTTTTAATAAATATTTTACGATTAATTTATTAAAAGATCTTTTCATAAATTTAAATATTGGTTTGTAAAAATTGTTTGATTCTATTGTTACTGCATTACCGTTTACTTTTATTTTATCTCAATTATTTTTAGTAAATATTTATTATAAATTATTTATTAAGAGATTTATTTTTGTAAACGTGAGTTTTGTGTTTGAAAAAAAAAGATTATTGTTGGGTTCATTTTAGGCCCAGTCCGAATCAGAAGAATAAAAAAGGGTTTGTTGCAAGAAGAAACACATGCTGGGTCAATTAGGTAGTTTAAGGCCCAAAATCAGCAAACGTTTGTTGGGTAAAAAAACACAGATATTGGGTTGTTCTGCTACAGTGCAAGGCCCAAAGTTAAAAACAGTCACTATGCAAATCAGGCCAAAGAATATGCAAAATTAATTCCATTAATAAATACTGTACAAATCTAAACTAAATCAAATCTTGTAAATCTCAAAACAGAATCAATTATTCAATAAATTCATAATTATAATTCAATCAAAATATATTACAAATCAAACAGAATCAGTACATTACAAATCCAAATTAGATACAACAATTGAATCCATAATTTCTCTACGTCTCCCTAATCTAAGCTCTAAACTAAAATTGTAAAAACATTCCCTAATTTACAAAACCCTAGTCTTATAAATACCAGAAAGAAAGAACAAGAGAGAGAGGAAGAAATTCGGACGAAGCAGAGACGAAGAAAGAGCTAAAATACCGAGTACATTGTTAAAGAGAAGAGAGGAGGATTAGGGTTTCAATATCTGAAACCCTAACCGCGCTGCCGCTCACCCTTCAGACATCGTCAAAGCATCTGCGCCATCACTTCCCTTTCCTGTAAATTGAAGAAAAGAATGGATTAGAAACTTAAATATAACGCATCGAATAAATTATGACGAGAGGTAACGAGGCTTAGGTATCTTTTTGTTGTGTTTTTCCTTTCACTATTGTGATCTGGGGTTATTGGGTTTGAGTTTACGGTAGGGAAGGGTTCGATTTAGAGCACCGTCACGGGTTCTGTTAGGGTTTGATAAGGGTTTGTATTGAGATAGAGGGATAACGAAGAAAGAAAAGGGTTATGAACGAAAAGTAAAAACAAAAATTTATTAAAACAAACTTATCTTCTGCTTTCATTAAAAACATACGTGCTTACAGTAATAATTTCCACTCTCAAATTACATCCATCTGATCACCATCGGACGACCGTAAGGCGAAGTCCACCTTAACCATATGTACCTTTGCACACCATGCTTAGTCAGGCCTTTCAAAATGCATAATGGGCCTAGCCCAGTTCTATCCACGTGTTTCCTCTTCTATATTTGCTAAACCAATTGAATTCCTACGCACCCTACCACTTGGCCCAGTTCAATATCTAAACATGGGCTCGGTTTCCTCAACATACCCATGTTTACTTCCTAACTACGAAACGCACCCCCAGGCCAATTGGGCCTGAATTCAATATCTGAATTCAGGTCCTCACTATCTACACCCCACCTTTTTACTTCCTAGTTCAGTTTACACCCCCCCTGGAAAATTAGTTTATTTTCTAAATTTTATTATTATTATCATTATTCAACTTAATATTATTTTTCTCCAAAAATTTAGGTATATATTTTTATTATTATATTGCATTAAATTTCTTAATCATGCATTAATTAGAATTTTTATAATTAATATAACTAAAAAAAACTTAATAAATATTAAACTCTTCTTTTCGCAATAAATTAATCTAAAAAAATATTTTTGCAAAAGGGTCCCAAATTTATTTTGACTAATCGCGCGTTTAGTCCAAAATTCTATTATCTCTACACCCGGTTCAAATGTGAGAAAAGTCAAAATAACTTTGAAATCCAAAAAAAAACACAAACCCATACGAACTATGAATTGGGACTCTGATTCCTCATAAGATGATACGTAGGCATACGATTAAAATTATGGCGGGTTCCTCTAATTAAAAATTAAAACCCTTTTTACCTAACTATTAAGCCTAAACCTAAACCTAGTATCCTTACGAATAATGTAGATGAAATGTGCCTAACACCTTCCTTTCGTCTAAAGAAGTCCAAAACCTAGAATCAATGTTTGCAAATTAGAGTTTTCTATTAGATCCCCTTCCTTAGGATAAAAACTAGTAGTGACGACTCTGATTTTAAAACCAGTTGCAACACATGTCATCTCTCAACCAATGACACGGTGCCACGCATTTTTTTCAAATTTGTTTTTTAATTAATGATCCAGTGGTTTATTCACTAATGTCCATATCATGCACAGCGCGCCAGATCCATTGGATATAAGTACTAACGCATTTTGACATTGATCCAATGGTCTACAACTTTTTGACTTTATTTTTTTCTTCTGATTATATATTTTAATTATTTTAAACTTCAAAAATTCATAAAAAATTCATTCCAACTTCTAAAAATATAAAAAAAATTATCAAAAATACTTTTGATTTTTCTCTTTCTGATTTTTATTTTTTCACATTTTTATTTTATGACTTGGTATTTTTTTAATGATTTTTCACTTTATTTGATATGTTTTAATTATTTAAAAATACTTTTCTTGATTGTTAAATTATGAAAAAATTATGGTAGGATCCAATGATCTTTTGACAAATATTGGTGACCTCATTTTATTTTTATTTTTGATGTTACTATTGTTCATAAATTTTGGTTTATTTTGCTTATTTCTTTAAATTTTCAAAAATAGTTTCTGATTTAAAAAATATTGAAATTTTTTGTCAACACTTATTGACTCATGTTTGACCTTTTATATTTTTTTATGATTTTTATTTGGTGTTTTTATACAATTTGTATATATTACGAATTATTTCCCTTTTATTAATCATTTAAATATTGTTTTACTAAATATATTTTATTATTTTTTGTTTGGTCTTGATTTGAGTATTATTTTGGGACAAGTTCTTCAACCTCATTGGATATTGGGTGTTGATAGGTTGAAAAACAAATCCACCAAAATGGATGAATAACTTTGATGATATTTGAAGCCCTAATTTCATCTGATACATACCCTCCCTCTTAATCTTATCCCTTTCTTGTTTTTACTTGTACTACGTGTTGTTGGAGAATGATCTACATATTATTTATCTAAAATATTGGTACATAGATTGCTATTGACCGAAATCAGAATAGGTGTGACTTCTACATAAGTCCACTAACAATTCCGTAAGATAGCGTTAAACTTGTCCAGTATCGAAAAATGATCATTTGTGGCCCAAACATTTGTTTGCAAACCCAAGTATGTTTAATTTGAAACCTTTGATCCAATAACTTTGAAGTTCATTGTTAGGAGGCTTTGATCTTATCAATCCTCTAATCAGCTTCATGAACTCTAGTCTAAGTGAATCATTTGAGCATCGTTGATCATATGTGGTTCACTTGAGTACTTGAAATGAATGATAGACTTGACAAAAAGAAATTGAGACTTTTTGTTGAGAAGCTTTGAATTTATCAATCTTCTGATGAGTTCTCAAATGCAAGATTCAAGATGGTCATTAAACTAACCTCTAACTTCTAATTTCACTAACAATTGACTTTACATTATGTTTTTTACTTTATGCCTTTTATTTTACGCCTTTACTTTTATGTACCATTTACTTTAGCATTTACATCTCATGCTATTTTTTATATTTTCTCATTTGAGCATTTATATTTATGTCATTTTATCTTAGCTCACTTGAGCATTTATTTTTTATGTCATTTTATCTTTTCTCATTTGAACTTTTATTTTCTTTTTAAAGACACTTAATAATCAACTTGAATAATAAAAAATATTAAGGTTACTTGGACTACTTGGTTACTATACTTGGCATTGTAGAGTTGTGGATCTCTTGGATTTAAGATTAGAAGCCTTGATTATTTGGGACCTTGTGGCTCTGTTGTTACTTTTTATGAAGTTCTTGGGGTTTACTTCAAGACATTGGGTTGATTTTCTTTGTGTGCAAGTTATTCTGATTATATGCTCTTGATTGATAATTCCTCTGTATACAGTCGTTACTCTATCCAATTTTTTGTGAAGACTTAATTCATTCGAAGCTTGGTATTTCTCTGTGGTTTAGTATTTTTGCTTGTTTGGTTTCAATCCAAAGGATGGAAATTCTACATTGACTTCATATGTTAAGTGTTGGCTTCTTCTTGGTTAGATCTTTCTTTTCCTTGGCTTTTATCTTATGCTTTAAGATAGTCCCTTCATCTCCTCATATCTTCTTTAATTTCAAAATCTTCTCCCTCCTTGTCAAAACTCTTCTTGTTTCTTAACTTGAACCGCTTTCATAATAAACTTGGACTTAAGTCCATGCATTTTCAAAAATATTTTCTTAATCAAACATTAATCAACTTAATCATACTTTGACATCTTTCTCAAGACTAAAAGTAATTAACCTCATTCAAACCATTTTACCACTTTGGCTTTTTACTTAAATTTTTTTTCTCAAAAGAATAGACTCTTATTGGTTCTTGTAGTGATGCGAGCTACTATACTTCTAGGATATCTAGTAAAGTGAGATATTTTACACTTAGGTGTCGAGTTAGATTTTGTTAATTTTAAAATCTGAGCTATATCCCCCACTTTGAGATGATGCAAATTCTTCTTTCTCATGATTGTGGAAGGTAATTATGTCTTCCACTCAGATATGACGGTGATGTCTCTTCTCATAAAATTAACCAACACACATGTGTTTTATAATTTTTTATGGTGAACTACGATTACCCTGAACCCCTATTGCACGGAAGGTGGTACGTAGGCACTAAAGGTTCACAACCGCGACGGATGCAAAATTGTAAAAAAATACTTCTTTTGTCATCTCCACCAACTATTTTTGTATACACCTTTTATAGACAAAATTCACAAATTTTCAAAGAGGTTCCTAGGAGTACCATAGATGTTTAGGGTGCTAATACCTTCCCTATGCATAACCAAACCCCATACCTAGATTCTCTCCCCCTTTTTTTGGGTTTACTCTCTTTTTTCCCATTTCCTTTGGAAACAATAAAGCGCGGTGACGATTTTTATTCGATCTATGTGAGTTACTTGTGTATGTGTTATATCGGTTGTATATTTGTATATATTTATGTCTGGATTTTCTTGGTTTTCTGGGTGCTTGGTGAAGCTACCGGAAAAAAAAATGCAAAGCCGCCACCGAACTTTATGTATCCCGAAGGAAGGGGAAATATCGAGAAAACAACAAGAGGATGGATAAGATTGTCTTGCGACCAAGAGAAAGGGTAAGGAAGTCGATTATGCAAGGGGAAGGTATTAGCACCCCTCATATCCGTTGTACTCAACTGGATCCATTTTGTTTGTTTGCTTCAAAGGGTGTGTTTATCTATAACTATACTTGCTTAGGGGAAAGAAAATGGTTTTTTATTAATGCGTTCGTGAGGGTCTCGCCACCCTTTTCCTACGTATCCAGTGAAGGAATCAAAACACCGTAGTTCTTCTAGAAAATGTTGGTTTCTTGGTGTTTTTAGTGGGTGACATTAACATACGCATTCTAGGAATATGCACGAATTTTATCGTGGTAGAACAGAGATAACATTCCCCTTTGCGGAGGTTTTGATTGGTTAAGTATTTTGCGAGTTTTAAAATGAATTTAAATAATGATTAAATGTTTTTGGATTTTTTATTTGTGAATGAGAAGTTTTAATTATAAAAGAAGTAAGAGTTTAAGAGGGAGACTAAGAAATCCTAATGTTGTCATGCATGGCTTATAACCTAGGTCTAATTAGTTCACATCTTAAAGAAGAGGAAACTATCATCCTAAGGGAGCATGTTATAAGCATAAAGTAAAAGGAGACAATGTTTGTGAAGAGTGATCATGCATGGTGATCATGGAAAGAGTGACGACACAATGAGTAGGATCATGAAAGGTGTAAATGGAATGCTTGGTGTATGGGAATTAAATCGGGTTATGATTAACCAAGGGGCGCACTTGATTAATCTCATGAGAGTAGGTGCTCCTACCCTTAACCATGAGACTCTTTGTGTATGGAAACGCTTGGTATATGAACCAAAGTGGTTAATTCGGGTTATGGTTAACCAAGTGCAAGAGTTGATTAACCTCGTGAGAATGGACATGCCCAAACTCAACTATGAGACCCTTTACGGAGATGCTTGGTATGTAAACCAAATAGAGAGAAGATATTTGCCTCATTTCATAAGATAAAAAACAAAAGCCCATACAAGGTGGCTATATGCATGTTCCTAGAAAGTGGGACTAGCGTGACACTAGTATTCTAAACGATCCATTAGAACAATTGATCGAGTAGTTGTCGCTGTAGAAAAGTCCAGGACTAAACTATGAAATGTGTGCATGTGTGCATTTGTAAGTGGATACCTTTTCATTGATGATGAGCCCAAGAGGAGGCCAAGTGTTCTAATTGGATAAAATATGCATAATTAGCAATTTAAACATATAAAGAAATATCAAAGAAAGTAAAATTTTAAGCTATTACAAACCATATGGGGATGGGGGTACAAGTTTATGAATGAGGATGAATCGAATGTTCAATTAAAAATCTAGTTAAGCAAACAATACAACCAAGTTGAAAATTAATTTAAATACCTAACTAATTAAACTATCTATTTAATAATAAAATTAACTATTCAAAATAATTAATAATATTAAATAAAATTTTTAGTTTAATAATTTATTGAAAAAAAGGGAGTAATTATTTTTTGTATTTTTTATTTAATAGAAAACCTAAATAAATAAAACAGTACAAAATATAAAAGAAAAGAGGAAAATGGGCTTGGGAATTAAGCAAAAGGAGGGGGTGCTGAAAAGCAAAGTTTACGAAGCCCGAGTGCAGTATGTTAGATCTGGTGTGTTGGCTCTAGAAAGGTACATCGTGAACAAGCAGATATGGAGCATTAGATCAGATATGTGAAGATCTGATGGTGAGAAGAAATCAGGGTGCATGATAAGATTCATGAAGAGGAGTGCATTAGATCTGAGGATCTGGTGGATGCAGCTTCTGAAGGTCCTGCGTCAAGACCCAAATCTGGAGCATTGAGATGGTTGAGTGTGATCTGATGATGATTCATTGATGAGGGCGCGAGGGTGCACGGTGAACCATAGCGATTTACCTACACAGAATCAGAAGACAGCCACAAGGGCGGTGATAAATGTCACCGCCAGATTACTAAACTGATTATGTTTAATTAAACAAAAATGTAAAATTAGGGAAATTTTCTTTAACAAACGAGACTGAACGTCTCTCTCCCTTCATGTTATTCTCTCGGTTCTCTCTATATGTTTTTTTTTAAATAAACACGAAAAACATAGGAAATAAGGAGAAAAGAGGATTTGTGGCGGTGGATGAACATGAACACACAACAACGACTATGAGTTCCCACGGAGGCACGGATGAACCTCCATGGTAGCGACAACGTTCTTGCTTTCTTTACATCATCTTGCTCACCTTGTCTTTATTAAAACGATTGTGATGCTTGATTTCACAGATTCTGAAGGATTTGGTGTAGATCTTGAAAGGGGGATCAAAACCCTAGGTCTCTGATTTGTGATTTCTGGCCTATTTCAGGTGAGATCGCTCTTATCTCTTCTTATGATCTCTTTGCGACCACTTTTTCCTCTTCACCTTTATCTGTAATCAGAATTCGTAATTTATGAAACGAAATTTTCTGAAGGGTTTGAGTTTTTGAAGATGATGATAGCTTAGGGACCGTGTGATATTGCTTGCATAGCATTTCATCTTTGTGTGTGGTTTTGATTTCTGAAGGGTTTTTGTTTAGATCTGTAAAATGATGAGAATGATTTAGGGTTTGTGTATATGCTGCTATTTTTTGTCTTTGTGAATAATTATTTATGTTTTCTTATGTTGAGCTCTGAAGGGTTTGTATGGAACATGATTAATGAATTAGGGTTTGTGAATCTGTTTGAAAGCTTTTTGGTGGCTGCCTTGTGGTTCCTGCGATTTTTTTGGTTGTTGTTGCCCTTTTTTTTGGTTGCTGCTGCCTTTTTTTCTAGTTGCTGCTAACAATCCTAGTTGTAGCTATTTCTTTTTGTTGTTACTAACCGTGGTTTCAGCTATTTTTTGTGCTTTTAACAGTCTTATGGTTGTTGTTGTTTTATATTTCGAACAATCCTCTCTTTCTATCTATTTTGTCTCTATTATATTTCGAACAATCTGCTTTGTTACTTTTTCATGTTGCTTTTAGCTTGCTAGTTTGGTGCAAGTTTTGGACAGGTTTTTCACAGTTTGTACAGGTTTTTTGGCCTGTCATGTTTGGACAGTTTGGACAGGTTTTTGACAGTTAATGTACAGGCAGTAATCTCATTTTTGGGACTGGTTTGAAATGTATTTTGGGCAGGTTTTGGCACAGTATAGCAGTTCTTACTTTTGGGACTATTTTGGATGACTTTGTTTTTCTGTAAAGTAGATTGTTGGCAATCTTTTTTGTTAACTTTGTTACTGTAGTAAACTTGTTTGTGAATCTCTTTGCTTTTTGTGAACCAAAATCTACTTTTGTGATTTGTAATTGGAACATGTCCCATGATTTAAAACTTAGAAATCTGATTTGTATGAGGCCTTGAATTGGGCTTAGCACATTATTGAAAACACCCTCTAAATTTCTGATTCCAAATACAAACCGTCATGATGAGATTAAAAGAAAACTTTTCCTTAACAATTTGTTCATGTTTGGAATTTTTATTCAAATATTGATGGTTTTCTAACCATTTCTCCTTTTCTTGTTTCATGAAAAATGATGATTGGATGGCAAAGACAAGGTCGAAAGATGAAGAGGTTGTGGCTTAAACATGAAGTTTGGAGGTCTTTGAAGTTGGCAAATAGAAAGATAGGTCGTGAAGCAAAAGGCATGAAGATTGAAGCTTTGAAAAATGGAATTTTAGCAACTTTAGGACTTAGGAATTTTTAGGTTTAGAAATGCTTCATTTGTAGTGTTCCTTTCTTTTGTACAATGTTTCAAGCTTGTAATGGCATGATGGATTGTAATGGTGCTTGTAAATAGGAATGAACGTAATTGAACGAGAAATGCTTGCAACGAATTGCATATTTGAACAATTTAAACTTGTAATGAGAAATTCTTGAATTGTAATAGACAAACATTTAACCAAGTGTTTCTCATCCCAAAAGAAATGAAGTTTGAATTCTCTTCTCCATTATTTCCTCTAACCTTTGTATGATTTCAAGTGGTCATGGTATGAATCCCAAAATAATTTCAAGATAATCAATAGTGACTTGAATCTTGAATATAGTAACTTGTGATGTAAGGAATTGGTGACTTTTGAACAAAAGGAAATTGTATGAAATACCAAATTCCCTTATTTCCAATTTGCAGTCCAAATCCAAGTTTTCTTTATCTTTCAATTTCGAATCTTCATGACAAATTCAAACCACTTTGAAAATGATAGATGACATCTTAGTTAAAAATGTATTCCCTCTAGAAACTCTTTGAAGAAAACTTTAACCCATATGAGAGGAATTCCTTGGTTTCACCCCTTAAACCTCTTGATAAGAAATTGACTTGAGGAAGGAGATAAAGCTCAATGTGACCTTGAAGAAAAAATATTAGTTTCCTTAACATTCAAATGATGAACATTAAAAGCTCAAATCAAAAACCCTAATCCACTAAGCCTCAGTTTGAAGAACTAAAGCCGCTTCTCTTGAAGTAACTTGAGAAAACCTCCAAAACCCTAATACACACTTCAGTGTTTGAAGAACTAGAAGAACTAGAAAGAAATAGACTTTATATATACATCTCAAAACATTGTGAAACTCTAATATTGCACAACCACTAAACTCTTGGACCTCAGGTTCCTTTATTTTATGAAATGCATGATATGCAAATGAACTAGTGGAGATGATGTAGATGAAATGCGAAGTCTAAGCCAGACAAAAGAAAAAGGTAGGAAAAATTTGGAGTATGACACTTGGTGATCTCTTATATGTTCTCTTCCCTAACTTGGGAAAACTTAAGATAGGACGGGTGGTATAGTCATGTTAACTTTGAGTGAGGAATCCCAAAAAAGAAGACATGAGATCCCCCATTCAGTGGAGGCCCCTTTAACTGTAGTATTTGTTTACTGAGCAATCAGGAAGACATGTTGCTTTTGACCCGTGAGCCTTATGAAGATGAGGATTGTAGAACCCTTAATCCATCTTGGCCTTTTAGGTATAGTGTGGAGACTATGACGGAGCAATCCGGAAGTGGTTGTCACGCGATGCTACACTTAGACGAGTTTTTCCTGAGAATATTACTAATTAATGAACTAATTGGGACTTTGGTAATATCCTAAGGAAGGATGTATACTATGGGATCTTTTTAGAACATTGTTCGGCAGGTGATAAACTATTAGTCCATACCTTTTGGGTAGTACCTTTGTCTTCATTATCATGACGTCGATCCTATGAACCCCCATGTTTGTGATATTGTGTGTGATTATTGCATCATGCATTCATGCACCCATGGGCATTCTTTAAATAGGTTTTTCAAGGAACTTACAGTTGAGTGTTGCAAATATCTCATGTGCCTTTTTACCATGGATTTTGGAAAGAGAGAGACTCGAAGTTACAGTTCCAAGGGTCCTAAGATAGAGGAATTGATGAGTTTGATTCTTGAGATTGAGAGTTCTAAAGATTTCCAAAAGAAGTATGAATCCATTATGCCTCTTATGAAGCTTAAGATGAAGGAGGGTGTTCTTTCTACATTGGTATAGTTCTATGATCCGTTATACCAATGTTTTACTTTTCCTGATTATCAGTTGATGCCCACATTGGTGGAGTATTCTTACTTACTTGGTTTACCTATTACTTATTATGTTTTGTTCACCGACTTAGAAGGAGAGCCCAGTTATCATGAGATTGCTACCATAACCCACTTAAATAAGTTTTAGATTGAGGATAACATGACTACCAAAGGGGGAATCAGAGGCTTACCTGCTCAGTTTCTATTGAAGAAAGCTTGTAACTTCGCCAAAATGAAGAGTACAATTTGTTTCGAGGCTATATTTTCTTTGCTTGCTTATGGGTTGTTCTTGTTTCCTAACATTGATAAATTTATGGATGTTAACGCCATTAGGATCTTTTTTATTGGAATCCAGTCCCTACACTACTAGGAGATACTTATTATTCCATCCATCTTCGGAATTTCTATCAGGGAGGAATGGTCATCTGTTGCACACCGTTGTTATACCAGTTATTTATTTCTCGCGTACCTTAATGTGTTGATTTTTGGGAGATCAAGAAGGAACATCGTTGGGCCCCGAAGATTATGGATCTCACTCATTCTAACATTGATTGGTATCTTCAAGCCTATCATGATGTGGTGATCATTTATAGCTATGGTAGTTTACCTAATGTGCATCTTCTTGGTACATAGGGAGGAATTAACTACAATGTTGTTGTTGTGTATTATCAACTTGGATATCCAATGAGAGATAAGCCAAACAACATTCATCTGAGTGATTTCTTTCTCAAAGAATGAGGAGATCACAAGGAATCTAAGGAAGCAGTTGAAAAGGCTTGGCACCATATTCATAGGAAGGGTATAAAAGACTTGGGACCAAGAGGAGCTGTTTCCTTAGAGCCTCATCTCCATTGGGTACAAGCAAGGGTAACTCAGTTGAATATGCCTTATTCTCATGAATAACCTATATACGATATGTTTATGAGGACTTCTCCTACTCTCCAAGATGATGTGGAAAAAATTCAGCTTTCACTGGTTAGGATGCAGCTAGAAAAAAAAGCATGGAAGAATAAGTAATAAACTTTGGAGGTGTCCTACTCAACTGAATTGAAAGGGAAAGATGACTTGATGGAGATTCTTGAGAGTCATGTTATGGAGATGATGGAGAAGCAAGAGGATTTATTTTCCTCTAGCATTCAACACAGTCCCAATCACCATATTTCGGATTCTGGTGGATGGAAAAAAGTAACTAACAAGTATGCAGAAGAGAATAAGCAGTTGAAGGCTCATATTGCAAGACTCAATGGAAAGCGTCAATGTGTGGATAGATCTTCATCAACTTTGGGTCCTTAGGATTTTGAGATTCTATCTTTATTCTCTTGTACTTTGGATTGTTGAAACTTATACTAAAACTTGTAATCCATTCCAAAATTATTATTAAAATGAGAGTTTTCAGTATTTCCAAATGTGTTAGTACTTCAATATTTGCAATTGTTTATGATTCTTTGAGTTCCTTAAAGAAACACAATAAATCATATGAATTGCATATCATGCATCATTTTTTGCATTTCTATTCATTCCCAGGTGTCTTACTTATTTCTATGCTTCAATAGTCAGCAAGTTGTCTCATCGCTATAATACCCGGGCTAATTCTAGAAAGAAGATGGAAAATCTTGAACAAGAGACTCGTGAGCTGTGCGAAGAAGTTTATGCTTTAAGAGCTGGTATGGAAAACCTAACTGCTTTGGTGGAATTATTGGTGGTTGCTCAGAATCAACCACCACCTCCTCCTATGTCTCCTCATGCTACTCAGCCACAATAGACAATTGTGTTTTAAGAGGTTTTGTCAGTTCCCATCTCTGTTACTCCAGTTACTACTACTCAATACCGTATGCCTCATTGTTACCTGTGGGGAATGCCTGGGAATTTCATGCCAGAAGGTTACAATGCTACTACTCAAGTTGCTCCATTTATTCAAACTGCTGCTATTTTTGCACCTCTTATGGTGCACATTACTCTTGTTATTAATGATGAGATTCATCATCCTGCACTTCCTACGGTGAATGCTATGTCTACTATTAATGATGAAGTTTATCATTTTGGTCCTTCACAAAGTGAAAGTTTGGGTTTCTATGACCGAATGGATTACTTTCAGGATAAATTCAATGAAATGCAGAAAGAAGTGAAGTCTCTTTGAGGGAAAGAGTTATTAGGAAAGAATGTTAGTGACCTCTGCTTGATTCCTAATGTGAAAGTGTTGTACCCCAATTATTTCCCCTAAGATTCCTCTATCATCTCATACCATCACAATGCAACCAGATCACAAACTAGGGTTTGAGGTTTTTCTCCTATTGCATCTTATCTTCATGTTTTCTCTTGAGGAATCTCCAAGCACCTTAGTTGTGTATTTTGTATATATGTTGTTGACTAACTTCTAATCAAAATACAAAAATATTTGTCTTTGTCTTTCTATATTTGTGTTTTGTAGGTACTGAGTCAAAGCATCTGACAAATAAGGTTTTCCGGTATTATTTCCCTAAAATCTCTATTTGCAAAGAAAAATAATTACAAATTTTCATTTTATTTCACTGTACAATCGATTTCTCTTAGAGTGCAATCGATTGCACAAAGTGTATTTTACGCAATATTTGAAAAAAAAATCATTATACAATCGATTGCTCCTAGAGTGCAATCGATTGCACAGAGTGAAAATTTGAAAAAAAATCAGCAATTTTAAGCTTGTCATTCTTTTGGCTCCATTTTTTCTTTATTTTTTTGAAAGATATATCATTAATTCAAATTTTCGCTCCAAGAATCAGTTACCAAGCCTAATTTTATTTCTCAAACCACACTCCAAACCACCACTAATCCCAAGCCTAAACACTATAAATAGAGCTCATTTCATTCAAATTTGAACCTTTTGATAGCCAAATTCACTTTTCAAAAAAATATATCAATTCCGTCCATGAACCAAATTCACTCAAAGCTCCATTTTCAAAAAAAAGCTAGTAAGCTTTGCATTGAAGCTTACTAATCTTTGAGCTAAACCTTCATCCAAAGACTTTCTCTTTACCAATTCTCTACATCCAAGCTTGGGAAATTGATTCTTGGGGTTGAGTTGAAGCAAATTCTTAAAGTTGTTTTGATAATTCTCTAGATATACCTTTTGTAAGTTGGATCTTCATCTTTCACAATGTGATCTCTTGTTGATCTTTGGATTTAATTCATTGAGCATTGTTTTATGATTCCATTGGTGTTATTTTCTCATAATTTGATGGAATTTTCGTGCTCAATTAAATCCATGATCATAAGGTGTTTGATGGAAAGTTTGAAGAAGAATTTGGCCTTTTGAAATGTTGATTTGCTATTTTTCACAGGGTGCAATCGATTGCTCCCAGAGTGCCATCGATTGTCATAGAATGAATTTACATTTTTTTGAAAAAAAACATTGATGCAATCTATTTCTCCCATAGTGTAATCGATTGTAACAGAGACAAAATGTATTTTTTGCCTTATTTTGGGTCTATTTTAATCTATCTCTCCTTTTCTACTCACTCCTTTTGATTGTTAATTTGGATTGCAATTTTAAATGTCCAATTTCTCTTTAAATCCAATGGACTTTGGGTGTAGATGAAGTTGGATAAATTTTCATTAATTCAAATCTACCAAAGAGTGAATTATTTAATTCATTTTTGGTGCTTTGGATTAATGATATGTTTAGTAATTTAATCCATCGAGATGAGTGATTGAATTTAAAGATGAAAGAAATTTGAGGTAGTGACCCAAATTAGCTTATCATTCTACTCCCTCTTCATCTTATCCCCATTTCTTATTGTACTACATGTTATGGGATGATGATCTCTATATCATTTATCCAAACATGAATTACATAGATTGCTATTAATCGGCCTAAAAATAGGTGCGACTTCTATATAAGTCCACTTACGATTGCTTAATATAGCGCTAAATTTTATCCCGATTTGAGAAAATGATCATTTGTGGCCCAAACCTATGTTAGCAAGCCCAAGTATGTTAATTTGAACCCTTTGATCCAATAACCTTGAGATTCATTGTTATGAGGCTTTGGTTCTACCAATCCTCCAATGGATCCTCATCAATTTTGGTCAACGTGGATCACTTAAACATCATTGATCATTAATTGTTACCTTGAGGATTCTTAAGTGCATGACATACTTGACAAAATGAAAATGCAACTTGTTGTTGAGAGGCTTTGATTCTACTAATCCTCTAATGAGTTCCAAATGCAAGTTTCAAGATGGTCGTCCAACTAACAATTAACTTCTAACAATTGACTTTATTTTATGCCTTTATTTTTATGCTTTTACTTTATGTCCCATTTACTTTAGCATTTACATTTCATGCTATTTTCATCTTTGCTCACTTGAGCATTTAATTTTATGCCATTTTTATTTTCTCACCTGAGCTTTTCTTTCCCTTTTGAAGATACTTAATAATCAACATGAACCATAAAAAACTTTAATGTTCCTTGGACTACTTTTACCCAATTTTTGTGAAGACTTAATACA
This sequence comes from Vicia faba, assembly GCA_948472305.1. Taxonomy (NCBI): domain Eukaryota; kingdom Viridiplantae; phylum Streptophyta; class Magnoliopsida; order Fabales; family Fabaceae; genus Vicia; species Vicia faba. Next base: position 1,149,711,971 of record OX451738.1, on the reverse strand, counting down.
TTTGAAATTTGGTCTTCTCAAGAGGTTTAGTATCCTTGCTTGGTTTCAATCCAAAGAATGGGAATTCTATCTTAACTCATAATGTCAAGTGTTGGCTTCTTGTTGGTTAGATGGTTCTTCTCCCTAGATTTTACCTTATGCTTTAGGATAGTCCCTTCATATCCTCCCATCTTCTTTAATTTCAAAAATATTCTCCCTCCTTTTGAAAAATCTTCTTGTTTATAAACTTGAACCACTTTCATAATAAACTTGGACTTAGGTCCATGCATTTTCAAAACATTTTCATAAACAAACTTTAATCAACTTAGTAATACCTTGACATTTTTGTGAGAAGACTAAAAGTCAATCAATCTCATTGTGATACGGTGGCAGAACCGACTGTTTAATACTGGTTTGTGTTTTGACTTTTTGTTCACAAAATGTTGCGGTAAGCAAGAGTCGCCACCGACTTTTATTTCATCCAACCGGAAAGGAAAAAAGTACAAAAAAAAACATTTTTCGAGATTTTGAGTACGGGGGGTAGATTATAGAAATGGAAGGTGTTAGCACCCTTTCTATCCATGGTTTTCCATGGGCTCTTAGGTACTTTCTCATTTTTAAATTGCTTGTGTTTGTGTGCTTGTTTTTGAAAAAGTATTTTTTACTGCGTGATAACCCTTGTATCAGTCCTCAAGGGTGTGACAAAGTTGTTTTTGAAAAGTGTTTTGAAAGGTGTAAGTGTGAAAATTTTTGATTTAAGCAAGTACCTAATAGCATCTACCTACTCGAAAAAAGATCGTTTCTATTCTTGTTTCCTTTAGACAACGTTATCCCACTATTAAGGAGTAGGTAGCACCGTCATTGGAGTTTGTAAGGGTCAATTCGAAAGGGACGTACGGTCACTTAAGAAATTTTAGGACACCTTAGTAGTAACCCTAGAGTCTTAAGATCTTTTTCGAGGCAACATTTCAGAGGTAACATTTCCGAGGAAACATTTCTGAGCCAACATTCGAATGGGACATTTGATCTTTTTAGACTGAAGGGCAACCACTAAGACACCCTATGCTTAATGATCGTTTACCGAAGGCAACTGAAGTGAGAGTATACCCTAAGAGTGAATATGTGCGAGTGATTTATTTTTAGTTTATTATCTTTGCACATTAGGGTTTTCTAACCATTTTAATTTTTTCATGCATTCTTGCCATACAATCCTAAACATACATCTAACAGTTAATAATAGCTATTACAAGGCTTCAGGGAGGGGGATTAATTACATAACCAAAAATCGGGGATTTAAACAGTAAATAAAAAAACCTAAGTTAACTATTACAAACCCTGAATAATTACAAAAATAATGGCAAAATAATTAATAAGCGCGCGGCGAATTAAATGCGAGGCGATTAGGATTTTGACCCTTTGACTAATCCTACTTGCGATTGATTAAAGAAAAAAATGTTTTTTTGTCATGTTTTGTTATTTGAGAAAATAATGGAGAATTAAATTAAAAGAAAATCCTAAGTTCTAATTAATGTTAATTTTTGAAAATAAATTAATTAATTCTAAACAACCTATTTTTGTATTTTTTTGTTTTATTTGAGAAAAAAGAGAAAAAATTAAATCAAGAGTTAACCTAATTTTCTAATTTAATTTTAATTGTGAAAAAACTAAAAATAAAACAAATTAAAGTTACCCTAATTTAAATATTAATATAATTAATTAACAAATTTAATTTAATAAGAAGACAACTAAATCTAATTTTTTATGACCTTTTTTGATTTTTTATAATTTAATCATAACTGATTTTAAAATGTAAAATAATTAAACAAATTAAAAGATAAAAATAAAAATAAAAAGAAATTGAAAATTGGGCCTGTGTTGTTGGCTGGAGAGGGGGTGCAAATTTCAATTTTGTAAGGCCCATTAAGCATCCAGCCTGGTCAGCGCTAGATCTGGTATGGTGTTGACTTTGTGGTACACCATGGTCCTTCATTGGAGAGGTGTCGGATCTGATGACACGCTGGATTACATGGATGGATGTTGATGGCACATGATGGGCACTAGATAGTGCAATGCATTAGATTGGCCTGCAATTATTAAGAAAATAACAAAACGCACACGCTTGGGATCGAACCCAGGACGTGTACATCAAAGGCAAGCTTCTTTACCATCTGCGATGGACTTGTCAATTGTTATTATAATAAAAACAAAACATAATATGCAAAAACAAGATAGTGGGGTCAGAAAAACGCACGAGATTCAAACACTCCAATGGTTGCTTGACACGCATCTTCTTCTTCCCTTCTCCTTCGTTTTAGACGAAGGGACTTTTACCTACAGTAGTTTTGCTGTAACTATAAACCTGTAACATTCAAAAATCAAGTACAGGCAATATAAATGAAAGGTAATGGTACCAGTCAACTCGTCTCATCCTCACGAGCATCATGGTACCTGATTCAAGGCCCAATTATTCCTGCATTGAAAACCCCTAAAACGAATTTCTAAACCCTAGCAATGGCATATTGTGATTCTTGCGCTGTAAATGCAATTAAATGATGCCAATAGATTGCAAAGAAGATAATGAACAAGAATGTATAATCAAAACACGATAATGCTGTCAAAATCAAGGAAATCAAAATCGTGTTTTTGGGCAAACTGTGGTTGATGGTGGGCACGATTCCTGGCGTTTTGAAGCCTGGGGTTAGGTGGAACAGCTTCCTGGGATGTCCTGGAATAGATTGTTGGCCTTAAATTGCTCTGAATCGTCACTTAACCTGAAAACCGAATCACACTTTTGCCAACTTTTTTGAGTTTTGTTCTATGCCTCTCACGACCTCTAACCCCTGTTTTTTGATATGGAATTCTTCATTGTATAACCTAGAGTGAATTATGTTAACAAACTTGGACTAAATCTTTGCATTTATCCAAGTTTTGATTTGATTTGCAATCTATATGATATGTTGCTATTTAGAGCCAAAACATGCCTTTCTTGTACCAATTGACCTTGATTCGATTTGATCATGTTAACTCAGCATATCTTGATTGCCAATCTGTAAAAAAAAACAAACCAAATCATATCTTTTTTAATTTCCATCATTTATTTGATTTAATTCACTTTTTAATTAATGAAAAATCAAAATAAATTTAAAAATGAAGCACATAAGGGGTGAGTGAACATTTCAGTCGTGGACCAAATTATAATTAAGGTGCAAGCATAAAAACTTGGGCCCATTTAGCAAAAAAAGAAAATTTGAGCACATTTGACTTTTCGCAATTTTGCAAAAATGGTCAACTTGGCCAATGCATAACTCTCTCAATTTTGATCCTAGAGAGGTTTTATTTGGCTTTTTAGAAAGCTTAGGATGTCCTCTAAACAACCCTTTTGGTATCATCTCAATTGAGTCTTCCATGTTAATGTATGAAGCTTTGACCCAAAATGTGTTTTTGTTGACTTTTCAAAAGGACCTATAATGTCAAAATTCATATCTTTTTCTGAGTTCATATTATGGACTTGGGAGCTGAAGATGAATTGTAGGTAATTGAACCATATTCAAAATGAGCTTTGGATGGGTCATTTCTGATAAATTATGAGAACGTTATGCTTGGTCAAAGTTGAGTTGACTTTTCCTATAAAACCCTAATTTAGCAACTTTTGGGTTTTGATGAATTGTGAGCAATCCTTGAGGAATCATGATCAACCCTTGATCAAATGATAGATAAAACTTCAAAATGAGGATGTTGAGCAAAAATCTTGAAGTTTGACTGTATGTGGGCCACAATTGACTTTTGACCTAGTACAGTTGATTTTCAGGCATTTGAGCAATTGATTGAGCAAATTTCTTCTGCAAGGCTTGAAACATGACATGGATGATATTGAGAACATATTAGGAAAATGGTGAGCATTTGAGTCCTTCTTTTTTCACACATATTGATGAAGATGGAAACCTAATTTGAGGTATACTGCCTTAGGAGAGAGTTTGTCTGGTCAATTCTTGAACTTCCTTGAGCAATTTGGGGACCTCACTTGCCATGTGTTGAGAAATATGGGATGGCAAATTTTGGGGTACAACAGCTGCCCCTGTTCAATCTTATTAAAATGGAAGATGTAGATTGGCTCGTCTGCCTTTTGTGATCTGAGGGTGGAAGATGATTGAACACTAGAGTGCCCAGAAATTTGCACTCGCATGAAGTAAAACTTGATTTGTGATATCGGGAATGGGCTTATAGATGCCATTTGGAAGTTGAGGATGGAAGATTGTCGGGGATGGGCTTAAAGATGCCATCCAAAGAGGTGTCGATCGCATAAGAGATTCCTTTGCGAGAACCCGTATACCTGTTGTTGAGGAGGACTTCGTTGGGGAATGCTGGTCTCTGTCTTGGGAGAAATAGAGTTTTAGGAGCTTCAGTTGTCTGTTACTCTACTGGGGAATAACTCCGGTTTGAGGAAGCGGAAGTGAACTGCGTATCTGGTCAGGGTATATGTTGCACCGCGACTTACTAGAGAGATGCGAAACCAATCGTGTTTGATCGGGTCCCGGTATTACAGTGTTGTGGACTGCTGCCTGGGGATAAGAGAGGAATAACCCAGATAGTAAGGTTATGAGAAGGAACCTGGGTAGTAGGGTTACTTCGATATGAAAGCCTGGATAGTAGGGCTGTGAGAAGGAACCTGGGTAGTAGGGTTACTTCGATATGAAAGCTTGGATAGTAGGGTTGTGAGAAGGAACCTGGATAGTAGGGTTACTTCGATATGAAATCTTGGATAGTAGGGTTGTGAGAAGGAACCTGGATATTAGGGTTACTTCGATATGAAAGCCTGGATAGTAGGGCTGTGAGAAGGAACCTAGATAGTAGGGTTACTTCGATATGAAAGCCTGGATAGTAGGGTTGTGAGAAGGAACCTGGGTAGTAGGGTTAATTCAATATGAAAGCCTGGATAATAGGGCTGTGAGAAGGAACATGGATAGTAGAGTTACTTCGATATGAAAGCCTGGATAGTAGGGTTGTGAGAAGGAACCTGGATAGTAGGGTTACTTCGATATGAAAGCCTAGATAGTAGGGCTGTAAGAAGGAACCTGGATAGTAGGGTTACTTCGATATGAAAGCCTGGATAGTAGGGCTGTGAGAAGGAACCTGGGTCGTAGGGTTACTTCGACATGAAAGCCTGGATAGTATTGCTTGAGAAGGAACCTGGGTCTCAGGGTTACTTCGACATGAAAGCCTAGATAGTAGGGCTTGGGAAGGAACCTAGGTCGTAGGGTTACTTCGACATGAAAGCCTGGATAGATGGGCTGTAAGAAGGAACCTGGATATTAGGGTTACTTCGATATGAAAGCCTGGATAGTAGGACTGTGAGAAGGAACCTGGATAGTAGGGTTACTTAGAGATGAAAGCCTGGATAGTAGGGCTGTGAGAAGGAACCTGGATGGTAGGGTTACTTCTATATGTTTGTGTAAAACATCAGGATGAATCGGGGTAAGGTTATAAGTTTGTGTAAAACTTCAGAATGAACTAGGGTAAGGTTATTTTGATATGACAGCCTAGATGAGGTTGTTTCGTGAGGAGTTTGGGTAAAACTGCAGCGGGAACCCGGGTAAGGTTATAAGTTTGTGTAAAACTTCAGGATGAACCGGGGTAAGTTTTATTTTGTCGCACCGATGATTACTCTATTTACCTTTGAGTGTTGATTATGGACCTGCTGGAAATTGTTGATTATAATTGTCTTTCTTGAAAGAAATACAGGGTTCGTTATGTGCGTGCATGAGATGCAGTGTGATGAGGTTCTCAAAATAACTGAGATTATGTTATATATAATGTATGCACATGTCATGATGTATGAACATGAAATGCCGACGTAATAATCTGAGTCCGGGAAAATAAATCCCTGACTGCTGTTTGGAGAGTATGAGAAATGGTATTCTTGACTGCTGTAAAAAAAACTCAGTTCCTGTACTTCTGTTGGGGATGGTGAATAGAGATGACTAGCTAGGGATTCACATCCATTCGGTTGGTAAATATTCTGCCGGAAGATACCCTGTCCGAGGATAACTCTGCAGGGAATAACTCTGTTGGAGAGGAGATACTATGTTGATAGATCTGTTGATTTGGAGAAATAAACACAGTTGGGGATGAATTTCCGTTGCTGGTGATAATGAATTCTATTGGAGATTGAATTTCTACTTGCGATAGAAATAAACTCTGCGTTGGGGAAAAATTAACAAGCTTACTCGCGATTGTGAACCTCAGCTGAGGAGAGTTATGTCCTGTTCGCGAAAGCTAACATCACTGCCTTTGGATACTTTTTACTCTATGGGGAGTATATGTACCACTACTCATGTTCTCAAGCCGGCTCTATCCTGGTACCTGATGGGAAGAGTAACTGTAAGGTTTGGTACTTCTTGTTTTTTCCCTGTTTTTGGAATTACGAGTAATTGTCTTTTGTTTCTTATGTAAATCCTTATGAGCAGCCAATATTTTCAAATGCATATACCAAAAATGAATCATTGGACGTTCTTGCAAAACAAAACAGAAAAAAAAAGAAGAAAAAAATTGAAATTTCTTGTGAAAATGAATTGTATTGATTTTGAAATTGGCCTGTAATAGGCATTTTATATAAGGACGCTGACGTCCTAGTAAGAGAACGCCACCGAAAGTCAGAAATTATACAATTTGTGTAAAAGAAAGAAAATCAGCTATGTAGAACGACCCCATTGGGTTCCAACTCTGCTATTGCCTTTATATCTTCAAGCGTCTCATCACTTTGCTACTTGGCCGAAGGTTGATCAGCTTGATTGGCGCTGTCCGAGCTTGATAGTTGATACCGAAGTCTGGTTGCGAGATGATCCAATGAGATATAGTGTTACGCTTCGATCCCTAATTTTTTCCTGGAACGCCCTTTCGGGTTTTCAGTCAACCGGGATACCCTTTTCTGTCCAAGTCGCCTTTTCAGGTTTTCGACTTGCCTGGTGTATAGTTTTTCCATTTTCATCCCTTACTTTTGCCCGAACCCTTTTGGTTCGCTGGGAAGCCCTTATTTTAGCCTAGGCCGATCAACCTAGCGAGTCTTTGATTAGGCGTAGTATCTTTTCACTATGTCTGCATTGACAGGGATCAGAAGGTCGTCACCATCCGTGGTGGTTAGAATCACAGCTCCTCCCGAAAAAATGTTCTTAACCATAAATGGCCCTTCGTACGTGGGAGTCAATTTTCCCCTGGAATCACCTTGCGGCAGTATGATGCTTTTGATCACCAGTTCCCCAACTTGATATTCTTGACGCATGACTTTCTTGTTAAAAGCCTTGATTATTCGCTTTTGATACGTCTGACCGTGGCAGATAGCAGTATGTTTCTTCTCATCGATTAAGTTTAACTGATCAAGTCAGGTTTGGATCCAGTCGTCTTCGTTCAAAACTGCATCCTTCATAATCCTGAGAGAGTGTATCTAGACTTCGATGGGTAGGACTGCCTCCATGCCATATACCAGAGAATAGGGTGTTGCCTCTGTCGACGTCCGTGCTGAGGTACGGTACCCATGAAGAGAGAATGGTAACATCTCATTCCAGTCTATATGTAACCGTTATCTTCTGCACAATCTTCTTGATATTCTTGTTAGTTGCTTCAACAGCGCCATTCATCTTCGGCCGGTAGGGAGAAGAATTACGATGCTGTATCTTGAACTATTTACAGAGCTTGGTGATTATTGTGTTATTGAGATCCGTACCATTGTAGTGATAATTCTCTCTAGGACACCGTATCGACAAATCAGATTATGTCGGATAAATCATGCTACGACGTTCTTGGTTACTGTAGCAAAGGAAGTTGCCTCAACCCACTTCATGAAGTAATCAATGGCTATTAGGATGAAGCGATGTTCGTTGGAAGCGGTGGGCCTGATTTCTCTGATCATGTCGATGCCCCACATTGCAAAGGGCCGCAGAGCTGTCAAGATGTTTAAGGGGACCGGAGGCACATGCACCTTATCAACGTAGATCTTGCATTTATGTCAAGTTCGAGATTGTTGATAACAATCGGCTTCCATAGTGGACCAATAGTATCCTGTCCGTAGGATCTTCTTAGCCATGGTATGTCCACTAGAATGGGTTCCGAAGGTGCCTTCATGTAGATCTATCATGATCCTCTCTGCTTCACTCTTGTCTACACACTGCAATAGTGTGGAGTCATGGTTGTGTTTATAGAGGATTCCATTACTGAGGAAGAACTTTGCAGCGAACCTTCTCAGAAACTTTTTATCATTGACAGATGCCCCTTCGGGATACTCCTGAGCCTCGAGATACATTTTGACTTCGTCAAACCAGGGTTTGTCTGCCACTTCTTCGGTATCGATCTCACAATAGTCTGCTGGTTCATCCAACCTCTCAATGGTAATCTGGGGAGCTTCATTGTCCCATCTAACCTTGAACGTAGAAGACATGGTAGCTAGCGCGTCCTCTAACTGGTTCTCATCTCGTGGGAAATGTTCAAAGGTGACCTCCTAAAAGTGTGGGAGCAATGTCAATACATATTCTTTATAAGGAATGAGATTCGGGTTCTTCGTATCCCACTTGCCTTTGATCTGACTTATCACCAGAGCAAAATCCCCAAATACACTTAATAACTTAATCCTTAGATCAATAGAAGCTCGAAGACCCATGATGCAGGCTTCATATTTCGCCATGTTGTTGGTACAGTTGAAACATAATCAGGCGGTGAAAGGAGTATGACAACCTTCTGGAGATATGATTACAACGCCAATGTCGTTTCCCAGTGCGTTTGAGGCTCCATCAAAATACATGGACCATCGGGATCCCTCCTCAGGTCCGTTATTCGGTCCAGGTTCTTCGTAGTCAGTTACCAGCATGATATTCTCATCTGAAACTCGAAATTCATGGATTGGTAGTCATCCACGGCCTGATGAGCCAAATGATCAGCCAATACACTCCCCTTTATTTCTTTTTGGGTTGTATATTGTATGTCGTATTCGGTTAAGATCATTTTCCACCTTGCTATCCTTCCAGAGAGAGCGGGCTTCTCGAAAATATACTTGATCAGATCCATCATCGATATCAACAAGGTAGTGTGAGTCAGCATATACTGTCTCAGTCGGCGAGCAACCCATGCCAAAGCGCAGCAAGTTTTCTCGAGCAATGAGTATCGTGTCTCACAGTCGGTAAAATTTTTTCTAAGGTAATAAATTGCGTGCTCTTTTCGACCAGGCTCGTCATGCTGCCCCAGCACACAACCCATTGAATTTTCTAGCACAGTCAAGTATAATATCAAAGGTCTTCCTTCAATTGGAGGCATCAGAATTGGTGGTTCTTGAAGGTATTCTTTGATTCTTTCGAAAGCGGTCTGACATTCATCATTCCACTTTACCACTTGATCTTTCTTAAGAAGCTTAAAGATTGGCTCACAAGTAGCAGTCAGATGTGAAATTTACCTGGCGATATAATTCAGACGTCCCAAGAAACCTCTAACTTCCTTCTCTGTACGGGGAGCTGGAATTTCTTGTATGGCCTTTACCTTCGCAGGGTCTACCCAAATACCCTTGTCACTGACGAAAAATCCCAGAAGCTTTCCAGATCTTACCCTGAAGGTACACTTGTTCAGATTCAACCTCAGCTTATATATCTTCAACCTATCGAACAACTTTTGTATATGATCAAGGTGCTCTTCCTTAGTCTGAGACATGGCTATCATGTCATCAACATACACTTCGATCTCGTGGAAATCATATCGTGGAACAAAGAGACCATAGCGCGCTGGTAAGTTGCCCATCATTCTTCAACCCCAAAGGCATCACCTTGTAGCAGAAGGTTCCCCACTGTGTAACGAAGGTTGTCTTCTCTATGTCTTCAGGAGCCATCTTAATCTGGTTGTAGCCAGATAAACCATCCATGAAGGAGAAGATTTTATGTTGTGCGGTGTTATCGACCAGAACATCAATGTGAGGAATGGGAAGTCATCCTTGGGGCTTGCCCTGTTCAGGTCTCTGTAATCAACACACATCCGTACCTTACCATCCTTCTTAGGTACCAGAACAACGTTAGCAACCCACTGCGGATACAAAGTGACAGCTAAGAATCCTGCATCGAACTGTTTCATGACCTCTGCCTTGATCTTCTTTGACATTTTCGGGCACATACGACGAACCTTTTGTTTAACTGGAGGACAATTTTCTTTAGTCGGTAGGTGATGTACCACAATATCAGTGTCCAAACAAGGCATGTCTTCATAGGACTAAGCGAAGATTTCGACATATTCTTGCAACATCTGTATCAACCTTTGTTTGACGCCAAATTCCATATTTGCACCTATTTTAACCCCCTTTCTGTCTTCCTCAGTACCCAAATTCACTGTCTCAACCAGCTCTTCATGAGGTTATATGGCCCTTTCTTCCTGTTGTAGTATTCTAGCAAGTTCTCCAGGCACCTCACAATCATCCTTACCTTCGTCCTCGGCTTGGTTGATCGGATTTTTGAAGTCATAACTGGAAATAGCAAAGCTGTTATCAATGGGGTCCATAGTGGATATGGATCTGCATTATGATACGTGAGTGTTTGTAAGAGAATAGTTGTTTTGATAATGTGAAAACAGAAAAGAAAAATAGAGAGCGCAAAATTTGTATGCAAGAAACGTCCAATGCTTTATTAATGATATATGAAATGACAAATAATATCCCTCACAAGCAAAGCCAAGGTGCCTCAAGCAAGGCACTGGGCCGTAACGTTTCAAATTGTTTATTAAAAATCTTAAAACAAATAAGTCAATTACTATGTAATAAAAGAAACAGGTATGAAGTCCCTAGCCGTCCAGTTACTCGGTCCACCGTTGGTAGTTGGGTAGATCCAACTATCGATGTCTGAGTCCTCTTCACTGTCATCAATGGCATTAATTCCCCGATTGCTGATGCGTATGGGAGGTTCTCCAGCCCGAGCGCGTCGAACAGCTCTCTGAGCCCCTGTAGTAAAGCCCAAACCAAATTTGTTAGTTTTCTGAGTGAAATCAGGGAGCTGACCCCAATTGGCACACCCACCTTCTTCAACCACGGCCCTGGCGTCCTTAAGGGAAGCCATCTTTAGAGGAGGTTTGTTGGTAGTAGTTTCAGTTGATGCCAAGATCTGAGGGACCTCCTCAAAGTTCTGACAAAGAGTTTCTATGAATTCCCCGTCCATCTCTATGTAGCGAAAGGAATTGAGGTGACTCACCATATATTCGTCTTCACCCCGCACTGTGATAATCTTTCCTTTTACCAGATATTTCAGCATTTGGTGGAGGGTGAAAGTAACTGCCCCAGCCTTGTGGATCCAAGGACGACCCAGTAAACAAGAATACGACAGCCTGATATCCATCATATAGAAGGTGGACCCAAAAGTCTGAGAACCCACATTGACAGGGATGTCCACCTCCCCGTGCACCGTTTTCTTTGATCCGTCAAAATCCCTTACCACAATGTTACTAGGTTTTAGAGTTAGACCCTCGCAATCCAACCAGTCCAACGCCTTCTTCGGAAGAACATTCAGTGAAGACCCAGTATCTACTAGTACATGATCCATAGTGGTGCCCATGCATTCAATCGAGACATGTAGGGCATCATTATGCTTCCTTCCCTTTGGTGTTAAATCTGCATATGAAAAACCCAACCCATTATCAGCAGTCAAGCTGGCCACATAATCTTTGAACTGATCAGCTGAAGTCTCCTGCGGCATATGCACAGTCTTGAGAAATGCAATCAAAGCCTTCGCATGGGCTTTGGAACACAATAACAGAGACAACATGGATATTTTTATGGGGTCTGCCCCAGCTTCTCTACCATATTGTAGTCGCTCTTCTTAATGATTTTAAGTATTTCCTCCATTTCTTGTTTAGAGGCTTCCACAATAATTTTCTTAGCCGCCTCCGTTCGGGAAGGCTCACCTATAATTTCTTTGTCGCGGGTATCAGATGATTCGCCGACAGGAGTAATAACCGGAGTAAGAACAGGAACAGTAGTGGATGTACTAGCAGGAACAACAGATGGAATGAAAATAGGATAGTTAACAGTCTTAGGTGAAATCTCGGGAGAGAAAACCCTTCCACTTCGGGTGATTTTGCTGGTTCTGACAATGTTATCAATATCAGGATCAGCCTCTTCATCTATCAGATCTTGTTTGATGCCATGATAGTACACATCGGCACCATAATGCCATGGGACAGCTTTTTCCGAGACATACGAAATAGGACTGGGAACAGTGATTATCAGCAGAGCAATTCTTGGAGCAGATGTAATCCTAACAGGTCTTCTCGAGGAAACCTTGGAAGGATTGGCGGAAATGGTTATAATGGCAACGTCTTCAATTGGAACAATAGGAATCATAGTCTTTTCGAACAAAATAACTTTGCTATCTATCAAGCGTTGAACACCTAACTTCAGCAAATGGCAACCAGAAGGTAGAAGCGAACACATGTGGCAACCTTCACCATAACCCGGAAATAAACCGGCCAACAGAAAATTCTTCTTGACAATCATGAGAGGAGTATATACTTCATCAACAGAGGTAACAAAGAAATCAGTGTCAACAACATTAACTCCACGACCGTGTTTAGGCATGGGAGCAGTTATAACGTTGGGCTTCTCCGGAGCATCAAAATCTATTTCCTTGGCTTTAATCAAGTCTTGTATTTTGTTCCTCAGAGCCCATCAGTCATTTGTATCGTGGCCAGGACTCTCAGAATGATAAGCACACCGGGCATTCGGATTATATCGGGGAGATATAGTATTTTAATTCTCAGGAGCCTCTTTCAAGGTTGCCAAGTTGGATCTCAGCAGATGAGGTAGAACTTCAGCCAATGTCATGTCGATGTGGGTAAACTGCCATTGTGGTCTTTCCACCATTTGTTAATTGTTGCATTGTGGAGCAACTGCAGGTCTAGGTATCATCACGACACTTACTGTCTGACGATGTTCAGATCTGTTTTGGCCCCTCGGGCTATAGATGGCACTGGCTTCCTTCTTACCAGCAAAAGGATTCTTTACCGCATCCTTCTGTATTTTTCCGCTCCGGATCCCAGCTTCTACTCTTTCTCCAGTTAGAATCAGCTCGGTGAAACTAACTTATGAATTACCGATCAAATGATTGATAAATGGACCAGATAGCATCACTAGAAACATATCAACGAACTCCCTATCAAACAACGGGGGTTGCACTCTCCTAGCCAAGTCTCTCCATTTTTGTGCATAATCTTTAAAGCCTTGACTTGCACCCAAGGACATACTCTGGAGTTGAGTACGAGTAGGGGCAAGGTTAGCGTTGTATTGATACTGCTTGTAGAAAGTAGCAGCCAAATCCTCCCAGTTTCAGATATTGGCTCCCTCCAACTGGTAGAACCATTCAAGCTGAGTCCCTGACAGACTATCTTGAAAGAAATGAACCCACAGATTTCTATCAATGGTGTGGGGTTGGATCTTTCTGACATAAGAACGGAGATGGAGTTTTGGGCAGGACACCCCATCATACTTAGCAAAAACTAGAGCTTTGAACTTCTGCGGGATGACCACTCCCGACACTAATCCCAATTCTTCAAAATCCAGTCCAGGTATCCTCTGAACTTCCATGGCACTCAGACGATCTTCTAACTGTTTGTATCTATCCTCAGCAGGAGGATATTGCTAATTATTGTAATAGGTATCATTGTTAGAAACTGCAGGACTGGGGTCCTTCTCTTCTTCCTGATTCTCCCATTCCTTAGATGAAAAGGTCAGATCAACTTATCGCTTCAAACGCTCACCAAACCTTCTGCCCATATTCAGAATACCGACAACCTTCTTCTTTTTCTTCTTCTCTTTCAGGATGAGGGCTTTCAGATCCTCCTGTCCTTTTGTCAGACTTATGACCATTTGTTGGAACTGGGCGTTATGTGCCTGAAGGTCCTTGATGTATTGCTCGAAAGACATTTTATGCTGAAATAAATAGCAAAGAAGATGAGAAACCTATAATGATACCTGTAATGATGTGTATGGTAATGGGATGCGCATGAAATGATTTCAAAGACTTCGTGAAATTTAAATTTGCAAACCAAAATAAACAAAAACTTTATTAGCTGAATCTGAGGTTCAAATGCCTTTTAGGCGTTACAATTAAAAATAAATCTGAAACTATAAAAGACATCAAAGTTCCCATGGATGCTTCCTCTTTGTGCCACATAATCATTGAGTCCTTTTTCTTCCTGGAGATGCTTTGTGAGTTCTAAAATCTTCCTCTCCTGAGCATGGAACTGATCCTTGTAAATGCCCCGCTCCTTCATCAAATGAATCCAAGACCTCTGTAATTCTCCAAGATCAGTGGGCATGCAAGGGTAGAGAACCGTGTAAGGAATTCCTTCTTCAGTAGTGGGTTCCATAATCACTGGTAAAACGGCCACATATGGAATCATAAGCTTCTAAGCCCGAGTTCGTACCCGTTGGAGGTAAGGTTCCATAGGAATGTAAGTCTTTGGCCCCAATGCCCTGGCGCCAGATCTGTTTACCATACCCCAAGCTCGTATGAACCTTCAGTGATACTCTTTAACATCATCCTCATAGTTGAATATAATGCCCTCAATAAGTAACTCATGGGGGCCATCCCTTCGAGCGTAACCAAATTTCCGCAGAGCTAAACAAGGGTTATAGGTTATACCCCCTCTGATGCCAAGTAGAGAGACATTAAGGTACTCTCCGCGGCGGTCAATAATAGTAGTGTTTTCCATAGCTCGAGAACACCAGAGAATACCCGTATGAGCGAGCGACATTATCCTTTGCGACCAACCCAAACCTTCTTCATTCTTCAGTATGGACTTAGGGAGGTGAGAAATAAACCACCTCGACAGCAATGGTGTACAACACATAAGAATCCCTCTTCTCTTCATGGTACGAGTATGGAGAGTGTGCAGAACATCTCCGTGCAATGTAGGCACAAGGTTGTGGGAGAGGAAGATCTTGATAGCATTCAAATCTATGAATGAGTCCGGATTAGGGAATAGGACTAACCCATAGATTAGAAGAGCCAAAACATCCTCAAAAGCCTGAAAATTCATATCATCCCAAAATAGTTGGGCCTTGTCTATCATAAACTTAGTTAGAAAACCTTTGACTCCGCTTCTAGTTTCCCAATTGGATACCACGTTGGCCCGTTTCAGATGTAAAGTTGAGGCAATGACTTCTGGCTTAGGAACTTCTTCTAGATCTGTGAAGGGTACATGTTCAAGAATGGGTATATCTAACAGTTGAGAGAATTCTTCCAAGGTAGGTACCAAGTGATAGTCTGGAAAGGTAAAGCAGTGGTGCTTGGGATCGAAGAAGTGAAAAAGTACACTCATCCACTTTTCATCAAAGTTTGAAGTAACCAGGTTGAGAAATTGACCATGTATCTTAGTGAACGCAGAAGTCTCAGAAACCCTTGATACTAGTTCTTTGAGTTGGGAAGGTATCTTCACAAAGCTGATTCAGATAGTGTTTCTACGAATAGAAGCCATGATCTGCAAAACAGAACAAAGATAAATTCCCTTGGTCTTTGAAATGGTTAGTGCAATAAGAATGGATGCCATGTTATGATGAATGATGTCATGATAAACCACAGGCATAACAAACACAGGTATAGCATACACAGTCAAATCACACCAAGTCCTTAGGTTTAAGACTTGCATGAGGTTAAAGGTAGTACCCTCTTGAAGTTTAGTTGGTTCCAAACCTGTCTTAAAAAGTAACCGGGTTCTAGAGGGTCTCAATATCATTTACCATCCTTTATCGGACATTGTTTCAGCTCAATCAATCTTTTCTTGCGGCCAAAATATCCCTAAAGTCTGGTCTCAATGAGTGTAGCATCGAGTATCAACCAATCCTCAGCTCTACATCGAGGCCGACTATCGCACTACTTTCTAATGGC
Organism: Vicia faba; assembly: GCA_948472305.1. Lineage (NCBI taxonomy): Eukaryota > Viridiplantae > Streptophyta > Magnoliopsida > Fabales > Fabaceae > Vicia > Vicia faba. Next base: position 1,149,696,099 of record OX451738.1, on the reverse strand, counting down.
CAAGTTTGTTCAACTAAGGTTCTAAGGTCCGTTGGTGCTTCACGACACCATGTGGTGGCCCCGTATTCTCCTCGCTTCCCCACGAAGGATACCGATACCAACCAAAGTGCCACACCAACACAACCATCGCTTAAACCATATCGATCTATGCTGTACAGTCTCCACGATCTATTGCTGTTTACCTAAAAAGTGCCCCCAGATCCGGGTGTAGGATCAACAGTAACCCCAAACAAACCCTCAAAAGTAAAGTAATCAAGACAATCAAGAGAAGCAATTTTATTACCTAGATCCTAAGGTATACCCCACTTATTAATTCCCCAGCAAAGTCGCCAGTTCTGTGATAAGGTGGCAGAATCGACTGTTTTTACTGGTTTTTGTTTTGCGTTTTTTGTTTGCAAAATGTCGCGGTAAGCAAGAGTCACCACCGACTTTTATTTCATCCAATCATGGAAAAGGAAAAAGAACAGAAAAAACCTTTTTTCGAGATATTCTGAGTACGGGGGGGGGGGGTAGATTATAGAAAGGGAAGGTGTTAGCACCCTTTCTATCCATGGTTTTCCATGGGCTCTTAGGTACTTGCTCATTTTTTCAAATTGCTTGTGCGTGCTTGTTTTGAAAATGTTTTACTTCGTGATAACCCTTGTATCAGTCCTCAAGGATGTGACAAAGTTGTTTTGAAAATTTGTTTTGAATGGTGTTTGTGTGAAAAGTTTTTATTGAGCAAGTACTTAAGATTCTACTACTCGAAAAAATATTGTTCGTTCTATTTCCTTTAGACAATGCTATCCTACTATTAAGGAGTAGGTAGCACTATCGTTGGAGTTGTAAGGGACATTCGAAAGGGACAAGTACAATCACTAAGCAATAGTTAGAAAACTTTAGTAGTAACCCTAGAGTCTTAAGATCTTTTCGAGGCAACATTTCCGAGGCAACATATCTGAGGCAGCATTTAAATGGGACAATTTGATCTTTTAGACTGGAGGGCAACCACTAAAATCTCCTATGCTTAATGATTTTTTACCGAACGCAACCGAAGTGAGGTAAACCCTAGGGGTGAATATGTGCATATGAGTTGTTTTAGTCATTTAATCTTTGTGCATTAGGTGTTCTACCGTTTTAAATTTCCAGACACTCTTGCGATACAGTCCTATTAGCATACATCTAGACAGTTAAATATTTGAAGGAATTAAAAATGCAAGAAGATAAACCTAGCTATTACAAGGCTTTAGGGAATGGGGATTACATAACCAAAACTTGGGGGGAGAATAGTAAATGCGAAAGAGTAAACTAATTGAGTATTACAAACTCAGAGCAGTTACAAAATTAATCAAAAAATAATGTGCGCGATAAAATTTAACACGATAATTAGGGTTTTGACCCTTGACTACCTAATTGGATTAATTAAAGAAAGAATCATTTTTTATTATTTTTTATTTAAGGAAATAAGGAATAGAATTAAATTGCACAAATGTTCTAATTACTAGTTAATTTTAATTTATGGAAAATAATTAAACTAACAAAGAAAAGATAATAAACCTGTTTTTTTGTTTGAAAAGAAAATAATTAAATCAAGAATTTAAACCTAATTTTCTAATTGATTTTAATTGTGAAAAGAGGAATTAAATTGCCCTAAATTACATTAATCTATTGAAGTAACAAAAAATAAATCCGTAGGTAAAAGTTGTTACCTAAGACAACAGTCCCAACGAAGAAGACAATGGCGTGGCAAGGCGTGACTGGTCCATTCAAACTCTGTGCGTTTTTCTGGCAGGGCACTTGATTTGGCTTTTGTTTTTATTTGTTTATTATATTTACAACTAATAATTCCAACGCAGGTCGTAAGGGTCAAAGTATGCAATGCAAACGTCCTGGGTTCGATCCCAGGCGTGTGCATTTTGCATTTTCTCAATTTGTTATTCCAGATCCCATGCGCTCCCTTGCCAGATGTCCTTATTTAGGAATCATTAGGCTTAGGTTTATGAAGCAAAAATGTAGTCCTCATTGTCCTTGAACTGTACATATGCTTAGAATTCATTTATGTTAACTGAGCTAGGAGAATTTGGATGTTGAAGTTTCTGAAAAAACTAGGTCATAAATTAGGGGCACTGAAATTCTCTCTGGTCTTTGAGAGTTAGATCAGGTTTTTTATATGGTTAGAATCGTGTGATGATGAGCTATAACTTTCATGTTGCAAGTTTTAGTTTTTAAGCACGTATGCAGCAGTTACAAGTTTGAACACAGGGCGTGCGTTTTTTGTTTCTGGAGGACAAAGATGAAGTGGAAATGGGCTGGGCCTGGCTTTGTCCTTCTTTTTGCACCCTCGATCCTGCTTTTTGCACCCCCTTGGCCCATTTGATTTATTTTTTGTATTTTTTTTATTTCTTTTACATTTCTGACTTTTTATTAATTTTTCTAAATATTTAAAACTACAAAAAATATTCTCTTAATTTTTCACATTTTATTTTATTATTTTTATTATTTTTTGGACATAGAAATAATTTATTAATAATAATATACTTTTATTTTCTTAAATAAAAACTTGTAAATATTATAAAAATATTATATATTTTTATTTTTATTATTTATACACTTAAATAATATTTTCTCACACATTTTAATTTTTTAACACTTTTGTATATATTTTATTTATTTTCTTATACATAAATAAATTTTATATATATATATATATATATATATATATATATATATATATATATATATATATATATATATATATATATATATATATATATATATATATATATATATATATATATATATATATATATATATATATATATATATATATATATATATATATATATATATATATATATATATATATATATATATATATATATATATATATATATATATATATATATATATATATATATATATATATATATATATATATATATATATATATATATATATATATATATATATATATATATATTTCTTAAACCAAAAACTAGGGTTTCCACCCTTTCCAAAAATAATCATTAATATTTTTCCTGTTTTTGAGACATTAAATAATTTATTTTACATACATAAAATAAATACAAAAACATTTTGCATGTTTATATTTATTTGCATATTTAAATAATTGTCCATTTATTTATTTGTGCAATATTTCAATTTGGTTGTAATAATAGTTTTAGGGTTTATTTTTGAGCAAATACCCCCTATTCAAACTTGTATCCCCCTCTCCATAATAATGTTGTAATAGTCTTAGATTTACTTTTACGCATTTATTGCTTTTATATGCATGATAGTAAAATTAGGGTTTGTATGATAACCAAAAATCAAAGCAAATAGCATGACTAAATATAAGACAAAAATGCATGAAAAATGACAACACAATGCACACAAGCACGCCTAGGGTTTCATCCACTTGTTGCCTTAAAAATGGCCATGGTATGCATGCTAGGTATCTTGGCAAAACAAAAACAAAATAAAAGATCATAGTCCCTCGATGACGCTATCTTGGTTGCCTATACAAAAATGATCTAGTCCCTCAAATACTTGCTAAGATACTTGGCACAATTGCTATCATGGTCATACGATGACCCGCGCCTATCCCGTTTAACATCCAAAGACAAGATTGTTTACCAAATACAATGGTAAAACAACAATGTCAAAGGGTTAAAAATGTGTAGGAAAGATCTTTGAGTAGGATAGATAACTCCTAGTTACTTGATCAAACTTGCAAACATCCTTGTTATTTTAAAAAACACATCACAACATAATTTCAAAACATTTTCCCAAAATAAACTTTCAAACATTGAAACATTTTTCAAAAGACAAACACCTTTGTATACATTCAAACAAGAATCATTACAAAGGTTGCCTAGACAAAGGCCTCTTTTCAAAATACTTTCAAAACCACACACAAAAGCACCATTTCAAACAATTGAAAAGCAAAATCAAGTGATCTAAAACAAGTAACTAAGAGCCCATGGAAAACTATGGATGAAAAGGGTGCTTGCACCTTCCCTTTTCATAATCTACCCCCCGAACCCAAAAACAATCTCAAAGGTATTTCCTGTTCTTTTTGACCTTTCCTTTGGATAAAATAAAAAGTTGGTGGCGACTCTTGCTAAAACGAAACATTTGCGAACACAAACGCAAAACCTCAAGTCAGTTCTCCCACCGCATCACAAAATTTTTTTATACATAAAGACTTGTTTGCTTTGTATACTTGTACATAACATCATGACATAATACCATAGCATTTTTAATAACCATTTCAAGGATCTCAAAGGCCTATTATGCAGGGTCATGTTGAATCAGACGTCTATCAAGGGGCAAGAGGATTTATTCTCCTCTAACCAAATGTTGTCAAAACACCAAAGCACGGTAACTTGAGTCAAGGCCTATGACCCGCTTGACATGTTGAGCTTAATTTTCGTGGAAGGACATCCACCGATACGAAGTTCTCCAATAAAAGTTGTGATTAAAGTTTACCTTCTAACATCTTCTTGTTTTTACCCCGTGAGATCCTTGAAAAAATTACATCCACATATCATGCATGTCATCATAACGGGTTTTCCCCACACAGGTTTCTCATTTGCTTAATGTTTATTTTAGTGGAAATGGCTCTAGAGCAAACAGTTAAAGATCTCCAAGCTCAGAATGCCCAGTTCCAACAAATGCTCCTGAACTTAGCCAAGGGGAAGAAAGATCTGAAAACACTCTTCATCAAAGAAAAAAGAAAAAGGCAAAGAAACCAGTGGGTGTCCTGAACATGGGAATGAGACTCAGAGGATCAGCAAAGCGAGCTCTAGAATTTGCAAATTCGTCAACTGCGGGGGACAGTCAGAAGGAGAATACAAAATAAAGGGACTACAGTCTGGGGTCTTATGAAGAAGAGGCTGATTACGCTGAAGAACAATATCCTCCTGCGGACGACAAATATAAATAGCTGGAGGATCATCTCAATTCCATAAAAATCCAGAGGGTACCTGGTCTAGATTTTGAGGATCTGGGTTTGGTTTCTAGAGTGGTCATCCCATCAAAATTCAAGATCCCTGCTTTTTCCAAGTATGATGGGGTCTCTTGTCCTAAGATGCATCTGAGATCTTATGTCTGCAAGATTCAGCCGCACACCACTGATTAGAAGCTCTGGATCCATTTCTTCTAAGAGAGTCTAGTAGGGACTCAACTTGAATGGTTCTATCAATTGGAAGGTTCTCGCATCCACACCTGGGAGGATCTAGCTGTTGCCTTCTACAAGAAGTACCAATACAACGCTGATCTTGAACCAACTCGTATGCAGTTGTAGAATATGACCATGGGTTTCAACGAGGGCTTCAAAGAATATGCCCAAAAGTGGAGAGACCTGGCTGGTAGGGTGCATCCAACCTTAACTGACAGGGAGCTGATTGACATCTTTATGGGAACTTTAACAGGACCATTCTTTAATCACCTAATCGGAAGCTCCTCAGCTGGGTTCACCGAGTTTATTCTAACTAGGGAACGAGTTGAAAATGGAATCAGAAGCGGAAATATCCAAGGGGCTACATCCTCCGATACTCATAAGAATCCATACAATAGGAAGAAAGAGTCCAATGTTGTGTAAGGCCAAAAGGATTGTAACAAGAGCATCCATGATCAACATGTGGGGGCAGTCCTGATCTCTAGTCCTGCATCGTGGCAACAACAACAACGAGGAAATCAGCGAAGGCAAGACGAGCCCAAGAGACAGTTTACCAATATCAACATGCCACTATCTCAAGCATTGCAACACATGTTGAGGATAAATCTGATTACGTTGATAAGACCTCATCCAAATCCTAAAACTTATTCTCCTAACTATAATCCTGATGCAATATGTGCTTATCATTATGGTAGTCCTAGGCATGATACAAACGATTGTTGGGCGCTAAAATACAAGATTCAAAACATGATTGACGCCAAAGAGATTGAATTCGGCCCTCCATAGATTCCGAACGTGATCAATGCTCCCATGCCAAATCATTGAGAGCGTCCATTTCATTTTGAATTTTCAATTGTAATCTATTTTGTTGTTCAAACACGTATCTATTAATGTTAAACTTTGTTTCATTAATGCATTGCATATGTTTTTCTTGAATTAATCCATCAATTTTATTATATTTAAACTATGATTTTTACTCCCTTTATGATATTCAACTCTTGTTTTAAAAGTTGCAAGCCTTTAGAGGGAGGATAACGAAAACAATGCCATAATCTCATACAACATGCTTTTGGACAGACCTTGCTGACAATGTACATGCATTTGTTTCAATTCCTAAACACTAGAGTTATCAGGAGAATAATCCCTAGTCAAACCCTCTGAGCCAAAGAAGTAGGAGTTTTCTTTTTCATGCAAATTGAAACCTTTAATCAACACCTAGGGTAGGTTAGTTTCTCAGTTAATTCAAATATGTGTTCACTCACAAGCTTTCACTTTGTACACAATGAATAAAACCAAAAATATGCTTCTGAATCAAAAGACGATGATGGTTCCCAATAAAATAGGAAGTCATTATCTCTCAAAAGAAAATCCCACTAAGTCAAAACCTACGAAGGAGACTTAAGAAAAAACTAGGGCATCCCGCTGACTGTAATCTTACAACAGCCAGGCAAAAATTAGGGATAGTAAATAAAAAAAGAGGTCACTACAAATCCTCGGCAACATGAAAAATGTTGCAAAAGTGATTGCCTTCACGGATAAACTTCCAAGTTTTTGAACCATCACCAAAACGTCATTTCAGATTTAATTGGAATTCAAATGCACAATTAACTGAGTTTAGGGTTAAAGAACATCATGAAGAATGGGCGGGTACAAATACACTTTGAGCCTTATCCTTTGTTTCTTAAACCGTGTACCAGGTGTTGTACCCCAAAGTTTTCCCTCCCATTTTCACACAAGACATACTCCTAGAGGTTCTCAATTGCTCAAAGTTGACCAAGAATTGACCAGACAATTCTCCTCCTAAGGAAATGAAGCCCCAACTAGGGTTTCAATTTTCATCAACATGGTTGAGCTCCAATGGTATCAAATGTTTTCCATGGTCTTAATATGTCCTCAAGATCATCCATGCCAAATCTCATGCCTTGCACAATAAGTTTGCTCAGTCAATTGCTCAAGCATTGGAATATTAACTATGCTAGGTCAAAAATCAACTGTGGCCCATGTACAGTCAAACATCAAGATTTTTGGTCAACATCAACATTTTTAAGTGATATCCATCATTTTATCAAGGGTTTATCACGATTCCTCGAGAAATGGTCTTAATTCATCAAAAGTAAAAAAATGTCAAATTAGGGTTTCTATAGGAAAAGTCAACAGAACTTTGACCAAGCATAACTTTCTCATACTTTATCAGACATTTTCCAACCAAAGATCATTTTGAAGAGAATCCAATTCCCTACAACTTCTCTTCAGCCCTCAAGTTCAAGAAATGTACCATTTGAAAGATACAAGTTCATACATTACAGGTCATTTTCAGAAAGTCAACAAAAGTCACTTTTTTCCAAGACTTTTTACATTAAGATAAAATCTTCAAATGCAAAATTGATAAAAAGAGTGATTGAATTATACATCTTGGGATTTCCAAAAAGTCAAAGATTATCATCATGAGATAAATATTGAGCAAGTTATGGCTTTCCCAAGTTGGAAATATTTTGGAATTTTCAAGAATTATGCATTGAGAAAATTTGAAGTTTTAAGACAAGGGCTCAATTTCTAAGACTTCAAGCATCTTACTAAGTTTATAGATGACCTCTAAAATTATTCTTGTCGTGCCTTGCATTTGCTAACTATTTTATTCATATTTATTTTAATTTATTTCAAATAAATATAAAATAAAATATATAGAATAATTGGAAATGGGCTTTGAGCTTTGGGTTGATGTTTTCGACAGCCTAGGCCCATAAAATTTCATGCAAGAAATGTCCACATTCATTCAATTTCAGAAAGGACAAGATTCCATGTCTTTGACAAAGTTACAAAACATCATTCATGACTTTAAAAACACATGTTTATGGTTGTTATTACCTTTGTTCTCTTGTCTCCTCCCTCCTCTCTATATAAAGACACATTAGAAAGCTTCAAGACGCGTGAGATATAGCCTTGAAAAGTTGTACAAATTTTGCAAAAATTATCGAAGTTGTAAAAATTCGCATTTTAGGTTCCAGACTTTCTCAGTCCAAACAAAAGATCCAAATACATTCATGGAGGCTCCCTGAAGCTTTTTCAATCATTACCAATCCCTGAAAAATCACAAAACGCCTTGGTAAGCTCCATTTTTATATTTTCTAACTTGTTTCGTACATATCTGGTGCTCCTCGTAGCTAGATGTGCATTATACAGCATCAAACATGTGCCATCAGATGTCTATCTGATCAGATCTAGCGCACTACACCTACGGGATCACCATGTGCCATCAAGACTAATCCACATTGGATCCAGAAGCAAATCTAGGCCTCTCCCTTCATGGGCTAGTGAATTCAACAACCACACCCCCACTTTTTTTTCTATCTCAGGCCCATCTAGTTTTTTTTATAATATTTTAATTTATTTTATCTTCTTTACTTAATTAAGCAAATAATATAAAAAAACTCACAAAAAATTATGCTTAGACTTTTTTTTAATTAAAATAATGAAATTCTTTAATTAATTAATTAATTAAATTTTAACTACTTTCTTATTTTAAAATGAATTAGAATTTAGGATTTAATTTATGTTTAAAATGTTTTCTTAATAAAAAATGCAAAAATATTAGAATTAGATTAATTTCATTCAATATTTATTTTCTTAAATTAAATTTAGATTTAGTTTAATTATTTTTCTTGAAATAAATAAAAATAAAACCAAAAATATTTTTCTTATTTACTTAGAATTTTTCTTAGGATTTTTAGACGTAATATTTATTTCGCGCGCATTATTTTTATTCTCGCATTTTATATAAATAATGTAACTGATTATGGGATGTAGTAGTCTAGATTTAAAATTCTGCATTTTATTTTCTTTCACTTTTTTATGTAATTGTCCCAAAGCGTTGTAATAGCCTAGGTTTTAAATTTTTTCACTTTAAATTTCTGTAAATATTAAATGTTAGTAACTAGGCATGCATGATAAGACTAAAAATTAAAATGTTAGCAAACTTAATAATGCAAGATAAATAACCGAATCTCAACACACTTTCACATGCGCACCTCTAAGGTATCTCCCACTTTGGTTGCCTTTAAATAAAATAGTCATGAGGCAGGAACGCTTTAGTAAAGACCGATAAATAAAAAAATATCATAGTCTCTCGATGACCCAACAGTTTCCTTTCGGTAAATGATCTACTCCCTAAAAGAAAATTGCTAAAGCGTCTCAATAAATTTCCTTCGTGATTGTAAAACATCCCTTCGATTGTCCCTCAACATCCGACGATAGGGCTACCTACTCACTAATAGTAGGATAACACTATCTAAAGTGTAGGAGGAAAAAAACATCCTTTTTCGAGTAGGTAGACCGTTCTTAAGTACTTGCTCAAAACCAATTCCTTTTCACACTTACACACTTTTCAAAAACGCTTTATCACACTCTTGAGGACTAATATAAGATTTACCATAAAGCAAACAAAAATATTTCAAAACACACAAACATAAACAGTTTTCTAAAAATGAGCAAGTACCTAAGAGCCCGTGGAAAACCACGGATGGAAAGGGTGCTAACACTTTCCCTTTCCATAATCTACCCCCATTACTAAGAAAATCTTGAAAAATGTATTTTTATGTTCTTTTCACCCTTTCCTTATTGGATAAAATAAAAGTCGGTGGCGACTCTTGCTATCTGCAACAATTGCAATCAAACGCAAAACAACCAAGTCAGTTCTCTCACCGTATTACAGTAGGCACTAATTGGTAATCAGGAAATGTAAAGAATAGGTACTTAGGATCAAAGAATTGGAAAAACACATGTACCATATCCTCTTTAAAGTTTTTGGTAACCAAATTGATGAGACGACCGTACTTCTTGATGAACGGAGAATCATTGGGAACCCTTGATGCTAATTCCTTAAGTTGAGGAGGCACTTTCACAAGGTTGATTTGGATGGTGTTTCTTAGTGCGGAAGCCATGTCCTACAAAATAACATAAACATAAATCCCAAAGTCCTTGAAATGGTTAATGCAAATGAAATAGTATGATGTCATGATGTTATGTACAAGTAAACACATACACACAAAGTAAACAAGTCCTTAGGTTTAGGCTTGCATGAGGTTCATAGGTAAGTACCCTCTTAAAGTTTAGTTGGTTCAACCTGTCCTAGAAAGTGATTGGGTTATAGGGGATATCAATATCATTGATCATTCTTCATTGGTCATTGTTTTAGCACAACCCTTTATTATGGAGACCGAAATATCCCAAAAGTCCAATCTCAATAAGCGTAGTATCGAGTATCAACCAACTTTGGACTGCATCGAAGCCGGCTATATCACTACTTCCTAATGGAAAAGTTGATAAACAAAAGGTTATAAGGTTTGTTAGTGCTTCATGAAACCACACAGCGGCCCCGTATTCTCCTTAATTCTCTATAAGGGATACTGGTACCCACAAATGTGTCACACTAACATAGCTATTGTGTCAACCATATCGATCTACGCCGTACATACTCCATAATTTTTTCTATTTACATAATGATGTTCTGAGATCCTGGTAGGGGATCAATACAAACCCAAATAAGGACACATAAATGTCAATCAAACAAATCAAACAATGAAAGCATTTAAAGGTGATCTAGCTCTAAGGTAACCCTACTTTTTTTCATTTTCCCCAGCAGAGTCGCCAGTTCTGTAATATGGTGGGATAACTGACTTGGGTGTTTTGAGTTTTATCACAATTGTTGCATATAGAAAGAGTCGCCACCAACTTTTCTTTTATCCAATAAAGGAAAGGGTGAAAAGAACAAGAAAGACCTTTTTGAGAATTTTTCTTGAGTTTGGGGGGTAGGTTATGAAAAGGGAAGGTGTTAGCACCCTTTTCATCCATAGTTATCTACGGGCTCTTAGTTGCTAGCTCACTTTGAAAAATCTTTGTTTGAAATGTGTTTTTTATTGGTTTTGAAAGTATTTTTGAAAAGTGTCTTCGTTTAGGAAAACTTTGTAATGATTCTCGTCTCTATAAGAATGTATACAAAGTGTTGAGTTTTGAAAATATTTCGTTTTGAAAGTGTTGGTGTGTTTTGAAAATGTTGTTAGCAAGAAACTATGAACATTCTACCTACTCAAAAGGGTCTTAGTTCTTTTCCTCCTCCTTTAGATGTTTCTATCTTACCATTGATTGATAAGAAGCCCTATCATTAGATGTGAAGGGACGGGTGTGGGTCGTCGTATAGTCGTAGAAGGAAACCTATGAGACGTTTTACCAATTTTCATAAGGGACTAAGATCATTTTACAGAAGGTAACGTTGAAGGGTCGTCGAGTGACTAAGATCTTTTATTTTCTGAGGGTCTTTGCTAAAGCGTCCCACATTCGAGGGACATGACTATTTATTCGTAGGCAACAAGCAAGGTTACCCTAGAGGTACGCGTGTGAAAAGTGTTTGATTACATGCATTTTTGTCTTTGAGATTAAGGTTCTCTAAGATTTATTTTATCTTGCCATACACACCCTAATTACTAACAACTATATTAAAGCGGTAAATTGCGGAAATTAAAATCCTACGCAATTACATCACTTTAGGGGATGGGGGTTCAAGTTTACAAATGGGGAGATTAAAACAAATAAAACTTAATTTTACTATTACAACCATATTGTATGAAAATAAAAGCAAAATGTCAAAAAAAATAAGATTTTGGTGTCTGGCCTGACACGTGTCGTGTCCTATGACGCGACCACCCGTGTCAGGACCCTGTAATAAATCATGCGCGCTTCCTTTGTGTCCCAGCTAAGCTGACACGGCTCGTGTCCTGTGGCATGGGAACCCGGGTCAGCACCCAATCCTCCTTTTTTTTGCACACTTATAGTTCCAGTAGATCTGACACGGCCCGTGTCCTGTGACACGGGCACCCGTGTCAGCACCCTGTCCTGCATTTTTTGTTAGTCTTTCAAACAACTGAGGTGACACGGGCCATGTCCTGTGACACGGGCACCCGTGTTAGCCCCCTGTCTTGGATTTTCGCTAATTTTTCTCCTTTTGACCTGTCTTTTTTATATATCTTTTGAACACAAAAAGCAAATGATGTATGGATAAAGATATTATAGTTTAGAAATAAGTATACAAAGAATTGTGTTTTTCTCCGGACATGATACACATATATTACCTTTTGATCTATTTTTCTTGGAAAGATATTACAGAGTTTTTTTTGTGTGAATGAGTAGAGTTTACAAAGAATTATGTTTTTCTCTTCCCTCTTTTCTCTCCGAAAACCAACCCTTTTGTGTATTGTGAAACAACTTATTTCTAGATGAAGTTGACTGGAATTTGGGAGGGAAATGGATAAGTTTTTTGAACTGTTTGGGTATATTGTTTCATTGCTTTTTAGATGCAGCTCTTATGTGCTAATTTTGTGCAAATATGGGACTGATATAGTGCAGGTTTAGACAAGGTTAGAGGCAGAAAAGTAGTGTTGTTTTGTAGCAGTTTTGGAGTGGAGTGACAGCTTGGTGCAGGACTGGCTTTGTACAGCATAGAAGACTGTATTTTAACATGGTTTCGGGCTAGTAGCAGCAGGCTTGGATTTGGAAGCATATCTAATTTTGGGGCTTTTCTGGACAACTACATTTGTAGCATGATACAAGTCTGGTTTTGTGGACAAATTTATGCAGCTTGTAACAAAGACAAGGCATAGTTGTGGATAGCTTAGTGGCAAAGTTTGAAGATTGAGTCAAAGGGAAAAGTTCAAACAAGACAAAGCTTAGGATTTGTAACTTGAAATTTTTAACTTAAAAATGCAGCCTTGTTGTTTACTTGAAAGCTTGTAACAACTTGAATTATCTTAAATTATGGTGAAAAGATGTCATGAAGTAATGAAATTAACATGTATAGAAATCACTTAGAAAAATTTCCAAGTCCTGCAAAGTTTGATTTTTGACTTTCTTGATTTCTTGATGATAAAATTCCATATTTTGAATGTCTTGATGAAATGTGATCTTTGAAACTCAAATTTGATCAAAAAGTCAAAGTTTGACTTTTCAGTGTACAGTTGACTTTTTCATCAATTGACCAAATTTCATCTATCAATCCACTAATCTCGGGAGATGAATTGAAATATTCAATTAGGCAAAATGATGTACTTGAATCCTTGAGATTATGTTTCAAACCAATAAGTAATGTATTGGGTCAAAAGTCAAAGATTGGTCATTCTTAGTCAAAACCCTAATTTTGACCATTTTGCCATTCTGATGATTTGAACAATTTTCTTGGAGAATTATGGTCCAATATTGATCAAATGATACATTTGAATTCAAAATGATGATACTGGTCCAAAATCTTGAAGTTTGATTGTAGGTTGACCATAGTTGACTTTTTCAAATACAGCTGAATTTAGGTCATCTGATTAATTGATTGAGCGATTTTGTGATCCAAGACTTGAAACATGACAGGAGCAATCTTTAGGGTCCATAATCATCCATGAAAGTCATTTAAAATTATAGAATTCCAATTATCCTTATGGAAACCAAAACCCTATTTTGAAGTATCGGTGTTGAGGAGATGGCTTGACCTAGTCAATACTTGTGCAAGCTTGAATCATTGAAAATCTTTGTGAGAAATATCTTGAGAAAAGGCTGGGAAAATTTTGGGGTACAACAATTATATTGATGAAGAAGTCTATGTGCACCAACCCCCTGGTTTTGAAAATACAAAACATCCAGAATATGTTTATAAACTTAAGAAGTCGTTATATGGTCTGAAATAAGCTCCTAGAGCATGGTATGAAAGACTAAGTGTAATACGGTGGGAGAAATGACTTGGGTGTTTTGCGTCTTATCACAATTGTTGCGAATATCAAGAGTCGCCACTGATATTTCTTTTTTCCAATAAAGGAAAGGGTGAAAAGAACAGGAAAGACCTTTGAGATGTTTTCTTGAGTTTGGGGGGTAGGTTATGAAAAGGGAAGGTGTTAGCACCATTTTCATCCATAGTTATCTACGGGCTCTTAGTTGCTTGCTAGATCAATTGAAAATTCTTTATTTGAAAAGGTGCTTTGTGTTTGAAAATATTTTGCAAAATGCCTTTGTTGCGGCTAACTTTGTAATGATTCTCATCTCTATAAGAATGCGTACAAAGTGTTGGTGTTGGAAAATAGTTCAAAGAGATGTTTGTTTTTTGAAGATGTTTTGAAAGTGTAAGCGTGGAAGTGGTTTTAATTTGAGAGCAAGCAACTACGAGCGTCCTACCTACTCAAAAGATCTTTGTTCTTTTCCTCCTCCTTTAGATGTTGATATCTTACCATTGATTGGTAAGAATCCCCATTGTTGGATGTGAAGGGACGGGCGTGGGTTAATTATATAGTCACAGAAGGAAGCTTATGAGACATTTTATAAATTTCCGTAAGGGACTATATCGTTTACCGAAGGAAACATCGAGGGACATTGAGGGACTGCGATTTTTTTTTATCGAGGGACTTTGCTAAAACGCCCATATTCGAGGGACGTGACTATTTTCTGAGGCAACAAGCGAGATTACCCTAGAGGTGCACGTGTGAATAATGTGTTTTATTGCATGCATTTTTGTCTTTGAAATTAGGATTTTCTAACGGTTGATGTTATCTTTCCATACACACCCTAATTACTAATAATTTATATTAATGCGGTAAATTCCAGAAATTAAAATCCTAAACTATTACATCATTAGGGGATGGGGGATACGAATGTACAAATAGGGGTTGAAAAGAAATAAAAGTAAAAATTATTACAACCATATTGAATAGCAAAGAAAAAAAATATAGAAAATATAAAGACAAAAAAAAGACAGTGCAAAAGAGAGAAACAACAAATCTTTCGATTCATACAACATGCACCCTTCGATTCACACCCTTTTTTCATTTGGGCCTGCAAAGCAATATGTTTGAAGTATGCACCCTTCGATTTACACACCCATTTTGTTTTCTTTCGTTTAGGACTGCGAAGCAGTGTGTATCGAAGCCTGTATCCTTCTATTCACCTAACATCTTTTTCTTTTGTTTGGGCCTGTAAAGCAGTATGTTCGAAGCCTAAGGCTTTGTGTCAAACCATACTGTTATTTTTTACTCCAACATTGTTTTATGGTCTATACAGGTTAGTTCTTAACATATAATTGACAAAAAGGAAGACAAACAAAAGGTTAGTTTTGAAGGCAATGATTATTTACATGTTATGCTTGAAATGAAGGGTTTAAAATCAGGAAGACTTACCTTGAATCTAGAGTTGGTGTTTTGAACTTTGAGTTATTTCCCTGGATATTCTTGAATTTGAAAGAAAAGAACAGGTGTATTATGATTCTTTGGTTCTAGATTCGAAAGAAAAGAAAAGAAGTGTTGTATTTCTTTGGTTTTGGATTCGAAAGAAAAGAAAAAAAGTGTTGTGTTTCTTTGGTTCTGTATTCGAAAGAAGAGAAACAAAGGTGTGGGTTTTTTGGTTTTGGGTTTAAGAGTGTTTTAAGTGTTCTCTCCTCTCTTTTCCTTTCCAACAAACCTCTCTCAAGCTACTTAAAAAAATCCCCCTTAGATGTGTTGTGAAACATCTTATTTATAGAAGAGTTTTGCTGGGGTTTTTTTTTGGGGGGGGGGGGGGGGGGGACAAATGAAATTTGAACAGTTTGGGTATGTTGTTTTCATAGCTTTCGAGGTGCAACTCTTGTATACCAATTTGGTGAAAATATGGGACTGAGAGAATGCAGGCTTGGATTGGTTTAGGGGCAGCATAGCAGGACTGTCTTGCACCAGCTTTGGAGTGTTGTGGCAGCTTGGTGCAGGGTTGTTTCATTGCAGCACAACAGACTATTTTTTGACATTGTTTTAGGCTGTTATATGGACAGTGCAGCAAGCTTGGGCTTGGCATCAAATAGGACTTCGTTCAGCAGCCTTCGACCAGATTCATAAAAAGACAAAACACCAATTGTGTTTTCTTCTAATGGACCATATTGTATGTCCTTTGAATTGTCCAAATGCATGTTCTTTTAATGGACCATATTGTATGTCCTTCGAATGGTCCAAACGCATGTTCTTTGAATGGACCATATTGTATGTCCTTCGAATGGTCCAAATAAATGTTCTTCGAATGGACCATATTGCACGTCCTTCGAATGGGCCAAAATGCATGTTCTTTGAATGGACCATATTGTATTTCCTTCGAATGGTCCAAATGCATGTTCTTCGAATGGACCATATTGCATGTCCTTCGAATGATCCAAATGCATGTTCTTCAAATGGACCATAATGTATGTCCTTCGAATGGTCCAAATACATGTTCTTCGAATGGACCATATTCATCAGAATGTACCATTCGAAGCAGGTTGCTCGAAGGAATCCAATTCCCAATCGAAGCTTTGTGAATCGAAGCAAGCTTGCTTTTCTTCAATTTTGTCAAAAATTCAATTTTATCTACTTTTTCCTTTCAATAGTTTCCTCTTTGACTTGATGCCTGAAAACCCCAATATGATCCATGCAAACTATATGGGGCATTAAAAATCCAATTGTACTTGTGAAAACTTGATCTTTTGAAAATCCTTTTGAGAAAACGTCTTGAGAAAAGAGAGGGAAAATTTTGGGGTACAACAGTTGCCCCCGTTCAATCTTCTTAATCCTGAAGAGTTAGATTGGCGAGTCTGCCATTCGTGACTTGAAGGTAGAAGATGATTGAACACTAGAGTGCCCAAAAATTTGCACTCGACCATGTGTTAGTTGATTATGTAGGGAATGGGCTTACATATGCCATTTGGAGAGGTGATAGAGAGTTTGTCGGAGATGGGATTACAAATTCCATCCAGAGTGACTGTTGGTAGTGATTGGAAGAAGTATCATAATAAAACTTTGGTTTATTTATACTGAAACAGTAGATGTCTTGAAGGAAGTTTTTTTTATGTAGATAGTCGCCCCATCTTGTTTTGGGAATTGATCTACAATCAAGTATGTTGGTAAACCCAATCTATTTCGGGAGTTAATACCATTGGTGATAAAGATAGCCGCCCTGTCCTGTTTCGGGAATTGATCTTTACCTGACAAAAGTGAAAGAAAGAAAGATAGTTCCCCTGTCCTGTTTTGGGAGTTAATCTTGAATCTTGATCATGTAGATAGTTATCATGTCTTGTTTCAGGTATTAATCTACAATCAGTTGCTCACATATAATTGTCCTGTCTTATTTCAGGTATTAATCTGGAACTTTCTTTTTGTTGGTCGTAGAGAAAGTTACCCTGGCTTGTTTCAGGAATTAATCTCTGACCTAATGAGAAAGAAAGATAGTTTCCCCGGCTTGTTTCTGGAGTTAATCTTCAATTTTCTCATGTAGATAGTTGTCATGTCTTGTTTCAGGTATTAATCTATAATCGGTTGTTCACAGATAGTTGTCCTGTCTTATTTCAAGTATTAATCTGGAACTTGTTGAAAATTTATGATGATATTTGTTTGTTGATCTTTCCTGAAAAGGTAAAGATTTAGTTGTATGCAATGTCATGATGCATGACACACATTGTGTAATGATGATATCAAAATAAATGAGATTGTGCTATCTGTATTTGTGATGCATATGCTATGATGTTTTGTAAAATAAATGTATGAATGAAATATATGAACTGGTCAGTTGTTTATTGTAGCATCGTTGAATTGAGGGAAAAATAAATTCCTGACTGCTACTGGGGATGAAGAATGTGATTATTCATTATTTGTTTAGAATGTTTCCAATGGGAATTCCTATTTGTTGTTTGAGGAGAAATCCGCTGGGGGACGTTGATCTTGGTTTGAGAAATCTTTGTGGAGAGTGTTGATTTCTTCTTGGGGAAAAGAGTTCAGGAGTTTTAGTTGTCTGTTGCTCTACTGGGGAGTTAACAACTTATTAGGGATAGTAAAGTTAACTGTTATCTGGTCGGATTCTAGGCTTTGCAGTAACTCACTGGGATAGTGGTAAACTCTACTAGGGAAGAGGAATTTTGGCCATTGATTTGTATTGGTCTAAGAGAAAGACTCATACTGGGGAATTTGTAGTTTATTGGGGAAATAAACCTTGTTGAAGAGAACATTTGACAATCTACAGGGGAGGTGTTTTCTTTTAGGGAGAAATCAACACGGCTCCTTTTTTAAGACTAACTCTGTTGGGGATAAAGAATGTGATTCTTCATTATTTGTTGAAATTAAATTGCTGGGAGATGGAATTTCGTGGCTAGAGAAATAAACTCTACCGGGGAAAGAGAACTCCATAAACTGCTTGGGGATTTTTATGAAGCCCTGTTGGGGGAACCCAAGAAGTTAATGAACCATGTTGTGGAATTCTTCAAGATGATGGGGAGATGATTGGAGATTCTTACTCTGCAGGGGATCGGAAACTCTGACATCAATAGGCTGTATGCTGAGGATATGGCAGTGGCTTCACAGGAGGACGTCTGTCTTTGTATCTGTTGTGGGATGTATATGCACGGATTGGTAGATGGATTTTTAGACATTGTCCCGTTTCTTAAAGCCATTGGTAACTATCCTTCTGTTTTTTATGCATGTATTTGTAAATGGTGATTATATTTAAATGCATATGTTAAAAATAATCACTGGAAACTTTTGCAAAACAAAACAGAAAAATAAAAACAAATAGTTTATGCACTTTCAAAGAGGTAATTTTGTGTTAATTTGAAGAAGTCTGCCTATAACAGGCGTTCTTGTACAAGGAGACAGACATCCTAGCAAGAGAATAATGTCGTAAGAATGAAAACTATACAAAGTTGTACACAAAGAGAAAATATCTATGTGAAATGATCCCATTGGATTTCCATTCTGCTATTGCCTTTATATCTTTGAGTGTCTCATCACTTTTCTTCTTGACGGAAGCTGACTGGACTGATTAGTACCATTTGAATTTGACACTTGATACTGGAGTCTGTCTATGAGGTGATCCAACGGGACATAGTTGTACGCTTTTAATCCCTAACTTTTGCCTGGACCACCCTTTCGGGTTTTCAGTCCACCAGGATACCCTTTTTTCCTAAGCCGCCTTTTCAGGTTTTCGACTTGCCGAGTGTACATATTTTTTCATGTATGTATCTCTAACTTCTTCTTGAACCCTTTTGGTTCACTGGGGTGCCCTTATTTTTTCCTAGGCCAGTCAACCTAGAGGGTCTCTATTTATGCATAGTATCTTTTAACTATGTCCGCGTTTACAGGATGTAAAAGGTCATCACCGTCCATAGTGGTTAATACCATGGCTCCACCAGAAAATATGTTATTGATCACAAATGGTCCTTCACATGTGGGAGTACATTTTCTCCTGGTATCACTTTGTGGCAGAATAATGCGCTTGATTACTAGGTCGCCAACTCATTCCTGACGTCTGATCTTCTTGTTAAAAGCTTTGATCATACATTTCTAGTACATCTGACCATGACAGACAGCCGCGAGCCTTTTCTCCTCAATGAGGTTCAATTGGTCAAGTCGAGTTTGAACCCATTCATATTCATTCAAACCTGCATCCTTCATGATTCTCAAGGAAGGGATCTGGACTTCGATTGGTAGGACAACTTCCATACCATATACCAGAGAGAAAGGTGTTGCCCCTGTTGACATGTGTACTGAGGTACGGTAACCATGAAGAGAGAATGGTAACATTTCATGCTAGTCTTTGTATGTCATTGTCATCTTCTGAAAGATCTTCTTGATGTTTTTATTTACAGCCTCTACAGCGCCATTCATCTTGGGCTATCTCGAGCATCCTTCGAGTCTTATTCCCTCAACATCTCAAATGCTTCTTAAGTGGATTAGGGTTCATGTCCGTAGTGTTGGCACTGGTTAATTCAATTAAAGATTCATTATGTTCCAGGAATCATTCTTTTAATACTTGTCTCTTGAGGTTTAATTAAGTTTGAAGTTATAAATTTTAGCAAGAAGCCAGGTTGATTTGGTTTTTTGCTCATTAGAAATTGAAGTTGTTTTGAATCCATTGTGGCGAGATGTTTAGTCATGTGGGATATGAATTCAGTGTTACCATGCGATCAATTTGTATGATTCAAGATTTTGGTCCATGGATTCTCTATGGCATCAAAATTTATTCATCAAGAATCAATACAAGAGGTGCATTAAGATTTTTCTTGAGGATCCACATTTCAACAATTCAAAGTGCATTTGTGGCTTGGACTATAAAGTGTAGACCATGGTATTGGCATAAGGAGAATATAGTTTGGATTCATCTATCCACAACACAATGAATTAATGTTTTGAGTTTTTTTTATTCAAAGAGGTGTCTTTGGCTTGGAGTGCATGGTGTGGACAATATGAACTTCAACATTGAATCTGGTTGTTCTATGAAATTCAAGCACGACGTAACATTTGATTAAGATCCAAGTATTTATTTAAGATCTTGTTTTAAGTTATAAGTCAAGCGTCATGGTTAGTGAAAGTATTGGATTCATTTTCCTTTTGATAACATAAAGCCAAGATTTTGATTGACAATATTATTTCAAGCATGTAATTGGAGTTCAACTTTGGTGGAACTATGAAAGGTAGATAACTTGATTCAAACATCATGAAATTCAACATACAAGTATTGATTCGAGTCCATTAAAATAATCAAACATCATTTATGGTTCTAAACAAGATGTATTCAAATTCATTCAAAGCTACAAGAAAACCTAAACCTAACAAAGTCTATCCTAATCTCAATTATGCTCCATATCCCAATGTTTAACTAAGCCTCATGCTGAATACCTTTCAATCTTACCTTTCAGCCATGCCTTGCTAGTGGGTTTCAGGTTCACACTTCTTTTGAGGGTCAATCCCAGCTTGCACAAAGATAGTTCATCATGGATTACACCAAAATATCTGAATCTTCTAAACCATTCTCCCCCTTATGCCCTATAAAACCAACCTGCTGCATTCTTCAAATAATTGCCTACATATTATCCAAAAAAACTAAGAGTTCATCAGAAATTTTTGAGTAAAAACTACGCTATAAATCGCTCAGCATTATTCTTCAGTGGGCGGTCTGCTTACAATTTTAAAATAGTTTGGGGTTTGACCAATACAGATATTAGAAGATGAGTGCAAAGGGAGTACAAGTTTTCTAATAATAACAAACTGCTAACTGAAATAAAAACTGAAATTCATAACGGAGTGTTTACCCTAGCTGCTTATGCTAACAGAAGAAAATCAGGATAAATAAATAGCTCAGCTTCACATAAATATTTGATCAATCCATAATATCCAAGCTAGGTTTTCAAAACTAACTTTCCAGCTCATTTCCTAACCAAAATTCCTAAGATTTCTACAACTAACCTATAACTTTCACAACCTAACAACTTACTAATCAACAGAACTTCCAAACAGAATCCAAACTTCTCCTAACTGATTTCATAATAACCTTTAACTAACTTTCCTAATCTAACTTCCCAGATTTCTAACTGTTTCCTAACAACAGCAACAGAATTATAAAAACAGAAAAAACTCACCATTCAGGGGAATTTCATCACAATTCACAGCAGAATCATAGAGAAGAAAACAGAAAAACTCACCATCACATTTCATTCTTCAACTGCAGAAGAGCCATAAAAATCTGAAGAAACTCTCTCTGCACCTTCATCGTGTTCCTCAGAGCTCACCAATTCTCGTTTGTTTCAAGGCTCCTCAGCATCACTTCTAATTCGACTACCAATTTCTTCATGTAGAGATTTCTTCTGCAAAACGTTCATCAACCTTCAAAGATCTTCATCAACGAATCTGCAACCTTCACTGTTGAAATTCTGGTACAACAGATTCATGTCCTACAAGGATATCGAGACATCTGATTTGACATAAACACATAGGAAAGATAAAACAATACTGAAAAGATAAAGAACACACAAGAATTGTTTACCTAGTTCAGTGCACAACAAGACCTAATCTGGGGGCTACCAAGCCAAAAATGAAGTCCATTATTAGTAGTATCAATTTGCAGACCCTACAACCAACACACCCATTGACGACCTACGCACTTAATCACTAACCAATGACCCTTCTACCAAGCTCCTCCCTAGATATGGAATATCTCCATCCCACTTCCAATCATCACAATGATGTCTAGCAGTCAACACCCCAGTCACTACGTAGACGACCCTTCACCAAGATTATGATCACACAAATAGAAAATTTGGAAGACACACTTCCATGACATGCTATCTAATTCTCTAAGTCAAACTCCACTGTTTGTTAGCTTTACTCCTAACACATCCTGGAGTTTCTTCAAAGCTTCCTCCAAGAACAATGCACCTCTTACCTACAGGATTCAAGGTGAACATGGTAACCTTCCCACAACACAGGAGGCTTACCTTGACAAAACCCTTAGGATTCTAAATCTTGAGCCGTGTTTCATCTAGACTGCAAACCCTTCTTTTTATAACCTGTTACCCAAATGGTTTTGGGCCTTCAATCACAACAAATCAGATGTAACAAACTGCAGAAACTTTTGCCTCAAGAAAATTCTTCAATATTTACTTTCCTAAATAATATCCTTTATTTAGTATGTCTTCATTCTCCTTGATTTCATATTGTACTTTCTGGATCTTTAAATATGCGCCACATAGGATACATAATCTTCTCCTGATTATTCTGCCAATGTTGAGAACAAGTTGAATCTCATTAATCCAGCTCAGCAGGGGCGATGTTAAGACATATTCTTCGACATGTTGTTCTAGTTGTTGAAAAAGTTCAACACAACATGTTCTGACATAGTAATAGGACTTCTTGTTGTATCTGTTCTTCATTGTTGTTGTTATTTGTTTTACAAAAATTAAGCCAATCCTAAAATAAGAGAACTAACAATCTCACCCTTTGGAAAATTTTGGCTAAAACAAATAATCTAAAAATAATTGCAATCTAGGATATCACAGCAATTCAGAAGCTACTGCACACAACAATAGATCTTCAGTTGAAAATATTTTCTCAACATCTTGTTAAAAATCTTCTTTGCAGCACTCTAAAGATCTCAATTGCATCAGCACCAACGAACATCAGTTTCAGGATAGAAGGAAGGAAAGTCCTAACGTTTGGTTTATGCACACGAGGAAGAAGATAGCAGAAGACAACTTCTACTCCCCCTCAATGTAGGAACATCTTCTAAACATAGAAGACCAATGGTGGAATAAGAGAACTCTCAATAACTCCTTAAGACCAAATCAACCACCGCCCCTGATAACTCAGAACACAAGTCACAATTGTGTTCTTAACTCAGATCACAAGTCACAAACATATGTCACAGAAATAATAACCACTTGACTTTTTATTTTGAATTCTGTGAACATTAATAATAACCACTTGTGGAAGCAGCAACATCTGAGCTAATTCACCTTTCTCCCCCTTTTTTATCCAAAAGTTGGAAAAAGAGACCTTCACAATACCTTACCCAAACACAGCTTACCCAAACCTGAATAAAATCCATAAGAATTATGGACTCAAGGAGCTCACGGGGTTACAGAGATGCAGAGAACTCTTTATAAATAACTGGGATTTTTACTTGGAAAATAATGATCCTGGATTGTAGCACCAATCTTGGTCAAAAGAAATGATATTTGAGGAGAAAACTTCAAGTATCAATGTGCACCGTCCATAATGGCTTTGAATGTTGTAGCTATTTCCTGTACATACACATGCATAGTAAGACAAATTTTGCTCCCCGTGTTTGAACACATAGGCCACTCCACCCTATGTTGACCATGCAGGAACATGTCCTGTATAATGTCCTAACACTTAGTCAGACATTGTCTTCTTATTTCAGTGATCAACATATCTTCTCCCACCAATCGATGCTTCACCAGAATATCCACATGTTCATATTGGATTCTAACTGTTCTTCTTTAACTTAGACTCAGTGACATACATTAAGATATCAAAATATCACATTTGTGACACTAATTCATAATATAGACCCTCAAGGAGTCTTTTTGAAATCTATAGAGAAAAAAAAATTCTCCCAGACTTCCCATTAAACTTCTAAGAGATATGTGAACTTCTGATCTTCACTGAGCTTCTCATAGTTAGAAACAACTATATGTTGTTAAGTTTATCCATAATTTCATAATGTCACAACATGTTTTTTCGACATCATTTCCTCATAGAACCTTTACAAAAAATGAATAGTATTCTGGCTTGACAATACCTCTATTATTGAATCAATAATTTATAGATATCCACATGACTCCCTTTGTCAAGAGTAACTAATGTTCCAGCTGAAGATGAAGACTTAGGTACTAGAAGAAAAGAAACTTCAGCAGTTCCCGCATATGCTGAACCTTGACTCCCTCAGTAGAGTCAAACCAGAGTCAGATATTCTTACTCCTTAAGAATACTTCCAAGAAACCTGACTTCTTCACAACACAAGGACACATTAGATCATTGTCTTTACATAACCACAGTGTATCATGACCTTTTGAATAGGCAAGATGTCATGCATACTAGGTGTGAAGTCACTCACAAACTCCAAAAGACTCTTAGTTTGCTTAAAAGCTTTACTAATATCCATATCACCAAACCTTTTCTGGAGTGACTTGCAGCAAAAAAATTCCACTTCAAGATGCTCTGCTCAGACCTCAATATCTGTCAGCAACCTTCTTCCTTTATATCCTCTAGTAGTTGTTGATACTAGTGGAGTCTTCAACAAGGTAGTAATGCATTCATCAAGCATTCTGCTATAGACACAATTATATTCTCCATATTCTAATCCACATAATCAGAAATGCCACTTCTCACAATAATGCTTAAGAATCCAGCTTCACATGAATAATCCCAAGAATTAAACAAAACATCCATCAACAATCATGATGTTAAGACATCATGTGGTACATCAACTCCATAGAACCTAATCAAAGTGGTTCTTGATCAATCATTTAAAGGACTCATTATGCATAGAAAACGTTTAAGAAGCTCCCATTAGAAAACACAGTCGGTGCACAGGTTCCTGCATTCTTTACAATCTGGTTTGCAGAAATGGCTTTGCACACCTGTTTATCAGTCACTTCCAGCTTACAATGATCATCTTCATACCTTCCCAGATGACTATTGATGACAGCAAGGGAAAATTCAACACAAACACCTTCCTATATTCCTTACTTCTGTGATCAGCACAAGCCAACAAAAGGAATCAGCTCCATAATCTCTTTGCACTCTAGTGCACCTGCTCCCAATTCTCTTTCAAAGGCAAATCTTCTTTGAAACACATATTTCCACTTTTCAGCATTGCCAATAGAATGGAAGGAAAGGTTGTCAAGAGGAGCATCAGGCACCCTGACATAAAGCTTCTTGCTTGCAGACTTCTTTAAAGGAGATATATCTTGGATATCATCATTGACATCATAACCAGAGTCAACATCTTTTAACAACCAGCAGAATAGTATTCTTTGTCCCATTCACTCCAGCACATCCTCTTGGAGAAGGGTGGTATACTCTAGTAACATCTGGCTAGAGTCTTCAGAGACTCATAAGGACATAAATAGCTACCTCTTGTAGCAACAGGTCTTAACAAGTTATCCAACATCATCCTTATTGTAGGGCAATAAATATATATGCTTGAGCATCACAAGCTCCAAACAAACAATTTTGTCCACTGACTCCTCTTGTCATGGACACTCAAAACTTCATTATGGAGAAAACACACCACTAAACACCCACTAATTCACTGGGAATAACTCCAAGTACCCTTAACTAGTCACATAACAAGCACACCTCTGATTCATGCCCTTGCACCTTCACACATATTATCATGACTCTTTGGATGACTAAGATGTCATGCAACCATATTCTGAAACCAACTTCCAACCATTTCTTAGTGTGCTTAAAAGCTTTACTAAGATTCAGACTCTCCAACAGAAGGAGTACCCCTTAACCAATATGTTGATTAAAACCTCCTACTACACATTACTAGTATTTGCTGACATTACTTGAGCATACTTATCATTCAATTAGAATCTCCTTATTCAACACCACAGACAAAACTACCACTGATGAGTGTGGAGTTTGAATATTGAGATTCATAGTTCCTAGTATCTTTAATAGACTATCATCAAAAATGATGTTCCAACATCATTTGAGACAACAGTAACATTACCACAAAGCTTATTTTCTTTGGTTCTAGAATCATCATCTAAGGGACTTATTTCCATCCATGCCCTTTAAAAAACTCCCCATTTTCAGAAGAGGATCTCAAAAGGTCTCATCTTCAGATTAACCACACAACAAAAATATTCTCTCACTATATTTTATAGTAAGCTTCTCACACTAGGTAAAACTGGCAGCTTTCTTCTTCACACTTGTGATACTTGTTGAATCTTCGATAAGACATCCAATCATGGCAGCCAAAACATTCCAGGTTAGGTCAGTGACTTGACCTTAAGCTCAACCCTTAGAGAAAACTTAATATATTAGCTTCTCCTGACTAGAACCACATAGACCCAACAGGGGCATAGACAGTTACACCTAGTAGCCACATGTCACATCATGCTTCCTGTAATCTTCACAAGCTTGAATTACATGCAAGCTCCATAACTTCTTCAACAATAACCATAGATAGGTTCTAAGATCCCCTTATCATGGACAAATAAGGATTCTGCTGAGGATGAACACTTGGACACTAGAATACATACAAGAGACTTCACCCACTCACTCTTTGGATAGCCAAGATATCATGAACACATACTTGGAAATCCTACAAACACAAGCCCTCAAATAACTTGTTTTAAGCATACTTGCAATAGAGGAAAACCACCTTCTTCATATAACTTTGCTCTAACAATCACTAGAAATTGTTGGTACTAGTGAAGTCTTCAACATAGTAGTTATGTAGTCACCAAGCATACTACTAAAGACAGGATCATGATCTGTATCTTTTAATCCATAAAGTTGTGAGCATGTTAATCCTCAATCTTCCATAATCATAATCCCAAACATTCCTTTATAAAATGATGTTACAAAATCATTTAGGATATCAACCTCTCTTCAGTTCTTGATTTACCAACCAAAGAGATTATTAAGCTTAATAGTCTTTTTGGGAGAAGATCACAATAGATTACATCTTTTGCGACTCATTCAAGTTGATACAGCCATCTGATCACCATAGAGAGAAATAAGCTCTCAACAATATCTGAATCATCAATTTAGATAGTAGATTTGCATCCATACCTCAGATAAGTACTCAGCTCCCTACAGGATATTTTTCATAAGAAAAAACACTTCCTCACACACACAACTACAAATGATACTCCTTTTCAACATTCTAGACTTGGTCAGAGCTTGGTCTTCAGCTCCATCATGATCAAACGTTCCAACTTTGAACTCCACTGGTGAAAAATAATACTCACCTCATGATCTACAACTTCCTTTTTAGAGGCAACACACACACCTAGAGATGATGTCCCAACAATAGATACGACATCATCCATTCTTGCTATGGCTCTGGGGGTAACCTCAATGGTAACTTATAATCAACTCTTGTAGGGGTTAGCACAAGGAAACAAACCAACAACAACTGGTCAATCTTCAAGATCAGACTACCAACATATGCAGGGGATTGCACGAGCCACATCTCAATAAGCTTTTCTTTAGACCTCATGTCTGACTTTGAGATGATTTATTCCATTGTCTCTACTTTTTAAAAGCATATGTTTCCCTTGATTCTTCAAAAATAGCGCCCTTCAAATTTTAACATCTTCAAAGATATCATGACATTATGTATGACATCATATCAACCCTTGACAAGGGGATCTTTTTCAACAACTTATGAAGGTACACAAAGAGAATCACAAATTCTCTTCCTTAGGGGAAATCAAAACAATATTCAGGAGCATCAAATACTGTGGTTGGATCAAAATACTCCTCTTCAAACATAATCTGTTTTATGGCCACAAATAGGATTCCATGAATCTGGTACCTTTGATCATAAGTGTTGTACCCCAAAATTTTCCCTCCCATATTTCTCAAAACATTTCAAGAAAGATCCCTAAGTTGCTCAAGGTAGTCCAAGGGTTGGCCAGACAAGCTCTCTCTTGATGGTGTCTACCTCAAATTATGGTTTCATGTTGCATCAAGATACTTGAGTCCAAGGGATCCCAAATTCTCAACATTGTCCTAATATGTTCTCAAGATCATCCATGTCAAGTTTCAAGCCTTGCAGAGGAAGTTTGCTCAGTCAATTGCTCAAATGCCTGAAAATTTACTATGTTAGGGCAAAAGTCAATTGTGGCCCACATACAGTCAAACTTCAAGATTTTTTGTCAACATCCTCATTTTGAAGTATTATTCATCATTTGATCAAGGGTTGATCATGATTCCTCAAGGATTGCTCACAATTCATCAAAACCCAAAAGTTGATAAATTAGGGTTTTGTAGGAAAAGTCAACTTAACTTTGACCAATCATAACTTTCTCATACTTTATCATAAATGACCCATCCAAAGCTCATTTTGAAGAGGGTGTAATTCCATACAATTAATATTCATCTCCCAAGTTCAAAATATACACTCACAAGAAGATATAAATTTGGACATTATAGGTCATTTTGAAAAGTCAACAAAAACACCTTTTGGGTCAAAGCTTCTTACATGAACATGGAAGATCCAATTGAGATGAAACCAAAGAGGTTTCTAAGGGGACGTCCTAAGATTTCTAAAAAGTCCAAGAAAACCCTCATAAGGTTAAAATTGAGAGAGATATGAATTGTCAAAGTTGGACTATTTTTGAAAAAATGCATGAAGCAAATATTGACCAAACTTGGATTTTTTCCAAATGGGCCTATCTTTTCAAGTTTGAAACTCATTTCTAACATGGTCCACGACCTCTAAGCCCACCCATACATTTTTCTACTATTTATGCTATTTATTTTGATAGTTTATTCATTAAAATTCAGAATTAAATAAATAAATAATAGAAATAATATAAATTTTGATGTGAATCCATTTTGGGAAATTTTTATGCTGGTTTATGTCAATTGATTTCGTGCAATAACTTTTCAAATATGTCCAGGTTCATTCACATGTGAAAATGGCATAAAATCATCAAATATGGCATTTTTTTCAAATCTTGATCATGGTCTTAAAACACAACATTATGAGGGAGATTCTTTCCATTCTTTCTTCTCTCCTCATTCTAATCTATAAATATAGAGCCATAAAAGCTTGAAAGGGACGAAAATCCTCTCTAAAAAGCTCTCAAAAATCTCTTCAAAAAGCTCTCTAAAAGCTCTTCAAAAAGCTCTCCAGAAATCAAAGAATTGGTGCAAGTCATATCTTGAGGTTCCACTCTCTCTCAATTTACATCAAGCCTCAAACCATCCTCTTGAAGTCCTCAAGAGTCTTACAAGACCCAAGAGTAATCTATCATACACCTAGCACGCCCCCCGTTTGACAACACCGGTTTGGTAAAATTTTAAACTTTGAATGTCTAATTTTAATCACATTTTATGGTATGCTAACGTTTGTTTGAGTTTATATAGAACAATTATGGATGGTTGAATCATAGGTTCCATGCAAGAATCAAAAAACACCATAGTTAGAGCATGAAGCTTTCGAAGATTCGGGCCTAGGGATTTCTGATGATTGCACCCCCTGTTTACTTTTGCTACTAGGCCCATCTTTATTTTCATGTTTTATTCGTTTTATTTATTTCTTTTAATCCCTTTTATTTTTTTTATCAATAAAAAAATATAAAAATCACATAAAAATAGATTTAGGATTTTTTCTTAATTAAATTTTAAATTTAGGTACAACTTTAATTATTTTGTAAATAACTTAAAAATAATTAGAATAAATAGGTTTTATTAATAACTTAATTATATTTTATTTCTTTCCTAAAATAATCAAAAACCAAAAATAGGTCATGTAATTATTTTTATTAATTAATTTAATTAACTAATTAATTGCTTATTTAATTTAGAAAATTTAATTCTTTTATTAAAAACAACAAAAACATTTTTTCTCTTTTAATTAGGATAGAAGGGTCAAAACCCTAGTTCGCACTCGTTCTAATTTTCATCGCGTGCTTTATTATTATTTTTATTCATATTGATGTAACTGCCTACAGTTTGTAATAGTTTAATTAGGACATTTATTTCATTTATCGCTTTTTTTTCAAAGGGTTTGTTTTTGGCTATGTAAATACCCGAAGCCTTGTAATAGCGTAGTTTAAATTCCGCACTTTAAATTCCACAAATTATTAACTGTTATATGTATGATATAGGGATGCATTACAAGAATGTATGTGTGATACGGTGGGAAAGAACTGACTGTTTTGGAATGCTGGTTCGTGTTTTGCGTTTGTTTTTGCAAAATGTCGCGGTAAGCAAGAGTCGCCACCGTCTTTTATTTTATCCAACAAGGAAAGGAAAAAAGCACAGAAAAATTCCTTTTTCGAGATGTTTCTCGGGTCCGGGGGGTAGATTATAGAAAGGGAAGGTGTTAGCACCCTTTCTATCCGTGGTTATCCACGGGCTCTTAGGTACTTGCTCAAAGTGTTTTTAAAAATTGCTTTTCTTTGTGTTTGTGGGTTTGAAAGGAGTTTTTGTTTGAAAGGTGTAAGTGCGAAAAGTTTTATTTTGTTTTGAGAGAGCAAGTACTTAAGAACCATCTACCTACTCGAAAAAGGAATCGATTTGTACTAATGTCCTTTAGATAATGCTATCCCACTATTGATGAGTACGTAGCATCGTCATTGGAGTTTAAGGGTCAATTTGATTAAGGGACGTGTGGTCACTAAAGCAATGTTAGGACGCCTTAGCGGTAACCCTAATGTCTTAGATCATTTTTTCGAGGCAACCGTTTTGAGGCAACTATGATCTTTGGACAAGAGGGCGACCTCTAAAACATCCTATACTCAATGACCACGTTCGAAGGCAACCAAGTGAGGTGTACCCTAAGAGTGCGCATGTGCGAGTGTGTTATTTCGGTTAATTTTATCTTTGTACATGTCAATGGTTATCTATGTTGATTTTAAGTTCATACATTCGATCTTGTCATGCATTCCCTATTACCAAACATCTAACAGTTTATAAGTTGCCGAAATTAAATTTGCGGAAATTAAATCTAACTATTACAAGGCGTCGGGTATTTACATCGCCAAAAGCAACCCTTGAATTTAAAATGCGGAAAATAAATAAAGCGATAAATAAATTAAATAGTCCTAACTAAAGCTATTACATTCTGGGAAACAGTTACATCAATATGGTAAAACGGATCGCGTGCGAGAAATTAAATCGGGCGAGTTTTTAGGGTTTTGACCCTTTTTTGAAAGAAAATGATTTTTTTTGATTATTTTTGGATTAAGAGAAATTAAATTAAGTTAATTAAATAAATTAATTAATTAATTAAAAAAGTTATTTTTTGGATTTTTGGATATTTAAAGAAATAAAATAAATTAGATCAAAGTTAATAAAAACCTAATTATCTAAATTAATTTTAATTATTTGCAAAAATATTAAAAGTTATACCATAATTAAACTAAATTAATTAAATTAATTTATTTACAAAAATAAAATGCTGAATTTAATTTTAATAAATAAAATGTATTTTTGATTTTTAATTTTATGAGGAAAAAGTTTTAATTGGTTATTTTAAATAATAAAAATAATAATACAAAATAAATAAAGAAAGAAATAGAAAAAGAAATAACCAAAGGGGGTTTTGGGCCCAGATCAGGGGTGAGAATTGCAATTCCAAGGCCAAATACAAGCAAGCCTGATTGACTTTTATGGATTCCACGTATGCACTTTGACTAGGCACCATGGTGGATCTCTCATCTGGACCATCAGATTTGGCCTGGAGGCCATCTGGCGCCTGGTGATTTGAAGGAGTATGATGGACTACAAATCATGAAACACGCTGGAATATCTGTGGAAAAAAAATCACAAAGCAATATGGTGGACCTGGGACTCGAACCTAGGTCCTGTTAGTTACCAAGCATACGCCTTGCCACTGAGCCAACGCCTTTTAATTGTTAGTATAATAAACAATGAATATTATATGAGAAACATCAACAATATGCCAGAAAATTAAAAAACGCGTGCCAAGTGTTTAAATGGGACAATTCGACAGGGACACGTCTTCATCTTCTCCACTGAACCCTGGTTTTTTTACGTGCAGATTTACATCCGCAGCTAAATCCGTAGCTTGCTCCTAAAATTAGTTCTAGGCTATTAAAACTCAATCTAAAACCACAATCATGCTCGTCTCTCCCTCCTGAACATGCCTATGTCCATTAATAGGGTTGATTTTGCCTGAAACTAAAACGCCCAAAAACAAGAAACAAGAACCCTAGATTCGGGTATGGCATTACAGGTCATATAAACATAATTAAATTATGCAGAAAGCTTCTATATGGGACGATAAGCATGATTGTGTAAAGATTTTTCCAAAAAAGTGCAAGAATAATGATATGCGATTTCAAATGCCAAGCAGTTTTCAGAGGGACTTACATCGCGATTGAGGAGAGGAGAGAGCTTGATTTTGATTGCTTCTCACTCAGTGGATGTCCAGCAAGAGAATAGTATTGAGATTTCATGTTGAAAGCACCTCTAAGACAGATTTCAGTTTCAAGCTTTTTTGCAATTTTCTCAAGTTTTGTTCTTGTGATTTGGCAGCTTCCAACCCCTGATTCGTGTGTCTTTGCATTGTATAAGTAACATGGAATGGATTAGGTCAAGTTTTGGACTTTGAATCTTTATGCATTAATGTTTGAAGATGTGATTTGATTCACCATTAAAAAGCTTCCAAAATTGTCCAAATTCCATCTTTTTGTTCATGATATGGTGAGATACGAGTTTCATCATGTCCATAATGACAATTAAGACCTGTATCAATAAAAAAGATCCTAAGTTATCAATATTTAGATTTTATTTGGATTTAAATTGATTTAAAATGAATTAATTCAATAAAAATCAAATAAAATAGAAAAATTAATAAATGGACACAAGGATGAAGCTAGGACACGTGTGTACTATGACAAGATCAAATCAAGTTGAAAAAAGTGGGGCCATTTGACAAAATTTGATGTTTGGGGATAGTTGACTTTTGCCAATTTTGGAAAAATGCCCAACTTCAACAATGCATAACATCTTCAATTTTGAACTTTTAGAGGTGTTCTTGGACTTTTTATAAACCTTGAGATGTCCTATAACCAACCCTTTTGGTATTATCTCATTTTGATATTTCATGCTCAAGTTATAAGCTTTGGCAAAAAAGGTGTTTTTGTTGACTTTCAAAAATGACCTATAATGTCCAAATTTGTAACTTTTTGTGAGTGCATTTCTTGATATTGGGGTATGAAGATGGATTGTAGGATATTTCATCCTATTAAAAATGAGCTTTGGATGGGTCATTTATAATAAAGTATGAGAAAGTTATGCTTGGTCAAAGTTGAGTTGACTTTTCCTACAAACCCCTAATTTAGCAACTTTTGAGTCTTGATGAATTTTGAGCAATCCTTGATGAATCATGATCAAACCTTGATAAAATGATGAAATATCATTCAAAAGGAGAATGTTGACAAAAAATCTTGAAGTTTGACTGTATTTGGGTCACAACTGACTTTTGCCCTAGCATAGTCGATTTTTGGACCTCTTGAGCAATTGACTGACCAAACTTCCTCTGCAAGGCTTGAAATTTGACATGGATGAACTTGAGAACATATTAGGACATTGGGGAGCACTTTAAGTCATTTGGATATAAGGACCTTGATGCAACACCAAACCCTAATTTGAGATTGACTGCCTTAGGAGATGATTTGACTGTCCAATTCTTGAGCAATCTTGAGCCACTTGGAGATTATTCTTGCAATGTCTTGAGAAATATGGGAGGGAAAATTTTGGGGTACAACAGCTGCCCCTGTTCAATTTTCTTAAACTTGAGGATGTAGATTGGCTTTCGGGCCTTTCGTGATCCGAAGGTGGAAGATGATTGAACACTAGAGTGCCCAGAAATTTGCACTCGCATGAAGTGGTATCAGCATTGTGATGTCGAGAATGGGCTTACAGATCCCATTTGGAGATTGTTGTTAGGTGGTCTGAACTTCGACTGGAATAGGAATCAGGGAGATCTAATCGGCGATCTGACTGAACCAGAGGAGGTCTTGGGTTAACTTTGACTGGATCGGTATCGGAAAAATCTTTAGGAATCGATTTAACTGGACCAGACAAGGTCTTGAAATAACTTCAACTGTATCGGCATCAGAAAAATCTTTAGGAATCAATTTAACTGGATCAGAGAAGGTCTTCGAGTAACTTAGACTGGATCAGCATCATAAAAAACTTTAGGAATCGATTTAACTGGACCAGAGAAGGCCTTTGACTGGATCGACATCATAAAAATCTTTAGGAATCAATTTAACTGGACCAGACAAGGTCTTGGAATAACTTCAACTGAATCACCATCAGAAAAATCTTTAGGAATCGACTTAACTGGACCAGAGAAGGCCTTTGACTGGATCGACATCAGAAAAATCTTTAGGAATCGATTTATCTGGACCAGACAAGATCTTGAAATAACTTCAACTGGATCGGCATCAGAAAAATCTTTAGGAATCGATTTGAATGGACCAGAGAAAGCCTTTGACTGGATCGGCATCAGAAAAATCTTTAGGAATCGATTTAACTAGAGCAGACAAGGTCTTGGAATAACTTCAACTGGATCGGCATCAGAAAAATCTTTAGGAATCGATTTGACTGGACCAGAGAAGGCCTTTGACTGGATCAGCATCAGAAAAATCTTTAGGAATCGATTTAACTGGACCAGACAAGGTCTTGGAATAACTTCAACTGGATCAGCATCAGAAAAATCTTTAGGAATCAATTTAACTGGACCAGAGAAGGTCTTGGGATAACTTTGACTGGACCGACATCAGAAAAATCTTTAGGAATCGGTTTAACTGGACCATACAAGGTCTTGGAATAACTTTAACTAGATCAGCATTAGAAAAATCTTTAGGAATCGATTTAACTGGACCAGAGAAGGTCTTGGGATAAATTTGACTGGATCGACATCAGAAAAATCTTTAGGAATCGATTAAACTGGACCAGACAAGGTCTTAGATATATTTCAACTAGATCGGCATCAGAAAAATCTTTAGGAATCGACTTAACTGGACAAGAGAAGGCCTTTGACTGGATCGACATCAGAAAAATCTTTAGGAATCGATTTAACTGGACTAGACAAGGTCTTGAAATAACTTCAACTAGATCGGCATCATAAAAATCTTTAGGAATAGATTTAACTGGAGCAGACAAGGTCTTGAAATAACTTCAACTAGATCGACATCAGAAAAATATTTAGGAATCGATTTGACGGGACCAGAGAAGGCCTTTGATTGGATCGACATTAGAAAAATCTTTAGGAATCGATTCAACTGGACCAGACAAGGTCTTGAAATAACTTCAACTGGATCGGCGTCAGAAAAATCTTTAGGAATCGATTTGACTGGATCAGAGAAGGCCTTTGACTGGATCAACATCTTAAAAATCTTTAGGAATCGATTTAACTGAACCAAACAAGGTCTTGGAATAACTTCAATTGGATCGACATCAGAAAAATCTTTAGGAATCGATTTGACTGGACCAGAGAAGGTCTTGGGATAACTTTGACTGGATTGGCATCAGAAAAATCTTTAGGAATCAATTGGACTGGACCAGAGAAGGCCTTTGACTGGATCGGCATCATAAAAATAATTAGGAATCGATTTAACTGGAACAGACAAGGTCTTGAAATAACTTCAACTGGATCGACATCAGAAAAATATTTTGAATCAATTTGACTGGACCAGAGAAGGCCTTTGACTGGATCGACATCAGAAAAATCTTTAGGAATCGATTTAACTGGACCAGACAAGGTCTTGGAATAACTTCAACTGGATCAGCATCAGAAAAATCTTTAGGAATCGACTTAATTGGACCAGAGAAGGCCTTTGACTGGATCGGCATCAGAAAAATCTTTAGGAATCGATTTAACTGAACCATACAAGGTCTTTGAATATCTTCAACTGGATCGACATCAGAAAAATCTTTAGGAATCGATTTGACTGGACCAGAGAAGGCCTTTGACTGGATCGGCATTAGAAAAATCTTTAGGAATCGATTTAACTTGGACCAAACAAGGTCTTGGATATACTTCAACTGGATCGGCATCAGAAAAATCTTTAGGAATCGAATTAATTGGACAATAGAAGGCCTTTGACTGGATCGGCATCAGAAAAATCTTTAGGAATCGATTTAACTGGACCAAACAAGGTCTTGAAATAACTTCAACTGGATCGGCATCTGAAAAATCTTTAGGAATCGATTTGACTGGACCAGAGAAGCCCTTTGACTGGATCGACATCAGAAAAATCTTTAGGAATTGATTTAACTGGACCAGACAAGGTCTTGAAATAACTTCAACTGGATCGGCATCAGAAAAATCTTTAGGAATCAATTTGACTGGACCAGAGAAGGCCTTTGACTGGATCGGCATCTGAAAAATATTTCAGAATCGATTTAACTGAACCAAACAAGGTCTTGGAATAACTTCAATTGGATCGGCATCAGAAAAATCTTTAGGAATCGATTTGACTGGACCAGGGAATGTCTTGGGATAACTTTGACTGGATTGGCATCAGAAAAATCTTTAGGAATCAATTTGACTGGACCAGAGAAGGCCTTTGACTGGATCGGCATCATAAAAATAATTAGGAATCGATTTAACTGGACCAGACAAGGTCTTGAAATAACTTCAACTGGATCGACATCAGAAAAATATTTTGAATCAATTTGACTGGACCAGAGAAGGCCTTTGACTGGATCGACATCAGAAAAATCTTTAGGAATCGATTTAACTGGACCAGACAAGGTCTTGGAATAACTTCAACTGCATCAGCATCAGAATAATCTTTAGGAATCAACTTAATTGGACCAGAGAAGGCCTTTGACTGGATCGGCATCAGAAAAATCTTTAGGAATCGATTTAACTGGACCAGACAAGGTCTTGAAATAACTTCAATTGGATCGGCATCAGAAAAATCTTTAGGAATCGATTTAACTGGACCAGAGAAGGCCTTTGACTGGATCGGCATCAGAAAAATCTTTAGGAATCGATTTAACAGGACAAAACAAGGTCTGGAATAACTTCAACTGGATCAGCATCAGAAAAATCTATAGGAATCAATTTGACTGGACCAGAGAAGGCCTTTGACTGGATCGGCAAAAGAAAAATCTTTAGGAATCGATTTAAGTGGACCAGACAAGGTCTTGGAATAACTTAAACTGGATCGGCATCAGAAAAATCTTTAGGAATCGATTTACCTGGACCAGAGAAGGTCTTGGGATAACTTTGACTGGATCGGCATCAGAAAAATCTTTAGGAATCAATTTAACTAGACCAGACAAGGTCTTTGAATAACTTCAACTGGATCGGCATCAGAAAAATCTTTAGGAATCAATTTAACTGGACCAAAGAAGGCCTTTGACTGGATCGACATCAGAAAAATCTTTAGGAATCAATTTAACTGGACCATACAAGGTCTTGGATATACTTCAACTAGATCGACATCAGAAAAATCTTTAGGAATCGAATTAACTGGACAATAGAAGGCCTTTGACTGGATCGGCATCAGAAAAATCTTTAGGAATCGATTTAACTGGACTAGAGAAGGTCTTGGGATAACTTTGACTGGATTGGCATCAGAAAAATCTTTAGGAATCAATTTAACTGGACCAGACAAGGTCTTTGAATAACTTCAACTGGATCGGCATCAGAAAAATCTTTAGGAATCGATTTGACTGGACCAGAGAAGGC
The DNA here is from genome assembly GCA_948472305.1 of Vicia faba. Taxonomy (NCBI): domain Eukaryota; kingdom Viridiplantae; phylum Streptophyta; class Magnoliopsida; order Fabales; family Fabaceae; genus Vicia; species Vicia faba. Next base: position 1,149,658,202 of record OX451738.1, on the reverse strand, counting down.
CTTTGACTGGATCGGCATCAGAAAAATCTATAGGAATCGATTTAACTTGACCAGACAAGGTCTTGAAATAACTTCAACTAGATCAGCATCAGAAAAACCTTTAGGAATCGATTTGACTGGACTAAAGAAGGCCTTTGACTGGATCGACATCAGAAAAATCTTTAGGAATCGATTTAATTGGACCAGACAAGGTCTTAGAATAACTTCAACTAGATCGGCATCTGAAAAATCTTTAGGAATCGATTTGACTGGACCAGAGAAGATTTTGGGATAACTTTGACTGGATCGGCATCCGAAAAATCTTTAGGAATCGATTTAACTGGACCAGACAAGGTCTTGGAGTAACTTCAACTGGTTCGGCATTAGAAAAATCTTTAGGTATCGATTTGACTGGACCAGAGAAGGCCTTTGACATGATCAGCATCAGAAAAATCTTTAGGAATCGATTTAACTGGACCAGACAAGGTCTTGGAATAACTTCAACTGGATCGGCATCAGAAAATCTTTAGGAATCGATTTAACTGGACCAGAGAAGGTCTTGGGATAACTTTGACTGGATCGACATCAGAAAAATCTTTAGGAATCGATTTAACTGGACCAGACAAGGTCTTTGAATATCTTCAACCGGATCGACATCAGAAAAATCTTTAGGAATCAATTTGACTGGCCCAGAGAAGTCCTTTGACTGGATCGGCATTAGAAAAATCTTTAGGAATCGATTTAACTGGACCAGACAAGGTCTTGGATATACTTCAACTGGATCGGCATCAGAAAAATCTTTAGGAATCGAATTAACTGGACAATAGAAGGCCTTTGACTGGATTGGCATTAGAAAAATCTTTAGGAATCGATTTAACTGGACTAAACAAGGTCTTGAAATAACTTGAACTGGATCGACATCTGAAAAGTCTTTAGGAATCGATTTGACTGGACCAGAGAAGCCCTTTGACTGGATCGACATCAGAAAAATCTTTAGGAATTGATTTAACTGGACCAGACAAGGTCTTGAAATAATTTCAACTTGATCGGCATCAGAAAAATCTTTAGGAATCTATTTGACTGGACCAGAGAAGGCCTTTGACTGGATCGGCATCTGAAAAATCTTTAGGAATCGATTTAACTGAACTAGACAAGGTCTTGGAATAACTTCAATTGGATCGACATCAGAAAAATCTTTAGGAATCGATTTGACTGGACCAGAGAAGGTCTTAGGATAACTTTGACTGGATTGGCATCAGAAAAATCTTTAGGAATCAATTTAACTGGACCAGACAAGGTCTTTGAATAACTTCAACTGGATCGGCATCAGAAAAATCTTTAGGAATCGATTTGACTGGACCAGAGAAGGCCTTTGACTGGATCGGCATCAGAAAAATCTATAGGAATCGATTTAACTTGACCAGACAAGGTCTTGAAATAACTTCAACTAGATCAGCATCAGAAAAACCTTTAGGAATCGATTTGACTGGACTAAAGAAGGCCTTTGACTGGATCGACATCAGAAAAATCTTTAGGAATCGATTTAATTGGACCAGACAAGGTCTTAGAATAACTTCAACTAGATCGGCATCTGAAAAATCTTTAGGAATCGATTTGACTGGACCAGAGAAGATTTTGGGATAACTTTGACTGGATCGGCATCCGAAAAATCTTTAGGAATCGATTTAACTGGACCAGACAAGGTCTTGGAGTAACTTCAACTGGTTCGGCATTAGAAAAATCTTTAGGTATCGATTTGACTGGACCAGAGAAGGCCTTTGACATGATCAGCATCAGAAAAATCTTTAGGAATCGATTTAACTGGACCAGACAAGGTCTTGGAATAACTTCAACTGGATCGGCATCAGAAAATCTTTAGGAATCGATTTAACTGGACCAGAGAAGGTCTTGGGATAACTTTGACTGGATCGACATCAGAAAAATCTTTAGGAATCGATTTAACTGGACCAGACAAGGTCTTTGAATATCTTCAACCGGATCGACATCAGAAAAATCTTTAGGAATCAATTTGACTGGCCCAGAGAAGTCCTTTGACTGGATCGGCATTAGAAAAATCTTTAGGAATCGATTTAACTGGACCAGACAAGGTCTTGGATATACTTCAACTGGATCGGCATCAGAAAAATCTTTAGGAATCGAATTAACTGGACAATAGAAGGCCTTTGACTGGATTGGCATTAGAAAAATCTTTAGGAATCGATTTAACTGGACTAAACAAGGTCTTGAAATAACTTGAACTGGATCGACATCTGAAAAGTCTTTAGGAATCGATTTGACTGGACCAGAGAAGCCCTTTGACTGGATCGACATCAGAAAAATCTTTAGGAATTGATTTAACTGGACCAGACAAGGTCTTGAAATAATTTCAACTTGATCGGCATCAGAAAAATCTTTAGGAATCTATTTGACTGGACCAGAGAAGGCCTTTGACTGGATCGGCATCTGAAAAATCTTTAGGAATCGATTTAACTGAACTAGACAAGGTCTTGGAATAACTTCAATTGGATCGACATCAGAAAAATCTTTAGGAATCGATTTGACTGGACCAGAGAAGGTCTTAGGATAACTTTGACTGGATTGGCATCAGAAAAATCTTTAGGAATCAATTTGACTGGACCAGAGAAGGCCTTCGACTGGATCGGCATCATAAAAATATTTAGGAATCGATTTAACTGGACCAGACAAGGTCTTGAAATAACTTCAACTGGATCGACATCATAAAAATATTTTGAATCAATTTGTCTGGACCAGCGAAGGCCTTTGACTGGATCGACATCAGAAAAATCTTTAGGAATCGATTTAACTGGACCAGACAAGGTCTTAGAATAACTTCAACTGGATCAGCATCAGAAAAATCTTTAGGAATCGACTTAATTGGACCAGAGAAGGCCTTTGACTGGATCGGCATCAGAAAAATCTCTAGGAATCGATTTAACTGGACCAGACAAGGTCTTGAAATAACTTCAACTGGATCGGCATCAGAAAAATCTTTAGGAATCGATTTGACTGGACCAGAGAAGGCCTTTGACTGGATCGGCATCAGAAAAATCTTTAGGAATCGATTTAACAGGACAAAACAAGGTCTTGGAATAACTTCAACTGGATCGGCATCAGAAAAATCTTTAGGAATCAATTTAACTGGACCAGAGAAGGCCTTTGACTGGATCGGCAAAAGAAAAATCTTTAGGAATCCATTTAAGTGGACCAGACAAGGTCTTGGAATAACTTAAACTGGACCGGCATCAGAAAAATCTTTAGGAATCGATTTACTTGGACCAGAGAAGGTCTTGGGATAACTTTGACTGGATCGGCATCAGAAAAATCTTTAGGAATCGATTTAACTGGACCAGACAAGGTCTTTGAATAACTTCAACTGGATCGGCATCAGAAAAATCTTTAGGAATCGATTTAACTGGACCAAAGTAGGCCTTTGACTGGATCGACATCAGAAAAATCTTTAGGAATCGATTTAACTGGACCAGACAAGGTCTTGGATATACTTCAACTAGATCGGCATCAGAAAAATATTTAGGAATCGAATTAACTGGACAATAGAAGGCCTTTGACTAGATCAGCATCAGAAAAATCTTTAGGAATCGATTTAACTGGACTAGAGAAGGTCTTGGGATAACTTTGACTGGATCGGCATCAGAAAAATCTTTAGGAATCAATTTAACTGGACCAGACAAGGTCTTTGAATAACTTCAACTGGATCGGCATCAGAAAAATCTTTAGTAATCGATTTGACTGGACCAGAGAAGGCCTTTGACTGGATCGACATCCGAAAAATCTTTAGGAATCGATTTAACTGGACCAGACAAGGTCTTGGAGTAACTTCAATTGGTTCGGCATGAGAAAAATCTTTAGGTATCGATTTGACTGGACCAGAGAAGGCCTTTGACTGGATCAGCATCAGAAAAATCTTTAGGAATCGATTTAACTGGACCAGACAAGGTCTTGGAATAACTTCAACTGGATCGGCATCAGAAAATCTTTAGGAATCGATTTAACTGGACCAGAGAAGGTCTTGGGATAACTTTTACTGGATCGGCATCAGAAAAATCTTTAGGAATCGATTTAACTGGACCAGACAAGGTCTTTGAATATCTTCAACTGGATCGACATCAGAAAAATCTTTAGGAATCGATTTGACTGGACCAGAGAAGGCCTTTGACTGGATCGGCATCTGAAAAATCTTTAGGAATCGATTTAACTGAACCAGACAAGGTCTTGGAATAACTTCAATTGGATCGACATCAGAAAAATCTTTAGGAATCGATTTGACTGGACCAGAGAAGGTCTTAGGATAACTTTGACTAGATTGGCATCAGAAAAATCTTTAGGAATCAATTTGACTGGACCAGAGAAGGCCTTCGACTGGATCGGCATCATAAAAATATTTAGGAATCGATTTAACTGGACCAGACAAGGTCTTGAAATAATTTCAACTGGATCGACATCAGAAAAATATTTTGAATCAATTTGTCTGGACCAGAGAAGGCCTTTGACTGGATCGACATCAGAAAAATCTTTAGGAATCGATTTAACTGGACCAGACAAGGTCTTAGAATAACTTCAACTGGATCAGCATCAGAAAAATCTTTAGGAATCGACTTAATTGGACCAGAGAAGGCCTTTGACTGGATCGGCATCAGAAAAATCTCTAGGAATCGATTTAACTGGACCAGACAAGGTCTTGAAATAACTTCAACTGGATCGGCATCAGAAAAATCTTTAGGAATCGATTTGACTGGACCAGAGAAGGCCTTTGACTGGATCGGCATCAGAAAAATCTTTAGGAATCGATTTAACAGGACAAAACAAGGTCTTGGAATAACTTCAACTGGATCGGCATCAGAAAAATCTTTAGGAATCAATTTAACTGGACCAGAGAAGGCCTTTGACTGGATCGGCAAAAGAAAAATCTTTAGGAATCCATTTAAGTGGACCAGACAAGGTCTTGGAATAACTTAAACTGGATCGGCATCAGAAAAATCTTTAGGAATCGATTTACTTGGACCAGAGAAGGTCTTGGGATAACTTTGACTGGATCGGCATCAGAAAAATCTTAAGGAATCGATTTAACTGGACCAGACAAGGTCTTTGAATAACTTCAACTGGATCGGCATCAGAAAAATCTTTAGGAATCGATTTAACTGGACCAAAGTAGGCCTTTGACTGGATCGACATCAGAAAAATCTTTAGGAATCGATTTAACTGGACCAGACAAGGTCTTGGATATACTTCAACTAGATCGGCATCAGAAAAATATTTAGGAATCGAATTAACTGGACAATAGAAGGCCTTTGACTAGATCAGCATCAGAAAAATCTTTAGGAATCGATTTAACTGGACTAGAGAAGGTCTTGGGATAACTTTGACTGGATCGGCATCAGAAAAATCTTTAGGAATCAATTTAACTAGACCAGACAAGGTCTTTGAATAACTTCAACTGGATCGGCATCAGAAAAATCTTTAGTAATCGATTTGACTGGACCAGAGAAGGCCTTTGACTGGATCGACATCCGAAAAATCTTTAGGAATCGATTTAACTGGACCAGACAAGGTCTTGGAGTAACTTCAATTGGTTCGGCATGAGAAAAATCTTTAGGTATCGATTTGACTGGACCAGAGAAGGCCTTTGACTGGATCAGCATCAGAAAAATCTTTAGGAATCGATTTAACTGGACCAGACAAGGTCTTGGAATAACTTCAACTGGATCGGCATCAGAAAATCTTTAGGAATCGATTTAACTGGACCAGAGAAGGTCTTGGGATAACTTTTACTGGATCGGCATCAGAAAAATCTTTAGGAATCGATTTAACTGGACCAGACAAGGTCTTTGAATATCTTCAACTGGATCGACATCAGAAAAATCTTTAGGAATCGATTTGACTGGACCAGAGAAGGCCTTTGACTGGATCGGCATCTGAAAAATCTTTAGGAATCGATTTAACTGAACCAGACAAGGTCTTGGAATAACTTCAATTGGATCGACATCAGAAAAATCTTTAGGAATCGATTTGACTGGACCAGAGAAGGTCTTAGGATAACTTTGACTGGATTGGCATCAGAAAAATCTTTAGGAATCAATTTGACTGGACCAGAGAAGGCCTTCGACTGGATCGGCATCATAAAAATATTTAGGAATCGATTTAACTGGACCAGACAAGGTCTTGAAATAATTTCAACTGGATCGACATCAGAAAAATATTTTGAATCAATTTGTCTGGACCAGAGAAGGCCTTTGACTGGATCGACATCAGAAAAATCTTTAGGAATCGATTTAACTGGACCAGACAAGGTCTTAGAATAACTTCAACTGGATCAGCATCAGAAAAATCTTTAGGAATCGACTTAATTGGACCAGAGAAGGCCTTTGACTGGATCGGCATCAGAAAAATCTCTAGGAATCGATTTAACTGGACCAGACAAGGTCTTGAAATAACTTCAACTGGATCGGCATCAGAAAAATCTTTAGGAATCGATTTGACTGGACCAGAGAAGGCCTTTGACTGGATCGGCATCAGAAAAATCTTTAGGAATCGATTTAACAGGACAAAACAAGGTCTTGGAATAACTTCAACTGGATCGGATCCAGAAAAATCTTTAGGAATCAATTTAACTGGACCAGAGAAGGCCTTTGACTGGATCGGCAAAAGAAAAATCTTTAGGAATCCATTTAAGTGGACCAGACAAGGTCTTGGAATAACTTAAACTGGATCGGCATCAGAAAAATCTTTAGGAATCGATTTACTTGGACCAGAGTAGGTCTTGGAATAACTTTGACTGGATCGGCATCAGAAAAATCTTAAGGAATCGATTTAACTGGACCAGACAAGGTCTTTGAATAACTTCAACTGGATCGGCATCAGAAAAATCTTTAGGAATCGATTTAACTGGACCAAAGTAGGCCTTTGACTGGATCGACATCAGAAAAATCTTTAGGAATCGATTTAACTGGACCAGACAAGGTCTTGGATATACTTCAACTAGATCGGCATCAGAAAAATATTTAGGAATCGAATTAACTGGACAATAGAAGGCCTTTGACTAAATCAGCATCAGAAAAATCTTTAGGAATCGATTTAACTGGACTAGAGAAGGTCTTGGGATAACTTTGACTGGATCGGCATCAGAAAAATCTTTAGGAATCAATTTAACTGGACCAGACAAGGTCTTTGAATAACTTCAACTGGATCGGCATCAGAAAAATCTTTAGTAATCGATTTGACTGGACCAGAGAAGGCCTTTGACTGGATCGACATCCGAAAAATCTTTAGGAATCGATTTAACTGGACCAGACAAGGTCTTGGAGTAACTTCAATTGGTTCGGCATGAGAAAAATCTTTAGGTATCGATTTGACTGGACCAGGGAAGGCCTTTGACTGGATCAGCATCAGAAAAATCTTTAGGAATCGATTTAACTGGACCAGACAAGGTCTTGGAATTACTTCAACTGGATCGGCATCAGAAAATCTTTAGGAATCGATTTAACTGGACCAGAGAAGGTCTTGGGATAACTTTGACTGTATCGGCATCAGAAAAATCTTTAGGAATCGATTTAACTGGACCAGACAAGGTCTTTGAATATCTTCAACTGGATCGACATCAGAAAAATCTTTAGGAATCGATTTGACTGGACCAGAGAAGGCCTTTGACTGGATCGGCATTAGAAAAATCTTTAGGAATCGATTTAACTGGACCAGACAAGGTCTTGGATATACTTAAACTGGATCGGCATCAGAAAAATCTTTAGGAATCAAATTAACTGGACAATAGAAGGCCTTTGACTGGATCGGCATCAGAAAAATCTTTAGGAATCGATTTAACTGGACCAAACAAGGTCTTGAAATAACTTCAACTGGATCGGCATATGAAAAATCTTTAGGAATCGATTTGACTGGACCAGAGAAGCCCTTTGACTGGATCGACATCAGAAAAATCTTTAGGAATCGATTTGACTGGACCAGAGAAGTTCTTGGGATAACTTTGACTGGATTGGCATCAGAAAAATCTTTAGGAATACATTTGACTGGACCAGAGAAGGCCTTTGACTGGATCAGCATCATAAAAATATTTAGGAATCGATTTAACTGGACCAGACAAGGTCTTGAAATAACTTCAACTGGATCGACATCAGAAAAATATTTTGAATCAATTTGACTGGACCAGAGAAGGCCTTTGACTGGATCGACATCAGAAAAATCTTTAGGAATTGATTTAACTGGACCAGACAAGGTCTTGGAATAACTTCAACTGGATCAGCATCAGAAAAATCTTTAGGAATCGACTTAATTGGACCAGAGAAGGCCTTTGACTGGATCGGCATCAGAAAAATCTTTAGAAATCGATTTAACTGGACCAGACAAGGTCTTGAAATAACTTCAACTGGATCGGCATCAGAAAAATCTTTAGGAATCGATTTGACTGGACCAGAGAAGGCCTTTGACTGGATCGGCATCAGAAAAATCTTTAGGAATCGATTTAACAGGACAAAACAAGGTCTTGGAATAACTTCAACTGGATCGGCATCAGAAAAATCTTTAGGAATCAATTTGACTGGACCAGAGAAGGCCTTTGACTGGATCGGCAAAAGAAAAATCTTTAGGAATCGATTTAAGTTGACCAGACAAGGTCTTGGAATAACTTAAACTGGATCGGCATCAGAAAAATCTTTAGGAATCGATTTACCTGGACCAGAGAAGGTCTTGGGATAACTTTGACTGGATCGGCATCAGAAAAATCTTTAGGAATCGATTTAACTGGACCAGACAAGGTCTTTGAATAACTTCAACTGGATCGGCATCAGAAAAATCTTTAAGAATCGATTTAACTGGACCAAAGAAGGCCTTTGACTGGATCGACATCAGAAAAATCTTTAAGAATCGATTTAACTGGACCAGACAAGGTCTTGGATATACTTCAACTAGATTGGCATCAGAAAAATCTTTAGGAATCGACTTAACCTGACCAGAGAAGGCCTTTGACTGGTTCGGCATCAGAAAAATCTTTAGGAATCAATTTAACTGGACCAGACAAGGTCTTGAAATAACTTCACTGGATCGGCATCAGAAAAATCTTTAGGAATCGATTTGACTGGACCAGAGAAGGCCTTTGACTGGATCGACATCAGAAAAATCTTTAGGAATCGATTTAACTGGACCAGACAAGGTCTTGGAGTAACTTCAACTGGTTCGGCATCAGAAAAATCTTTAGGTATCAATTTGACAGGACCAGAGAAGGAATTTGACTGGATCGGCATCAGAAAAATCTTTAGGAATCGATTTAACTAGACCAGACAAGGTCTTGGAATAACTTCAACTGGATCGGCATCAAGAAAATCTTTAGGAATCGATTTAACTGGACCAGAGAAGGTCTTGGGATAACTTTGACTGGATCGGCATCAGAAAAATCTTTAGGAATCAATTTAACTGGACCAGACAATGTCTTGAAATAACTTCAACTGGATCGGCATCAGAAAAATCTTTAGGAATCGATTTGACGGGACCAGAGAAGGCCTTTGACTGGATTGACATCAGAAAAATCTTTAAGAATCGATTTAACTTTACCAGACAAGGTCTTGGAATAACTTCAACTGGATCGGCATCAGAAAAATCCTTAGGAATCGATTTAACTGGACCAGAGAAGGTTTTGGGATAACTTTGACTGGATCGGCATCAGAAAAATCTTTAGGAATTGATTTAACTGGACCCGACAAGGTCTTGGAGTAACTTCAACTGGTTCGGCATCTGAAAAATCTTTAGGTATCGATTTAACTGGACCAGACAAGGTCTTTGAATAACTTTAACTGGATCGGCATCAGAAAAATCTTTAAGAATCGATTTAACTGGACCAAAGAAGGCCTTTGACTGGATCGACATCAGCAAAATCTTTAAGAATCGATTTAACTGGACCAGACAAGGTCTTGGATATACTTCAACTAGATTGGCATCAGAAAAATCTTTAGGAATCGACTTAACCTGACCAGAGAAGGCCTTTGACTGGTTCGGCATCAGAAAAATCTTTAGGAATCAATTTAACTGGACCAGACAAGGTCTTGAAATAACTTCAACTGGATCGGCATCAGAAAAATCTTTAGGAATCGATTTGACTGGACCAGAGAAGGCCTTTGACTGGATCGACATCAGAAAAATCTTTAGGAATCGATTTAACTGGACCAGACAAGGTCTTGGAGTAACTTCAACTGGTTCGGCATCAGAAAAATCTTTAGGTATCAATTTGACAGGACCAGAGAAGGAATTTGACTGGATCGGCATCAGAAAAATCTTTAGGAATCGATTTAACTAGACCAGACAAGGTCTTGGAATAACTTCAACTTGATCGGCATCAGGAAAATCTTTAGGAATCAATTTAACTGGACCAGAGAAGGTCTTGGGATAACTTTGACTGGATCGGCATCAGAAAAATCTTTAGGAATCAATTTAACTGGACCAGACAAGGTCTTGAAATAAGTTCAACTGGATCGGCATCAGAAAAATCTTTAGGAATCGATTTGACGGGACCAGAGAAGGCCTTTGACTGGATCGACATCAGAAAAATCTTTAAGAATCGATTTAACTTTACCAGACAAGGTCTTGGAATAACTTCAACTGGATCGGCATCAGAAAAATCCTTAGGAATCGATTTAACTGGACCAGAGAAGGTTTTGGGATAACTTTGACTGGATCGGCATCAGAAAAATCTTTAGGAATTGATTTAACTGGACCAAACAAGGTCTTGGAGTAACTTCAACTGGTTCGGCATCTGAAAAATCTTTAGGTATCGATTTAACAGGACCATAGAAGGCATTTGACTGGATCGACATCAGAAAAATCTTTAGGAATCGCTTTAACTAGACCAGACAAGGTCTTGGAATAAATTCAACTGGATCGGCATCAGAAAAATCTTTAGGAATCGATTTAACTGGACCAGAGAAGGTCTTGGGATAACTTTGACTGGATCAGCATCAGAAAAATCTTTAGGAATTGATTTAACTGGACCATACAAGGTCTTTGAATAACTTCAACTGGATCGGCATCAGAAGAATATTTAGAAATTGATTTGATTGGACCAGAGAAGGCCTTTGACTGGATCGACATCAGAAAAATATTTAGGAATCGATTTAACTGGACCAGACAAGGTCTTTGATATATTTCAACTGGATCAGCATCATAAAAATCTTTAGGAATCGACTTAACTGGACCATAGAAGGCCTTTGACTGGATCGGCATCAGAAAAATCTTTAGAAATCTATTTAACTGGACCAGACAAGGTCTTGAAATAACTTCAACTGGATCGGCATCAGAAAAATCTTTAGGAATCGATTTAACTGGACCAGAGAAGGCCTTTGACTGGATCAGCATCAGAAAAATCTTTAGGAATCAATTTAACTGGACCAGACAAGGTCTGGAAATAACTTCAACTGGATCGGCATTAGAAAAATCTTTAGGAATCGAATTAACTGGACAATAGAAGGCCTTTGACTGGATCGGCATCAGAAAAATCTTTATGAATCGATTTAACTGGACCAAACAAGGTCTTGAAATAACTTCAACTGGATCGGCATCTGAAAAATCTTTAGAAATCGATTTGACTGGACCAGAGAAGCCCTTTGACTGGATCGACATCAAAAAAATCTTTAGGAATTTATTTAACTGGACCAGACAAGGTCTTGAAATTAATTCAACTGGATCGGCATCAGAAAAATCTTTAGGAATCGATTTGACTGGACCAGAAAAGGCCTTTGACTGGATCGACATCTGAAAAATCTCTAGGAATCGATTTAGCTGAACCAGACAAGGTCTTGGAATAACTTCAATTGGATCGGCATCAGAAAAATCTTTAGGAATCGATTTGACTGGACCAGAGAAGGTCTTGGGATAACTTTGACTGGATTGGCATCAGAAAAATCTTTAGGAATCAATTTGACTGGACCAGAGAAGGCCTTTGACTGGATCAGCATCATAAAAATATTTAGGAATCGATTTAACTGGACCAGACAAGGTCTTGAAATAACTTCAACTGGATCGACATCAGAAAAATATTTTGAATCAATTTTACTGGACCAGAGAAGGCCTTTGACTGGATCGACATCAGAATAATCTTTAGGAATTGATTTAACTGGACCAGACAAGGTCTTGGAATAACTTTAACTGGATCAGCATCAGAAAAATCTTTAGGAATCGACTTAATTGGACCAGAGAAGGCCTTTGACTGGATCGACATCAGAAAAATCTTTAGAAATCGATTTAACTGGACCAGACAAGGTCTTGAAATAACTTCAACTGGATCGGCATCAGAAAAATCTTTAGGAATCAATTTGACTGGACCAGAGAAGGCCTTTGACTGGATCGGCATCAGAAAAATCTTTAGGAATCGATTTAACAGGACAAAACAAGGTCTTGGAATAACTTCAACTGGATCGACATCAGAAAAATCTTTAGGAATCAATTTGACTGGACCAGAGAAGGCCTTTGACTGGATCGGCAAAAGAAAAATCTTTAGGAATCCATTTAAGTGGACCAGACAAGGTCTTGGAATAACTTAAACTGGATCGGCATCAGAAAAATCTTTAGGAATCGATTTACCTGGACCAGAGAAGGTCTTGGGATAACTTTGACTGGATCGGCATCAGAAAAATCTTTAGGAATCGATTTAACTGGACCAGACAAGGTCTTTGAATAACTTCAACTGGATCGGCATCAGAAAAATCTTTAGGAATCAATTTAACTAGACCAAAGAAGGCCTTTGACTGGATCGACATCAGAAAAATCTTAAGGAATCGATTTAACTGGACCAGACAAGGTCTTGGATTTACTTCAACTAGATCGGCATCAGAAAAATCTTTAGGAATCGACTTAACCTGACCAAAGAAGGCCTTTGACTGGTTCGGCATCAGAAAAATCTTTAGGAATCTATTTAACTGGACCAGACAAGGTCTTGAAATAACTTCAACTGGATCGGCATCAGAAAAATCTTTAGGAATCGATTTGACTTGACCAGAGAAGGCCTTTGACTGCATCGACATCAGAAAAATCTTTAGGAATCGATTTAACTGGACCAGACAAGGTCTTGAAATAACTTCAACTGGATCGGCATCAGAAAAATCTTTAGGAATCGATTTGACGGGACCAGAGAAGGCCTTTGACTGGATCGACATCAGAAAAATCTTTAAGAATCGATTTAACTGTACCAGACAAGGTCTTGGAATAACTTCAACTGGATCGGCATCAGAAAAATCCTTAGGAATCGATTTAACTGGACCAGAGAAGGTCTTGGGATAACTTTGACTGGATCGGCATCAGAAAAATCTTTAGGAATTGATTTACCTGGACCAGACAAGGTCTTGGAGTAACTTCAACTGGTTCGGCATCTGAAAAATCTTTAGGTATCGATTTGACAGGACCAGAGAAGGCATTTGACTGGATCGGCATCAGAAAAATCTTTAGGAATCGATTTAACTAGACCAGACAAGGTCTTGGAATAAATTCAACTGGATCGGCATCAGAAAAATCTTTAGGAATCGATTTAACTGGACCAGAGAAGGTCTTGGGATAACTTTGACAGGATCAGACTCAGAAAAATCTTTAGGAATCGATTTAACTGGACCATACAAGGTCTTTGAATAACTTTAACTGGATCGGCATCAGAAAAATATTTAGAAATTGATTTGACTGGACCAGAGAAGGCCTTTGACTGGATCGACATCAGAAAAATATTTAGGAATCGATTTAACTGGACCAGACAAGGTCTTTGATATATTTCAACTGGATCGGCATCATAAAAATCTTTAGGAATCGACTTAACTGGACCAGAGAAGGCCTTTGACTGGATCGGCATCAGAAAAATCTTTAGAAATCGATTTAACTGGACCAGACAAGGTCTTGAAATAACTTCAACTGGATCGGCATCAGAAAAATCTTTAGGAATCGATTTAACTGGACCAGAGAAGGCCTTTGACTGGATCAGCATCAGAAAAATCTTTAGGAATCAATTTAACTGGACCAGACAAGGTCTGGAAATAACTTCAACTGGATCGGCATCAAAAAAATCTTTAGGAATCGATTTGAATGGACCAGAGAAGGCCTTTGACTGGATCGACATCAGAAAAATCTTTAGGAATCAATTTAACTGAACCATAGAAGGTCTTGGAATAACTTCAACTGGATCGGCATTATAAAAATCTTTAGGAATCGATTTGACTAGACCAGATAAGGTCTTGGGATAACTTTGATTGGATCGGCATCAGAGAAATCTTTAGGAATCGATTTAACTGGACCAGACAAGGTTTGGAAATAACTTCAACTGGATCGGTATCAGAAAAATCTTTAGGAATCGAATTAACTTGACAATAGAAGGCCTTTGACTGAATCGGCATCAGAAAAATCTTTAGGAATCGATTTAACTGGACCAAACAAGGTCTTGAAATAACTTCAAATGGATCGGCATCTGAAAAATCTTTAGGAATCGATTTGACTGGACCAGAGAAGCCCTTTGACTGGATCGACATCAGAATAATCTTTAGGAATTGATTTAACTGGACCAGACAAGGTCTTGAAATAACTTCAACTGGATCGGCATTAGAAAAATCTTTAGGAATCGATTTGACTGGACCAGAGAAGGCCTTTGACTGGATCGACATCTGAAAAATCTTTAGGAATCGATTTAACTGAACTAGACAAGGTCTTGGAATAACTTCAATTGGATCGGCATCACAAAAATCTTTAGGAATCAATTTGACTGGACAAGAGAAGGCCTTTGACAGGATCGGCATCATAAAAATATTTAGGAATCGATTTAACTGGACCAGACAAGGTCTTGAAATAACTTCTACTGGATCGACATCAGAAAAATCTTTTTGAATCAATTTGACTAGACTAGAGAAGGCCTTTGACTGGATCGGCATCAGAAAAATCTTTAGGAATCGATTTAACTGAACCATACAAGGTCTTGGAATAACTTCAACTGGATCGACATTATAAAAATCTTTAGGAATCGATTTGACTAGACCAGAGAAGGTCTTGGGATAACTTTGACTGGATCGGCATCAGAAAAATCTTTAGGAATCGATTTAACTGGACCAAATAAGGTCTTGGAGTAACTTCAACTGGATCAGCATCAGAAAAATCTTTAGGAATCGATTTACCTGGACCAGAGAAGGTCGTGGGATAACTTTGACTGGATCGACATCAGAAAAATCTTTAGGAATCGATTTAACTGGACCAGACAAGGTCTTGAAATAACTTTAACTGGATCGGCGTAAGAAAAATCTTTAGGAATCGATTTAACTGGACCAGAGAAGGCCTTTGACTGGATCGGCATCAGAAAAATCTTTAGGAATCGATTTAACTGGACCAGACAAGGTCTTGAAATAACTTCAACTGGATCGGCATCAGAAAAATCTTTAGGAATCGATTTGACTGGACCAGAGAAGGCCTTTGACTGGATCGGCATCAGAAAAATCTTTAGGAATCGATTTAACTGGACCAGACAAGGTCTTGAAATAACTTCAACTGGATCGGCATCAGAAAAATCTTTAGGAATCGATTTGACTGGACCAGAGAAGGCCTTTGACTGGATCGACATCAGAAAAATCTTTAAGAATCGATTTAACTGGACCAGATAAGGTCTTGGAATAACTTCAACTGGATCAGCATCAGAAAAATCTTTAGGAATCGATTTAACTGGACCAGAGAAGGTCTTGGGATAACTTTGACTGGATCGGCATCAGAAAAATCTTTAGGAATCGATTTTACTGGACCAGACAAGGTCTTGGAGTAACTTCAACTGGATCGGCATCAGAAAAATCTTTAGGAATCGATTTGACTGGACCAGATAAGGCCTTTGACTGGATCGGCATCAGAAAAATCTTTAGGAATCGATTTAACAGGACAAAACAAGGTCTTGGAATAACTTCAAGTGGATCAGCATCAGAAAAATCTTTAGGAATCAATTTGACTGGACCAGAGAAGGCCTTTGACTGGATCGGCAAAAGAAAAATCTTTAGGAATCGATTTAAGTGGACCAGACAAGGTCTTGCAATAACTTAAACTGGATCGGCATCAGAAAAATCTTTAGGAATCGATTTACCTGGACCAGAGAAGGTCTTGGGATAACTTTGACTGGATCGGCATCAGAAAAATCTTTAGGAATCGATTTAACTGGACAGGACAAGGTATTT
This sequence comes from Vicia faba, assembly GCA_948472305.1. Classification (NCBI taxonomy): domain Eukaryota; kingdom Viridiplantae; phylum Streptophyta; class Magnoliopsida; order Fabales; family Fabaceae; genus Vicia; species Vicia faba. The sequence goes on along the minus strand of OX451738.1, from coordinate 1,149,642,018 downwards.
GAATAACTTCAACTGGATCGGCATCAGAAAAATCTTTAGGAATCTATTTAGCTGGACCAAAGAAGGCCTTTGACTGGATCGACATCAGAAAAATCTTTAGGAATCGATTTAACCGGACCAGACAAGGTCTTGGATATACTTCAATTAGATCGACATCAGAAAAATCTATAGGAATCGACTTAACTGGACAAGAGAAGGCCTTTGACTGGTTCGGCATCAGAAAAATCTTTAGGAATCGATTTAACTGGACCAGACAAGGTCTTGAAATAACTTCAACTGGATCGACATCAGAAAAATCTTTAGGAATCGATTTGACTGGACCAGAGAAGGCCTTTGACTGGATCGGCATCAGAAAAATCTTTAGGAATCGATTTAACTGGACCAGACAAGGTCTTGAAATAACTTCAACTGGATCGGCATCAGAAAAATCTTTAGGAATCGATTTGACGGGACCAGAGAAGGCCTTTGACTGGATCGACATCAGAAAAATCTTTAAGAATCAATTTAACTGTACCAGACAAGGTCTTGGAATAACTTCAACTGGATCGGCATCAGAAAAATCTTTAGGAATCGATTTAACTGGACCAGAGAAGGCATTTGACTGGATCGGCATCAGAAAAATCTTTAGGAATCGATTTAACTGGACCAGAGAAGGTCTTGGGATAACTTTGACTGGATCGGCATCAGAAAAATCTTTAGGAATCGATTTAACTGGACCATACAAGGTCTTTGAATAACTTCTACTGGATCGGCATCAGAAAAATATTTAGAAATTGATTTGACCGGACCAGAGAAGGCCTTTGACTGGATCGACATCAGAAAAATATTTAGGAATCGATTTAACTGGACCAGACAAGGTCTTTGATATATTTCAACTGGATCGGCATCAGAAAAATCTTTAGGAATCGACTTAACTGGACCAGAGAATGCCTTTGACTGGATCGACATCAGAAAAATCTTTAGGAATCGATTTAACTGGTTCAGACAAGGTCTTGAAATAACTTCAACGGGATCGACATCAGAAAAATCTTTAGGAATCGATTTGACTGGACCAGAGAAGGCCTTTGACTGAATCAGCATCAGAAAAATCTTTAGGAATAAATTTAACTGGACCAGACAAGGTCTTGAAATAACTTCAACTGGATCGGCATCAGAAAAATCTTTAGGAATCGATTTGACTGGACCAGAGAAGGCCTTTGACTGGATCGACATCAGAAAAATCTTTAAGAATCGATTTAACTGGACCAGACAAGGTCTTGGAATAACTTCAACTGGATCAACATCAGAAAAATCTTTAGGAATCGATTTAACTGGACTAGAGAAGGTCTTGGGATAACTTTGACTGGATCGGCTTTAGAAAAATCTTTAGGAATCGATTTATCTGGACCAGACAAGGTCTTGGAGTAACTTCAACTGGTTCGGCATCAGAAAAATCTTTAGGTATCGATTTGACAGGACCAGAGAAGTCATTTGACTGGATCGGCATCAGAAAAATCTTTAGGAATCGATTTAACTAGACCAGACAAGGTCTTGGAATAACTTCAACTGGATCGGCATCAGAAAAATCTTTAGGAATCGATTTAACTGGACCAGAGAAGGTCTTGGGATAACTTTGACTGGATCGGCATCAGAAAAATCTTTAGGAATCGATTTAACTGGACCATACAAGGTCTTTGAATAACTTCAACTGGATCGGCATTAGAAAAATATTTAGGAATTGATTTGACTGGACCAGAGAAGGCCTTTGACTGGATCGACATTAGAAAAATATTTAGGAATCGATTTAACTGGACCAGACAAAGTCTATGATATATTTCAACTGGATCGACATCAGAAAAATCTTTAGGAATCGACTTAACTGGACCAGAGAAGGCCTTTGACTGGATCAGCATCAGAAAAATCTTTAGGAATCGATTTGACTGGACCAGAGAAGGCCTTTGATTGGATCGGCATCAGAAAAATCTTTAGCAATCGATTTAACTGAACCATACAAGGTCTTGGAATAACTTCAACTGGATCGACATTATAAAAATCTTTAGGAATCAATTTGACTAGACCAGAGAAAGTCTTGGGATAACTTTGATTGGATCGGCATCAGTAAAATCTTTAGGAATCGATTTAACTGGACCAAACAAGGTCTTAGAGTAACTTCAACTGGATTAGCATCAGAAAAATCTTTAGGAATCGATTTACCTGGACCAGAGAAGGTCTTGGGATAACTTTGACTGGATCGGCATCATAAAAATCTTTAGGAATCGATTTAACTGGACCAGACAAGGTCTTGAAATAACTTCAACTGGATCGGCGTCAGAAAAATCTTTAGGAATCGATTTAACTGGACCAGAGAAGGCCTTTGACTGGATCGGCATCTGAAAAATCTTTAGGAATCGATTTAACTGGACCATACAAGGTCTTGAAATAACTTAAACTGGATCGGCATCAGAAAAATCTTTAGGAATCGATTTAACTGGACCAGAGAAGGCCTTTGACTGGATCGACATCAGAAAAATCTTTAGGAATCGATTTAACTGGACCAGACAAGGTCTTGGAGTAACTTCAACTGGTTCGGCATCAGAAAAATCTTTAGGTATCAATTTGACAGGACCAGAGAAGGAATTTGACTGGATCGGCATCAGAAAAATCTTTAGGAATCGATTTAACTAGACCAGACAAGGTCTTGGAATAGCTTCAACTGGATCGGCATCAGGAAAATCTTTAGGAATCGATTTAACTGGACCAGAGAAGGTCTTGGGATAACTTTGACTGGATCGGCATCAGAAAAATCTTTAGGAATCGATTTAATTGGACCATACAAGGTCTTTGAATAACTTCAACTGGATCGGCATCAGAAAAATATTTAGGAATTGATTTGACTGGACCAGAGAAGGCCTTTGACTGGATCGACATTAGAAAAATATTTAGGAATTGATTTAACTGGACAAGACAAGGTCTTTGATCTATTTCAACTGGATCGGCATCAGAAAAATCTTTAGGAATCGACTTAACTAGACAAGAGAAGGCCTTTGACTGGATCGGCATCAGAAAAATCTTTAGGAATCGATTTAACTGGACCAGACAAGGTCTTGAAATAACTTCAACTGGATCAGCATCAGAAAAATCTTTAGGAATCGATTTGACTGGACTAGAGAAGGGCTTTGACTGGATCAGCATCAGAAAAATCTTTAGGAATCGATTTAACTGGACCAGACAAGGTCTTGGAGTAACTTCAACTGGATCGGCATCAGAAAAATCTTTAGGAATCGATTTGACTGGACCAGATAAGGCCTTTGACTGGATCGGCATCAGAAAAATCTTTAGGAATCGATTTAACAGGACAAAACAAGGTCTTGGAATAACTTCAAGTGGATCAGCATCAGAAAAATCTTTAGGAATCAATTTGACTGGACCAGAGAAGGCCTTTGACTGGATCGGCAAAAGAAAAATCTTTAGGAATCGATTTAAGTGGACCAGACAAGGTCTTGCAATAACTTAAACTGGATCGGCATCAGAAAAATCTTTAGGAATCGATTTACCTGGACCAGAGAAGGTCTTGGGATAACTTTGACTGGATCGGCATCAGAAAAATCTTTAGGAATCGATTTAACTGGACAGGACAAGGTATTTGAATAACTTCAACTGGATCGGCATCAGAAAAATCTTTAGGAATCTATTTAGCTGGACCAAAGAAGGCCTTTGACTGGATCGACATCAGAAAAATCTTTAGGAATCGATTTAACCGGACCAGACAAGGTCTTGGATATACTTCAATTAGATCGACATCAGAAAAATCTATAGGAATCGACTTAACTGGACAAGAGAAGGCCTTTGACTGGTTCGGCATCAGAAAAATCTTTAGGAATCGATTTAACTGGACCAGACAAGGTCTTGAAATAACTTCAACTGGATCGACATCAGAAAAATCTTTAGGAATCGATTTGACTGGACCAGAGAAGGCCTTTGACTGGATCGGCATCAGAAAAATCTTTAGGAATCGATTTAACTGGACCAGACAAGGTCTTGAAATAACTTCAACTGGATCGGCATCAGAAAAATCTTTAGGAATCGATTTGACGGGACCAGAGAAGGCCTTTGACTGGATCGACATCAGAAAAATCTTTAAGAATCAATTTAACTGTACCAGACAAGGTCTTGGAATAACTTCAACTGGATCGGCATCAGAAAAATCTTTAGGAATCGATTTAACTGGACCAGAGAAGGCATTTGACTGGATCGGCATCAGAAAAATCTTTAGGAATCGATTTAACTGGACCAGAGAAGGTCTTGGGATAACTTTGACTGGATCGGCATCAGAAAAATCTTTAGGAATCGATTTAACTGGACCATACAAGGTCTTTGAATAACTTCTACTGGATCGGCATCAGAAAAATATTTAGAAATTGATTTGACCGGACCAGAGAAGGCCTTTGACTGGATCGACATCAGAAAAATATTTAGGAATCGATTTAACTGGACCAGACAAGGTCTTTGATATATTTCAACTGGATCGGCATCAGAAAAATCTTTAGGAATCGACTTAACTGGACCAGAGAATGCCTTTGACTGGATCGACATCAGAAAAATCTTTAGGAATCGATTTAACTGGACCAGACAAGGTCTTGAAATAACTTCAACGGGATCGACATCAGAAAAATCTTTAGGAATCGATTTGACTGGACCAGAGAAGGCCTTTGACTGAATCAGGATCAGAAAAATCTTTAGGAATAAATTTAACTGGACCAGACAAGGTCTTGAAATAACTTCAACTGGATCGGCATCAGAAAAATCTTTAGGAATCGATTTGACTGGACCAGAGAAGGCCTTTGACTGGATCGACATCAGAAAAATCTTTAAGAATCGATTTAACTGGACCAGACAAGGTCTTGGAATAACTTCAACTGGATCAACATCAGAAAAATCTTTAGGAATCGATTTAACTGGACTAGAGAAGGTCTTGGGATAACTTTGACTGGATCGGCTTTAGAAAAATCTTTAGGAATCGATTTATCTGGACCAGACAAGGTCTTGGAGTAACTTCAACTGGTTCGGCATCAGAAAAATCTTTAGGTATCGATTTGACAGGACCAGAGAAGTCATTTGACTGGATCGGCATCAGAAAAATCTTTAGGGATCGATTTAACTAGACCAGACAAGGTCTTGGAATAACTTCAACTGGATCGGCATCAGAAAAATCTTTAGGAATCGATTTAACTGGACCAGAGAAGGTCTTGGGATAACTTTGACTGGATCGGCATCAGAAAAATCTTTAGGAATCGATTTAACTGGACCATACAAGGTCTTTGAATAACTTCAACTGGATCGGCATTAGAAAAATATTTAGGAATTGATTTGAGTGGACCAGAGAAGGCCTTTGACTGGATCGACATTAGAAAAATATTTAGGAATCGATTTAACTGGACCAGACAAAGTCTATGATATATTTCAACTGGATCGACATCAGAAAAATCTTTAGGAATCGACTTAACTGGACCAGAGAAGGCCTTTGACTGGATCAGCATCAGAAAAATCTTTAGGAATCGATTTGACTGGACCAGAGAAGGCCTTTGATTGGATTGGCATCAGAAAAATCTTTAGCAATCGATTTAACTGAACCATACAAGGTCTTGGAATAACTTCAACTGGATCGACATTATAAAAATCTTTAGGAATCAATTTGACTAGACCAGAGAAAGTCTTGGGATAACTTTGATTGGATCGGCATCAGTAAAATCTTTAGGAATCGATTTAACTGGACCAAACAAGGTCTTAGAGTAACTTCAACTGGATTAGCATCAGAAAAATCTTTAGGAATCGATTTACCTGGACCAGAGAAGGTCTTGGGATAACTTTGACTGGATCGGCATCATAAAAATCTTTAGGAATCGATTTAACTGGACCAGACAAGGTCTTGAAATAACTTCAACTGGATCGGCGTCAGAAAAATCTTTAGGAATCGATTTAACTGGACCAGAGAAGGCCTTTGACTGGATCGGCATCAGAAAAATCTTTAGGAATCGATTTAACTGGACCAGACAAGGTCTTGAAATAACTTAAACTGGATCGGCATCAGAAAAATCTTTAGGAATCGATTTAACTGGACCAGAGAAGGCCTTTGACTGGATCGACATCAGAAAAATCTTTAGGAATCGATTTAACTGGACCAGACAAGGTCTTGGAGTAACTTCAACTGGTTCGGCATCAGAAAAATCTTTAGGTATCAATTTGACAGGACCAGAGAAGGAATTTGACTGGATCGGCATCAGAAAAATCTTTAGGAATCGATTTAACTAGACCAGACAAGGTCTTGGAATAGCTTCAACTGGATCGGCCTCAGGAAAATCTTTAGGAATCGATTTAACTGGACCAGAGAAGGTCTTGGGATAACTTTGACTGGATCGGCATCAGAAAAATCTTTAGGAATCGATTTAATTGGACCATACAAGGTCTTTGAATAACTTCAACTGGATCGGCATCAGAAAAATATTTAGGAATTGATTTGACTGGACCAGAGAAGGCCTTTGACTGGATCGACATTAGAAAAATATTTAGGAATTGATTTAACTGGACAAGACAAGGTCTTTGATCTATTTCAACTGGATCGGCATCAGAAAAATCTTTAGGAATCGACTTAACTAGACAAGAGAAGGCCTTTGACTGGATCGGCATCAGAAAAATCTTTAGGAATCGATTTAACTGGACCAGACAAGGTCTTGAAATAACTTCAACTGGATCAGCATCAGAAAAATCTTTAGGAATCGATTTGACTGGACCAGAGAAGGGCTTTGACTGGATCAGCATCAGAAAAATATTTAGGAATCGATTTAACTGGACCAGACAAGGTCTTGAAATAGCTTTAACTGGATCAGCATCAGAAAAATCTTTAGGAATCGATTTGACTGGACCAGAGAAGGCCTTTGACTGGATCGGCATCAGAAAAATCTTTAGGAATCGATTTAACAGGACCAGACAAGGTCTTGAAATAACTTCAACTGGATTGGCATCAGAAAAATCTTTAGGAATCGATTTGACTGGACAAGAGAAGGCCTTTGACTGGATCGACATCAGAAAAATCTTTAGGAATCGATTTAACTGGACCAGACAAGGTCTTGGAGTAACTTCAACTGGTTCGGCATCAGAAAAATCTTTAGGTATCAATTTGACAGGACCAAAGAAGGAATTTGACTGGATCGGCATCAGAAAAATCTTTAGGAATCGATTTAACTAGACCAGACAAGGTCTTGGAATAACTTCAACTGGATCGGTATCAGGAAAATCTTTAGGAATCGATTTAACTGGACCAGAGAAGGTCTTGGGATAACTTTGACTGGATCGGCATCAGAAAAATCTTTAGGAATCGATTTAATTGGACCATACAAGGTCTTTGAATAACTTCAACTGGATCGGTATCAGAAAAATATTTAGGAATTGATTTGACTAGACCAGAGAAGGCCTTTGACTGGATCGACATTAGAAAAATATTTAGGAATCGATTTAACTGGACCAGACAAGGTCTTTGATATATTTCAACTAGATCGACATCAGAAAAATCTTTAGGAATCGACTTAACTGGACCATAGAAGGCCTTTGACTGGATCAGCATCAGAAAAATCTTTAGGAATCGATTTAACTGGACCAGACAAGGTCTTGAAATAACTTCAACTGGATCGGCATCAGAAAAATATTTAGGAATCAATTTGACTGGACCAGAGAAGGGCTTTGACTGGATCAGCATCAGAAAAATCTTTAGGAATCGATTTAACTGGACCAGACAATGTCTTGAAATAACTTTAACTGGATCAGCATCAGAAAAATCTTTAGGAATCGATTTGACTGGACCAGAGAAGGCCTTTGATTGGATCGGCATCAGAAAAATCTTTAGGAATCGATTTAACTGGACCAGACAAGGTCTTGAAATAACTTCAACTGGATCGGCATCAGAAAAATCTTTAGGAATCGATTTGACTGGACCAGAGAGGGCCTTTGACTGGATCGACATCAGAAAAATCTTTAGGTATCGATTTAACTGGACCAGACAAGGTCTTGGAGTAACTTCAACTGGTTCGGCATCAGAAAGATCTTTAGGTATCAATTTGACAGGACCAGAGAAGGAATTTGACTGGATCGGCATCAGAAAAATCTTTAGGAATCGATTTAACTAGACCAGACAAGGTCTTGGAATAACTTCAACTGGATCGGCATCAGGAAAATCTTTAGGAATCGATTTAACTGGACTAGAGAAGGTCTTGGGATAACTTTGACTGGATCGGCATCAGAAAAATCTTTAGGAATCGATTTAATTGGACCATACAAGGTCTTTGAATAACTTCAACTGGATCGGCATCAGAAAAATATTTAGGAATTGATTTGACTGGACCAGAGAAGGCCTTTGACTGGATCGACATTAGAAAAATATTTAGGAATCGATTTAACTGGACCAGACAAGGTCTTTGATATATTTCAACTAGATCGACATCAGAAAAATCTTTAGGAATCGACTTAACTGGACCAGAGAAGGCCTTTGACTGGATCAGCATCAGAAAAATCTTTAGGAATCGATTTAACTGGACCAGACAAGGTCTTGAAATAACTTCAACTGGATTGGCATCAGAAAAATCTTTAGGAATCAATTTGACTGGACCAGAGAAGGCCTTTGACTGGATCAGCATTAGAAAAATCTTTAGGAATCGATTTAACTGGACCAGACAAGGTCTTGAAATAACTTTAACTAGATCGGCATCAGAATAATCTTTAGGAATCGATTTGACTGGACCAGAGAAGGCCTTTGACTGGATCGGCATCTGAAAAATCTTTAGGAATCGATTTAACTGAACCAGACAAGGTCTTGGAATAACTTCAACTGGATCGGCATCAGAAAAATCTTTAGGAATCGATTTAACTGGACCAGACAAGGTCTTGAAATAACTTCAACTGGATTGGCATCAGAAAAATCTTTAGGAATCAATTTGACTGGACCAGAGAAGGCCTTTGACTGGATCGGCATCAGAAAAATCTTTAGGAATCGATTTAACTAGACCAGACAAGGTCTTGAAATAACTTCAACTGGATCGGCATCAGAAAAATCTTTAGGAATCGATTTGACTGGACCAGAGAAGGCCTTTGACTGGATCGACATCAGAAAAATCTTTAAGAATCGATTTAATTGGACCAGACAAGGTCTTGGAATAACTTCAACAGGATCGGCATCAGAAAAATCTTTAGGAATCGATTTGACTGGACCAGAGAAGGTCTTAGGATAACTTTTACTGGATCGGCATCAGAAAAATCTTTAGGAATCAATTTGACTGGACCAGAGAAGGTCTTGGAGTAACTTCAACTAGTTCGGCATCAGAAAAATCTTTAGGTATCGATTTGACAAGACCAGAGAAGGCATTTGACTGGATCGGCATCAGAAAAATCTTTAGGAATCGATTTAACTAGACCAGACAAGGTCTTGGAATAACTTCAACTAGATCGGCATCAGAAAAATCTTTAGGAATCGATTTAACTGGACCAGAGAAGGTCTTGGGATAACTTTGACTGGAACAGCATCAGAAAAATCTTTAGGAATCGATTTAACTGGACCATACAAGGTCATTGAATAACTTCAACTGGATCCGCATCAGAAAAATATTTAGGAATTGATTTGACTGGACCAGAGAAGGCCTTTAAATGGATCGACATTAGAAAAATATTTAGGAATCGATTTAACTGGACAAGACAAGGTCTTTGATCTATTTCAACTGGATCGGCATCAGAAAAATCTTTAGGAATCAACTTAACTAGACCAGAGAAGGCCTTTGACTGGATCGGCATCAGAAAAATCTTTAGGAATCGATTTAACTGGACCAGACAAGGTCTTGAAATAACTTCAACTGGATCGGCATCAGAAAAATCTTTAGGAATCGATTTGACTGGACCAGAGAAGGGCTTTGACTGGATCAGCATCAGAAAAATCTTTAGGAATCGATTTAACTGGACCAGACAAGGTCTTGAAATAACTTCAACTGGATCAGCATCAGAAAAATCTTTAGGAATCGATTTGACTGGACCAGAGAAGGCCTTTGACTGGATCGACATCAGAAAAATCTTTAGGAATCGATTTAACTGGACCAGACAAGGTCTTGGAGTAACTTCAACTGGATCGGCATCAGAAAAATCTTTAGGAATCGATTTAACTAGACCAGAGAAGATCTTGGGATAACTTTGACTGGATCGGCATCAGAAAAATCTTTAGGAATCGATTTAACTGGACCAGACAAGGTCTTTGAATAACTTCAACTGGATCGGCATCAGAAAAATCTTTAGGTATCAATTTGACAGGACCAGAGAAGGAATTTGACTGGATCGGCATCAGAAAAATCTTTAGGAATCGATTTAACTAGACCAGACAAGGTCTTGGAATAACTTCAACTGGATCGGCATCAGAAAAATCTTTAGGAATCGATTTGACTATACCAGAGAAGGCCTTTAACTGGATCGACATTAGAAAAATATTTAGGAATCGATTTAACTGGACCAGACAAGGTCTTTGATCTATTTCAACTGGATCGACATCAGAAAAATCTTTAGGAATCGACTTAACTAGACCAGAGAAGGCCTTTGACTGGATCGGCATCAGAAAAATCTTTAGGAATCGATTTAACTGGACCGGACAAGGTCTTGAAATAACTTCAACTGGATGGGCATCAGAAAAATCTTTAGGAATCGATTTAACTGGACCATACAAGGTCTTTGAATAACTTCAACTGGATCGACATCAGAAAAATATTTAGGAATTGATTTGACTGGACCAGAGAAGGCCTTTGACGAGATCGACATTAGAAAAATATTTAGGAATCGATTTAACTGGACCAGACAAAGTCTTTGATATATTTCAACTGGATCGACATCAGAAAAATCTTTAGGAATCGACTTAACTGGACCAGAGAAGGCCTTTGACTGGATCAGCATCAGAAAAATCTTTAGGAATCGATTTAACTGGACCAGACAAGGTCTTGAAATAACTTCAACTAGATTGGCATCAGAAAAATCTTTAGGAATCAATTTGACTGGACCAGAGAAGGCCTTTGACTGGATCAGCATTAGAAAAATCTTTAGGAATCGATTTAACTGGACCAGACAAGGTCTTGAAATAACTTTAACTAGATCGGCATCAGAATAATCTTTAGGAATCGATTTGACTGGACCAGAGAAGGCCTTTGACTGGATCGGCATCTGAAAAATCTTTAGGAATCGATTTAACTGAACCAGACAAGGTCTTGGAATAACTTCAACTGGATCGGCATCAGAAAAATCTTTAGGAATCGATTTAACTGGACCAGACAAGGTCTTGAAATAACTTCAACTGGATTGGCATCAGAAAAATCTTTAGGAATCAATTTGACTGGACCAGAGAAGGCCTTTGACTGGATCGGCATCAGAAAAATCTTTAGGAATCGATTTAACTAGACCAGACAAGGTCTTGAAATAACTTCAACTGGATCGGCATCAGAAAAATCTTTAGGAATCGATTTGACTGGACCAGAGAAGGCCTTTGACTGGATCGACATCAGTAAAATCTTTAAGAATCGATTTAATTGGACCAGACAAGGTCTTGGAATAACTTCAACAGGATCGGCATCAGAAAAATCTTTAGGAATCGATTTGACTGGACCAGAGAAGGTCTTAGGATAACTTTTACTGGATCGGCATCAGAAAAATCTTTAGGAATCAATTTGACTGGACCAGAGAAGGTCTTGGAGTAACTTCAACTAGTTCGGCATCAGAAAAATCTTTAGGTATCGATTTGACAAGACCAGAGAAGGCATTTGACTGGATCGGCATCAGAAAAATCTTTAGGAATCGATTTAACTAGACCAGACAAGGTCTTGGAATAACTTCAACTAGATCGGCATCAGAAAAATCTTTAGGAATCGATTTAACTGGACCAGAGAAGGTCTTGGGATAACTTTGACTGGAACAGCATCAGAAAAATCTTTAGGAATCGATTTAACTGGACCATACAAGGTCATTGAATAACTTCAACTGGATCCGCATCAGAAAAATATTTAGGAATTGATTTGACTGGACCAGAGAAGGCCTTTAAATGGATCGACATTAGAAAAATATTTAGGAATCGATTTAACTGGACAAGACAAGGTCTTTGATCTATTTCAACTGGATCGGCATCAGAAAAATCTTTAGGAATCAACTTAACTAGACCAGAGAAGGCCTTTGACTGGATCGGCATCAGAAAAATCTTTAGGAATCGATTTAACTGGACCAGACAAGGTCTTGAAATAACTTCAACTGGATCGGCATCAGAAAAATCTTTAGGAATCGATTTGACTGGACCAGAGAAGGGCTTTGACTGGATCAGCATCAGAAAAATCTTTAGGAATCGATTTAACTGGACCAGACAAGGTCTTGAAATAACTTCAACTGGATCAGCATCAGAAAAATCTTTAGGAATCGATTTGACTGGACCAGAGAAGGCCTTTGACTGGATCGACATCAGAAAAATCTTTAGGAATCGATTTAACTGGACCAGACAAGGTCTTGGAGTAACTTCAACTGGATCGGCATCAGAAAAATCTTTAGGAATCGATTTAACTAGACCAGAGAAGATCTTGGGATAACTTTGACTGGATCGGCATCAGAAAAATCTTTAGGAATCGATTTAACTGGACCAGACAAGGTCTTTGAATAACTTCAACTGGATCGGCATCAGAAAAATCTTTAGGTATCAATTTGACAGGACCAGAGAAGGAATTTGACTGGATCGGCATCAGAAAAATCTTTAGGAATCGATTTAACTAGACCAGACAAGGTCTTGGAATAACTTCAACTGGATCGGCATCAGAAAAATCTTTAGGAATCGATTTGACTATACCAGAGAAGGCCTTTAACTGGATCGACATTAGAAAAATATTTAGGAATCGATTTAACTGGACCAGACAAGGTCTTTGATCTATTTCAACTGGATCGACATCAGAAAAATCTTTAGGAATCGACTTAACTAGACCAGAGAAGGCCTTTGACTGGATCGGCATCAGAAAAATCTTTAGGAATCGATTTAACTGGACCGGACAAGGTCTTGAAATAACTTCAACTGGATGGGCATCAGAAAAATCTTTAGGAATCGATTTAACTGGACCATACAAGGTCTTTGAATATCTTCAACTGGATCGACATCAGAAAAATATTTAGGAATTGATTTGACTGGACCAGAGAAGGCCTTTGACGGGATCGACATTAGAAAAATATTTAGGAATCGATTTAACTGGACCAGACAAAGTCTTTGATATATTTCAACTGGATCGACATCAGAAAAATCTTTAGGAATCGACTTAACTGGACCAGAGAAGGCCTTTGACTGGATCAGCATCAGAAAAATCTTTAGGAATCGATTTAACTGGACCAGACAAGGTCTTGAAATAACTTCAACTAGATTGGCATCAGAAAAATCTTTAGGAATCAATTTGACTGGACCAGAGAAGGCCGTTGACTGGATCAGCATCAGAATAATCTTTAGGAATCGATTTGACTGGACCAGAGAAGGCCTTTGACTGGATCGGCATCTGAAAAATCTTTTGGAATCGATTTAACTGAACCAGACAAGGTCTTGGAATAACTTCAACTGGATCGGCATCAGAAAAATCTTTAGGAATCGATTTGATTGGACCAGAGAAGGTCTTAGGATAACTTTTACTGGATCGACATCAGAAAAATCTTTAGGAATCAATTTGACTGGACCAGAGAAGGCCTTTGACTGGATCGGCATCAGAAAAATCTTTAGGAATCGATTTAACTGGACCAGACAAGGTCTTGAAATAACTTCAACTTGATCAGCATCAGAAAAATCTTTAGGAATCGATTTGATTGGACCAGAGAAGGCCTTTGACTGGATCGACATCAGAAAAATCTTTAGGAATCGATTTAACTGGACCAGACAAGGTCTTGGAGTAACTTCAATTGGATCGGCATCAGAAAAATCTTTAGAAATCGATTTAACTAGACCAGAGAAGATCTTGGGATAACTTTGACTGGATCGGCATCAGAAAAATCTTTAGGAATCGATTTAACTGGACCAGACAAGGTCTTTGAATAACTTCAACTGGTTCGGCATCAGAAAAATCTTTAGGTATCGATTTGACAGGACCAGAGAAGGCCTTTGACTGGATCGGCATCAGAAAAATCTTTAGGAATCGATTTAACTAGACCAGACAAGGTCTTGGAATAACTTCAACTGGATCGGCATCAGAAAAATCTTTAGGAACCGATTTAACTGGACCAGAGAAGGTCTTGGGATAACTTTGACTGGAACGGCATCAGAAGAATCTTTAGGAATCGATTTAACTGGACCATACAAGGTCTTTGAATAACTTCAACTGGATCCGCATCAGAAAAATATTTAGGAATTGATTTGACTGGACCAGAGAAGGCCTTTAACTGGATCGACATTAGAAAAATATTTAGGAATCGATTTAACTGGACCAGACAAGGTCTTTGATCTATTTCAACTGGATCGGCATCAGAAAAATCTTTAGGAATCGACTTAACTAGACCAGAGAAGGCCTTTGACTGGATCGGCATCAGAAAAATCTTTAGGAATCGATTTAACTGAACCAGACAAGGTCTTGAAATAACTTCAACTGGATCGACATCAGAAAAATCTTTAGGAATCGATTTGACTGGACCAGAGAAGGGCTTTGACTGGATCAGCATCAGAAAAATCTTTATGAATCGATTTAACTGGACCAGACAAGGTCTTGAAATAACTTTAACTGGATCAGCATCAGAAAAATCTATAGGAATCGATTTGACTGGACCAGAGAAGGCCTTTGAATGGATCGACATCAGAAAAATCTTTAGGAATCGATTTAACTGAACCATACAAGGTCTTGGAATAACTTCAATTGGATCGGCATTAGAAAAATCTTTAGGAATCGATTTGACTGTACCAGAGAAGGTCTTGGGATAACTTTGACTGGATCGGCATCAGAAAAATCTTTAGGAATCGATTTAACTGGACCAAACAAGGTCTTGGAGTAACTTCAACTGGATCGACATCA
This sequence comes from Vicia faba, assembly GCA_948472305.1. Lineage (NCBI taxonomy): Eukaryota > Viridiplantae > Streptophyta > Magnoliopsida > Fabales > Fabaceae > Vicia > Vicia faba. The sequence goes on along the minus strand of OX451738.1, from coordinate 1,149,626,968 downwards.
GAAAAATCTTTAGGAATCAACTTAACTTGACCAGAGAAGGTCTTGGGATAACTTTGACTGGATTGGCATCAGAAAAATCTTTAAAAATCGATTTAACAGGACCAGACAAGGTCTTGAAATAACTTCAACTAGATCGGCATCAGAAAAATCTTTAGGAATCGATTTGAATGGACCAGAGAAGGCCTTTGACTGGATCGGCATCTGAAAAATCTTTAGGAATCGATTTAACTGAACCAGACAAGGTCTTGGAATAACTTCAACTGGATCGGCATCAGAAAAATCTTTAGGAATCAATTTGATTGGACCAGAGAAGGTCTTGGGATAACTTTGACTGGATCGGCATCAGAAAAATCTTTAGGAATCAATTTGACTGGACTAGAGAAGGCCTTTGACTGGATCGGCATCAGAAAAATCTTTAGGAATCGATTTAACTGGACCAGACAAGGTCTTCAAATAACTTCAACTGGATCGGCATCAGAAAAATCTTTAGGAATCGATTTGACTGGACCAGAGAAGGCCTTTGACTGGATCGACATCAGAAAAATCTTTAAGAATCGATTTAACTGGACCAGACAAGGTCTTGGAATAACTTCAACTGGATTGGCATCAGAAAAATCTTTAGGAATCGATTTGACTGGACCCGAGAAGGTCTTGGGATAACTTTGACTGGATCGGCATCAGAAAAATCTTTAGGAATCGATTTAACTGGACCAGACAAGGTCTTGGAGTAACTTCAACTAGTTCGGCATCAGAAAAATCTTTAGGTATCGATTTGACAGGACCAGAGAAGGAATTTGACTGGATCGACATCAGAAAATCTTTAGGAATCAATTTAACTAGACCAGACAAGGTCTTGGAATAACTTCAACTAGATCGGCATAAGAAAAATCTTTAGGAATCGATTTTACTGGACTAGAGAAGGTCTTGGGATAACTTTGACTGGATCGGCATCAGAAAAATCTTTAGGAATCGATTTAACTGGACCATACAAGGTCTTTGAATAACTTCAACTTGATCGGCATCAGAAAAATATTTAGGAATTGATTTAACTGGACCAGAGAAGGCCTTTAACTGGATCGACATTAGAAAAATATTTAGGAATTGATTTAACTGGACCAGACAAGGTCTTTGATATATTTCAACTGGATCGGCATCAGAAAAATCTTTAGGAATCGACTTAACTAGACCAAAGAAGGCCTTTGACTGGATCGGCATCAGAAAAATCTTTAGGAATTGATTTAACTCGACCAGACAAGGTCTTGAAATAACTTCAACTGGATCGACATCAGAAAAATCTTTAGGAATCAATTTGACTGGACTAGAGAAGGCCTTTGACTGGATCAGCATCAGAAAAATCTTTAGGAATCGATTTAACTGGACCAGACAAGGTCTTGAAATAACTTCAACTGGATCGGCATCAGAAAAATCTTTAGGAATCGATTTGACTGGACCAGAGAAGGCTTTTGACTGGATCGGCATCAGAAAAATCTTTAGGAATCGATTTAACTGAACCATACAAGGTCTTGGAATAACTTCAACTGGATCGGCATTAGAAAAATCTTTAGGAATCAATTTGACTGGACCAGAGAAGGTCTGGGGATAACTTTGACTGGATTGGAATCAGAAAAATCTTTAGGAATCGATTTAACTGGACCAGACAAGGTCTTGAAATAACTTCAACTGGATCGGCATCAGAAAAATCTTTAGGAATCAATTTGACTAGACCAGAGAAGGCCTTTGACTCGATCGACATCTGAAAAATCTTTAGGAATCGATTTAACTGAACCAGACAAGGTCTTGGAATAACTTCAACTGGATCGGCCTTAGAAAAATCTTTAGGAATCGATTTAACTGGACTAGAGAAGGTCTTGGGATAACTTTGACTGGATCGGCATCAGAAAAATCTTTAGGAATCAATTTGACTGGACCAGAGAAGGCCTTTGACTAGATCGGCATCAAAAAAATCATTAGGAATCGATTTAACTAGACCAGACAAGGTCTTGAAATAAATTCAACTGGATCGACATCAGAAAAATCTTTTGGAATCGATTTGACTGGACCAGAGAAGGCCTTTGACTGGATCGACATCAGAAAAATATTTAGGAATCGATTTAACTGGACCAGACAAGGTCTTGGAATAACTTCAACTGGATCAGCATCAGAAAAATCTTTAGGAATCAACTTAACTGGACCAGAGAAGGCCTTTGACTGGATCGGCATCAGAAAAATCATTAGGTATCGATTTAACTGGACCAGACAAGGTCTTGAAATAACTTCAACTGGATCTACATCAGAAAAATCTTTAAGAATCGATTTGACTGGACCAGAGAAGATCTTGGGATAACTTTGACTGGATCGGCATCAGAAAAATCTTTAGGAATCGATTTAACTGGACCATACAAGGTCTTTGAATAACTTCAACTGGATCGGCATCAGAAAAATATTTAGGAATTGATTTGACTGGACCAGAGAAGGCCTTTGACTGGATCGACATTAGAAAAATCTTTAGGAATCGATTTAACTGGACCATACAAGGTCTTTGAATAACTTCAACTGGATCCGCATCAGAAAAATATTTAGGAATTGATTTGACTATACCAGAGAAGGCCTTTAACTGGATCGACATTAGAAAAATATTTAGGAATCGATTTAACTGGACCAGACAAGGTCTTTGATCTATTTCAACTGGATCGACATCAGAAAAATCTTTAGGAATCGACTTAACTAGACCAGAGAAGGCCTTTGACTGGATTGGCATCAGAAAAATCTTTAGGAATCGATTTAACTAGACCAGACAAGGTCTTGGAATAACTTCAACTGGATCGGCATCAGAAAAATCTTTAGGAATCGATTTAACTGGACCATACAAGGTCTTTGAATAACTTCAACTGGATCGGCATCAGAAAAATATTTAGGAATTGATTTGACTGGACCAGAGAAGGTTTTGACGGGATCGACATTAGAAAAATATTTAGGAATCGATTTAACTGGACCAAACAAAGTCTTTGATATATTTCAACTGGATCGACATCAGAAAAATCTTTAGTAATCGACTTAACTGGACAAGAGAAGGCCTTTGACTGGATCAGCATCAGAAAAATCTTTAGGAATCGATTTAACTGGACCAGACAAGGTCTTGAAATTACTTCAACTGGATTGGCATCAGAAAAATCTTTAGGAATCAATTTGACTGGACCAGAGAAGGCCTTTGATTGGATCAGCATCAGAAAAATCTTTAGGAATCGATTTAACTGGACCAGACAAGGTCTTGAAATAACTTCAACTAGATCGGCATCAGAATAATCTTTAGGAATCGATTTGACTGGACCAGAGAAGGCCTTTGACTGGATCGGCATCTGAAAAATCTTTTGGAATCGATTTAACTGAACCAGACAAGGTCTTGGAATAATTTCAACTGGATCGGCATCAGAAAAATCTTTAGGAATGGATTTGATTGGACTAGAGAAGGTCTTGGGATAACTTTTACTGGATCGACATCAGAAAAATCTTTAGGAATCAATTTGACTGGACCAGAGAAGGCCTTTGACTGGATCGGCATCAGAAAAATCTTTAGGAATCGATTTAACTGGACCAGACAAGGTCTTGAAATAACTTCAACTTGATCGGCATCAGAAAAATCTTTAGGAATCGATTTGATTGGACCAGAGAAGGTCTTTGACTGGATCAACATCAGAAAAATCTTTAAGAATCGATTTAATTGGACCAGACAAGGTCTTGGAATAAATTCAACTGGATCGGCATCAGAAAAATCTTTAGGAATCGATTTGACTGGACCAGAGAAGGTCTTAGGAAAACTTTGACTGGATCGGCATCATAAAAATCTTTAGGAATCGATTTAACTGGACCAGACAAGGTCTTGGAGTAACTTCAACTGGTTCGGCATCAGAAAAATCTTTAGGTATCGATTTGACAGGACCAGAGAAGGCATTTGACTGGATCGGCATCAGAAAAATCTTTAGGAATCGATTTAACTAGACCAGACAAGGTCTTGGAATAACTTCAACTAGATCGGCATCAGAAAAATCTTTAGGAATCGATTTAACTGGACCAGAGAAGGTCTTGGGATAACTTTGACTGGAACGGAATCAGAAAAATCTTTAGGAATCGATTTAACTGGACCATACAAGGTCTTTGAATAACTTCAACTGGATCCGCATCAGAAAAATATTTAGGAATTGATTTGACTGGACCAGAGAAGGCCTTTAACTGGATCGACATTAGAAAAATATTTAGGAATCGATTTAACTGGACCAGACAAGGTCTTTGATCTATTTCAACTGGATCGACATCAGAAAAATCTTTAGGAATCGACTTAACTAGACCAGAGAAGGCCTTTGACTGGATCGGCATCAGAAAAATCTTTAGGAATCGATTTAACTGAACCAGACAAGGTCTTGAAATAACTTCAACTGGATCGGCATCAGAAAAATCTTTAGGAATCGATTTGACTGGACCAGAGAAGGGCTTTGACTGGATCAGCATCAGATAAATCATTATGAATCGATTTAACTGGACAAGACAAGGTCTTGAAATAACTTTAACTAGATCAGCATCAGAAAAATCTATAGGAATCGATTTGACTGGACCAGAGAAGGCCTTTGAATGGATCGGCATCAGAAAAATCTTTAGGAATCGATTTAACTGAACCATACAAGGTCTTGGAATAACTTCAACTGGATCGGCATTAGAAAAATCTTTAGGAATCGATTTGATTGTACCAGAGAAGGTCTTGGGATAACTTTGACTGGATCGGCATCAGAAAAATCTTTAGGAATCGATTTAACTGGACCAAACAAGGTCTTGGAGTAACTTCAACTGGATCGGCATCAGAAAAATCTTTAGGAATCAACTTAACTGGACCAGAGAAGGTCTTGGGATAACTTTGACTGGATTGGCATCAGAAAAATCTTTAGGAATCGATTTAACAGGACCAGACAAGGTCTTGAAATAACTTCAACTAGATCGGCATCAGAAAAATCTTTAGGAATCGATTTGAATGGACCAGAGAAGGCCTTTGACTGGATCGGCATCTGAAAAATCTTTAGGAATCGATTTAACTGAACCAGACAAGGTCTTGGAATAACTTCAACTGGATCGGCATCAGAAAAATCTTTAGGAATCAATTTGATTGGACCAGAGAAGGTCTTGGGATAACTTTGACTGGATCGGCATCAGAAAAATCTTTAGGAATCAATTTGACTGGACTAGAGAAGGCCTTTGACTGGATCGGCATCAGAAAAATCTTTAGGAATCGATTTAACTGGACCAGACAAGGTCTTCAAATAACTTCAACTGGATCGGCATCAGAAAAATCTTTAGGAATCGATTTGACTGGACCAGAGAAGGCCTTTGACTGGATCGACATCAGAAAAATCTTTAAGAATCGATTTAACTGGACCAGACAAGGTCTTGGAATAACTTCAACTGGATTGGCATCAGAAAAATCTTTAGGAATCGATTTGACTGGACCCGAGAAGGTCTTGGGATAACTTTGACTGGATCGGCATCAGAAAAATCTTTAGGAATCGATTTAACTAGACCAGACAAGGCCTTGGAGTAACTTCAACTGGTTCGGCATCAGAAAAATCTTTAGGTATCGATTTGACAGGACCAGAGAAGGAATTTGACTGGATCGGCATCAGAAAATCTTTAGGAATCGATTTAACTAGACCAGACAAGGTCTTGGAATAACTTCAACTAGATCGGCATAAGAAAAATCTTTAGGAATCGATTTAACTGGACTAGAGAAGGTCTTGGGATAACTTTGACTGGATCGGCATCAGAAAAATCTTTAGGAATCGATTTAACTGGACCATACAAGGTCTTTGAATAACTTCAACTTGATCGGCATCAGAAAAATATTTAGGAATTGATTTGACTGGACCAGAGATGGCCTTTAACTGGATCGACATTAGAAAAATATTTAGGAATCGATTTAACTGGACCAGACAAGGTCTTTGATATATTTCAACTGGATCGGCATCAGAAAAATCTTTAGGAATCGACTTAACTAGACCAGAGAAAGCCTTTGACTGGATCGGCATCAGAAAAATCTTTAGGAATTGATTTAACTGGACCAGACAAGGTCTTGAAATAACTTCAACTGGATCGACATCAGGAAAATCTTTAGGAATCAATTTGACTGGACTAGAGAAGGCCTTTGACTGGATCAGCATCAGAAAAATCATTAGGAATCGATTTGACAGGACCAGAGAAGGAATTTGACTGGATCGGCATCAGAAAATCTTTAGGAATCGATTTAACTAGACCAGACAAGGTCTTGGAATAACTTCAACTAGATCGGCATAAGAAAAATCTTTAGGAATCGATTTAACTGGACTAGAGAAGGTCTTGGGATAACTTTGACTGGATCGGCATCAGAAAAATCTTTAGGAATCGATTTAACTGGACCATACAAGGTCTTTGAATATCTTCAACTTGATCGGCATCAGAAAAATATTTAGGAATTGATTTGACTGGACCAGAGAAGGCCTTTAACTGGATCGACATTAGAAAAATATTTAGGAATCGATTTAACTGGACCAGACAAGGTCTTTGATATATTTCAACTTGATCGGCATCAGAAAAATCTTTAGGAATCGACTTAACTAGACCAGAGAAGGCCTTTGACTGGATCGGCATCAGAAAAATCTTTAGGAATTGATTTAACTGGACCAGACAAGGTCTTGAAATAACTTCAACTGGATCGACATCAGGAAAATCTTTAGGAATCAATTTGACTGGACTAGAGAAGGCCTTTGACTGGATCAACATCAGAAAAATCTTTAGGTATCGATTTGACAGGACCAGAGAAGGAATTTGACTGGATCGGCATCAGAAAATCTTTAGGAATCGATTTAACTAGACCAGACAAGGTCTTAGAATAACTTCAACTAGATCGGCATAAGAAAAATCTTTAGGAATCGATTTAACTGGACTAGAGAAGGTCTTGGGATAACTTTGACTGGATCGGCATCAGAAAAATCTTTAGGAATCGATTTAACTGGACCATACAAGGTCTTTGAATAACTTCAACTTGATCGGCATCAGAAAAATATTTAGGAATTGATTTGACTGGACCAGAGAAGGCCTTTAACTGGATCGACATTAGAAAAATATTTAGGAATCGATTTAACTAGACCAGACAAGGTCTTTGATATATTTCAACTGGATCGGCATCAGAAAAATCTTTAGGAATCGACTTAACTAGACCAGAGAAGGCCTTTGACTGGATCGGCATCAGAAAAATCTTTAGGAATTGATTTAACTGGACCAGACAAGGTCTTGAAATAACTTCAACTGGATCGACATCAGGAAAATCTTTAGGAATCAATTTGACTGGACTAGAGAAGGCCTTTGACTGGATCAACATCAGAAAAATCTTTAGGAATCGATTTAACTGGACCAGACAAGGTCTTGAAATAACTTCAACTGGATCGGCATCAGAAAAATCTTTAGGAATCGATTTGACTGGACCAGAGAAGGCTTTTGACTAGATCGGCATCAGAAAAATCTTTAGGAATCGATTTAACTGAACCATACAAGGTCTTGGAATAACTTCAACTGGATCGGCATTAGAAAAATCTTTAGGAATCAATTTGACTGGACCAGAGAAGGTCTTGGGATAACTTTGACTAGATTGGAATCAGAAAAATCTTTAGGAATCGATTTAACTGGACCAGACAAGGTCTTGAAATAACTTCAACTGGATCGGCATCAGAAAAATCTTTAGGAATTAATTTGACTAGACCAGAGAAGGCCTTTGACTCGATCGACATCTGAAAAATCTTTAGGAATCGATTTAACTGAACCAGACAAGGTCTTGGAATAACTTTATTTGGATCGGCATTAGAAAAATCTTTAGGAATCGATTTAACTGGACTAGAGAAGGTCTTGGGATAACTTTGACTGGATCGGCATCAGAAAAATCTTTAGGAATCAATTTGACTGGACCAGAGAAGGCCTTTGACTAGATCGGCATCAGAAAAATCATTAGGAATCGATTTAACTAGACCAGACAAGGTCTTGAAATAAATTCAACTGGATCGACATCAGAAAAATCTTTTGGAATCGATTTGACTGGACCAGAGAAGGCCTTTGACTGGATCGACATCAGAAAAATATTTAGGAATCGATTTAACTAGACCAGACAAGGTCTTGGAATAACTTCAACTGGATCAGCATCAGAAAAATCTTTAGGAATCAACTTAACTGGACCAGAGAAGGCCTTTGACTGGATCGGCATCAGAAAAATCATTAGGTATCGATTTAACTGGACCAGACAAGGTCTTGAAATAACTTCAACTGGATCTGCATCAGAAAAATCTTTAAGACTCGATTTGACTGGACCAGAGAAGGCCTTTGACTGGATCGGCATCAGAAAAATCTTTAGGAATCGATTTAACTGGAAAAAACAAGGTCTTGGAATAACTTCAACTGGATCGGCATCAGAAAAATCTTTAGGAATCAATTTGACTGGACCAGAGAAGGCCTTTGACTGGATCAGCAATAGAAAAATCTTTAGGAATCGATTTAACTGGACCAGACAAGGTCTTGGAATAACTTCAACTGGATCGGCATCAGAAAAATCTTTAGGAATCGATTTAACTGGACCAGAGAAGGTCTTGGGATAAGTTTGACTGGATCGGCATCAGAAAAATCTTTAGGAATCGATTTAACTGGACCAGACAAGGTCTTTGAATAACTTCAACTGGATCGGCATCAGAAAAATCTTTAGGAATCGATTTAAATGGACCAGAGAATGCCTTTTACTGGATCAGCATTAGAAAAATCTTTAGGAATCAATTTAACTGGACCAGACAAGGTCTTGGATATACTTCAACTGGATCGGCATCAGAAAAATCTTTAGGAATCGACTTAACTGGACCAGAGAAGGCCTTTGACTGGATCGGCATCAGAAAAATCTTTAGGAATCAATTTAACTGGACTAGACAAGGTCTTGAAATAACTTCAACTGGATCGGCATCAGAAAAATCTTTAGGAATCGATTTGACTGGACCAGAGAAGGCCTTTGACTGGATCGGCATCAGAAAAATCTTTAGGAATCGATTTAACTGGACCAGACAAGGTCTTGAAATAACTTCAACTAGATCGGCATCAGAAAAATCTTTAGGAATCGATTTTATTGGACCAGAGAAGGACTTTGACTGGATCGACATCAGAAAAATCTTTAAGAATCGATTTAACTGGACCAGACAAGGTCTTGGAATAACTTCAACTGGATCGGCATCAGAAAAATCTTTAGGAATCGATTTGACTGGACCAGAGAAGGTCTTGGGATAACTTTGACTGGATCGGCATCAGAAAACTCTTTAGGAATCGATTTAACTGGACCAGACAAGGTCTTGGAGTAACTTCAACTAGTTCGGCATCAGAAAAATCTTTAGGTATCGATTTGACAGGACCAGAGAAGGCATTTGACTGGATCGACATTAGAAAAATCTTTAGGAATCGATTTAACTAGACCAGACAAGGTCTTGGAATAACTTCAACTGGATCGGCATCAGAAAAATCTTTAGGAATCGATTTAACTGGACCAGAGAAGGTCTTGGGATAACTTTGACTGGATCGACATCAGAAAAATCTTTAGGAATCGATTTAACTGGACCATACAAGGTCTTTGAATAACTTCAACTGGATCGGCAGCAGAAAAATATTTAGGAATTGATTTGACTGGACCACAGATGGCCTTTGACTGGATCGACATCAGAAAAATATTTAGGAATCGATTTAACTAGACCAGACAAGGTCTTTGATATATTTCAACTGGATCGGCATCAGAAAACTCTTTAGGAACCGACTTAACTGGACCAGAGAATGCCTTTGACTGGATCGGCATCAGAAAAATCTTTAGGAATCGATTTAACTGCACCAGACAAGGTCTTGAAATAACTTCAATTGGATCGGCATCAGAAAAATCTTTAGGAATTGATTTGACTGGACCAGAGAAGGCCTTTGACTGGATCAGCATCAGAAAAATCTTTAGGAATCGATTTAACTGGACCAGACAAGGTCTTGAAATAACTTCAACTGGATCGGCATCAGAAAAATCTTTAGGAATCGATTTGACAGGACCAGAGAAGGCCTTTGACTGGATCGGCTTCAGAAAAATCTTTAGGAATTGATTTAACTGAACCATACAAGGTCTTGGAATAACTTCAACTGGATCGGCATTAGAAAAATCTTTAGGAATCGATTTGACTGGAGCAGAGAAGGTCTTGGGATAACTTTGACTGGATCGACATCAGAAAAATCTTTAGGAATTGATTTAACTTGACTAAACAAGGTCTTGGAGTAACTTCAACTGGATCGGCATCAGAAAAATCTTTAGGAATCGACTTAACTGGACCAGATAATGTCTTGGGATAACTTTTACTTGATCGGCATCGGAAAAATCTTTAGGAATTGATTTAACTGGACCAGACAAGGTCTTGGAGTAACTTCAATTGGATCGGCATCAGAAAAATCTTTAGGAATCGACTTAACTGGACCAGAGATGGTTTTGCGATAACTTTGACTGGATCGACATCAGAAAAATCTTTAGGAATCGATTTAAGTGGACCAGACAAGGTCTTGGAGTAACTTTGACTGGATCGACATCAGAAAAATCTTTAGGAATCGATTTAACTAGACCAGGCAAGGTCTTGGAGTAACTTCAACTAGAATACGAATCAGGGAGATCTTATCGGCGATCTAACTGAACCAGAGGAGGTCTTCCATATGGTTGAGAACTTAACTGTATCTTTCCTGAAAGGTAAAGGTCAGTCATATGCAATGCATTATATGGATCAAGCAATGATGTTCTCAAAATAAAGGAGATTTTGTTATATGATGCGTATATGCATGTATCATGATGTATGGAAATATAATGTTTTAGCTGGGGAAAATAGATCCCGGATAGCTGTTGGAGAGTAGAGTTGTATTCTTCGTTTCCGCTGGGGATGGTGAACGAAGGTGATTGCGAGAATAAACCTACAGGAGAAGAGAACTCCATTGGGGAATAAACTGATGAGGAGATTACTCTGTGGGGAAGAGACGCCCTGCTGAGGCTTCCACTGATAAACTCTACTGGGGATGGATTATCGTTGCTGGCGATATTGAATCTGTTGAGGATTGAATTCCTGCTTGTGAAAGGAAATAACTTCGTTGGGGATGATCTTTCAGTTGCAACTTGCTGGGGATAAACTTGTTAGACCTTTATGGGGATAATCCTCTGAATTCTGCTCGGAATGATCCTTTGAACTTGGCTGGGGAGATTTATCTTGTACTCTGATGGGGATAAACTTCCAGAGTCTATTGGGGATGATGATTCGACTCTGTTGGGGAAGCTTTTTCAGACGGTGCTGGGGAAATATTGACTCCACTGGGGGTATCTTGTATTCTGCTGGGGAATATTAAGACTACCGGGGATATCAAGCCTTTTCAGTGCTGATGGTAGATTGACTCTGCTTGGGGAGAGCATTGCTGATTCGTTCATAGTTGCAAGGCTCAGCTGGGGGAGCTACCTTACTGTCTTACTCTGCGGGAAGTGAAAGTACTTTGGTCATATTCTTCAAATTAATTTACCTTGTACCTGGTGGACAAAGTAACTATACAGTTCGGACAATTCTTATTGCCCCCGTTTCTGCGGGAGAAGGTTCCTGTGAAGGCCCTGTGGATAGAGTATTATCCCCCCTATGAGGTTCTTGGTATCTTTCGGTCAAAATGACAAGTCTTCTTCTGGTAGGCTAGTGACGAGATGACGAGACATAGTCGTACGCGTTGATCCCTAATTTTTGCCTGGACCACCCTTTCGGGTTTTCAGTCCACCGGGATATCCTTTTTTGCCCAAGCCGTCTTTTCAGGTTTTCGACTTGCCAGGTGTACAATTTTTCATTCTCATCCCTAATTTTTGCCCGAACCCTTTTGGTTCGCCGGGAAGCCCTTATTTTTGCCTAGGCAAGTCAACGTAGCGGGTCTTTGATTACGCGTAGTACTTTTTTTACTATGTTCACGCTCTCAGGATGTAGGGAGGTGTCACTGTCGGTAGTGTTGTGTTGCCATACTACCAGAAGATCTTCGTTTGATCATGTAAGATTCGTTGCTTGAATTCATGTCAAATGCCCCAATTGATTCAGATGGAGATTTGCCCTTGGCTATTTGGCATTTTGAGAGATTCCTTGAATCTTGACTTGACTTCCCCAGATGATGGACAATGATAATGCCGTACCCCTTGATTGGAAGTGTTTTTCCACTTGAGGTGATCCTTTTTATTGAGAAGGTTTTTGTTCACTAGATATTCTTCGTGCGAACTTCTCTGCTGTTTGAACAAATAGTCATATGTAAACAATGTTATTTTAAGAATGCAAAGCTTATGTCTGTCTTGAAGTTTTTGAAAATGCATTTTTTCAGTAAGATAGGAAAATTTTGTAAAATATGACGTCAACTCAGGATTTACAGCAAGCCCTACAGGAGTCAGGATACCTTTTGTAACAATATGCTTTCGAACTAACCCATGCTTCAGCTAGGACTTTTAAGGGTTATATCATGGCCTGGTTCACGGTTTAAGAAACAAAGGATAAAGGCTCAAATTTATTTGTACCCACCCGTTCTTCGTGATGTTCTTCGATCCTAAACTCAGCTAATTGTGCATTAGATCTTGTTTGAGTCTTTGCTCTGACATACCAGTGATGGTTCGAATACTGACAACTTATTTTGAACAAGCAGTCATTTTGTTGAGAGTTTGCAGGACCTCTTTCTTTTTTATTTTATTATCCCTGTCTTTTGCCTGAACTGTTTCTTTTGTAATTACAGTCAGCGGGATGCCCCCGTTTTGTAAGTCTCCTTCATAGGTTTTGACTTGATGGGCTTTTATTTCGAGAGATAATGACTGCCTGTCTTTACGATTATACGGAACCATCACCGTCTTTTGTTTCGGAAGGACTTCTTTGATGCCATTCATTGGGCACCTGGATTAACTGAGAAAACTACCCTGCCCCAGGTTATAATTACGGGTTTTAATTTGTGAAACAAAAAACTCCAACTTCTTTGGCTCAAAGGGGTTGACTAGGGATTATCTTTATTATAACTCCGTTGTTTAGGATTTGAAACAATACATGTACATCGTCAGCGAGGTCTGTTCAAAAGCATATTGTAGAGATTTTGGTATCAATTTCGTCATCCTCCCTCTAAAGGCTTAGAATTTTTTTTCTTCGAGAGTTGATCATCACAAAAAATGAAAGAAATTTGAATATAGTGAATACGAATGGATTGATTCAAAACAGACATATGCAATGCATTGATAAAGTAATAAAGTTTGACATGAATAAATGTTCGAACAATCAAAATAAAATTACAAATTGGAAATTATAATGAACAAAAAAGTCTTCTCGTCTCAGGACTTGTCACTTCAAATGGTGAACCTTGGGGGGATGACAAAAGAATTCAATCTGAGCGTCTTGTGTGAGTTCCAAAGCTCCCTCATCAATCAGGTCTTGAATTTTGTTTCTCAACTCCCAACAGCCGTTGGTGTCATGTCCCGGGCTGTTGGAGTGATATGCACACCTGGCATCATGATTGTAACTTGGGGAGGCTATGTGGGGATTCTGAGGAGGGTCCCTTAACGTCACCAGATTCAATCTCAACAGGTGTTGTAAAGCCTGAGACAGCGACATGTCGAGCTTGGTAAATTGCCTCTTGGGCATATTTGGTTTACTCTAATCAACCCGTTGTTTATGGCAAGGTTGTTGTTTGGACCTGTGAGGTAGTAGCAACTTGGAGAGGTCTATTCTTCATCAAACCAAACCTTTGAATTCTCGGAAGTTTATTAATGACTTGGTCCCCGGCCTTGACTGTTTGCTTCATGTTGTTGTATCTGTCTTGATGAAGCTGGTTGATAATGGTTCTCAGCTCTCCTTGTTCCCGAGCTAAGCCTTGGATAAGAGCATCTGCCCTAGCATCTGGGTTTTCATGGCACTGAACTCAGCTTGCAGTTGTTCCAGTCATTCGTCCTTATTGTCTTCAGGACTTTTCTTGACCAAGTTCCCCACGAGGAGTGTTTTCAACTCTCCCTGTCCCTTGGATAGGTTTAGGAAGATTTCTCTGAACTGTGTTTCTCGAATTTGAAGATCTCTGTTGTCTTGTTGGAAAGCCATTGCTTAAATAAACAGCGAGAACATGAGAGACCTGTACTGGAAGACCTGTTATGCAATGATATGTATGATATATGTATGCAATGTTTTCAAGGATCTCGCAGGGTAAACAAGAAACTGTTAGAAGTTGAATCTTGTAGCTTTGATTGAAGGAACTTCGTATCATTGAGAATCTTTCTTCAAGAGTCAAGCTCACCATATCGAGTGGGTCATAGCCCCTGACTCAAGTTATCGTGTTTTGATTTCTAGACAACCTTGGCTATAGGAAAATAAATCCCCTTTGCCCCCTTGCTAGACATTTGATTTACCATTACCTGCATCACAAACCCTTGAGATCCTTGAAATGGTTAAGGAAATGTTAAGGCATGATGTTATGATGTGTATGCTATGCGTTTAAGCAAAAGTGTGAAGTGATGTAAGTAAACCCTGCAATAAATCCAAATTATTGGATAAGGACTGTAAATAAAACCTGCAAGGAACTCATGTTGTCAGATAACTAGAATGTGCAAGTAGTTCAAGTTTGAAGGCACACAAGTCACACAAAGAGCCTTACGTTTAGACTGGCATGGAGTTTAGGTATTACCCTCTTTCAGTTTAGTTGGTTCAACCTGTCCTAGAAATAGTAACCAGGTTCTAGAGGATCTCAATATCACTGACCACCCTCGATCGGTCATAATTCCAGTTTGGCAACCTTTTCTTGCAGCAAGAATCATCGCGAGAGTTTGGTCTCAATGAGTGTAGCATACTGCTACTGTTCTATGGCCAAGTTGGTCAATTTAAAGGTTCTAAGGTGAGTTGGTGCTTAATGACCCCTTAGCAGACCCATATTCTCCTCGTTGCGCCACAAGGGATATCGGTACATACTAAAGTGCCACACCAACGTAACTACTGCTTCAACCGTATCGGTCTATGCCGTATAGTTCCCTCACAGTTTATTGCTACTTACCTAAAGGGTATCCCCAGATTTGGGTTAGGATCTATAGTAACTCCGATACAACCCACAAAGATAAAGCATGCAAGTCAAGCAATTGAAAACATTATGAACTATTCCTAAGGTACACCCCAATTATAAAGCTTCCCCAGCAGAGTCGCCAGTTCTGTGATACGGTGGGAAAGAACTGACTGTTTTGGAATGCTGGTTAGCGTTTTACGTTTGTTTTCGCAAAATGTCGCAGTAAGCAAGAGTCGCCACCTTCTTTTATTTTATCCAACAAGGAAAGGAAAAAAGCACAGAAAAATTCCTTTTTCGAGGTGTTTCTCGGGTCCGGGGGGTAGATTATAGAAAGGGAAGGTGTTAGCACCCTTTCTATCCGTGGTTATCCACGGGCTCTTTGGTACTTGCTCAAAGTGTTTTATAAAATTGCTTTTCTTTGTGTTTGTGGGTTTGAAAGGAGTTTTTGTTTGAAAGGTGTAAGTGCGAAAAGTTTTATTTTGTTTTGAGAGAGCAAGTACTTAAGAACCATCTACCTACTCGAAAAAGGAATCGATCTATACTAATGTCCTTTAGATAATGCTATCCCACTATTGATGAGTAGGTAGCATCGTCATTGGAGTTTAAGGGTCAATTCGATTAAGGGACGTGTGGTCACTAAAGCAATGTTAGGACGCCTTAGCGGTAACCCTAATGTCTTAGATCATTTTTTCGAGAAAACCGTTTCGAGGCAACTATGATCTTTGGACAAGAGGGTGACCTCTAAAACTTCCTATACTCAATGACCACGTTCGAAGGCAACCAAGTGAGGTGTACCCTAAGAGTGAACATGTGCGAGTGTGTTATTTCGGTTAATTTTATCTTTGTACGTGTCAATGGTTATCTATGTTGATTTTAAGTTCATACATTCGATCTTGTCATGCATTCCCTATTACCAAACATCTAACAGTTTATAAGTTGCGGAAATTAAATCTAACTATTACAAGGCGTCGGGTATTTACATCGCCAAAAGCAAACCTTGAATTTAAAATGCGGAAAATAAATAAAGCGATAAATAAATTAAATAGTCCTAATTAAAGCTATTACATTCCAGGAAACAATTACATTAATATGGTAAAACGGATCGCGTGCGAGAGATTAAATCGGGCGGGTTTTTAGGGTTTTGACCCTTTTTTGAAAGAAAATGATTTTTTTGATTATTTTTGGATTGAGAGAAATTAAATTAAGTTAATTAAATAAATAAATTAATTAATTAAAAAAGATATTTTTTGGTTTTTTAGATATTTAAAGAAATAAAATAAATTAGATCAAAGTTAATAAAAACCTAATTATCTAAATTAATTTTAATTATTTGCAAAAATATTAAAAGTTATACCCTAATTAAACTAAATTAATTAAATTTATTTATTTACAAAAATAAAATGCTGAATTTAATTTTAAGAAATAAAATATATTTTTGATTTTTGATTTTATGAGGAAAAAGTTTTAATTGGTTAGTTTAAATAATAAAAAAAACAATACAAAATAAATAAAGAAAGAAATAGAAAAAGAAATAACCAAAGGGGGTTTTGGGCCCAGATCAGGGGTGAGAATTGCAATTCCAAGGCCCAATACAAGCAAGCCTGATTGACTTTTCTGGATTCCACGTATGCACTTTGACTAGGCACCATGGTGGATCTTCCATCTGGACCATCAGATTTGGCCTGGAGGCCATCTGGCGCCTGGTGATTTGAAGGAGTATGATGGACTACAAATCATGAAACACGCTGGAATATCTATGGAAAAAAATCACAAAGCAATATGGTGGACCTGAGACTCGAACCCAGGTCCTGTTAGTTACCAAGCATACGCCTTGCCACTGAGCCAACGCCTTTTAATTGTTAGTATAATAAACAATGAATATTATATGGGAAACATCAACAATATGCCAGAAAATTAAAAAATGTGCGCCAAGTGTTTGAATGGGCCAATTGGACAGGGACACGTCTTCGTCTTCTCAACTGAACCCTAGTTTTTTTACCTGTGGATTTACATCTGCAGCTAAATCTGTAACTTGCTCCTAAAATTAGTTCTAGGCTATTAAAACTCAATCTAAAACCACAGTCATACTCGTCTCTCCCTCCTGAACATGTTTATGTCCATTAATAGGGCTGATTTTGCCTGAAACTAAAACGCCCAAAAACAAGAAACAAGAACCCTAGATTCAGGTATGGCATTACAGGTCATATAAACGCAATTAAATAATGCAGAAAGCTTCTAAATGGAACGATAAGCATGATTGTGTAAAGATTTTGCTAAAAAAGTGCAAGAATAATGATATGCGATTTCAAATGCCAAGCGGTTTTCAGAGGGACTTACAACACGATTGAGGAGAGGAGAGAGCTTGATTTTGATTGCTTCTCACTCAGTGGATGTCCAGCAAGAGAATAGTGTTGAGATTTCGTGTTGAAAGCACCTCTAAGACAGATTTCAGTTTCAAGCTTTTTTGCAATTTTCTCAAGTTTTGTTCTTGTGATTTGGCAGCTTCCAACCCCTGATTCATGTGCCTTTGCATTGTATAAGTAACATGGAATGGATTAGGTCAAGTTTTGGACTTTGAATCTTTATGCATTGATGTTTGAAGATGTGATTTGATTCACCATTAAAAAGCTTCCAAAATTGCCCAAATTCCATCTTTTTGTTCATGATATGGTGAGATACGAGTTTGATCATGTCCATGATGACAATTAAGACCTGTATCAATCAAAAAGATCCTAAGTTATCAATATTTAGATTTTATTTGGATTTAAATTGATTTAAATTGATTTAAAATGAATTAATTCAATAAAAATCAAATAAAATAGAAAAATTAATAAATGGACACAAGGATGAAGCTAGGACACGTGTGTAGAGTAACAAGATCAAATCAAGTGGAAAAAAGTGGGCCCATTTGACAAAATTTGATGTTTTGGGGATAGTTGACTTTTGGCAATTTTGGAAAAATGCCCAACTTCAACAATGCATAACTTCTTCAATTTTGAACTTTTGGACGTGTTCTTAGAATGTTTAGAAACCATGAGATGTCCTCTAACCAACCCTTTTGGTCTCATCTCATTTTGATTTTCCATGCTCAGGTTATAAGCTTTGGAAAAAAAGGTATTTTTGTTGACTTTCTAAAATGACCTATAATGTCCAAATTTGTAACTTTTTGTGAGTGCATTTATTGATCTTTGGGTATGAAGATGGATTGTAGGAAATTGCATCCTATTAAAAATGAGCTTTGGATGGGTCATTTCTCATAAATTATGAGAAAGTTATGCTTGGTCAAAGTTGAGTTGACTTTTCCTACAAAACCCTAATTTAGCAACTTTTGAGTCTTGATGAATTTTGAGCAATCCTTGATGAATCATGATCAACCCTTGATAAAATGATGAAATATCCTTAAAAATGAGTATGTTGACAAAAAATCTTGAAGTTTGACTGTATTTGGGTCACAGTTGACTTTTGCCCTAGCATAGTCGTTTTTTGGACCTCTTGAGTAATTGACTGACCAAACTTCCTCTGCAAGGCTTGAAATTTGACATGGATGAACTTGATAACATATTAGTACATTGGGGAGCACTTTAAGTCATTTGTATGTAAGGACCTTGATGCAACAGCAAACCCTAATTTGAGATTGATTGCCTTAAGAGATGATTTGACTGTCCAATTCTTGAGCAATCTTGAGCCACTTGGAGATTATTCTTGCAATGTCTTGAGAAATATGGGAGGGAAAATTTTGGGGTAAAACATTATGATTAATTGTAAAACAGTTAGATCACCCTAAATGTGCAAAGATAAATCAACTGAAATTGAATCATTCGCACATGCGCACTCCTAGGGTACACTCCCACTTGGTTGCCTTTGGTAAATGGTCATTGAGTATAGGATGCTTTAGTGATCGTCCTTTTGTCTAAACAAAGATCAACGTCCCGATTCATAAAAGTTGCCTCGGAATGGTTGCCTCTGAATTGTTGCCTCGAATAATTGATCTAAGACATTAGGGTTATTACTAAGACGTCCTAACATTGCTTTAGTGGCCATGCATCCCTTTCGAATTGACCCTCAAACTCCAACGACGGTGCTACCTACTCACTAATAGTGGGATAGCGTTGTCTAAAGGAAACGAATATAGAATGATTCTTTTTTCGAGTAGGTAGATTAGTTCTTAAGTACTTGCTCATCCCAAACAAAATTTTCACACTTACACTCCTTTACAAACAAAGTTTTCAAAGCCCACAAACACAAAGAAAACAATTTTGAAAATGATGAGAAAGTACCTAAGAGCCCGTAGATAACTACGGATAGAAAGGGTGTTAATACCTTCCCTTTCTATAATCTACCCCCCGTACTCAGAAATATCTCGAAAAAGGAATTTTTCTGTGCTTTTTTCCTTTCCTTGTTGGATAAAATAAAAGACAGTGGCGACTCTTGCTTACCGCGACATTTTGCAAACACAAACGCAAAACGCAAACCAGCAAAATTTCCTTAACGAAATAGTGAAACCACGATCCCGGTTTTGGCCACCGTATCACAGAACTGGCGACTCTGCTGGGGAGCTAATAAGTGGGGTGTACCTTAGGAATAGTTCATCATATTGTTTTCTATTGTTTGATTTGATTGCTTTATCTTTGTGGGATTTGTATTGGAGTTACTATAGATCCTAACCCCGATCTGGGGATACCTTTTAGGTAAGTAGCAATAGACTGTGAGGGAACTGTACGGCGTAGACCG
This sequence comes from Vicia faba, assembly GCA_948472305.1. Taxonomy (NCBI): domain Eukaryota; kingdom Viridiplantae; phylum Streptophyta; class Magnoliopsida; order Fabales; family Fabaceae; genus Vicia; species Vicia faba. The sequence continues at coordinate 1,149,607,114 of OX451738.1, read as the reverse complement.
ATACGGTTGAAGCAGTAGCTACGTTGATGTGGCACATTAGTTGGTACCGATATCCCTTGTGGAGCAACAAGGAGAGTATGGGGCTGCTAATGGGTCATTAAACATCAACTAACCTTAGAACCTATAATTGACCCACTTGGCCATAGAAAAGTAGCAGTATACTACACTCATTGAGACCATACTCTCGCGATGATTCTGACGGCAAGAAAAGGTTGCTAAACTGGAATTATGATCTATCGAGGATGGTCAGTGATATTGATAACCTCTAGAACCCGGTTACTATTACTAGGACAGGTTGAACCAACTAAACTGAAAGAGGGTAATACCTAAACTCCACACCAGCCTGAAATTTAAGGGCTATTGTGTGACTTGTGTGCTTTCAACATGAACTACATGCACATGTTTGTTACCTAACAACTAGAGTTCCATGCAGGTTTTGTTTACAGTCCTTATCCAATACCTTCGATTTATTTCCGGATTTACTTGTTTACATTACCTCGTACTTTTGCTTAAACGCATGACATACACATCATAACACCATGCCTTAACATTTCCTTAACCATTTCAAGGATCTCAAAGGTTTGTGATGCAGGTTATGGTAAATCCAACGTCTAGCAAGGGGCAAAGGGGATTTATTTTCCTCTAGCCAATGTCATCTAGAGATCAAAACATGATAAATTAAGTCAGGGGCTATGACCCACTCGATATGGTGAGCTTGACTCTTGAAGAAGGACTCTTGACGACACGAAGTTTCTTCAATCAAAGCTGCAAAATTCAAAATCTAACAGTTTCTTGTTTACCCCACGAGATCCTTGAAAACATTGCATACATATATCATACATATCATTGCATAACAGGTCTCCCAGTACAGGTCTCTCATGTTCTCGCTGTTTATTTCAGCAATGGCTCTCCAATAAGACACCATAGATCTTCAAGAAACTCAGTTCATAGAAATATTCCTAAACCCGTCCAAGGGGCAGGAAGAGTTGAAAACACTCCTCGTTGGGAACTTGGTCAAGAAAAGTCCTGAAGACAATAAGGACGAACGGCTAGAACAACTGCAAGCTGAGGTAGATGCAATAAGAACCCAAATTCTGGGGCAGATGGCCCTTATCCAAGGCTTAGCCCGGGAACAAGAAGAGTTGAGAACCATTATCAACCAGCTTCATCAAGACAGATACAAAAGTATGAAGCAAACAGTCAAGGTCGGGGACCATGTCATTAATCAACATCCAAGAAGACAAAAGGTTGGTTTGGTGAAGAGTGGACCTTTCCAAATTGCTACTACATCATGGGCCCAACAACAACCTCTCCAAAAACAACGGGTTGATCAGAGTAAGCCGGATATGCCTAAAAAGCAGTTTACCAAAATCAACATGTCATTGGCTCAAGCATTGCAACTCCTGTTGAAGACCAAGTTGGTTATATTAAGGGACTCTCCTCAGAATCCCAACATAGCCACCCCAAGGTATAACCCTGATGCTAGGTGTGCATACCATTCCAACAGCCCTGGACATGACACCAACAACTGTTGGGTGTTGAGAAATAAAATTCAAGACCTGATTGATGAAGGAGCGCTAGAATTCGCACAAGACGATCAGGCTGAGTTCTTCTGCCATCCCTCCAAAGAATACCATTTGAAGTGACAAGTTCTAACAAGAGGGCTTTTTGTTCATTATAATTTTCAATTTGTAATTTTGTTTTGATTGTTTGAACATTTATTCATATCAAACCTCGTTATTTCATCAATACATTGCACATGCTTGTCTTGAATCAATTCATTCGTATTCAATATTTCAAAAATGTGTTCTTATTTCCTTTTGTGATATTCAACTCTCGATTAAAAATCTAAGCCTTAGAGGGAGGATGACGAAAATGATACCACAATATCTACAGTATGCTTTTGAACAGACCGTGCTGACGATGTACATCCGTTGTTTCAAATCCTAAATAGTTGAGTTATAAGGAAGATAATCCCTAGTCAACCCCTTCGAGCCAAAGAAGTAGAAGTTTTCTTTTCACACAAATTAAAACCCTTAATCATAACCTGGGGCAGGGTAGTTTCTCAGTTAATTCAGATGCGCGTTCAGTCGCAATATTCTACTTCATACATAATTAATGGCATCAAAGACATCCTTCCGAAATAAAAGACGGTGATGGTTCCCTATAATCATCAAGGCATGCAGTTATTATCTCTCGAAATAAAAGCCCATTAAGTCAAAACCTATTAAGGAGAATTAAGAAAAAAACTGGGGCATCCTGCTGACTGTAATCACAAAAAGAAACAGTTCAGGCAAAAGACAGGGATAATAAAACCAAAAAAGAGTTTACTATAAATCCTCGGCAAAAAAAAAGATTACAAAATGACTTTCTTTTTCAAGTAAACTTTCAATATCCGAACCATCACCGGAACATCAAGGGCAATATTCCAAGACTCAAACGGGATCTAAATGCATAATTAGCTATGTTTAGGATCGAAGAACATCACGAAGAACGGGTGGGTACAAATAAAATTTGAGAGTTTATCCTTTGTTTCTTAAACCGTGAACTACGCCACATTATAACCCTTAAAAGTCCTAGCTGAAGCATGGGTTGGTTCGAAAACATACTATTACAAAAGGTATCCTGACTCCTGAAGGTCCGTTACAAATCCTGAGTTGACATCACATCTTTGCAAAATTCTATTATTTTTCTATAAAAAAACTGAATTTTCAAAACTTCAAAACAGACATAAGCTTTGCATTCTTAAAATAACATTGTTTGCATATGACTATTTGTTCAACAGTAGAGAAATTCGCACGACGAATATCTAGTGAACAAAAACCTTTTCAATAAAAAGGGTCACCTTAAGTGGAAAAAAGACTTCCAACCGAGGGGCACGGCATGAGCATTTTATATCATCTGTGGCAGTCAAGTCAAGATTCAAGGAGTCTCTCAAAGATTCCAAATAGCCAGGGGCAGATCTCCATCTGAATCACTTGGGGCATTGGACATGAATTCCAACAACGAATCTTGTATGATCAAACGAACATCTTCTGGTAGTATGGAAACACAACACTACCGACAATGACAACTCCCTACACCCCGAGAGCGTGGACATAGTCAGAAAATACTGCGCATGAACAAAGACCCGCTAGGTTGACAGGCCTAGGAAAAAATAAGGGCATCCCGACGAACCAAAAGGGTTCGGGCAAAAATTAAGGATAAAAACAAAAAAGTATTTGTACACCCGGCAAGTCGAAAACCTGAAAAGGCGGCTTGGGCAAGAAAGGGTATCCCGGTGGACTGAAAATCTGAAAAGACATTCCAGGAAAAAGTAAGGGGTTAAAGCATACGATTATGTCCCGTCATCTCGTCACTTGCCTACCAGAAGAAGATTTGTCATTTCAATCGGCAATTACCAAGCACATCATAGGTTGGAATAATACTCGATCCACAAGGCCTCCACAGGCACCTTCTCCCATAGATACAGGGGCAGAAAAGTCTCGATGCAAAGTCATTGTCATATCCTCAACCCGCGTCCCAGTAACATCTACACTCCCCGCAGAGTAAGAAAAGGACAGTGGTGTTAATTCTCCCCAGCTGAGGCTCACAACCACGAATGGGTCGGTAAGATTCTCCCCAACCAGAGTTTATCTATCACCAGCACTGGCAGATTATCCCTAGTGGAGTCTGGAAGATTATCCCCAGTAGAGTCTAAAAGATTATCCCCAATGAAGTTGCCATCGGAAAATCATCCCCAGCGGAGTTCATTCCTTTCACAGACAAAAATTCAATCCCCAACAGGGTTCACTGTCACCAGCAACAGTAATTCATCCCCAGCGGAGTTTTATTTCTCCAAATCAGCAGATCTTCTAGCAGAGTATATACTCCCTACAGAGTCATTTCCTCGTCAGTCCATTCCCCAGCGGAGTTATTCTCTCCTGCAGGATTATTCTCCCAATCATCTTCGGTCGTTATCTCCAGCGAGCGAAACTCTTTATTCTCCAACAACAGTCAAGGATTTATTTTCCCAAACTCGGACGTACCACAATAGCATTTCATGTTCATATATTATGACGTGCGCATACATATTGCATACAGCATAATTTCATTTATTTTGAGAACATCATCATACAATGCATGTCATGCATCATATACGATTAATCATTTACCTTTTCAGGAAAGATGGTTATCATCAACAACTTCCAGCAAGTTCAAGATTAACTCCGAAAACTAAACAGAGTAATTATCTGCACGATCAAATGCAGCTTTACACGGGTTCGTCACGAAGAAATCTTACACGGGTTTCTCCTAAATGCAGCTTCACACGAGTTTATCCTGAAAAATCTTACACGGGTCCTTTCTCATATATTTCTGAATAAAGTTTTACACAAAATTATCACAAAGTAACCTTACCACGGTTCCTCCTGAAGTTTTACACGAACTTATCACAAAGTAACCTTACCCAGGTTCCTCCTGAAGTTTTACACAAACTTATCTCAAAGTAACCTTACCCCGGTTCATTCTGAAGTTTTACACGAACTTGTCACAAAGTAACCTTACCCAGGTTCCTCCTGAAGTTTTACACAAACTTATCCCGAAGCAACCTTACCCAGGTTCCTCCTTACAATTTCCCGATGTAGTTTCACCCAGACTCATCCTGAAGCAACCTTACCCAGGTTCCTCCTTACAATTTCCCGATGTAGTTTCACCCAGACTCATCCTGAAGCAACCTTACCCAGGTTCCTCCTTACAATTTCCCGATGTAGTTTTACCCAGACTCATCTTGAAGCAACCTTACCCAGGTTCCTCCTTACAATTTCCCGATGTAGTTTTACCCAAACTCCTCGCAAAGCAACCTTACCTAGGTTTCTTCCCGGTTCAGATGCAGTTTTACCTAAACTCCTCATGAAGCAGCCTTACCTAGGTTTCATCCCGGTTCAGATGCAGTTTTACCTAAACCCATCATGGAGTAACCTTACCTAGGTTCCTTCCTAGTTCAGATGTAGTTTTACCTAAACCCATCATGGAGCAACCTTACCTAGGTTCGTTCTCTTTCCCGATGTAGTTTCACCTAGACTCATCCTGGAGCAACCTTACCTAGGTTCCTTCTCTTTCCTGATGTAGTTTCACCTAGACTCATCCTGAAGCAACCATACCTAGGTTCCTCCTCAGTCCCGATGCAATTCTACCCAAACTCTTCACAAAGCAACCTTACCCAGGTTCCTTCTCGGTTCAGACGCAGTTTTACCCAAACTCCTCACAAAGCAACCTTACCCAGGTTCCTTCTCAGTTCAGACGCAGTGTTATCCAAACTCCTCACGAAGCAACCTTACCCAGGTTCCTTCTCATAACCCTACTATCCAGGTTTCTTTTATCTTATCTCCAGACAACAGTCCACAACACTGTAAGACCCAGACCTATCAAACACGATTGGTTTCACCTTTCCCTAGTAGGTCGCGGTGCATCCTGTACACAACTAGATACGCAGTTCACTTCCGCTTCCTCAAGCCGGAGTTAATTCCTCAGTTGAATAACATTTGACTGAAGTTCCTAAATGTCAGCAGAGATGATTCCTCAGTTGAATAACGGATGACTGAAGTTCCTAAATGTCAGCAGAGATGATTCCTCAGTTGAACAACGGATGACTGAAGTTCCTAAATGTCAGCGGAGATGATTCCTCAATTGAACAACGGATGACTAAAGTTCCTAAATGTCAGCAGAGGTGATTCCTCAGTTGAACAACGGATGACTGAAGTTCCTAAATGTCAGCAGAGATGATTCCTCAATAGAATGCGGATGAATGAAGTTCCTAAAATTCAACAGAGATGTTTCCTCATTGGAATACGGACGACCGAAGCTCCTAAAATTCTACTTCTCTCAACAAAGACCAGCCCTCCCCAGCGGAATCTTCCTCAACGACAGGTATACAAGCTCTAGCTAAGGAATCTCTTATGCGATCGACACTCCTTCAGATGGCATCTTTAAGCCCATCCCCTCGTCAGCAATTTCCAAATGGAATCTGTAATCCCGTTCCCGACATCACAAGACAATTATCACTTCATGCGAGTGCAAATTTCTGGGCACTCTAGTGTTCAATCCTCTTCCACCTTCGGATCACGAAAGGCACGAAAGCCAATCTAAATCTTCAGGTTTAAGAAGATTGAACAGGGGCAGATGTTGTACCCCAGAATTTTCCCTCCCATATTTCTCAAAACATTTCAAGAAAGATCCCCAAGTTGCTCAAGGTAGTCCAAGGGTTGGCCAGACAAGCTCTATCCTAAGGTAGTCTACCTCAAATTAGGGTTTCATGTTGCATCAAGATACTTGAGTCCAAGGGACCCCAAATGATCAACATTGTCCTAATATGTTATCAATATCATACATGTCAAGTTTCAGCCTAGCAGAGGAAGTTTGCTCAGTCAATTGCTCAAAGGCCTGAAAATCGACTATGCTAGGGCAAAAGTCAATTATGGCCCACATACAGTCAAACTTCAAGATTTTTGGTAAACATCCTCATTTTGAAGTATTATTCATCATTTGATCAAGGTTTGATCATGATTACTCAAGGATTGCTCATAATTCATCAAAACCCAAAAGTTGCTAAATTAGGGTTTTGTAAGAAAAGTCAACTCAACTTTGACCAAGCATAACTTTCTCATACTTTATCAGAAATGACCCATAAAAAGCTCATTTTTAAGAGAATGTAATTCCCTACAATTAATCTTCAGCTCCCAAGTTCAAAATATGCACTCATAAGAAGATATAAATTTGGACATTATAGGTCATTTTGAAAAGTCAACAAAAACACCTTTTTGGTCAAAGCTTCTTACATGAACATGGAAGATCCAATTGAGATGAAACCAAAGAGGTTTCTTAGGGGACGTCCTAAGATTTCTAAAAAGTCCAAGAACACCCTCATAAGGTAAAAATTGAGAGAGATATGCATTGTCAAAGTTGGACAATTTTTGAAAAAATGCATGAAGCAAATATTGACCAAACTTGGATTTTTTCCAAATGGGACTATCTTTTCAAGTTTGAAACTCATTCTTAACATGGTCCAAGACCTCTAAGCCCACCCATACATTTTTCCTAGTATTTATGCTATTTATTTTGATAGTTTATTCATTAAAATTCAGAATTAAATAAATAAATAATAGAAATAATATAAATTTTGATGTGAATCCATTTTGAGAAAGTTTTATGCTGGTTTATGTCAATTGATTTCGTGCAATAACTTTTCAAATATGTCCAGGTTCATTCACATGTGAAAATGGCATAAAATCATCAAATATGGCATTTTTTTTCAAATCTTCATCATGGTCTTAAAACAGAACATTATGAGGGAGATTCTTTCCATGCTTTCTTGTCTCCTCATTCTCCTCTATAAATATAGATCCATACAATCTGGAAAGGGACGAAAATCCTCTCTAAAAAGCTCTCAAAAAGCTCTTCAAAACGCTCTCTAAAAGCTCTTCAAAAAGCTCTCCAGAAATCAAAGAATTGGTGTAAGTCATATCTCGAGGTTCCGGTCTCTCTCAATTGACATCAAGCCTAAAACCATCCTCTTGAAGTCCTCAAGAGTCTTACAAGGCCCAAGAGCAATCCATCACACGCCTAGCATGCCCCCCTGTTTTACAACACCGGTTTGGTAAAATTTTAAACTTTGAATCTCTAATTTTAATCACATTTTATGGTATGCTAACGTTTGTTTGAGTTTATATAGAACAGTTATGGATGGTTGAATCATAGGTTCCACGCAAGAATAAAAAAACACCATAGTTAGAGCATGAAGTTTCGAAGATTCGGGCCTAGGGATTTTTGATGATTGCACCCCTATTTACTTTTGCTACTAGGCCCATCTTTATTTTCATATTTTATTTGTTTTATTTATTTCTTTTAATCCCTTTTATTTTTTTTATCAATTAAAAAATATAAAAATCACATAAAAATAGATTTAGGATTTTTTTCTTAATTAAATTTTAATTTTAGATACAACTTTAATTATTTTGTAAATAACTTAAAAATAATTAGAATAAATAGGTTTTATTAATAACTTAACTATATTTTATTTCTTTCCTAAAATAATCAAAAACCAAAAATAGGTCATGTAATTATTTTTATTAATTAATTTAATTAACTAATTAATTGCTTATTTAATTTAGAAAATTTAATTCTTTTATTAAAAACAACAAAAACATTTTTTCTCTTTTAATTAGGATAGAAGGGTCAAAACCCTAGTTCACACTCGTTCTAATTTTCATCACACGCTTTTATTGTTATTTTTATTCATATTGATATAACTGCCTACAGTTTGTAATAGTTTAATTAGGACATTTATTTCATTTATCGCTTTATTTTTAAAGGTTTTGTTTTTGGCTATGTAAATACCTGAAGCCTTGTAATAGCGTAGTTTAAATTCCGCACTTTAAATTCCGCAAATTATTAACTGTTAGATGTATGATATAGGGATGCATGACAAGAATGTATAATTAATTGTAAAACAGTTAGATCACCCTAAATGTGCAAAGATAAATCAACTGAAATTGAATCATTCACACATGCGCACTCCTAGGGTACACTCCCACTTGGTTGCCTTCAGTAAATGGTCATTGAGTATAGGATGCTTTAGTGGTCGTCCTTTTGTCTAAACAAAGATCAAAGTCCCGATTCAGAAAAGTTGCCTCGGAATGGTTGCCTCGGAATTTTTGCCTCAAATAATTGATCTAAGACATTAGGGTTTAGGGTTTAGGGTTTAGGGTCTAACATTGCTTTAGTGACCGTGCGTCCCTTTTGACTTGACCCTCAAACTCCAACGACGGTGCTACCTACTCACTAATAGTGGGATAGAGTTGTCTAAAGGAAACGAATATAGAACGGTTCTTTTTTCGAGTAGGTAGATTAGTTCTTAAGTACTTGCTCATCCCAAACAAATTTTTCACACTTACACTCCTTTACAAACAAAGTTTTCAAAAACACTTCATTACACTCTTGAAGACAAAAACAAGAGTTAAATCGAATTAAAACAAAAACTTTTCAAAGCCCACAAACACAAAGAAAACAATTTTGAAAATGATGAGCAAGTACCTAAGAGCCCGTAGATAACTACGGATAGAAAGGGTGCTAATACCTTCCCTTTCTATAATCTACCCCCGTACTCAGAAATATCTCGAAAAAGGAATTTTTCTGTGCTTTTTTCCTTTCCTTGTTGGATAAAATACAAGACGGTGGCGACTTTTCCTTTCCTTGTTGGATAAAATACAAGGGTGCAAACACAAACGCAAAATGCAAACCAGCAAAATTTCCTTAACGAAATAGGGAAACCACGATCCGGTTCTGGCCACCGTATCACAAGAAGGATCTTCTAGATACGAGCTCATCTCATATACATAAAGGATCTGGTGAAGATTCCTTTATGGATTCTTCTCAAGAACATGGAGCTCAACCTCTATACTCCCATAACCCTTGGTTTAAAATAAATTGACACATGAAGTAGATAAATTGTTGATTGTGCCCTGATCAACCTGTAGAAACCATATGCCTCCTCTTCCAAATCAGGAGTAGGTTTCAAACAAAAAGTATTCATAACATTTTTGTTCAGCATCCAAAGCATATATTCTTCAACTGGTAGTTGCATACCTGCTGAAATAATGTTCTAACATTCCATAGAACATCAGTTTCTTCTTCTTGGAACACACCATCCTTGACAGTGTTCAAGGTCAATATGCAGATGTATATGAGCATCATTGATCAATTGGTTTTCATTAACCATATTGATAAATTTCTTTATGAGTGGACTTGAGGAAAATCTCAAGTGTCTTTGACACTTTTAATACGGTTGAAAATGTCAGCATATATTTTGTTGAGGGTAACAACGCTAGTATCCTTCCCATAATTTTAGAGTTATATCAGAAACCATGCAGTGGAATATAACGAACTCCTCAACAATATTCAGACACAATGCTTACACCACTATCCAAGTACAAGCATGGGAACCTAGAATTGAAAAATAAACCCTACATACAACAGCTTCCCACAAGCTGCAGGCCTGATGGCAACAGCCAAGAATAATACTTGTCACATATAACCAATGATCCTTGCCAAGAGATCAATCATAAAGTTGTATGAATTATCCAAGTCCATACCTCTTTTCAGTAAATACTTTCTTTCTTTCCCATGACCAGAAAGTACCTTCCCAGGATCTCACCCAGAACAGAACATGATGCCTGCTTTGATGCCAATTAAAATTCTGGTACAGTAGACTCAGATGTCCTACAAGGATGTCAATACATCTGATCTGACATAAACACATAGGCAAGGTAAAACAGTACTGAAAAGATAAAGAACACACCTGAATTGTTAACCCTCTTCAGTGTACAACAACACCTACTCTGAGGGCTACCAAGCCAGGAATGAAGTCAACTATTAGTAGTATCAATTTGCAGACCCTACAGCCAACATATCCAATGACGATCTACGCACTTAATCACTAACCAATGACCCTTATACCTAGGTCCTCCCTAGATATGGAATATCTTCATCCGACTTCCAATCATCACAATGATGTCTAATAGTCAACACCTCAGTCACTGCATAGACGATCCTTCACCAAGATTTTGATCACATACATAGAAAGTTTGGAAGACACACTTCCATGACATGCTAGCTAAGTCTCTAAGTTAAAATCCACTATTTGTTAGCTTTGATCCCAACACATCCTGGAGTTGCTTTAAAGCTTCCTCCAAGAACATGCACCTCTTACCTACAGGCTTCGAGGTGAACATGGTAACCTTCCCACAACCCGGGAGGTTTACCTTGACAAAACCCTTAGGATTCTACATCTTGATTCGTATTTCATCTAGGTTGCAAACCCTTCTATTTATAACCTGTTACCCAACTGGTTTTGGGCCTTCAATCACATCAAATCAGCTGTAACAAACTGCAGAAACTTCTTCCTTAAGAAAGGTCTTCATTCTTTACTTTCCTAAATAATATCCTTTGTTTAAAAAGTCTTCATTCTCCATGATTTCATATTGTATTTTCTGGACCTTTAAATATGTGCCACATAGGATACACAATATTCTCCTGAATATTCTGCCAATTTTGAGAATAAGTTTAATCTCATTAATCAAGCTCAGTTGGCGCGATGTCAAGACATCTTCTTCAACGTGTTGTTTCAGTTGTTGAAAATGTTCAACACAACATGTTCTGACATTGTAATAGGACTTCTTGTTGTATCTGTTCTTCATTGTTGCTGTTATTTGTTTTACAAAAATTAATCCAATCCTAAAACAAGAGAACTAACAACTGTCTTCAGGCCTCTTCCTCATCAAGCTACGCGACGCACCAAGGTTGAGAATTATCGTGTCTGACTCCCAGCTTCAGCAACAACATCATTGCAACTGAATGCACCAACCGTGACATCTTTGTATCATCACACAAATATCAAATTCAAAACACAAAATCAACACACGCGCAATAACTCAGACGCTCAGAGTTTTTCAGAAGAAGAAAAAACTGCACATAAAAGGTACAAGTTACGAGCACCTGGACTTTCACAGAACTTATGGATTTTATGTTTGTCGTCATGGCTACGAGAAGCATCGGACTTCTCCGGTAGGTAAATATCCAATCCTTCCTCATATTTTTCCTTCCTTCTTCATTCTATCTGAAGCTTGAACCTCCACAACAATTTCACCGAGATTTTTTCCTCAATGTGTTGTTCGGAGCGAGAATAATAAGACGGAAGCCGCACATTGAGATGAGACAGAGGTTGAATGATGACGACCAGAGGTTGAGTTTGAACCACGACGAAAGTGTGGATTCGGCGGTGAGATGAAGAAGGTAAGGGTTGGAACCACAATGGTGAAGCGGATCGGCGTTAAGATGAAGAATGTCGTCGCCGATTGCAAAACGGATTTGAGTTTTTCACCTTTGTATAGAAGACAATGAGTTGAATTTCCACATAATTTCTCAACTCTATCCAAGCTCTTCAATAAGCAGGCGTTTCATACTCCTCTTCTTAATTTCCTTTTTTAATTAATAATTCTTTTTGTATTTATTTAAAAAAGTGAAGTATAAGTATGTTGATTAATAATGTGATGATGAATTGGGTTGGGTGATTACCTAGACCAAATCCTTCCCTTTGAGGTCCATTACATTTTTTTTGGAAGCCAATTGTTAAAGCACAAAAAAAAATATGTTATGGGCTCAATCTCCATGGGCCTAACGCCTTTGTTGTTGGTTTCACATTAATATCCAGTTATACACCCCCTCTGTAGTAGTTTATATTAATTGTTTTGAGTGACTTTTTTTTATTTCCAATAATTTCAGTAGATTTTGTTGATAAAACTATATGAATAAAAAATAGTAGAGTATTGTATAATTTTTCTTGAATTTCCTTTAGAATTTTGTTTAGAATTTTCTATTATCGATTATGTTTAGTAATCATTTCGCCCGATCTTGTGATTCACCTTTGCTTGTTGAGATTTGAGTCTTATTCAGTTTATTGTGTAATATACGGATATGCTTGAGTTTCCGATTATGATTTATTTTCACATTGATGACATTTCGATGCTTATTCCGGGAATTTGATTTATGACTCTTTTCTTTGCTTGGTGAAGCTTACTCAAAGTTTTTCGGGTTTCTCTTCTTTTCTTGCCATGCTACGGGCTTTTGCTCTTTTGGTATTTCCTCTTATTTACCTCATTTCGGCATTTACCGCTTTCTAGAGATCATGTATAGTAGGGGCATATATTTCTTTCTAGAAATCATGTGAAGTAGGAAGCAGGAAATAAAGAGCGTCCGCTCGAAATCACTGTTTAAAGTCGTGTAGCAGGCACTGTTTTCTATATGCTAATTGTGATTGTTTAAAATCCTACCTTCGATGTATGTACTCCGCACATGTGTTTACATTTGTACCTGCATTATATTACAAATGATAAGTCCTCAAAATGAGGAAAGCGGGGAGGGTCAGTAATTGACCCCGCACATTCTAGTCTGTGTCATCCTTAACTCACGTTGTACGTTGATGCTTTGGAGTTGTGCAGATCTTGTGTATCGAGTTCATCAAGTGGGGAAGGGTTTTGCAATCAAACCCACACGCTTTGTCAGGAGTTCGCATTGTCCGGTGTTGACACTTCGTGATCGTTCATATTGTCCTTTGTCACCTACCTTGATCATCTATATCTTGGTTAGGTGTTCAGTCGATTTGAACATCGCATTTTTATTTTACATTTTTCTCCCATTTGTTCGCTTCGGGTGATACGCTCCCCTTAGCTAAAGCATTTCTCTTGTTTCCGCAATCCATTTGAGTCAGTATATGCTACTCATGTTTGTGTGTTTTTGCCAAAGCACTTGCTTGCTTATTTGTTTGCTATGCCATTTTCCCTAAGAATTGCTCGATTAGAGTAGATTTCGAGCTAGACATTAGGATAGGAATCCATGCATGCTAACATAGGTTAGAGATTTCCATTTCAAAACTCAATCTTAGGATTGATCATTGTATGATAACATTAGGGTAGATCTAGGATAGTCTCCCTTAGATGTTTTTTATTTCTTTTTCATCTTTGCATTAAGACTAAAACTCTTTTTCTTGATAAAATATGAAACATCTAACAACTTTCAAATCCTTCTTTAAGGTAAAAGATATCAACCAATGCAAACTCTTTTGTGCCATAGGTATTTTCTTTCAAACTTTTTTTTCAAAATAACATGTTAATTCACTTATGTGCTAGCGCGTAAATCTCTAAAGGTAGAGTTGCGGCAGAAGGCAAAATTTATATTGTTCATTAAAATATACAAACCAACAAAAACATGTGAGCCGAACCATGGCTGCTCTGATTCCTTAAAAGGGATACGTAGGCATTGGGGTAGGGCCCGAACAAGCACAAATTTATTATTCCCTACATTATTTTCTCTTTTCTTTTGCATGCATTCCCTCTTTTCATTTTCTTTTAGCCCTTAAGCCTAGATATAGATTCTTACACACCCTTTGATTAGAACAACAAGAGTGGATACCGTAGAGTACTACGGGTGTGTGGGGTTCTAATACCTTCCCTTTGTGTAACAGACTCCCTTACCCATATTTATCGGTTGTTTGATCGTGATTTCACCCTTTTCAGGTTTACTTGATGTTTACCTTTCCCTTCCTGTGGGATAAAAAATGTTCGATGGCGACTTCGTTGATTTTATTATCAGTTGATTGTTCAGCCGGTTGTTTCAGCTGGCAACTTCACTAGGGATATTGTTGACCTATTGCTGGTCCATCCCAGAGTCGATCCTAGATCTTTTTCGTTTACTTCTTTGGGTGTTTATTTAGCTCAAATTATTTACAACTTCATATACACTGCTTGCATATGTTTGTGCATGCATTTTACTTCTTTCCATATTGTTTATCTACTGTGATGGATCTGTTTTCATAATTGGGTGGGTGATACAAGAGGTAAAAAGCCCAATACCCAGGCCAAGTGAAAACCACAGGAACACTGGGAATAGAGTGGAACACGACTGATAGGGGAGGTAGATTTCCCTAGACAGTTGTGTCGTCCACGCTCAGATGAGGTTTTAATGAGGTGCTATCATTATCACGTTGGTGTACGATGATATTACTCTCAAGCAAACCCGTGATTTTGAGTTACCTTTGCTTACCCTGACCTATTTTACACCCGTGAGTGGGGATGGACTTGATTATTATAGGTACAAAGGGTGACTATGTTCTGATGGCGATCGTTGTGTTTTGTCGGTGACTATTGTTCTTTGGTTATGTTTTGGACCTTTGATCCTGATATATTCAACTTGGCCAGAGATTATACAAAGGTTATGCATGGTACTTGGTTTCGTTGTGTTCTAAAATTGGTGTCGAACCTTTGATCCTATGATATCCGGATTATTCAGCAGATTTATACAGCAGTTATCCAAAGGATTGTACAATTGCCATGCTGAACTTTTGAAATTATGGTTTTGCACTTGCATCATAGAATATTTACCTTTTACAAAAGAAATGTTTAAAAAAATGTATGCATGAAAAAGTTAACACACATGTTCTTCCTATTTCCAAGGAATTGTGCTTGTGAACATTATGTTGTGTTTGTCCATCTCTTACTAGATCAAAATTGAAATTAAAAGCATGTGGGTTCCTTGAAAGTGATTGAACATGGCATTGAATCCACTCATTCACCTCATGCAACTTCATGCATTCAGGTACTCGGGATGGGGAATTCTTATTCAGGCCCAATATTTTCTCTTCAGAATTGTGAATCTTGACTTCTAACCGCTCCGTTATCCGAAAAATCTATGGAATAACTTCGTGTGGAGTTCGATGAGATAAAACAATCAGATGGGTTTGTTTATCATGGACATACAGGTCTTGGCCCATGGTCATAAATCCTTAAAGGAGGAAAGATAATCGGTTAGAGACTCATTTGAGTCAGATATGGAAGTTCTGAAGAAAATGTCAGCAAGGGAAAGAGATCTTATATATGGTGTTGCTACAGAAGATGTCATTTGAGTCGGATATGGAAGTTCTGAACCCATGGGGTAAAACCTACCAGCAGAGACATAAAAATCTTGAGAAGTAGGTTGATATAGTCTCAATACCTTGAATCCAGTTACTTCCTCGTGTGTTGAAAGCTCAATTGATTAAGCTTCGTGCTTTGGGTCATCTTCCCAGAAATTTCTCCCCTGATTTAGAAGCAAATGCTAGATGTGTCTCCCATTATGGGGAACCTGGTTATGATATTAAAGACTGCAAGAGGTTAAAGTATGAAGTATGGTACTTGTTTGGCTTCTTTTCCAAGGTCCAGTCCATGTTTGGAAAACTGTTTCAGACTCTTTCTCCTCAGTTGATTGCCTCTTCTATGTAGTATAAGGTGAGGTGATGCTTATGCAATGAAGAAGTATAAGATATCGAGATTTTGGACATATGTTGGTGTGTAGAATAAAAATACCTCAAAGGCCGAATTCTACATTCAGAGTTTAGTTTCTTCTGTGTAGTAGAAGATTCTTTGTTACAACTTCTGAATTTTTCTTCTGTGTAGTAGAAGACGGAGACTCTTTTGTGAAGTAGGAGATTCTCCAAAATTCGGTTGCTAAAACTTCTCTCTTGTGAAGTAGGAGATGAAGTTTACTTTCTTCTGTGTAGTAGAAGATCCTTTGGTATGGTTGCTAGATTTTTCTTCTGTGTAGTAGAAGAGGGTGCTTCTTTTTTTGTAGTAGGAGATGCTCTGGAATTCAGCGGCATGATTTCTCTTCTGTGTAGTAGGAGATTATTGTCATTTCTTCTCTATGGTAGAAGATACTTTGTGATGCAATTTATGCAAGTTCTCTTGATAAAGCATTCGTCACATATGGTGAAGGAATTCAATGTGATTACCATACTGGGGCGCTTGGCCATTCAAGTGAAGGTTCTAAACCATTCAACGATGAAGTGCAAGACTCCCTTGATGCAAAGGCTATTAATTTTGGGCCAGCCAGTCAGATTTGAAGTGTCCCTTGACTCAGTGAACGTTAGGACTTCCAGGTCATCTTTAGAAGCAACAAGTCCATACGAAGACTAGTCTCCTCAACATGACAATTTCAAATCACATTTGCATTCTTATTTGTAATCTTTCTTGTTTGGTTTAGTACTTTCTTGTATGCAAAGTTTGTTTGTTCTTGAATATTAATCATAATGCATTGAATATGTTTGTCTTGAATTAATCCATTCTTATTCACTCTTAAATGTTTTACTATGCTTTTTGATACCTAACTCTTGTGACAAAAAATAAGCAAAATACCTCTGGAGGGAGAATGATGAGAAAAATACTAAAAATTTCAAGCGGTGTGCTTTTGAATAAAAACCCTACTAACGATGCACAGACCTTGTTTCAAATTCCCAAACACCGGAGATATACAGGAGATAGACCCTCGTCAACCCATTTGAACCTTGAAGTAGGAGTTTCTTTTCTGTTCATAAAAAACTCTCACATTTAACCCGGGGCAGGGTAGATTTCAATTAATCCAATTGAGCATTTAGAACTTATCATAAGTGTGCATCTAAGGATACAACAATGGTTATCAATTAAAAGGATGAGGAAACTCAAAAGTGCAATGGTTAACTCTTGCCTATTAGCAGTGTGCATCAAAAAAAGATGATACCATGATAGTTATCTCTTGCACATCATAAGGTCAATAGATGACGATACAATAATGGCTATCCCTCATCTACCAACGACTCAAGCATTCACAATCACTTCCAACAAAGTCGAAAAACGACCTAAAGTCACATAACTTGTTCAAAAGGAAATGATGGAAGAAAGAGACAAAAAGAGCCGCTAAGTCGAAACATGAAAAACAACTCGCTTAGGAAAAAGTCAGAGCATCCCGCTGGACTTTAAAGTCAAATTAAAAAATAATTTGTCCAAGAAGATTTTAGGGAAATCCAAAAGCGCGAAAAGCAAAAAGGAACTACTAAATAAAAATCCTCAGCAAGTAAATAAGTCGTGTGATCAGACATCAAAAATGAAAGAGGTGACTACCCGCCATGTCCGGAAAAAAAAAACCTCCTCGTTTGATTCCTCGATCATTGTAAACTCTTCTTGAGAGATGAGTGCTCGTATTGGTTTAACTTAATTTAGGACTGGAGAACATCATGAAGGGGGTGGGCACCAAATAATTTTGAGCCTTAACTCCTTTTCTTCTAAAACTGTGAACCAGGCCACGTTACAACCCTTAAAAGTCCTAACTGAAGCAAGGGTTAATTTCAAAGCACACCATAATGAGAATACAATGATCTGACTCCTATGGGGCTTCCTAAAACTTTTGAGTTGGTATCACACTAGCTTTTTAATTTCATTCGTACAAAATTTTTTGTTTATTTAATCTTTTCAATAAATGTTTTTTAAACTTGAAGACAAACATAAGATTTTCATTAGAATTGTCATTTTTAGAATAAACATTCTTTGCATATGAACAAGTGCTTAAACATCAAGTAAGCTTGCATAATGAGCATCAGATGGAAGTCTGATTGTCTCGATGGGAAAATTGCTTCAAGACACCTGTGAAGGGTAAATAATTCTTGAAGATGATCTTAATCTGGGGAAAACCTTATATTGACTCTGTTGAGTAAAAGAAGACCAGTTTCTGAAGTAGATTGAAAAAGGTTATTGTCCAGAAGTCTCCATTGAGCAATGGCGTAATATTTTTAGTTGGTCCCTAGGGACTTATTTCTTCAAGTATCTGATTGGAGGATGAAGCAGTTAAACTCGAAAAGTGTGGTTGTGAAGTAACCTACTTTCAATATGTTAGCCAATTAATCAGAAGAGGTGTTATTTTCGATAATCCTTAAGTTTCTCATTTCTCCGTGAGCATGAGATGAGGAAATGGTTTGTCGAGACTCTATTGAGAAGGGGAAAGCATGTCAAATATGTTGTTGGGTAAGAGTTCAGCCAATCCGAGTCATTCAAGTCGGGATTTGATCCCTCAAAGTACAATCGAACTGTGGCAATTATGTCGAGATTTGTCAAATTTCTCCAAGAATGGTTAAAACCATATCCAACTTTGTTTAACTAGGAGTCGTGTTCTGAAGTTCATAATACTGAAGCTGATTATCTTTATGGAACAGACCTCATGAAGTCCTCTCGAGGCAATTTTCTCCAAAAGCCATACAGACGGAGGCAAGAAATTATACAGGAGCATTTTCTCCTCTTCAAGGGTTAATCAGATCAAGTCCATGCGCAGGCTAAATGACTCATGAATTTGAAAAGCATGTCGAGAAGTCAGGATCATTATCATAGGCTCATCAGAGACTTAAGTCCATTTATTGATGTTCCTTCATCAGAAGTCAGGATCGTTATCATCGACTCATCATAGACTTAAGTCCATTTATTGATGTTCCTTCATTAGAAGTCAGGACTGTTATCTCTAACTGAAGTATAGATTGTTCTCCTAGGTATGATACGAGCAGTAACACAAAGATCATTTAAGGTTGTTTATCTTTACAAGACATGATGGACATTTCGTTTCCGAGGAGGACGCCTCTCCCCAGTAAAAGATCCGTTGCTACTTGACAAAAGTTTGTCTGCTAAAGGGTTTCTCTTCAAAGATCTTTATTTCAAGCATTCCTCAATTCTTTGAAGGAGGGGTATGAATCTTCTCCCCATAAGGTTAGAAGCTGTTTGATGTAAATATGATTTCTTTTCAGTGGACTACAATTTATTTTTGCAGTATCCTCTCTAAAGTCCACTTTTTAGTGGCATTTCTCCTCGGAGTTGACATGATGAAGTTGCAATCTTGCATCACAATTTTTACTCAGTGGTTGGTAGTCCATATTATTTACTCTTCAGTGAACTTTACCATTCTAAACTTGGGCATATTGCTGTAATTTTTCTTCTTACAATTATTGTTGGTCTTTTGTGACAAGAAGCATACCAGTAAACGAATCAAGAAGGGTCTGCATGTGACCAACATGATGATTTCTATAGAATGGGACCCAATTTTCACAGTGAACGCTCACTTCTGCTCAAGACAGAATCATTCATCCCCAGTAAAGGTCTACTCTCGCCCGAGTATTTCTCCTTTTCAGTGCAGCCTATTTCTTTCTAGGTTTTCTCGGAAGAATCATATTAGTCATCAACTAGAGATTCTTGATATACTCCCCTTGAACTCTAAATTCTACGGCTTCCCCAGTGAGGTTAGTAATTTTTCTCCCCATGAAGTATGAATTATCCTACTCAGTGAGGGATGCTCCCTCTATCTCCAATGCGGCCTATCTATATCAGAGTTGCACGTAGAAATTCATGTTTACCAATGGGAGATTCTGATTTGATATCCTCAAGAGGACGACCATCATCTACAATGAAGTGATTTCTGCTCAAAAGTATAAAAAAATTGTCGGCTCGAGTCTTGCAGAGATGGCTACACCCAGTGCAATAGGCATTGTTGATGTTACCATCTAAAGTTTTTGACTCCCTGGTGTAAGAGGTAGTCTTTATCCCCAATCAAAGTCGAATTTCGAGAACCTACTGGAATAATTTGTCTATTATTACCCAGTGGAGCAAGCTTTCTGTAACTAGTGGTACAAGTGTCATCTTCTCCCCAGTGTGGTGTACAGGGGAATGTCAGCCATAACTCTTTCATCCTCGTTGGTAGAAGATCCTGATGAGATATCCCTAGTGGAGTTTCTGTCTCAGGACATTTGTTTCTTCCCCAAGTGAATATTTTACCCCTCGACGATGTTATCCCCCAACATGGTCTGAGTAGAATTCTTTTATTTTAAGAATTTCTATACTCCCCAGTAAAAGTTATCTTCGTCAATAATTTTACGCAAGAATGTTTCCATCCCCATCAAAGCTCTCCTCTTTCTAACAGAGGATAAAGAATTTGTTCCCCAGAAAGTTGGGAGTCTGATCAGAATTCAAAATTTTCTCTGAACTGCAATTTATTTTTGCAATATCCTCTCCAGGAAGTTACTTCCCTATTGATATCAATCTTTAGACGGTGGTAGTTCTGAATCTAAGTTCCCCATTGAAGTTCAGACTGCCTTTTCTCTACAGAAGATCAAATGTGTAAAGAATAATCATTCGGAAGTTCATTGTCTTCCCAGCATCTGATGATTGAAGTGATTTCCATAGTGCATTACTAAACATGCATCATTACATTGCATCTACCAAAACACGTAGCATTTCCATTGTACGGGGAATTACGCTATATTTGTTTTCCAAACATACATAAGTATAAGCCAATTATGTTCACCTGTGCTAACCAGATTGTTATGCGCTCATAGTTGAATTATCTCCACGGAAAGCCTAGGGTGACTCTATTTTTTTCCTCAGCTGAGTCTGTTTGATTTACCAACAGTCGGGTCTTTGGTATCTTCCATTTCCCCAGTAAGTTATGGGTCTCTCTTTCCCTTGCAAGCCTTTTGTTATTTTACCTGTTTTTGCCTTTGCCGTTAGAGTGTGAGTAAAAGTCGGTGTATAGCCTTTCTTGTTGCACAAGTGTTTGAGTATCCATACTTGGTGTGTGGTGATTTAGATAATCGCCACTCTTGAAGAATTACACCCTGCCTTTGGCCTGAAGGATTTTGTATTTCTTACTAGTTCGCAACTCTTAAAGCCTAGTTTATGTTGGAAATCCCTGTTTAGAGTCCCTACAATTGGTCTTTCTTTTCTAGTCACAAGTTCGTCTTCTCCCTATGTTCTCTTTTCTTTGATAAGTTCTCCTTCATTCCGTGTTATTTCAAGTCGATTCCTTTGTGTTGGGTTTCTTCCTCTTTTGATATCTTTGGTTGAAATTGTTGTGTTATATTTCTTCCTTCCTTGATATATCCGGTCGAGATCACTTTGTTAGATCTCTTCCATCTTTGATATCTTTAGTGGAGTCTGCTATGTTAGGTCTCTTCCTTCTTTGATATCTTTGGTTGAAATCGTTGTGTTAGATTTCATCCTTCCTTGATATATCTGGTCGAGGTCACTTTCTTAGATCTCTTCCATCTCCGATATATTCGGTTGAGTTTGTTGTGTTAGGTCTCTTCCTTCTTTGATATCTTTAGTTGAAATCGATGTGTTAGGTTTCATCCTTCCTTGATATATCTGGTCGAGGTCACTTTGTTAGATCTCTTCCATCTTCGATATCTTTGGTCGAGTCCGCTATGTTAGGTCTCTTCCTTCTTTGATATCTTTATTTGAAATTGTTGTGTTAGATTTCATCCTTTCTTGATATATCTGGTTGAGGTCACTTTGTTAGATCTCTTCCATATCTGATATCTTCGGTCGAGTCCATAGTGTTAGGTCTCTTCCTATTTTGATATCTTTTGTTGAAATTGCTGTGTTAGATTTCATCCTTCCTTGATATATCTGGTTGAGGTCACTTTATTAGATCTCTTCCATCTCTGATACCTTCGGTCGAGTCCGTTGTGTTAGGTCTCTTCCTTCTTTGATATCTTTGGTTGAAATTATTATGGTATATTTCTTCCTTCCTTTATATGTCCGGTCGAGGTCACTTTTTTAGATCTCTTCCATCTTTTATATCTTCGGTCGAGTACGCTGTGTTAGGTCTCTTCCTTCTTTGATATCTTTGGTTGAAATCGGTGTATTATCTCAGCTTCACATAAATATCAGATTAATCCATAATATCCAAGCTATGTTTTCAAAACTAACTTTCCAGCTCATTTCCTAACCAAAATTCCTAAGATTTCTACAACTAACTTATAACTATCATAACCTAACAGCTTACTAATATAACAGAACTTCCAAACAGAATCCCAACTTCTCCTAACTGATTTCACAACAACCTCTAACTAACTTTCATATTCTAATTTCCCAGATTTCTAACCGTTTCCTAACAGCAGCAATAAAATTATAAAAACAGAAAAAACTCACCATTCAGGGGAATTTCTTCAAAGTTCACAGCAGAATCATAGAGAAGAAAACAGAAAAACTCACCATCACATTTCATTCTTCAACCGCAGAAGAGCCACAAAAATCATAAGAAACTCTCTCTGCACCTTCATCGTCTTCCTCGGAGCTCACCAATTCTCACTCGTTTCAAGGCTCCTCAGCATTGCTTCTGATTCGACTACCAATTTCTTCATGTAGCGATTTCTTCTGAAAATCGTTCATCAACCTTCAAAGAACTTCGACAACGAACCTGCAACCTTCACTGTCTTCAGGCCTCTTCCTCATCAAGCTACGTGATGCACCAAGGTTGAGTATTATCGTGTCTGGTTCCTAACTTCAGCAATAACATCATTGCAACTGAATGCACCAACTGCGACATTGTTGTATCATCACACAAATATCAAATTCGTAACACAAAATCAACACACGTGCAATAACTCAAACGCTCAGAATTTTTCAGAATAAGAAAAAACTGCACAAAGAAGGTACAAGATACGAGCACCTAGAGTTTCGCAGAACTTCTGGATTTTATGTTCGTCGTTGTGACTACGAGAAGCACCAGAATTCTCTGGTATGTAAATCTCCAATCCTTCCTCGTATTTTTATTTCCTTCTTCGTGCTATCTGAACCTTGAACTTCCACAAGAATTTCCCCGATATTTCATCCTCGATTAGGCCCTATGTTGTTCGGAGCGAGAACAATAAGACATAAGCCGCACATTGAGATGAGACAGAGGTTGAACGATGACGTCCGAGGTTGAGTTTGAACCACGACGAAAGTGTGGATTCGGCGGTGAGATGAAGAAGGTAAGGATTGGAACCACGGTGGCGAAGTGGATCAGCGTTGAGAAGAAGAATGTCGCCGCCAATTGCAAACTTCTTCTTAATTTTATTTTTTAATTAATAATTATTTTTGTGTTAATTAAAAAAAAAGTGAAGGATAAGTATGATGATTAATAATGTGATGATGAATTGGGCTGGGTGATTATCTAGACCGAATCCTTCCCTTTGAGGTCAATTACTTTTTTTGGAAGCCAATTGTTGAGGCACAAGAAAAAAAACTCTTATGGGCTTAATCTACATGGACCTAACGTCTTTGTTGCTGGTTTCACATTAATATCCAGTTATACACCCCCTCTGTATTAGTTTATATTAAATTTTTTTAGTCACTTTTTTTTCTTTCCAATTATTTCAGTAGATTTTGTTGATAAAAATATATGAATAAAAAATAGTAGATTATTGTAGAATTTTTCTAGAATTTATTTTAGAATTTTGTTTAGAATTATCTATTATCGATTATGTTTAGTAATCATTTCGCCCGATCTTGTGATTCACCTTTGCGTGTTGAGATTTGAGTTTGATACAAGTTTATTTTATGATATACGGATATGTTAGAGTTTCCAATTGTGATTTATTTTCACATCGACGACTTCTTTACGCTTATTTCGGGAATTTGATTTCTGACTCTTTTCTTTGCTTGGTGAAGCTTACTCAAAGTTTTTCGGGTTTCTCTGCTTTGCTTGCCATGCTACGAGCTTTTGTTCATTTGGTATTTCCTCTTATTTACCTCATTTCAGCATTTACCACTTTCTAGAGATCACGTATAGTAGGGGCATATATCGCTTTTTAGAAATCATGTGAAGTAGGAAGCAGGAAATAAAGAGCGTGTGCTCGAAGTCTCTTTTTAAAGTCCTATAGCAGAAATCGCTTTATGTATGCTAATTGTGATTGTTTAAAATCCTGCCTTCGAAGTAGGTATTGCGCACGTGTGTTTACATTTGTACCCGCATTATATTACAGATGATAATTCCTCAAAAGGAGGCAAGCGGGGAGGGTCTGTAATCGACCCCCGCACATTCTAGTCCGTGTCATCCTTAGATCACGTTGTAAGTTTATGCTTTAGAGTTGTGCAGATATTTTGTATTGAGCCTGTCAAGTGGGGAAGGGTTTTGCAATCAAACCCCAATGCTTAGTCAGGAGTTTGCATTGGCCGATGCTGACACTCCGTGATCGTTCATATTATCCTATGTCACTTACATTGATCATCTATATCTTGGTTAGGTGTTTATTCGCTTTGAACATCACATTTTTGTTTTACATCTATGTCCACTTGTTTGCTTCGGGTGATACGCTCCCCTTAGCTAAAGCATTTCTCTTGTTTCCCCCCATCCCTTTGAGTCAGTATATACTACTCATGTTTGTGTGCTTTTTCCAAAGCACTTGCTTGCTTATTTTTTTGCTATGCCATGTTCCCTTAGAATTGCTCGATTAGAGTAGATTTCGAGCTAGACATTAGGATAGGAATCCATGCATGCTAACATAGGTTAGATATTTCCCTTTCAAAACTCAACCTTAGGATTAATCATTGTATGATAACATTAGGGATAGATCTAGGTTAGTCTCCCTTAAATGATTTTTCTTTCTTTTGCATCTTTGCATTAAGACTAAAACTCTTTTTCTTGGAAAAATATAAAACATCTAACAACTTGCAAATCCTTCTTTAAGGTAAAAGCTATCAACTAATGCAAACTCTTTTGCGCGTTCGGGCTTTTCTTTCAAACTTTTTTTTTCAAAAGAACATTTTAATTCACTTATGTGCTTACGTGTAAATCTCCACAGGTCGATTTGCGGCAGAAGGCGAAAACAATATTGTTCTTTAAAAGATACAAACCATCAAAAAAATGTGAGCCGAACTACAGCTGCTCTGATTCCTTAAAAGGGACACGTTGGCATTGGGGTAGGGTCCGAACGAGCACAACTTTATTTTTCCCTACATTATTTTCTCTTTTCTTTTGCATGTATTCCCTCTTTTCATTTTCTTTTAGCCCTTAAGCCTAGATATAGATTCTTACACACCCTTTGATTTGAACAACAAGAGTGGATACCATAGAGTATTACGGGCGTGTGGGGTACTAATACCATCCCTTCGCATAACAGACTCCCTTACCCATATCTCTCGGTCGTTTTATCATAATTTCACCCTTCTCAGGTTTACTAGATGTTTACCTTTTCCTTCCTGTGGGATAAAAAATGTTCGATGGCGACTTCATTGATTTTATTATCAGTTGATTGTTCGTCCGGTTGTTTCACATGGCTATTTTGAAAATGAAATAAGAAAAAGAAAGACAATAAGCCCAAAATTTGAATGCAAAGAGTCCAATGTTTTTATTAAATGATCATATGGCTGATGAAAATGAACAAACCCTTAACAAACGGACCATAGTGCCTCGGGTAAGGCACGTGGCTTAAAGTCAATATTTGAATTAAGTTACAGATAAAGTTGTTAAATAGATAAAAACAGTAAATGGTAATTATTCCTTGTTGATGGAGATGGGAATGAAATCCTTGGCAAGCTAATTGTTGAGTCCTTCATTGACAGTCGGGTAGATCCAATCATCAAAATCATAGTCATTGTCAGAGTCTTTAAGAGCATCCACTTCATGATCACTGCTGTGAAGAGGTGGTTTTCCTATGCGAGCACGCCTAGCTTCCTTTTAAGCTTTGATGGTGAAACCCAAACCAAACTTGTCTGCTTTGAAAGGAATGTCAGGGAGTTGTCCCCAATTTGTACTACTTCCATATTCAATCAAGGCACGAGCGTCTTTGAGGGAAGCCATCCTTGGCACATCTTGAATAGCTTTTGGAACGTCAGAAGAAACTTTGGCGACAATGACCATGGGAGAGACTACTTCGAAGGTTTGACATTGAGTTTCTATAAACTCACCATCCATTTCCACATATTTGAACAAATTTAGGTGACTAACCATAAATTCTTCTTCGCCATAAATAGTAACAATCTTTCCCTTGGCTAGATACTTCAATTTCTGGGGGAGGGTGGACGTCACTACTCCTGCCCCATGTATCCAGGGGCGTCCAAGTAAACAAGAATAGGAGGGACGTATATCCATCACGTAGAAAGTAGAATTGAAAACTTGTGAACCAACTTTAATGGGGAGATCAACTTCTCCATGTACCATGCTCTTGGATCCATCAAAAGCCCTTACAACTATGTCACTGGGCTTTAACACCAAATTGTCGCAATCCAACCGATCTAAGGCACCTTTGGGTAAGACATTTAGAGAGGACCATGTATCCACCAAGACATGGGCCAGAGTAGTTCCTTTGCATTCAATAGAGACATGTAAAGCCTTGTTATTATTCCATCCAACTGGTGTCAAGTAAGCATGAGAGTACCCTAATCCATTGTCAGCAGTCAGACTCGCCACACAGTTTTCAAATTGATCGGTTGTGGTCTCTTGAGGAACATGCACTTTCTTTAAAAATTTGATCAATGCTTGAGCGTGAGCATCAGAGAAAAGTAACAAAGATAACATAGAGATCTTGGAGGGGGTTTGCCCCAGCTGCTCTACTATCTTAAAGTCACTCTTCTTTATGATCTTCAAAATCTCCTCCATTTCTTTGGTGGAGGGTTCCTCAGTAGCAATATATTTGGTAGATTCCTCCATCCTGGCAGGCTCAATTGCCTTTCCTTTGCCCCTAGTATCAGTGCTAGGTTTACTCATGGTAATTCAAACTGGTGTAGCAGTAGTAGTTGAAGGTGAAATGTTAGGAGAGAAGAGTCTCCCTGTCCTTGTCACCTTTCTAGAACCAGCAATATTGGTAACGTTATCAGCTTTGTCTTCATTAACCCAAGAGTCCTGCTTAATCCCATGATAGTATACTTCAACACCGTAATTCCAATGTACTGCCTTATCAGAACAATTAGGAATTGGCCCTGGTGCAGTAATTACCAAGGGGGAAATTGTTGGTTCGTTGGAAATCCTAATAGGACCTTTTGAGGAGATCCTAATAGGTTTGTTTGATATGGTGATGATTGATATGTCTTTAACTTATTTAACCAAACTATTTATGGCTGGAGTTCTTTCAAACAAAATCTTGTGGCTATCTATTAGGTGTTGGACACCTTTTTTCAGCAATTCGCATCGATTAACTTATTTGGAACAACAACAACAATCCTTTAAACAACCAGGGAAAACCGCAGCTCTTAACAAATTTTATTTAACAATGGTCAGTGGAGTATTCAAATCTTCAACGGAGGAAACAAAAGCAGTGTCTTCAATTGCATTGACACCTTTGCCATGATTTGGAATTGGTGCAGTTATAACATTTAGAGTTGTATGTGGATCAAACGCAATAGTTTTATTATCAATAAGGTCTTGAATATTGTTTTTTAGAGCACAACATTGATCAGTATCATGCCCGGGGCTATTGGAGTGATAGGCGCATTTGGTGTTAGGATTGTATTTCAGAGATGAAACATTGGGATTTGATGGTGGATCATGCAATGTTACCAAGTTCGCCTTCAACAGGTGTTACAAGGCTTGGGACAATGACATGTTAATCCTCGTGAATTGTCTTCTTGGAACCTCATACCTTTGATGGTTGGTTTGTTGTGGTTGTCTTTGAGTAGAGGATGGATCGGATATCAAAACAGCATTGACAGATTGGCGGTGGTCATTCTTGACTTGGCCTCTTAACCTATATACAGAATTAGTTTCCTTATTTCCAATAAAGGGTTTCTTTATAATGTTTGATGTAGAGGAAAAAGCCATGGGAATTTTTCCACTTTTGATACCGCTCTCGACCCTTTCACCAGTCAGGATTAACTCGGTGAAACCAGATGATGAGCTCCCAATTAGCAAATTGGAAAATGGTCTAGTTAATGTTCCTATGAACATATCCACCAACTCCCTATCTGTCAGTGGTGGTTGCACTCTACCAGCAAGATCTCTCCATATTTGCGCATATTCTTTAAAACCTTTATTGGAACCCATTGTCATTCCTTGTAACTGAACCTTAGTCGGTGCCAAATCAGTGTTGTACTGATATTGGCGGTAGGAAGTTATGGCCAGATCTTCCCAAGTATGAATGTTGGAACCCACCAACTGGTAAAACCATTATAACTGAGTCGCAGACAGACTCTCTTGAAAGAAGTGTACCCAAAGCTTATTGTCAGTGGTATGTGGTTGTATTTTATGGACGTAGGACCTCAAATGAAGCTTTGGGCACGAAACGTCGTCGTACTTAGCAAATATTGGAATTTTGAATTTGTGGGGGATAACAACCCTAGGTACTGAACCCAAATCACGAAAATCCAAGCCAGGTAAAGCTTGAATTTCCACAGCTTTCAACCTATCTTCCAGTTGCTTGTACTTATCCTCAGCCCGTGGATATTTTTCATCAAAATAATATTCATCCTTAGAAGCTTGATTGTTTGCAATCCTAGCACGGGTGCTCCTTGCATCTTCATTCTGATTTTCATCCTCCTCGGAGGAGTCTTCTTCCACTTGAACCTGTTGGACGGGGTCCGTGAACCTCTTCCCTATGTTGATTACGGCTTTCTTCTTTCTTTTCTTCTTCGTAGCCAGCAGTGATATCAGTTCTTGCTGCCCTTTGGCCAAGGTGAGCAAGGTTTCTTGAAATTGAGAGTTTTGTGTCTGCAAGTCTTTCACGGCCTACTCGAGATCCATCTTACTGAAATAAATAGTAGAAAGATGAGGAAACCTGTATCGAAAAACTTGCTTATGTCATGATGCATGCGATGGGAATGCAAATGATTTTAAAGACTTTTAAGATTTAAGTTTGTTTATACAAAGAGGGAACAAACATTAATTGCATTAATAAGTTCAAACAGTTACAAGATGCCTATTGGGCTTACAATGGAAGAAAAAAAGATAATACAAAATAAACTCCTAAAACAAAAAGGCTCAAATTTCCCACGAGTGCTTCCTCTTCGATGCAATGTAGGAATTCAAACTCCGCTCTTCGTGAAGTTGTCTCGTGAGTTCCAAAACCTTCTTCTCGCTTGCATAGAACTGGGTTTCAAAGATATCTCGCTCCCCTATGAGTTGAATCCAAGATCTTTTAAATTCTTCATGAGAAGTAGGCATGTTAGGATGAAGAATAGTGTAAGGATCATCGCCCTCGGCAATAGGCTCCATGATGATATGTAGAATATACTCATAAGGAATCATGAGGTTTTGAGCGCGAGCTCGAACCCACTTGAGATAAGGCTCCAAAGGAATGGAGTTCTTATGCCCCAATGTCTTGCTATCAACTTTGTTCACCATGCCCCAAGCTCGTATGAATCTCTGGCGATAAACTTCGACATCATTCTCATAGTCAAATGCAATTCCTTGGACAAGTGCATCATAAGGACCATCCCTCCTAGCATACCCAAATTGTCGCAAAGCCAAGCAAGGATTAAGTGATACCTCCCCTAATTCCAAGGAGAGGGACATTAGGGAATTCCCCATAGCGATAAATGATGATAATGTCCTCCAAAGATCAAGAACACTAATGAATATCTGAATGCATGAGTGACATCAACCTATTAGACCATCTCATGCCTTGCTTATTCTTCAAAACAGATCGAGGTAGGTTTGAAATAAACCACCTAGCCAACAAAGGAGTGAAACACATAAGAATTCCTCTTCTCTTCATGGTGAGATAGTGAAAAGAGTGCAAAATGTCTCCAAGTAAGGTAGGCACCAGGTTACGAGATAGAAAAAATTTTGATTGCATTCACATCTATGAGTTGGTCTGGGTTAGGAAACAGTACCATCCCATAGATTAAAAGAGCCACCACTTCTTCAAAAGCTTGAAAATCCAGAGCCTCCCAAAATTGTTGAGCCTTCTCAAATATAAACTTGGCTAGAAACCCTTTAACACCACTTCTTGTTTCCTAATTTGCCACAACGTCGGACCATTGCAAATGTAAAGCTCGAGCAATCTCCTCAGGTCTTGGTTCTATATCAATACCGATGAAGGATAATTGATCAAGAATAAGAACTTCCAAGAGTTGAGAAAACTCCTCCATGGTAGGCGTTGTACCCCAAAATTTTCCCTCTCATTTCTCAAGAGTTTTTCTCACAAGATTTCTATTGGGTCAAAATTACACAAGGTTTGATCAGCTAGAGTTTGAATTTGCACAAGTACAATTGGACTTTTAATGCATCATGTAGTTTCCATGGATCATATTGGGCTCTCAAGCATCAAATCAAAGAAGAGAAAGTTTTCTTTTATCCATAGGTTTCGATTGATAATTTAACTTCCTTCGAGAAAGCTTGATTCAGAGGCTTCAATTGAGCATTTAACTTCCTTCGAGCAAACTTGATTCAGAGGATTCGATTGAGCATTTAATTTCCTTTGTGCAAGCTTAATTCAGAGGCTTCAATTGAACATTTAACTTCCTTCGAGCAAGCTTGATTCAGAGGCTTCGATTGGGTATTTGGACCCCTTCGAGCAAGCGGTCCACAAACTTCAGAAGACAATGGCCTCCTGCAGGCTTGCTTTGATTCACAAAGCATTGACCTCCTGCATGCAAGCTTCGATGCAAAAAGCAATGGCCTCCTGCAGGTTTTCTTTGATTCACCAAAGCAGTGGCCTCCTGCATGCAAGCTTTGATTCAGAAAGCAATGGCCTCCTGCAGGTTTTCTTTGATTCACAAAGCAGTGGCCTCCTGCCTGCAAGCTTTGTTTGGACAATGGCTATCTTGATACCAAGCTTCGAACAGACAAATGGCTATCTACACACAAGGTTCGATTGGGAGTTTGACCTCCTTCGAGCAAGCTTGGTTCACAAGCTTCGAATGGGCCTTTGTCCTCCTTCGAGCAAACTTGGTTGAAGAACATTGATCAAATCTCATAGCCTTATCCTTCAAATCTCACTTGTAAGGCTGTGTTGCTTCCAAATCTTTACATAATAAGAGGCTTACACAAATATGTGATACATTACACAAAGGTTCGAAGCTTTATCAATTGAATTATACCATTTTTGGATGAAATGGAAAAAAGATACGTATCCTTTTTTCATAAAGATTACTCTAATTACAAATGTAGTTTTTTGAGCTCCCAACCTGATTTTATCTAAACACAAGCAGTGCCAAAAGCATAAGTCCAATCTCCTGCCCCCAACAGACATCAGGCCCCCACTTGTACTTGAACTTGGGAACTATGAAAATCCATAAAACTTGATTCTTTTATTTTTAACCAAACCATGGTTTGTTATCTTACAAAACTGGTTACTCCAACATCTCTAACCTTTTCTCTATAAATAGAGAAACCATTTGCAATCTAAAGCAGACTTTGGTTGGGTAAAAAATCATCAAACACTCTCAAACTCTCAAAAAAATCTCAAACCCCTTCATGCGTTAGACAACCTTTCGATTCACTCCATAACTGCCATATAGCAGCCTTTCGATTCACCCCCTAACTTCCATATACCAATCTTGGAACATTTCCAAAGCCCTCAAAAAGCCCACTCAAGGAAGTTAGTGAACCTTTTGATACACTCTTGACCAACCTTTGATTCAGTGTCTTTCAAAACAAGGAAGCAGGTAAAATCGCTTCAGGAAGGTCCCTGCAGGCTTAACCCATCATCGAATCATTCCTAGAAGTCATACAGAAGTTCTTTCGATTGGAACTTCAAGAGGTAAGTTTTCTAAAACTTAGAACTCTTCATTCAAACATCATTTGTTTATACAAATAAAAGAAAAGATGTAGATATCATATCTAGGAAGACGACCATGCTCTAAGATTCGATTATCATTGCTTATACGTTGAGAACTTCAACTCTGACTAGTGAGACTTTGATTTTGGCACCAAACAATTTTGTGCTAACCTCTGATCTGTAACTTTCGAAAGTTACATAGTTAGATTCGTTTTGAAGATCTTAGGGAGGTTTTTGTATCCTTCGATTGGCTGAGGAGTGGAGCCTTTTGAATCTCAACATTGGAGTCTTGCATCCCTACGCTCGAAGGAAGAAGTTGGGCATTTCAAACATTCAAAAACGAGTTCAATTTGTACCCAATCGAAGCTACCTTATGGACAGATGAAATAGACCATCCAAATAGTACAAACAGCGCGCATGAAAGGCATTTCTGAAGAAGGTCCTGGGTTCAAGCCCCAACGAGACCTTTTGTCAATTGTTCATATTTTCTCACTTTGTTTTGTTTGCAGGAAATACACTTGGGCCTCCAGAGTTGGGTTTCAACCCCTTTTAGGTTTCTGACCCCTTGTTTCCTACCAAACAAAAATGCCTTAATCCCAAACAACACAAAACTGTTTTTTCTACACAAAAAATTGTTTTAGACACAAAAAACTGTTTTTTACACAAACTGTTTTTAAACACAAAAAATTGTGTTCTATACGAAAACACCAAAAGATATGTTTAAGTTATTTAGTTATTTAACTTCTTCCAATGAAAAAGACCAAAAAAAAAATTTTCCTATTTATTTTATTTTCTTTAACTTAATTAAATTTCCTTAAAAAAAACTAAACAAATATATTCCTTTTTCCATTTTCTCTTGTACACTATATTCCTTATACATTATTCAAAATTCAATATGGTTGTAATAGATAATTAAGATTTAATTTCTCGCAAATCCCCATTTGTACATTTGTATCCCCCATCCCCAAGTGAAGTAATAGCATAGTAAATTTACTTTCCGTAATTTACCGGTTTTCATATAAATGCTAGTAATTAGGGTGTGTATGGCAAGATAAAATCAATAAGTAGACAACCTTAAATTCAAGACAAAAATGCATGCAATTAAACAAACTATTCAAACACATGAACCTCTAGGTTAATCTCACTTGTTGCCTCGGAAAATAGTCATGTCCCTCAAATATGGGGATTTTAGCAAAGTCCCTCGATAAAAGATTGTAGTCCCTCGATGTTGCCTTCAGTAAACGATCTAGTCCCTAACGAAAATTGCTAAAACGTCTCATAGGTTGCCTTCTATGACTATACAATTGACCAACGTCCGTCCCTTCACATACAACGATGGGGCTTCTTACCAAATCAATGGTAAGATAGTAACATCTAAAGGAGGAGGAAAATAACATAGACCTTTTGAGTAGGTAGGACGCTCGTAGTTTCTTGCTCGCAAACTAAAACCATTTTTCACACATACACTTTCAACACATCTTTCAAAAATAAACATCCCTTTGAACTATTTTTAAAACCAAAATTTTGTATGCATTCTTATAGAGACGAGAATCATTACAAATTTAGCCGCAACAAAGGCATTTTGCAAAATACTTTCAAAACCCACCACAAGCACATTTTTAAATAAAGCATGATCTAGAAAGCAACTAAGAGCCCATAGATAACTATGGATGAAAAGGGTGCTAATACCTTCCCTTTTCATAATCTACCCCCCGAACTCAAGAAAACATCTCAAAGGTCTTTCCTTTTCTTTTCACCCTTTCCTTGTTGGATAAAAGAAAATTCGGTGGTAACTCTTGCTATCCGCAACAATTGCGATCAAACGCAAAACAACCAAGTCAGTTATCCCACTGTATTACAAAATTAGCGACTATGCTGGGGAATAAGACTTAAAAGTGGGGTTACCTTAGAGTTAGATCACATTTACATTCTTTTCTTGTTTGAGTTTCTTGCTTTACATTATGGTTCCTTGTTTGGGTTATTGTTAAAGATCCTACACATGGATCTAGGGCACCTTTTTAGGTAAGTAGAAATAGATTGTGGAAACTGTACAGCGTAGACCGATACGATTGAAGTAATGGCTACATTAGTGTGGCGCATTTGTTGGTACTGGTATCCCTTGTGTTGAATCCAGGAGAATACAGGGCCGCTGAGAAGTGTCATGAAGCACTAACTGACCTTAGAACCTTAGTTGAACAACTTGGCCATTAGGAAGTCGTGAGATAGCCGAATTTGGTGTAAAGCTGAAGATTGGTTGATACTCGATGCTGCACTCATTGAGATCGGACTTTTTGGATATCTCAGAAGCTTGAAAAGATTGATTGTGCTGAGACAATGCCTAAAAGAAAGGTCAGTGATATTGAGATCCCCTTGAACCCGATTACTTTCTAGGACAGGTTAAGCCAAACTATACTTCAAGAGGGTACTTACCTATAAAACTCCATGCAAGCCTAAACCTAAGGACATGTTTGCTTTGTATGTATATGACTATCTGTACATAAAGACTTGTTTGCTTTGTATACTTGTACATAACATCATGACATCATACCATAGCACTTTCAATAACCATTTCAAGGATCTCAAGGGCCTATGATGCAGGGTCATGTTGAATCAGACGTCTATCAAGGGGCAAGAGGATTTATTCTCCTCTAACCAAATGTTGTCAAAAGACCAAAGCACGGTAACTTGAGTCAAGGCCTATGACTCACTTAACATGCTTAGCTTGATTCTCGGGGAAGGACATCCACCGATATGAAGTTCTCCAATCAAAGTTGTGATCAAAGTTCAACTTCTAACATATTCTTGTATTTACCCTGTGAGATCCTTGAAAACATTGCATCCACATATCATACATGTCATCATAACAGGTTTTCCCCCACACAGGTTTCTCATCTGCTTACTATTTATTTTGGTGGAGATGGATCTATTGCAAACAGTTAAAGATCTCGAATCTCAGAATGCCCAGTTCCAACAAATGCTCTTGAACTTAGCCAAGGGGAAGGAGGATCTGAAAAAACTCTTCACCAAAGACAAGAAGAAAAAGACAAAGAAACCAGTGGGTGTCCTAAACATGGGAAGGAGACTAAGAGGACCAGCAAAGCAAGCTCAAGAATTTGAAATACAACAACTGAGGGGGACAATCAGGAGGATAAGACAATAGAAGGGAACAACAGTATAAGGTCTGATAAAGAAGAGGTTGATTACGCTAAAGAATAGTATCCTCCTGCGGATGACAAATACAAACAGCTGGAGGATCGTCTTAACGCCATAGAAATTTAGAGGGTACCTGGTCTAGATTTTGAAGAATTGGGTTTGGTTTCTGTAGTGGTCATCCCACCAAAATTCAAGATCCCTGCTTTTGCCAAGTATGATGGGGTCTCTTGTCCTAAGATGCATCTGAGATCTAATTTCTTCAAGATTCATCCACACACCACTGATCAGAAGCACTGGGTCTATTTCTTCCAAGAGAGTCTAGTTGGGACTCAACTTGAATTGTTCTATCAATTGTAAGGTTCTTGCATCCACACCTGGGAGGATCTAGATGCTGCTTTCTACAAGCAGGACCAATACAACACTGATCTTGCACCAACTCGTGTGCAGTTGCAGAATATGACCATGGGTTCCAACGAGGGCTTCAAAGAATATTCCCAAAAGTGGAAAGACCTAGCTGGCAGGTTGCAGCCACCCTTAACTGACAGGGAGCTGGTTGATATCTTTATGGGAACTTTGACATGACCTTTCTTCAATCACCTAATCGAAAGCTCCTCAGCTGGGTTCACCGAGTTGATTCTAATTGGGGAACGGGTTGAAAATGGAATCAGAAGCGGAAATATCTAAGGGGCTACATCCTCCGATACTCAAAAGAAGCCATACAATGGGAAGAAAGAGTCTAATGTTGTGTACGGCCAAAAGGGTCAAAACAAGAGTAACCATGATCAACATGTGGGGGCAGTCCTGATCTCTAGTCCTGCATCGCGGTGACAACAACAACGGGGAAATCAGCAAAGGCAAGATGAGCCCAAGAGACAGTTTACCAACATCAATATGCCACTGTCTCAAGCATTGCAACACATGTTGAGGATGAATATGATTACGTTGATAGGACCTCATCCAAATCCTAAAACTTCTTATCCTAACTACAATCCTGATGCAATATGTGCTTATCATTCTGGCAGTCTTGGGCATGATACTAACGATTGTTGGGCGCTGAAATACAAGATTCAAAACATGATTGACATCAAGAAGATTGAATTCGTCCCTCCAGAGACTCCCAACGTGATCACTGCTCCCATGCCAAATCATTGAGAGCGTCCATTTCATTTTGAATTTTCAATTGTAATCTCTTTTGTTGTTCAAACACTTATCTATTAATGTTAAACTTTGTTTCATTAATGCATTGCATATGTTTGTCTTGAATTAATCCATATGTTTTCATTATATTTAAACTATGTTTTTTACTCCCTTTATGATATTCAACTCTTGTTTTAAAAGTTGCAAGTCTTTAGAGGGAGGATGACGAAAACAATGCCATAATCTCATACAGTATGCTTTTGGACAGACCTTGTTGACGATGTACAACCGTTTGTTTCAATTCCTAAACACTAGATTTATAAGGAGGATAATCCCTATTCAACCCCTCTGAGCCAAAGAAGTAGGAGTTTTCTTTTTCACACAAATTGAAACATTTAATCAAAACCTACGGCAGGTTAGTTTCTCAGTTAATTCAAATGCGATTTCAGTCACAAGCTTTCACTTTGTACACAATTAATGACACCAAAAACATCCTTCTGAATCAAAAGACGGTGATGGTTCCCCATAAAATAGGCAGTCATTATCTCTCAAAAGAAAATCCCACTAAGTCAAAACCTATGAAGGTGACTTAAGAAAAAATGGGGGCATCCCGCTGACTGTAATCTTACAACAGCCAGGCAAAAATTAGGGATAGTAAATCCAAAAAGAGGTCACTACAAATTCTCGACATCATGAAAAAAGTTTCAAAAGTGATTGCCTTCACTAAAAACTTCCAAGTTTCTGAACCATCACCAAAACGTCATTCTAGATTCAATTGGAATTCAAATGCACAATTAACTAAGTTTAGGGTTGAAGAACATCATGAAGAACGGACGAGTACAAATACACTTCAAGCCTTATCCTTTGTTTCTTAAATCGTCAACCAGGCCACGTTACAACCCTCTTAAAAGACCTAATTGAAGCATGGGTTAGTTCGAAAGAATTCTGTTACAAAAGGTATACTGACTCCTGTAAGGCTTACTGCAAATCATGAGTTGAATTCATATTCTAACAAAACTCTTTATTTGTTAAAACTGCATTCTCAAAACTTCAAGACAAGCATAAAATTTGCGTTGTTTGAATATCTCTGTTTGCACATGGCTAGTTATTTCACATCGGAGAAATTCACACGGCGAATATCCAATGAACGGAAATTCTCAATGAACAGAATCACTTCAAATGGGAAGATACTTCTAATGAAAAATATCCTATAAGCAAGGGGGAATAACATGTTACTGTCTAAATCATTTCGGGGCAATTAAGTCGAGATTCCAAGAAATTTCTCAAGAAATGCTGAATAACCAAGGGCAGTTCTGCATTTGAATCACTTGGGGCATTAAACATGAATTCCAGCAAAGGGCCACGTACGACCAAGCAAATATTTTCTAACAGTACTAAAACACTTACTACTAGGGGCAGTGCCAAATATCCACAAAATCCCCTTCATAAGGTGATCCCCAATCAAGTCCTCACAGAGTCATCTCTATAAGGTTATCCCCACAGAATAATCTTCAACGATAAGGGCATAAACCCCTCCAGGCCAAATTCATGGATATCCCCATAAAGTTGGATCCACGCTATCCCCAACCAGAGTTTCAATTTCCGGAAAACCTCTCCCCAGCTGAGTTGATCTCAAGAAGAATCCTCAAGGATTTCTACCAAAAGAAAACACCTTTTCAACAGTTTGTCAAATATTCTCTTCAATAGGATTTATTTCCCCAACAAACTACAAAGTCCCCGGCTTGCATTTGCCTCTCATACCGTCACAAATTAAGGGACCATGACCCTTAATCCCCAGTGAAGTGATCAACGAAGTTAGTGTTATCTCTGAAAGTTACTGTAAAACCTGGACTCGACCAGATAACGGTTCAAAAACTCCTCTTTCCCAATAGATTTTACCACTATCCTTAATAAGTTGCTACAAAGCCTGGAAGCCAACCAGATAACAGTTAACTTCTTTATCCCCAACAAGTTATTAACTTCCATTCTCTCCAAGAGATAACCCCCTAGTAGAGCAACGGACAACTAAAACTCCTGAACTTTTTTCTCCAAGCAGAAACCAATACTCTCCACAGAGTTTCCCTCAAGCAAAGTCAATATTCCCCAACAGAGTTCTCCTCAAACAACAAAACACGAATCCCCAGTGGAAATATTCTAAAACAAGTTCTGAAAGTGTGCATACTCTTCATCCCCAACAGTAGTCTGGGATTTAATTTCCCAAGCATTTTTCAAAGATTTATTTTCCCAGACAAAGATATATTCCAACAACATTTCAATATCATTTATTTTGAGAACACCGTGCATTTCATACATCATGACATTGCATACAGCTAACACTTTACCTTTTCAGTAAAAGATCAATCAACAAATAGCTATCATCAACAATTTTCAACAGGTCCAAGATTAGTTTCTGAAGCAAGACAGAGCAGTTAGCTATGTGACCAGATGCAACTTTACACAGGCTCATCCTAAAGTAATCTTACACGATTCCTTCTCAAAATTTCCAGACGCAACTTTATAAAGGCTCGTCATGAAGCACTCTTACATGGATTCCTTCTAACTTCTAAATGCAGCTTTACACGAGCTCATCCTAAAGTAATCTTACACGGGTTCCTTCTCATTAATTCCCAGATGCAGTTTTACACGGACTCATCCTGAAGCAACCCTACCCAAGTTCCTTCTCATGAATTCCCATATGAAGTTTTACACGAACTCATCCTGAAGCAGCCCTACCCAGGTTCCTTCTCATAAATTTCCAGATGAAGTTTTACACGGAGTCATCCTGAAGCAACCCTACTCAGGTTCCTTCTCATGAATTGCCTGATGAAGTTTTACACAAAATTATCTTGAAGCAGTCCTACCCAGGGTCCTTCTCATGAATTTCTAGATTAAGTTTTAAACGGACTCATCCTGAAGCAGCCCTACCGAGGTTCCTTCTCATGAATTTCCAGCTGAAGTTTTACACTGACTCATCCTGAAGCAACCCTACCCAGGTTCCTTCTCATGAATTTCCAGATGAAGTTTTACACTGACTCATCCTGAAGCAGCCCTACCCAGGTTCCTTCTCATTAATTTCCAGATAAAGTTGTACACAGACTCATCCTAAAGCAACCCTACCCAGGTTCCTTCTCATGAATTTCTAGATGGAGTTTTACACTGACTCATCCTGAAGCAGCCATACCCAGGTTCCTTCTCATGAATTTCCAGATAAAGTTTTACACTGAATCAGCCCTACCAGGTTCCTTCTCATGAATTTCCAGATGAAGTTTTACATGGACTCATCCTGAAGCAACCCTACCCATGTTTCTTCTCATGAATTTCCAAATGAAGTTTTACACTGACTCATCCGGAAGCAACCCTACCCAGGTTCCTTCTCATGAATTTCCAGATGAAGTTTTACACAGACTAATCCTGAAAGCAACCCTATCTAGGATCCTTCTCATAATTTCCAGATGTAGTTCCACACGGATTCATCCTGAAGCAGTCCTACCCAGGCTCCCTCTCATATATCTCCTAAAGAAGCCCTACAACTGGCTCATCATAAAGCAATCTTTCACATATTCCTTCTCATAAATTTCCATATGCAGCTTCATGCGGGCTTATCATAAAGAAATCTTACACAGATTCCTTTCATATACTTCCAGACACGGTTTCGCAATCTTACACGGATTCCTTCTCCAGATACATTTTCATACGGATTTATCCTGAAGCAATCTTACACAGATTCCTTCTAATACATTTCCAGACACGGCTTAACACGGGTCCATTCTAGCATATCATTCAGAGTTAAATCGACCAAAGATTTATTCTAATACTTCATCCAATTACAGTCAAGCTTAGACTTAGTCTAATTTCTATCAACAATCACCTTTGGATGGCATCTATAAGCCAATCTCTGACAACTCTCCATCATCTCTCTGAATGGCATCCTTAATCCCATTCCCTATATAATCAACTAACACATAATCGAGTGCAAATTTATGGGCACTCTAGTGTTCAATCATCTTTTACCTTCAAGCTACGAATGGCAACGTGCCATACTCACTTTTCAGGTTTAAGAAGATTGAACAGGGTTAACTGTTGTACCCCAAAATTTTCCCTCCCATTTCTCAAGATTTTTTCTCACAAGATTTCTATTGGATCACAACTGCACAAGGTTTGATCAGCTAGAGTTTGAATTTGCACAAGTACAATTGGACTTTTAATGCCCCGTGTAGTTTCCATGGATCATATTGGCCTCTCAAGTATCAAATCAAAGAAGAGCAAGTTTTCTTCAATCCAGAGGTTTCGATTGAGCATTTAACTTCCATCGATCAAGCTTGATTCAGAGGCTTCGATTGAGCATTTAACTCCCTTCGAGCAAACTTGATTCAGAGGTTTATATTGAGCATTTAATTTCCTTCGAGCAAGCTTTATTCAGAGGCTTCGATTGAGCATTTAACTTAGTTCGAGAAAGCTTGATTCATAGGCTTCAATTGGGCATTTGGTCCCCTTCGAGGAAGTGGTCCACAAACTTCAGAAGGCAGTGGCCTCCTGCAGGATTTCTTTGATTCACAAAGCAATGGCCTCCTGCATGCAAGCTTCAATTTAGAAAGAAATGGCCTCCTGCAGGTTTGCTTCAATTCACCAAACTAGTGGCCTCCTGCATGCAAGCTTCAATTTAAAAAGCAATGGCCTTTTGCAGGTTTGCTTCGATTCACAAAGCAGTGGCCTCCTGCCTGCAAGCTTCTTTTGGACAATGGCTATATTGATACCAAGCTTTGATCAGACAAATGTCTATCTTCACACAAGCTTCAATTGGGAGTTTGACCTCCTTCGAGCAAGCTTGGTTCACAAGCTTTGATTGGGCCTTCGGCATCCTTCGAGCAAGCTTGGTTGAAGAACATTGATCAAATCTCATAGCCTTATCCTCCAAATCTCACTTGTCAGGCTATGTTGCTTCCAAATCTTTACATAATCAGAGGCTTACACGTTTTGTGATACATTACACAAAGGTTTGAAGCTTTATCCATTGAATTATATTATTTTTGGATGAAATGGAAAAAAGCTACGTATCCTTTTTTCATAAAGATTACTTTAATCACAAAGTTATTTTTTTTTAGCTCCCAACCTGATTTTATTTGAACACAAGAAGTTCCCAAAGCATAAGTCTAATCTCCTGCCCCCATTAGACATCAAGCCCCCACTTGTACTTGAACTTGGGAACTATGAAAATCCATAAAACTTTATTCTTTCATTTTCTACCAAATCGTGGTTTGTCATCTTACAAACCTGGTTACTCCAACATCTCTAAACTTTTATCTATAAATAGAGAAACCACTTGCAAGCTAAAGCAGACTTTGGTTGGGTAAAAAATCATTAAACACTCTCAAACACTCTCAAACTCTCAAAAAAAATCTCAAACCCCTTCATGTGTTAGACAGCCTTTCGATTCACTCTATAACTTCCATATAACAACCTTTCGATTCACTCCATAACTTCCATATACCAACCTTGGAACATTTACAAAACCCTCAAAAAGCCCACTTAAGGAAGTTAGTGAGCCTTTCGATTCACTCCTGGCCAACGTTCGATTCAGTGACTTTCAAAACAAAGCAGCAACTGAAATAGCTTCAGGAAGGTCCCTGCAGGCATAACCCATCATCAAATCATTCCTAGAAGTCATACAAAAGCTCTTTCGATTTGCACTTCAAGAGGTAAGTTTTCTAAAACTTATAACTCTTCATTAAAACATCATTTATACATACAATTAAAGCAAAAGATGTAGATATCATATCTAGGAAGACGATGATGCTCTAACTTTCACTACTTATACGTTGAGAACTTCAACTCTAACTAGTGAGACTTTGATTTTGGCACCAAAACTTTTTGTGCTAACCTCTGATCTATAACTTTCAAAAGTTACATAATTATATTTGTTTTGAAGATCTTAGGCAGGTTTTTGTATCCTTCGATTGGCTGAGGAGTGAAGCCTTTTGAATCTCAACAGTGGCGTCTTGCATCCCTGTGCTCGAACGAAGAAGTTGGGTATTTCACATATTTAGAAACGAGTTCAGTTTGTACCCAATTGAAGATACCTTATGGACAGATAAAACAGACCATCCCAATGGTAAAAACAGCATGCGCGAAAGGCATTTCTGAATAAGGTCCTGGGTTCAAGCCCCAGCGAGACCTTTTGTCATTTGTTCATATTTTCTCACTTTGTTTTGTTTGTAGGAAATACACTTGGGCCTCCACAGTTGAGTTTCAACCCCTTTTATGTTTCTGACCCCCTGTTTCCTACCAAACAAACAGGCCATGAGCCCTGACAACACAAAACTATTTTTTCTACACAAAAACTGTTTTAAACACAAAAAACTTTTTTCTACACAAAAACTTTTTTTAAACACAAAAAATTGTTTTCTACACGAAAACACCAAAAATTATGTTTAAGTTATTTAGTTTATTTAACTTCTTACAATGAAAAAGACCAAAAAAACATTTTCCTATTTATTTACTTTTCTTTAACTTAATTAAATTTCCTTAACAAAAAACAAAACAAATCTATTCCTTTTTTCCATTTTGTCTTGTACACTATATTCCTTATACATTATTCAAAATTCAATATGATTGTAATAGATAATTAGGATTTAATTTATCGCAAATCTCCATTTGTACATTTGTATCCCCTATCCCCAAGTGATGTAAAAGCGTAGTAAATTTACTTTCTGCAATTTACCGCTTTTCAAATAAATGCTAGTAATTAGGGTGTGTATGGCAAGATAAAATCAACAATTAGACAATCCTAAATTCAAGACAAAAATGCATGCAATCAAACACACTATTCACACACATGCACCTCTAGGGTAATCTCACTTGTTGCCTCGGAAAATAGTCATGTCCCTCGAATATGGGCGTTTTAGCAAAGACCCTCGATAAAAGATCGTAATCCCTCGATGTCCCTCGATGTTGCCTTCGGTAAATGATCTAGTCCCTAATGAAAATTGCTAAAACGTCTCATAGGTTTCCTTCTATGACTATACAATTGACCCACGCCCGTCCCTTCACACCCAATGATGGGGCTTCTTACTAAATCAATGGTAAGATAGCAACATCTAAAGGAGGAGGAGGAAAAGAACATAGACCTTTTAAGTAGGTAGGACGCTCGTAGTTGCTTGCTCGCAAACTAAAACCATTTTTCACACATACACTTTCAAAACATCTTTCAAAAACAAACATCCCTTTGAACTATTTTCAAAACCAACACTTTGTATGCATTCTTATAGAAACGAGAATCATTACAAAGTTAGCCGCAACAAAGGCATTATGCAAAATACTTTCAAAACCCACCACAAGCACATTTTCAAACAAAGCATGATCTAGCAAGCAACTTTGAGCCCATAGATAACTATGGATGAAAAGGGTGCTAATACCTTCCCTTTTCATAATCTACCCCCTGAACTCCAGAAAACAACTCAAAGGTCATTCCTGTTCTTTTCACCCTTTCCTTATTGGATAAAAGAAAAGTCGATGGCGATTCTTCCTATCCGCAACAATTACGATCAAATGCAAAACAACCAAGTCAGTTCTCCTACCGTATTACAGTAGGCACTAATTGGTAATCAGGAAATGTAAAGCAATGGTACTTAGGATCAAAGAATTGGAAAAGCACATGTACAATATCCTCTTTAAAGTTTGTGGTAACCAAATTGATGAGACGGTCGTACTTCTTGATGAACGGAGAATCATTGGGAACCCTTGATGCTAATTTCTTAAGTTGAGAAGGCACTTTCATAAGGTGGATTCGGATGGTGTTTCTTCGTGCGGAAGCCATGTCCTATAAAACAGCACAAAGATAAATCCCAAAGTCCTTGAAATGGTTAATGCAAATGTAATGGTATGATGTCATGG
The DNA here is from genome assembly GCA_948472305.1 of Vicia faba. Taxonomy (NCBI): domain Eukaryota; kingdom Viridiplantae; phylum Streptophyta; class Magnoliopsida; order Fabales; family Fabaceae; genus Vicia; species Vicia faba. The sequence goes on along the minus strand of OX451738.1, from coordinate 1,149,563,106 downwards.
TGTTATGTACAAGTAAACACATACACACAAAGCAAACAAGTCCTTAGGTTTAGGCTTGCATGAGGTTTATAGGTAAGTACCCTGTTGAAGTTTTGTTGGTTCAACCTGTCCTAGAAAGTGATTGGGTTCTAGGGGATCTCAATATCATTGATCATTCTTCATTGGGAATTATTTCAGCGCAAGCCTCTGTTTTAACGACCGAAATATCTCAAAAGTCCGATCTCAATGAGCGTAGTATCGAGTATCTTCCAACTTCAGACTGCACCAAAGCCGGCTATCTCACTACTTCTTAATGGCCAAGTTGTTTAACAAAAGGTGCTAAGGTTCGTTAGTGCTTCATAACACCACACATCGGCCCCGTATTATCCTTAATTCGCCATAAGGGATACCGGTACCAACAAATATGTCACACTAACATAGCTAATGTCTCAACCATATCGTTCTACGCCATACAATCTCTAAGGTAACCCCACTTTTTTACATTTTCCCCAGCAGAGTCGCCAGTTCTGTAATATGGTTGGAGAACTGACTTGGGCGTTTTGGGTTTTATCGCATTTTTTGCGTATAGCAAGATTCACCATCGACTTTTCTTTTATCCAATAAAGGAAAGGGTGAAAAGAACAGGAAAGACCTTTTTGAGAAATTTTTTTAGTTCGGGGGGTAGGTTATGAAAAGGGAAGGTGTTAGAACCCTTTTCATTCGTAGTTATCTACGGGCTCTTAGTTGTTAGCTCACTTTGAAAATGCTTTGTTTGAAATGTGTTTGTGATTGGTTTTGAAAGTATTTTTGAAAAGTGTCTTCGTTTAGGAGAACTTTGTAATGATTCTCGTCTCTATAAGAATGTATACAACGTGTTGACTTTTGAAAATATTTCGTTTTGAAAGTGTTGGTGTATTTTGAAAGATGTTATTTTGAAAATGTTGTGAGCAAGCAACTATGAACATTCTACCTACTCAAAAGGGTCTTAGTTCTTTTCCTCCTCCTTTAGATGTTGTTATCTTACCGTTGATTGATAAGAATCCCTATCATTGGATGTGAAGGGATGGGTGTGGGTCGTCGTATAGTCGTAGAAGGCAACCTATGAGACGTTTTAGCAATTTTCGTAAGGGACTAAGATCATTTTACCGAAGGCAACGTCGAAGGATCATCGAGGGACTATGATATTTTTTTTCGAGGGTCTTTGCTAAAGTGTCCCACAATAAAGGGACATGACTATTTATTCGTAGGCAACAAGCAAGGTTACCCTAGAGGTACGCGTGTGTAAAGTGTTTGATTGCATGCATTTTTGCCTTTAAGATTAAGGTTCTCTAAGATTGATTTTATCTTTCCATACACACCCGAATTACTAACAATTATATTAAAGCTTTAAATTGCAGAAATTAAAATCCTACGCTATTATATCACTTTAGGGGATGGGTGTTCAAGTTTACAAATGGGGAGATAAAAACAAATAAAACCTAATTTTAGTATTACAACCATATTGAATGAAAATAAAAGCAAAAATTTAAAACAAACAAGATTTTGGTGTCTGGCCTGACACGGGCCATGTCCTGTGACACGGCCACCCGTGTCAGGGCCCTGTAATAAATCATGTGTGCTTCCTTTTTGTCCCAGCTAAGCTGAAACGGGACGTGTCCTGTGACACGGGCACCCGTGTTAGCACCCTATCCTCCTTTTTTTGCACACTTATAGTTCCAGTAGATTTGACACGGGGCGTGTCCTGTGACACGGGCACCCGTGTCAGCACCCTGTCCTACATTTTTTATTAGATTTTCAAATAGCTGAGGTGAAAAGGGTCGTATCCTGTGACACGGGCACCTGTGTTAGCCCCCTGCCTTGGCTTTTCGCTAAGTTTTCTCCTTTTTATTTGTCTTTTTATATATCTTTTGAACACAAAAAGCAAATGATGTATGGATAAAGATATTACAGTTTGGAAAGAAGTATACCTCTTGGAGCAAAAACTTTGAAACACGTACGAATGCCTCCAGGTGCAAACTGACGATTGATCGAGCTCCTTCTTGAAGTTGCTCCAATCCTTGCTATGTGTCGCAAAGTTCCAGAATCGCTCTCACTTAGTCAAGTTGCAAAATACTATTTGTTTTTGTTTGTGTTTGGAAGGTGATGATAATGGTGTTACAAAAATTGTTCTTGTGTTTGAATAATCTCTATGTGATGTATATGAGGTGTTTGGATAGTTGTTTTAGGGGAAAGCTTGTAATTTTGTACAGTGGGTTGGGGGTTTTTATGTTTTGTGAATGAAAATAGAGTTGAAGATGAACAGGGTTTTTTTTTGTGAATGAGCAGAGTTTACAAAGAATTATGTTTTTCTCTTCCCTCTTTTCTCTCCAAAAACCAACCCTTTTGTATGTTATGAAATAGCTTATTTGTATATGAAGTTGACTGCAATTTGGGAGAGAAATAAATATGTTTTGAACTGTTTGGGTATATTGTTTCATTGCTTTTTAGATGCAGCTCTTACGTGCTAATTTTATGCAAATATGGGACTGATATAGTACAAGTTTGGACAGGGTTAGAGGCAACATAGCAGTGCTGTTTTGTAGCAGTTTTGGAGTGGCGTGGCAGCTTGGTCCAGGACTGGCTTTGTATAGCATAGCAGAATATTTTTTAACATGCTTTTGGGCTAGTAGTAGCAGGCTTGGACTTGGAAGCATATCTGATTTTGGGGCTTTTTTAGACAACAACATTTGTAGCATGACACAAATCTGGTTTTATGGACAGATTTATGCAGCTTGTAACAAAGACATGGCATATTTATGGACAATATAGTGGCAAAGTTTGAAGATTGAGTCAAAGGAAAAAGTTCAAACAAGACAAAGCTTAGGATTTGTAACTTGCAATTTTTAACTTAAAAATGCAACCTTGTTGTTTACTTGAAAGCTTGTAACAACTTGAATTATCTTGAATTATGGTGAAAAGATGTCATGAAGTAATGAAATTAACATGTAAATAAAACACTTAGAAAAATTTCCAAGTCTTGCAAAGTTTGATTTTTGACTTTCTTGATTTCTTGATGATCAAATTTCATATTTTAAATGTCTTGATTAAATGTGATCTTTGAAACTCAAATTTGATCAAAAAGTCAAAGTTTGACTTTTCAGTGTACAGTTGACTTTTTCATCAGTTGACCAAATTTCATATATCAATCCACTGATCTTGGGAGATGAATTGAAATATACGATTAGGTCAAAATGATGTACTTGAATCCTTAAGACCATGTTTCAAACCAATAAGTAATGTATTGGGTCAAAAGTCAAAGATTGGTCATTCTTAGTCAAAACCCTAATTTTGACCATTTTGCCATTTTGATAATTTGAATAATTTTCTTGGAGAATTATGGTCTAATCTTGATCAAATGATACATATGACTTCAAAATGTTGATACTGGTCCAAAATCTTGAAGTTTGACTATACGTTGACCATAGTTGACTTTTTTCAAATACAGCTAAATTTAGGTCATCTGATTAATTGACTGAGTAATTTTGTGGTCCAAGACTTGAAACTTGACAGGACCAATCTTGAGGGTCCATAATAATCCATGAAAGTCATTTAAAATAATAGAAGTCCAATTATCCTTATGGAAACCAAAACCCTAATTTGAAGTATCAGTGTTGAGGAGATGGCTTGACCTAGTCAATACTTGTGCAAGCTTGAATCATTAAAGATCTTTGTGAGAAACACCTTGAGATAAGGGAGTGCAAATTTTGGGGTACAAAAATTATATTGATGAAGAAGTTTATGTGCACCAACCCCCTGGTTTTGAAATAGAAAAACATCCAGAATATGTTTATAAACTTAAGAAATTGTTATATGGTCTAAAACAAGCTCCTAGAGCATGGTATGAAAGACTAAGTGTAATACGGTGGGCGAACTGACTTGGGTGTTTTGCGTTTTATCGCAATTGTTGCAGATAGTAAGAGTTTCCGCCGACTTTTCTTTTTTCCAATAAAGGAAAGGGTGAAATGAACAGGAAAGACCTTTGAGATGTTTTCTTGAGTTCGGGGGGTAGGTTATGAAAAGGGAAGGTGTTAGAACCCTTTTCATCCAAAGTTATCTACGGGCTCTTAGTTGCTTGCTAGATCATTTGAAAATGCTTTGTTTGAAAAGGTGCTTTGTATTCGAAAATATTTTGCAGAATTCCTTTTTTGCGGCTAACTTTGTAATGATTCTCGTCTCTATAAGAATGCGTACGAAGTGTTGGTTTTTGAAAATTGTTTAAAGAGATGTTAGTTTTTTGAAAATGTTTTGAAAGTGTAAGTGTGGAAATGGTTTTAATTTGTGAGCAAGAAACTACGAGCGTCCTACCTACTCAAAAGGTCTATGTTCTTTTCCTCCTCATTTAGATGTTGCTATCTTACCATTGATTGGTAAGAAGCCCCGTCATTGGATGTGAAGGGACGGGCGTGGACCAATCGTATAGTAAAAATAGGCAACTTATGAGAGTTTTAGCAATTTTCGTAAGGGACTAGATCGTTTACCGAAGGCAACATCGAGGGACATCGAGGGACTATGATATTTTTTATCGAGGGTCTTGGCTAAAATGCCCATATTCGAGGGACATGACTATTTTCCAAGGCAACAACTGAGATTACCCTAGAGGTCACGTGTGAATAGTGTGTTTGATTACATGCATTTTTGTCTTTGAAATTAGGGTTTTCTAACGCTTGATTTTATCTTGCCATACACACCCTAATTAGTAACAATTTATATTAAAGCGGTAAATTGCGGAAAATAAAATCCTAAACTGTTACATCTATAGGGGATGGGGGATACAAATGTACAAATGGGGGGTTGAAAAGAAATAAAAGTCCAAATTATTACAACCATATTGAATAGAGAATAAAAAAATATAGAAAATATAAAGACAAACAAAAGGCAGCGCAAAAGAGAGAAACAACAAATCTTTCGATTCATGCAGCATACACCCTTCGATTCACACCCTTTTTTTTCGTTTGGGCCTTCAAAGCAATATGTTTTAAGTATGCATCCTTCGATTCACACACCCATTTTGTTTTCTTTCGTTTGGTACTGTGAAGCAGTGTGTATCGAATCCTGTATCCTTCGATTCACACAACCTCTTTTTATTTTGTTTGGGCCTGTAAAGAAGTATGTTCGAAGCTTAAGGCTTTGTGTCGAACCATGCTATTATTTTTACTCCAACATCGTTTTATGGTCTATACATGTTAGTTCTTAACATATAATTGACAAAAGGAAGACAGATGAAAGGTTAGTTCTTAACATATAGTTATCCTGTCTTGTTTCAGGTATTAATCTACAATCGGTTGTTCACAGATAGTTGTTCTATCTTGTTTCAGGTATTAATCTGGAACTTGTTAAAAATTGATGATGATATTTGTTTGTTGATCTTTCCTGAAAAGGTAAAGAATTAGTTGTATGCAATGTCATGATGCATAACACACATTGTGTCATGATGATCTCAAAATAAATGAGATTGTGCTATATGTATTTGTGATGCATATGCTATGATGTTTTGTAAAGTAAATGTATGAATGAAATATATGAACTGATCAGTTGTTCATTGTAGCGTTGTTAAATTGAGGGAAAATAAATCCCTGATTTCTACTGGGGATGAAGAATGTGATTCTTCATTATTTGTTTAGAATATTTCCACTAGGAATTCCTGTTTTATTATTTGAGGAGAAATCCGCTGGGGGACATTGATCTTGGCTTGAGAGTTCAAGAGTTCAAGAGTTTTAGTTGTTTGTTTCTCTATTGGGGAGTTAACAACTTGTTGGGGATAGTAAAGTTAACTATTATCTGGTAGGATTCCAGGATTTGCAGTAACTCACTGGGATAGTGGTAAACTCTATTGGGGAAGAGGAGTTTTATCCGTTGATTTATATTAGTCTAAGAGAAAGACTCATACTGGGGAATATGTAGTTTGTTGGGGAAATAAACCCTATTAAAGAGAATATTTGACAATCTGCAGGGGAGGTGTTTTCTTTTAGGGAGAAATCCACACGACTCCTTTTTTAAGACTAACTCAACTACGGATGAAGAATTTGATTCTTCATTATTTGTTGAAATTGAATTGCTAGGAGATGGACTTCTGTGGCTAGAGAAATAAACTCTACCGGGAAAAGAAAAATATGTAAACTGGTTGGGGATTTTTATGAAGCCCTGTTGGGTGAAACCAAGAAGTTAATGAACCATGTTGTGGAATTCTTCAAGATGCTAGGGAGATGATTGGAGATTCTTGCTCTATAGGGGATGTCAGAAACTCTGAAATCAATAGGTTGTATGCTGAGGAGATGGCACTGGCTTCGCGGGAGGATGTCTTTGTCTCTGTATCTATTGTGGGATGTATCTGCGAGGATTTGCAGATGGTTTTTTAGACATTATCCCGTTTCTTAAAGACATTGGTAACTATCCTTTGGTTTTTTATGCGTCTATTTGTAAATGGTGATTATATTCAAATGCATACGTTAAAAATAATCACTGGACATTTTTGCAAAACAAAACAGAAAAATAAAAACAAATAGTATATGCACTTTCCAAGAGGTAATTTTTGTATTAATTTGAAGAAGTCTGCCTATAACAGTCGTTTTTGTACAAGGAGACAGACATCCTAGTAAGAGAATTCCATCTTAAGAATGAAACTATACAAAGCCGTATACAAAGAGAAAACAACTATGTGAAATGATCTCATTGGATTCCCATTCTGCTATTGCCTTTATATCTTTGAGTGTCTCATCACTTTGATGTTTGACCGAAGCTGACTGGATTGATTAGTACCATTTGAATTTGACACTTGATACTGAAGTCTGTCTATGAGGTGATCCAACGAGACATAGTTGTACGCTTTTAATCCCTAACTTTTTCCTGGACCTCCCTTTCGGGTTTTCCGTCCACCGGGATACCCTTTTTTGCCCAAGTCGTCTTTTCAGGTTTTCGACTTGCCCAAACCGCCTTTCGGGTGTACATATTTTTTCATGTATGTATCCCTAACTTTTGCCCGAACCCTTTTGGTTCGCCGGGATGCCCTTATTTTTTCCTAGGCTAGTCAACCTAGTAGGTCTCTATTTATGCACATTATCTTTTAACTATGTCTGCGTTTACAGGATGTGGAAGGTCGTCACCGTCCATAATGGTTAATACCATGGCTCCACCAGAAAATATGTTCTTGATAACAAATGGTCCTTCGTATGTGGAAGTCCATTTTCCCCTTGGATCACTTTGTGGCAGGATAATGCGCTTGATTACTAGGTCTTCAACTCTATATTCCTGACATCTGACCTTGTTGTTAAAAGCTTTGATCATACGTTTCTGGTACATCTGACCATGACAGACAGCCGCAAGCCTTTTCTCGTCAATGAGGTTCAATTGGTCAAGTCTAGTCTGAACCCATTTATCTTCATTCAAACCTGAATCCTTCATTATTCCCAAGGAAGGGTAATGATGTTGAATCTTGAATTATGCGCAGAGCTTAGTGATCATAGTATTATTGAGATTGGTACCATTATCTGTGATGATTATTTCTAGAGTACCATATTGACACATAAGGTTATATCTCATGAACAGGGCCACGATGTTCTTGGTAATAGAAGCAAATGAGGCTACCTCGACCCACTTTGTGAAGTAATCAATGGCAACCAGGACGAAGCGGTGCCTATTAGAAGTGGTAGGTCTAATCTCTCTGATCATATTGATGCCCCACATTGCGAAAGGCCAGGGAGCAGTCAAGACATTCAAGGGAACTGGAGGCACATGTACTTTATCAGCATAGATCTGGCACTTGTGACAAGTTCTAGAATGCCGATAACACTCTGCTTCCATAGTTAACCAATAGTATCCTGCCCTCAGAATCTTCTTAGCCATTGCGTGCCCACTAAAATGGGTGCCAAAGGTACCTTTGTGCATACCCGCCATGATCCTCTCTGCTTCACTCTTTCCTACACACTAAAGTAAAGTAGAATAGTGGTTGCGTTTGTAGAGGATTCAATTACTGAGGAAAAAATTGGCAGTGAACCTTCTTAGGGACTTCTTATCAATGACGGAAGCTCCCTCGAGATACTCTTGGGCCTTGAGGTATCTTTTCACTGCATGGAACGAAGGTTTGTCCCCTACTTCTTCAGTATCCACCTCAAAACAGTATGTTGGTTCGTCTAATCTCTCAATGGTGATCTAAGGAGCTTCATTATCCCATCTGACTTTAAACATGGATGACATAGTAGCTAGCGTGTCTGCTAATTAATTTTATTCTCGTGGAAAATGTTCAAAGGTAACTTCTTCAAAGTGTAGAATCAGCGTCAATACATGCTCTCAGTAAGGGATGAGATTAGGGTGCTTCGTGTCCCATTCTCCTTTGATTTCACTGATTACCAAGGCCGAGTCTCCAAATACATTCAAGAATTTGATTCTCAATTCGATAGCATCTTTGAGACCCATAATGCATGCTTCATATTCAGCCATATTGTTGGTACAGTTGAAACATAGCCTGGCAGTGAAAGGTGTATGACAGCCTTCGTAAGATATAATCATAGCATCGATGCCATTACCAAGTGCGTTGGAAGCTCCATCAAACACCATAGTCCATAGGGATCCTTTCGCGGGTCCGTCATACGGTCCAAGTTCTTCATAATCATTCACTAACATGATGTCCTCGTTCGGGAACTCAAAATTCATGGATTGATAGTCGTCCACAGTCTAATGAGCCAAATGATAAGCTAGTACACTTCCTTTTATTGCCTTTTTGGTAGTGTACTAAATGTCGTATTTGGTAAGGACCATTTGCCATCTTGTTATTCTTCCAGAGAGAGCGGGCTTCTCGAATATGTATTTGATAGGATCCATTTTAGATATCAATAAGGTAGTGTGAGTCTGTATATATTGTCTTAGCCGGCGAGCAGCCCATGCCAGACCGCAACAAGTTTTCTCGAGCAGTGAGTATCTTGTTTCATAGTCGGTAAACTTTTTTCTCAGGTAGTATATTGTGTGCTCTTTTCGGCCAGACTCGTCATACTGCCCCAACACACACCCCATTGAATTTTCTAATATTGTTAAGTACATGAACAAAAGTCTTCCTTCAACCAGCGGCATAAAAATGGGAGGTTCTTGAAGATACTCCTTGATTCTGTCAAAGGAAGTCTGGCAGTCGTCATTCCACTTCACTACTTGATCTTTCTTTAGTTGTTATAAGATTTGCTCACAAGTAGCGGTTAGGTGGGAAATGAATTTGGCAATGTAGTTTAGACGTCCTAAGAATCCCCTAACCTCCTTCTCGGTGTAGGGAGCTGGCATCTCTAGAATATCTCTAACCTTCATAGGATCTACTTCGATACCTTTTCCGCTGACAACGAAACCTAATAGCTTACCAGATCTTACTCCAAAGGTGCACTTGTTCGGATTCAGTCTTAACTTGTATTTCTTCAGTCTTTCAAACAGTTTCTACAAATGATCCAAGTGTTCTTCTTCAGTCTGAGACCTGGCTATCATATCGTCGATGTAGACCTCTATCTCGTGATGGATCATATCATGAAATAATGCTACCATATCACACTGATAGGTTGCCCCAATGAAATTCAACCCAAATGGTATAACTTTGATGCAGAAGGTGCCCCACTGCGTGACGAAAGTTGTTTTCTCCATATCTTCAGGCGCCATTTTAATCTGGTTATACCCGGAGAAACCATCCATGAAGGAGAACACCTTATGTTGCTCGGTGTAGTCAACCAGAACATCAATATGGGGAAGGAGAAAGTCATCATTGGGGCTCGCCCTATTCAAATCTTTGTAATCCACACACATGTTCCCTTTGCCATCCTTTTTAGGTACTGGTACCACGTTTGCAACCCATTGTGGATAAGAAGTTACAGCTAAGAATCTGGCGTTAAATTGTTTCATAACCTCGGCCTTGACCTTTTCTGACATTTCAGGCCGCATACGACGAACCTTTTGCTTCACTGGAGGATAGTCTTCTTTCGTTGGTAGACAATGAACCACAATATTAGTGTCTAGTCCCGGCATGTCTTTGATGACCAGACAAATATCTCAATGTAGTCATGTAACATATGGATTAACCGCTCCTTGACACTATGCTCCAATTCGGCACCTATCTTGACTTCCTTTTAGTCCTCTTCAGTACCCAAGCTTACCGTCTCGACTGGCTCTTCATGAGGTTGTATCGCTCTTTCCTCCTGTTGTAACAGTCTAGCAAGTTCTCCAGGTAGTTCATAATCTTCCTCAACTTCATTCTCAGTTTGGTAGATTGGATTTTCAAAGTCATAACTGGCAATAGCACAACCGTTATCAATGGGATCCATAGTGGATATGGATCTACAGTTTGATATGTGGGTGTGTGTAAGAGAGCATAGCTATTTTGATAAAGTAAAAAGCAGAAAAGAAAGACAAAGAGTGCAAAAATTTGTATGCAAAACGTCTAATGATTTATTTATGACATATGAAATTGAAATGATAACCCTTACAAACAAACCATTATGCCTTGGGTAAGACACATGGCTTTAGAGTATAAATTGTTCAAATATTACATATCCCAAAAAGAAAATAAAAAGACAATTACTCCTTGATGAATGTAACGGGAACAAAGTCTCTAGTTGTCCAATTTTTGAGTCCACCGTTGGTAGTAGGGAAGATCCAATTTTCCAGGTCGCAATCTGTCAGTGTCTTATACAGTGTTGACTCCATGGTTGTTGATGCGTAATGGTGGTCCTCCGGCACGAGCACGACAGATGGCTTTTTGAGCTCCTGAATGAAACCCAAACCAAACTTGTCAGACTTGTAAGGGATGTAAGATAGTTGGCCCCAAATAGTGCACCCACCTTCTTCAATCACAGCCCTGACATCCTTCAGAGAAGCCATCTTTAGTGGAGGTCTGGTAATTTCTAGAACAGCAGTGGCAGCTTTGGTAATAGCAATTATCTGAGGAACCTCTTCAAAATTCTGGCAGGGGGTCTAAATGAACTCTCTGTCCATCTCGACATATCTGAAAGAGTTCAGGTGGCTCACCATATACTCTTCTTCACTATGGACTGAAACAATCTTTCCATTAACCGGATACTTTAACATCTGATGCAAAGTGGAAGTGACAACATCGGCCCCATGAATCCGAGAGCGTCCCAACAAACAAGAGTAAGACGGGAAAATGTACATCACATAGAAAGTGGAGCCAAAAGTTTGGGAACCAACTTTAATAGCAATGTCCACCTCCCTGTGTACCATTCTCTTAGAATCATCAAAAGCCCTCACCACAATGTTATTGAGCTTCGAAGTCAGTCCTTCACAGTCCAATCTATCTAAAGCACCCTTGGGTAGAACATTTATCGACAAACATGTATCAACTAGAACATGAGCCAGGGTAGTGCCCCTGCACTCAATAGAGGCATGTAGGGCATCATTATGCTTTCTTCCTTTAGACGTCAAATCAGCACCGGAGAAACCAAGTCCATTGTGAGCAGTTAGACTAGCGACACAATTCTCGAATTGGTCTGAAGAAGTCTCTTGTGGCACATTAGAGGGTTTGAGGAGCTTCACCAAATCCTTAGCATGAGCTTCAGAGCATAACAGTAAAGCCAACATTGAAATTTTTGAGGGGGTTTGCCCCAATTGTTCCACAATATTGTAGTCACTTTTGCATATGATTTTCAGTATCTTTAGGAATGGTTTCTTTAGGTGCCTCCATCCGGGCAGGCTCAACCAATTCTTCATTTCCCCGAGTCTTGGCTGACTCAATAGCAGGAATAGCAACATGAGTGACAGTAGGAGTAGCAACAGGAGTAACAATAGGAACATTAGCAGGGATGACTAAAGGAGTGGCAATAGTCCTCAGAGAGATTTTAGAAGAGAAGATCCTTTCGCTTCTGGTAATTTTACTGGTCCCAACAATGTTGTTGATGTTAGGATCAGTATCTTCAACAACTTCATCTTTGATAGACAATAGGTCTTTCTTGACGCCATGGTAGTAGACGTCCGCTCCATAGCCTTATCGGAGGAATATGGTATTGTCCTAGGAAAAGTAATAATTAAAGGACCAACCTTAGGAGTGGATGTAATCCTTATAGGTCTTTTGGAGGAGACCCTAGGAGAATTGTCGGAAATGGTAATAATTGATATATCTTCACACAGACTTCTCGTAGAGGGAGTCTTCTCTAACAAACTTTCCTTGTTATCCATCAGGCATTGGACACCTATCTTCAACAACAAGCAACCATTGGGTAGAGACGTACATACATGGCAACCTTCACCATAACCCGGAAATAAACCGGCTCGCAAGAGACTTCTTAACAATCGGCAGAGGAGTAGCTAGTTCATCAACAGAAGAAACAAACAGGTCGTTATCAACAACATTAACACTTTGAACATGCTTGGGAATTGTGCAAGTATCACATTAGGGGTCTCGGGAGGGTCAAATTCATACTCCTTTGCCTCAATAATATGCTGAACTTTATTCTTCAGAGCCCAACAATCATTTTTATCATGCCCTGGACTGTTGGAGTGGTAGGCACATCGAGCATTTGGATTATAACGGGGAGGATATAGTGTTTGGATTTTGTGGAGGCTCCTTCAGAGTGACCAGATTAGACTTCAACAAGTGTGGAAAAACCTGAGATAAGGACATGTTAAGTCGGGTGAATTGTCTTCTACGTGCATCCTGCATGTGTTGATTGTTTTGTTGTTGAGTCGATACGAGGTTAGATATCATTACAGCTCCCGCCGTTGGACGGTGTTCAATTTTGCTTTGATTCTTTTGACCATAGGAAACACTTACTTATTTCTTCCCAGAGAATGGTTTTTACTGTACTTGAATACACATCTCTCTAAATCTTACCGCTCTTGATACCAGCTTCTACTCGTTCGCCTATCAATATCAGCTCGGTGAACCCATCTGAAGAGCTCCCGATCATATGTTTGAATAATGGGCCTGACAAAGTTCCCAAGAACATATCTACCAGCTCTCTATCAGACAAAGGAGGATGGACTCTTCTTGCAAGATATCTCCATTTCTGGGCATAATCTTTGAAGCCCTCGCTGGAACCCATAGACATGCTTTGAAGTTGTGTACGGGTTGGAGCAAGGTCAGCGTTGTATTGGTACTGCCTGTAGAAAGAAGCAGCCAGGTCCTCCCAGTTGGGGATGTTGGTACCTTCTAACTGATAGAACCATTCTAATTGATTCCACGATAAACTTTCCTGGAATAAATGTTCCCATAAATTCCTATCAGCGGTGTGAGGCTGGATCTTCCTGACATAAGACCTTAGATGCAGCTTAGGACATGAAACCCCGTCATATTTAGCAAATGTTGGAACCTTGAACTTCGGTGGGATGATCACTCCAGAAACCAAACCTAATTCTTCAAAATTCAGACCAAGTAGTCTCTGAATTTCCATGGCATTGAGACAATCTTCCAGTTGTTTATATTTGTCATCAGCGGGAGGATATTGTTCTTCAGCGTAGTCAGTCTCTTCTTTGTCAGACCCTAGACAGTGGTCCCCTTATTTTGTCTTCTCTTCCTGATTGTCTCCCTCATTTTACGGAGTTTCAAATTCTAGAGCTCGCTTTGCTGGTTCTCTGAATCTCCTTCCCAAATTCATCACACCCATTGGTTTCTTTATCTTTTTCTTCTTGTCTTTGATCATGAGATCCTTTAGGTCCTCTTGTCCTTTAGCCAGAGCCAGGAACATCTGTTGGAATTGAACATTTTGTGCTTGAAGGTCTTTCACTATTTGTTCGATATCCATCTTACTGAAATAAACAGTAGAAAGATAAGGAAACCTGTTATGGAAAACCTGTTTATGTTATGATGCATGAACGTGCATATGCAAATGATTTCAAGGATTTTTAAGATTCAAATTTGTTTAGACAAAAAGGAACAAACATTAATTGTATTAAATAGTTCAAATTGCTTACAACATGCCTCTTTAGCTTACAGTGGAAGGAACAAAAATACAGAATAAACTTTCTAAAACAAAAACAAATTAAGCCTCCCACGAGCGCATCCTCTTTGGTTCAATGTAGGCGTTCAAACTCTGCTCCTCATGGAGTTTTCTCGTGAGCTCTAGAACCTTTTTCTCGCTTGCGTAGCACTGGGCTTCAAAGGTGTCTCGCTCCCCCTTTAGCTGAATCCAAGCTCTTTGCAATTCTTCAAGAGAAGTAGGCATATTAGGATAAAGAACAGTATATGGAACGTCTCCTTCGGCAACAAGCTCCATGGTGATTGGTAAAATGGCCTCATAAGGCATCATAATATTTTGAGTGCGAGCTCACACCCACTTAAGGTAAGGCTCAAGGGGAATGGAATTTTTATGTCCCAATCTCTTACTATTCACTTTGTTTATCATTCTCCAATCTCGTATGAACCTTTGAAGATAACCTTGGTCATCGCCATCGTAATCGAATACCAAACCTTGGATGAGTGCATCATGGGGTCCATCCCTTCGTGCATACCCAAACTATCATAAATCCAGACAAGGATTGTAGGTAATACCTCCCATAATGCCAAGTAAAGGGACATTAGGGAATTCCCCGCAACAGTCGATAATAGTAATGTCCTCCAAAGATCGAGAACACCAATGAATATCTGAATGCCTGAGAGACATCAACCTATTAGACCATCTCATTCCTTGCTCATTTTTCAAAACAAATCGAGGTAGGTGCGAAGTAAACCACCTAGCCAACAGAGGAGTGCAACACATGATGATCCCCATTCTCTTCATGGTGCGAGAGTGAAGAGAATGCAAGATGTCCCCAAGCAAAGTAGGCATCAAATTGCGAGATATAAAATTTTTGACTGTGTTCACATCTATAAGTTGGTCAGGATTGGGAAATAGTACCATCCCATAGATAAGAAGATCCAAAACTTCTTAAAAGGCTTGTAAATCCAAAGTATCCCAACAATCTTGAGCCTTATCCAACAAAAACTTGGATAGAAACCCTTTGCCACCACTTCTTGTTTCACAGTTAGCCACGACGTCGGATCGTTGCAAATGTAGAGCTCGAGCAATCTCCTTAGGTCTCGGGTCTCTTTCAATACCATTGAAAGGTAATTGATCAAGAATAGGAATTCCCAAGAGTTGAGAGAATTCTTCCATGGTAGGCACAAGTTGTTAATCAGGAAAGGTAAAGCAATGGTGTAAAGGGTCGAAGAACTGAAAAACCACCTTCATCATGTCTTCATCAAGGCTTGAGGTAACCTGATTGAGAAGTCGACCATATATTTTGGTGAACGGAGAATTCTCAGGAATCCTTGATGATAATTATTCGAGTTGAAGAGGCACTCGTACTAGGTTTACTTGGATAGTATTCCTGTGAGTGGGAGTCATGTCCTACAAAACAGAACAAAAATAAATCTCTAGATCCTTGAAATGGTTAGTGTAAAATACTATGGTATGATGTCATGATGTTATATACAAGTGAACAAAGCAAACAAGTCTTTATGTACAAATAATCATATACACACAAAGAAGACAAGTCCTTAGGTTTAGACTTGCATGGAGGTTTATAGGTAAGTACCCTCTTGAAGTTTAGTTGGATTAACCTATCGTACAAAGTAATCGAGTTCTAGGGGATCTCAATATCATTGATCTTTCTTCATTGGGAATTTCTTCAACGCAAGCCTCTTTATTGGCGACCGAAATATCCCAAAAGTCAGATCTCAATTAGTGTAGCATCAAGTATCAACCACTTCGGACTTCACCAAAGTCGGCTTTCTCACTACTTCCTAATGTCCAAGTTGTTCAATTAATGGTTCTAAGGTCAACTAGTGCTTCATGACACCACACAGCGTCCCCGTAGTCTCCTTGACTACTCAAGGACTACCGGTACCAACAAATGTGTCACACTAACACAGCTATCGCTTTAACCATGTCGGTATACCCTGCACGGTCCCTATGATCTATTGCTACTTACCTAAAAGGTGCCCCAGATCCGGGTGTATGATCAAAACAAAACCCAAACAAGGACCAAAAAAATGTAAAGCAAGCAAGTCAAACGAATAAAGCATTATAAAGGTGATCTAACTCTAAGGAAACCCCACTTTTAAATTTATCCCCAGCAGAGTCGCCAGTTCTGTAATAGGGTGGGAGAACTGACTTGGGTGTTTTGCATTTTATCGCAATTGTTGCGGATAGCAAGAGTCGCCACCGACATTTCTTTTTTACAAAAAAAGGAAAGGGTTAGAAGAACAAGAAAGACCTTTGAGATGTTTTCTTAAGTTCGGTGGGTAGGTTATGAAAAGGGAAGGTGTTAGCACCCTTTTCATCCGTAGTTATCTGCGAGCTCTTAGTATCTTGCTAGATCATTTGAAAATGCTTTGTTTGAAAAGGTGCTTTGTGTTTGAAAATATTTTCTAAAATTCCTTTGTTGCGGCTAACTTTGTAATGATTCTCGTCTCTATAAGAATGCGTACAAAGTGTTGGTTTTTGAAAATAGTTCAAAGAGATGTTTTTTTTAAGATGATCTGAAAGTGTAAGTGTGGAAATGGTTTTAATTTGTGAGCAACCAACTACGAGCGTCCTACCTACTTAAAAGATATTTCTTATGTTCCTACTCCTTTAGATGTTGTTATCTTACCATTGATTAGTAAGAAGCCTCATCGTTGGATGTGAAGAGACGGGCGTGGGTCAATCGTATAGTCATAGAAGGCAGCTTATGATACATTTTAGCAATTTTTGTAAGGGACTAGATCGTTTACCGAAGGCAACATCGAGGGACATCGAGGGACTACAATATTTTTTTATCGAGGGTCTTTGCTAAAACGCCCATATTCGAGGGACATGACTATTTTCCGAGGAAACAAGCGAGATTACCCTAGAGGTGCACGTGTGAATAGTGTGTTTGATTGCATGCATTTTTGTCTTTGAAATTAGGGTGTTCTAACAGTTGATTTTATCTTGCCATACACACCCTAATTACTAACAATTTATATGAAAGCGGTAAATTACGGAAATTAAAATCCTAAACTATTACATCGTTAGGGTATGGGGGATACAAATGTACAAATGGGGGTTGAAAAGCAATAAAAGTCCTAATTATTACAACCATATTGAATGGCAAAGAAAAATATATATAAAATATAAAGACAAAAAAAGGCAGCACAAAAGAGAGAAACAACAAATCTTTCAATTCATGCAGCATGCACCCTTCGATTCACACCTTTTTTTTTCGTTTGGGCCTGCAAAGCAATATGTTTGAAGTATGCACCCTTCGATTCACACACCCCTTTTGTTTTATTTCATTTGGGACTTCTAAGTAGTGTGTATCAAAACCTGCATCCTTCGATTCACACAACCTCTTTTTCTTTTGTTTGGGCCTGTAAAGCAGTATGTTCGAAGCCTAAGGCTTTGTGTCGAACCATGCTATTATTTTTTACTACAACATTTTTTATGGTCTATACAGGTTAGTTCTTAACATATAATTGACAAAAAGGAATAAAAATGAAAGGTTAGTTTTGAAGGCAATGATTATTTACATGATATGCTTGAAATGAAGGGTTTAAAATCAGGAAGACTTACCTTGAATTTGGAGTTGGTGTTTTGAACTTTGAGTTATTGCCCTAGATATTCTTGAATTCGAAAGAAAAAAACAGGGGTATTGTGTTTCTTTGGTTCTGGATTCGAAATAAAAGAAAAGAAGTGTTATGTTTCTTTGGTTCTGGATTTGAAAGAAAAGAAAAGAAGTGTTGTGTTTCTTTGGTTTTGGATTCGAAAGAAGAGAAACAAAGGTGTGGGTTTTTTGGTTCTGGGTTTAAGATTGTTTTAAGTGTTCTCTCCTCTCTTTTCATTGCCAACAAACCTCTCTCAAGCCACTTAAAAAAATCCCCTCTTAGATGTGTTGTGAAACATCTTATTTATAAAAGAGTTTTGCTGGGGTTTTAGGGGGCAAAACAAATGAAATTTGAACAGTTTGGGTATGTTGTTTTCATAGCTTTCGAGGTGCAGCTCTTGTATGCCAATTTCATGCAAATATGGAACTTAGAGAATGCAGGCTTGGACTGGTTTAAGGGAAGCATAGAAGGACTGTCTTGCAGCATTTTTGGAGTGTTGTGGCAGCTTGGTGCAGGGTTGTTTCATGGCAGCACAACAGACTGTTTTTTGACATGGTTTTAGGCTGTTATATGGATAGTGCAGCAAGCTTAGGCTTGGCATCAAATAGGACTTTGTTCAATAGTCTTCAACCAGACTCATGAAAAGACAAAACACCAATTGTGTGTTCTTCGAATGGGCCATATTGTATGTCCTTCGAATGGTCCAAATGCATGTTCTTCGAATGGACCATATTGTATGTCCCTCGAATGGTCCAAATGCATGTTCTTCGAATGGACCATATTGTATGTCCTTCAAATGGTCCAAATGCATGTTCTTCTAATGGACCATATTGCACGTCCTTCGAATGGGCCAAAATGCATGTTCTTTGAATGGACCATATTGTATTCCCTTCAAATGGTCCAAATGCATGTTCTTTGAATGGACCATATTGCATGTGCTTCGAATGATCTGAATGCATGTTCTTCGAATGGACCATATTATATGTCCTTCAAATGGTCCAAATGCATTTTCTTCGAATGGACCATATTCATCTGAATGTACCATTCAAAGAACATGCATTTGGACCATTCGAAGGACATATAATATGGTCCATTCGAAGAACATGCATTCGGATCATTCAAAGGACATGCAATAGGGTCCTTTCAAAGAACATGCATTTGGGCCATTCAAAGGGAATACATTTCGAATGGACCATATTCATCTGAATGTACCATTCGAAGCAGGTTGCTCAAAGGAAGCCAATGCCCAGTCGAAGCTTTGTGAATCCAAGCAAGCTTTCTTTTCTTCAATTTTGTCCAAAAAAATCAATTTTATCTGCATTTCCCTTTCAACAGTTTCCTCTTTGACTTGATGCTTGAAAAACCCAATATGATCCATGGAAACTATATGGGGCATTAAAAATCCAATTGTACTTGTGCAAACTTGAACTTTTGAAAATCCTTGTGAGAAAATGTCTTGAGAAAAGAGAGGGTAAAGTTTGGGGTACAAAAACTGCCCTGTTCAATCTTCTCAATCCTGAAGAGTTAGATTAGCGAGTCCGTCATTCGTGACTTGAAGGTAGAAGATGATTGAACACTAGAGTGCCTAGAAATTTGCACTAGACCATGTGTTAGTTGATTGTGTAGGGAATGGGCTTACGGATGCCATTCGGAGAGGTGATAGAGTGTGTGTCGGAGATGGGCTTACAGATGCCATCCAGAGTGACTGTTGGTAGTGATTGGAAGAAGTATCATGATAAATCTTTGGTCGATTTATACTGAAACAGTAGATGTCTTGAAGGAAGTGTTTTTTATGTAGATAGTCGCCCCGTCTTATTTCGAGAATTGATCTACAATCAAGTTTGTTGGTAAACCCAGTCTATTTCGGGAGTTAATATCATTTATGATAAAGATAGTCACCCTGTCCGGTTTCGGGAATTGATCTTTACCTGACAAAAAAGAAAGAAAGAAAGATAGTTTCCACGTCCTGTTTCGGGAGTTAATCTTAAATCTTGCTCATGTAGATAGTTGTCCTGTCATGTTTCAGGTGTTAATCTACAATCAGTTGTTCTCAGATAATTGTCATGTCTTGTTTCAAGTATTAATCTAGAACTTTCTTTTTGTTGGTCGTAGAGATAGTTTCCCTGGCTTGTTTCAGGAATTAATCTCTTACCTAATGAGAAAGAAAGACAGTTTCCCCGGCTTTTTTCGGGAGTTAATCTTCAATCTGCTCATGTAGATAGTTGTCATGTCTTGTTTCAGGTATTAATCTACAATCAGTTGTTCATAGATAGTTATCCTGTCTTATTTCAAGTATTAATCTGGAACTTGTTGAAAATTGATGATGATATTTGTTTGTTGATCTTTCATGAAAAGTTGAAGAATTAAATGTATGTAATATCATGATTCATGACACACATTGTGTAATGATGATCTCAAAATAAATGAGATTGTGCTTTATGTATTTGTGATGCATATGTTATAATGTTTTGTAAAATAAATGTATGAATGAAATATATGAACTGATCAGTTGCTCATTATAGCACCGTTGAATTGAGGGAAAATAAATCCCTGACTGTTATCGGGGATGAAGAATGTGATTCTTCATTATTTGTTTAAAATGTTTCCACTGGGAATTCCTGTTTTTTTGTTTGAGGAGAAATCCGCTGGGGGATGTTGATTTTGGCTTGAGAAATCTTTGTGGAGAGTGTTGATTTCTGCTTGGGGAAAAGAGTTCATGAGTTTTAGTTGTTCGTTGCTCTACTGGGAAGTTAAAAACTTGTTGTGGATAGTAAAGTTAACTGTTATCTGGTCGGACTCCAGGCTTTGCAGTAACTCACTGGGATAGTGGTAAACTCCACTGGGGAAGAGGAGTTTTGTCCATTGATTTGTATTGGTCTAAGAGAAAGACTCATACTGAGGAATTTGTAGTTTGTTGGGGAAATAAACCTTATTGAAGAGAACATTTTACAATCTGCAGGGGAGGTGTTTTCTTTTAGGGAGAAATCCACACGGCTCCTTTTTTAAGACTAACTCAACTGGGGATGAAGAATGTGATTCTTCATTATTTGTTGAAATTGAATTGCTGGGAGATGGACTTCCGTGGCTAGAGAAATAAAATCTACTGGGGAAAGAAAACTCAGAAACTACTTGGGGATTTTTATGAAGCCCTATTAGGGGAACCCAAGAAGTAAATGAACCATGTTGTGGAATTCTTCAAGATGTTGGGGAGATGATTGGACATTCTTACTCTGCAGGGGATGTCGGAAATTCTGACATCAATAGGGTGTATGCTGAGGAGATGGCAGTGGCTTCGCAGGAGTACTTCTCTATCTCTGTATCTATTATGGGATGTATCTGCAGGGATTTGCAGATGGCTTTTTAGACATTGTCCCATTTCTTAAAGCCATTTGTAACTATCCTTTTGTTTTTATGCGTGTATTTGTAAATGGTGATTATATTCAAATGCATATGTTAAAAATAATCACTGGACATTTTGAAAAAGAAAACAGAAAAATAAAAACAAATAGTTTATGCACTTTCCAAGAGGTAATTTTTTTATTAATTTGAAGAAGTCTGTCTATAACGGGCGTTTTTGTACAAGGAGATAGACATCCTAGTAAGATAATGTTGTCGTAAGATTGAAAACTATACAAAGTTGTATACAAAGAGAAAACAGCTATGTGAAATGATCCCATTGGATTCCCATTCTACTGTTGCCTTAATATCTTTGAGCGTCTCATCACTTTGCTGCTTGATCGAAGCTGACTGGATTGATTAGTACCATTTGAATTGGACACTTGATACTGAAGTCTGTCTGTGAGGTGATCCAACGGCACAAAGTTGTATGCTTTTAATCCCTAACTTTTTCCTGGACCGCCCTTTCGAGTTTTCAGTCCATCGGGATACCCTTTTTTGCCCAAGCCGCCTTTTCAGGTTTTCAACTTGCCAGGTGTATAAATTTTTTCATGTATGTATCCCTAACTTTTTCCCGGACCCTTTTGGTTCGCCGGGATGCCCTTATTTTTTCCTAGGCCAGTCAACCTAACGGGTCTCTATTTATGCATAGTATCTTATAACTATGTCTGTGTTTACAGGATGTGGAAGTTCTTCACCATCCATAGTGGTTAATACCATGGCTCCACCAGAAAATATGTTCTTGATCATAAATAGTCCTTCGTATGTGGGAGTCCATTTGTCCCTAGGAGCACTTTGTGGCAGGATAATGCGCTTGACTACTAGGTTGTCAACTCGATATTCCTAACGTCTGACCTTCTTGTTAAAAGCTTTGATGATACGTTTTTGGTACATCTGACCAAGACAGGCAGTTGCGAGCCTTTTCGCGTCAATAAGGTTCAATTGGTCAAGTCGAATCTGAATCCATTCATCTTCATTCAAACCTGCATCCTTCATGATTCTCAAGGAAGGGATCTGAACATCAATTGGTATGACAACTTCCATATTGTATACCAGAGAGAAAGGAGTTTCCCTTGTTGACGTGCATACTAAGGTACGGTAACCATGAAGATCAAATGGTAATATTTCATGTCAGTCTTTGTATGTCACTGTCATCTTCTACAGGATCTTCTTGGTGTCTTTATTGGCAGCCTCAATAGCGCGATTCATCTTCGATCAGTAAGGAGAAGAGTTATGATGTTGAATCTTGAATTATGCACAGAGCTCGGTGTTTATAGTATTATTGAGATTGGTACCATTTTCTGTGTATTCTTTCTGGAGTACCATACCGACAGATAAGGTTATGTCTGGTGAAATAGACAACGACGTTCTTGTTAACAGAAGCAAATGAGGCTTCCTCGACCCATTTACTGAAGTAATCAATGGCAACAAGGATGAAGCGGTGCCCATTAGAAGAGGTAGGTCTAATCTCTATGATCATATTGATGCCCCATAATGCGAAAGGCCAGAGAGCATTCAAGACATTTAAGGGAACTGGAGGCACATGTACTTTATCAGCATGGATTTGGTACTTGTGACATGTTCGGGAATGCCGATAACACTCTGCTTCCATAGTGGACTAGTAGTATCATGCCCTCAGAATCTTCTTAGCCATTGTGTGCCCACTAGAATGGGTGCCAAAGGTGCCTCCGTGTATATCCTCCATGATCCTATATGCTTCACTCTTGTCTACACATCGAAGTAAAGTAGAATCGTAGTTGCGTTTGTAGAGGATTCTGTTACTGAGGAAAAACTTGGCAGTGAATCTTCTTAGGAACTTCTTATCATTGACGGAAGCTCCATCAGGATACTCTTAGGCCTCGAGGTATCTGTTCACTTCATGGAACCAAGTTTTGTCTCCTACTTCTTCAGTTTTCACCTCATAACAGTATGTTGGTTCGTCTTATCTCTCAATGGTGATCTGAGGAGCTTCATTATCCCATCTGACTTTAAACATGGATGACATGGTCGCTAGCGCGTCTACTAATTGATTTTCTTCAAAGTGTGGAATCAGCATCAACACATGCTCTCGGTAAGGGATGAGATTAGGGTGCTTTGTGTCCCATTCTCATTTGATTTTACTGATTACCAAGGCCGAGTCTCCAAATACATTCAAGAATTTGATTCTCAATTCGATATCAGCTTTGAGACCCATAATGCATGCTTCATATTCAACCATATTGTTGGTACAATTGAAATATAGCCTGGAAGTGAAAGGAGTATGACAGCCTTCGGGAGATATGATCACAACATTGATTCCATTGCCAAGTCAGTTGGAAGCTCCGTAAAAAACCATAGTCCATCGGGATCCTTGTTCAGGTCCGTCATACGGTCTAAGTTCTTCATAATCATTCACTAACATGATGTCCTCGTCCGAGAACTCAAAATTCATGGATTGATAGTCGTCCACAACCTGATGAGCCAAATGATCAGCTAGTACACTTCCTTTTTATTTCCTTTTGGGTAGTGTACTGAATGTCGTATTCAGTCAGGATCATTTTCCATCTTGCTATTCTTCCAGAGAGAGTGGGCTTCTCGAATATGTATTTGATAGGATCCATTTTAGATATCAATAAGGTAGTGAGTTATCATATATTGTCTTACCCGGCGAGCAGCCCATGCCAGAGCGCAGCAATTTTTCTCGAGCAGTGAGTATCTTATTTCACAGTCGGTAAACTTTTTGCTCAGGTAGTATATTGCGTGCTCTTTTTGGCCAGACTCATCATGCTGCCCTAGCACACACCTCATTGAATTTCATAATATTGTTAAGTACATGATCAGAGGTCTTCCTTCAACCGGCGATATCAAAATGGGAGGTTCTTGCAGATACTCCTTGATTCTGTCAAAGGAAGCCTGGCAGTCGTCATTCCACTTCACTACTTGATCTTTCTTTAGTAGTTTGAATATTGGCTCACAAGTAAAGGTTAAGTGGTAAATGAATCTAGCAATGTAGTTTATACGTCCTAAGAATCCCCTAATCTCCTTTTCGGTGAAGGGAGTTGGCATCTCTTGAATAGCTCTAACCTTCGCAGGATCCTTTGATACCTTTACCGCTGACAACGAACCCTAATAGCTTACCAGATCTTACTCCAAAGGTGCACTTGTTCAGATTCAGTCTTAACTTGTATTTCTTCAGTCTTTCAAACAATTTTTGCAAATGATCCAATTGTTCTTCTTCATCCTGAGACCTGGCTATCATATCATCGATGTAGACCTATATCTCATGATGGATCATATCGTGAAATAATGCTACCATAGCATGCTGATAGGTTTCCCCAGTGTTATTCAACCCAAATGGCATAACTTTGTAGGAGAAGGTGCCTCACTGCGTGACGAAAGTTGTTTTCTCCATATCTTTAGGCGCCATTTTAACCTGTTTATACTCGTAGAAACAATCCTTGAAGGATAACACCTTATGTTGCACGGTTTTGTCAACTAGAACATCAATATGGGGAAGCGAGAAGTCATCCTTAGGGCTCGCCCTATTCAAATCTCTTTAATCCGCACACATGCACACTTTGCCATCCTTTTTAGGTATTGGTACCACGTTTGCAACCCATTATGGATAAGAAGTAACAACTAAGAATCTAGAGTTAAATTGTTTCGTAACCTCGGCCTTGATCTTTTCTGACATATCAGGCCGCATACAATGAACCTTTTGTTTCACTGGAGGACAGTCTTCTTTTGTAGGTAAACGATGAACCACAATATTAGTGTCCAGTCCCAGCATATCTCCATATGACCAAGAAAAGATCTCAATTTAGTCATGTAACATCTGGATTAACCGCTCTTTGACGTTATGCTCCAAGTTGGCACCTATCTTGACTTCCTTTTGGTCTTCTTCAGTACCCAATTTTACCGTCTCGTCTGGCTCTTCATGAGGTTGTATCACTCTTTCCTCCTATTGTAACAGTCTAGCAAGTTCTCCTTGTACTTCAAAATCTTCCTCAACTTAATTCTCAGTTAGGTAGATTGGATTTTCAAAGTCATAACTGGAAATAGCATAACCGTTATAAATGGGATCCAGAGTGGATATGGATCAGGAGTTTGATATGTGGGTGTGTGTAAGAGAGCATAACTATTTTGATAAAGTAAAAAACAGAAAAGAAAGACAAAGAGCGCAAAAATTTGTATGCAAAACATCCAATGATTTATTTATGACATATGAAATTGAAACGATAACCCTCACAAATAAACCATTGTGTTTCGGGCAAGACATAGGGCTTTAGAGTTTAATTGTTCAAGTATTACATATCCCAAAAAGAAAATAAAAAGACAATTACTCCTGGATGAACATAATGGGAACAAAGTCTCTAGCTGTCCAATTGTTGAGTCCATCGTTGGTAGTAGGGAAGATCCAATTATCCAGGTCGCAGTCATTGCCAGTGTCTTCTATAGTGTTGACTCCATGGTTGCTGATGCGTAATCGTGGTCCTCAAGCATGAGCACGACGGAAGGCTTTTTGAGCTAATGAAGTGAAACCCAAACCAAACTTGTCAGACTTGTAGGGGATGTAAGGTAGTTAGCCCCAAATAGTGCACCCACCTTCTTAACTCACAGCGGTGACATCCTATAGAGAAGACATCTTCAGTGGAGGTCTGGTAATTTCTGGAACAACAATGGCAGCTTTGGTAACAACAATTATCTTAGGAACCTCTTCAAAATTATAAAAGGGGGTCTCAATGAACTCGCCGTCCATCTCGACATATCTGAAAGAGTTCATGTGGCTCACCATATACTCTTCTTCGCCATGGACTTTAACAATCTTTCCATTAACCGAATACTTTAACATCTAATGCAAAGTGGAAGTGACAGCACCGGCCCCGTGAATCCAAGGGTGTCCCAACAAACAAGAGTAAAACGGGTGAATGTCCATCACATAGAAAGTGGAGCCAAAATTTTGAGAACCAACTTTAATTGGAATGTCCACCTCCCCGTGTACCATTATCTTAGAACCATCAAAAGCCCTCACCACAATGTTACTGGGCTTCAAAGTCAGTCCTTCACAGTCCAATCTGTCTAAATCACCCTTGGGTAGAACATTTAGCTACAAACCTGTATTAACTAGAACATGAGCCAAGGTAGTACCCTTTCACTCAATAGAGACATGCAGGGCATCATTATGCTTTCTTCCTTTAGACGTCAAATCAGCATCAGAGAAACCAAGTCCATTGTCAGCGGTAAGACTAGCGACACCATTCTCGAATTGGTTGGCAGAAGTCTCTTGTGGCACATGAGCAGATTTGAAGAACCTCACCAAAGCCTTAGCATGGGCTTCAGAGCATAACAGTAAGGCCATCATTAAAAATTTTTAGGGTGCCTGCCCCAATTGCTCCACGACATTGTAGTCACTTTTCCGTATGATTTTCAGTATCTCCTCCATTTCTTTTTTAAAGGCTTCTGGAATGGTTTCTTTAGGTGCCTCCGTCGGGGCAAGCTCAACCAATACTTCTTTTCCTAAAGTCTCGGCTCACTCAATAGCATGAATAGCAACAGGAGTGACAGTAGGAGTAGAAACAGGAGTAAAAATAGGAACATTAGCAGGGATGACTAAAGGAGTGGCAATAGTCCTCGGAGAGATCTTAGAAGAGAAGATCCTTCTGCTTCTGTTAATTTTACTAGTCCTAACAATGCTGTTGATGTTAGGATCAGTATCTTCAACAACTTCATCTTTGATAGCCAATAGGTCTTGCTTGACGCCATGGTAGTAGGCGTCCGCTCCATAGCCTTATCGGAGGAATATGGTATTGGCCCAGGAAAAGTGATAATCAAAGGAGCAACCTTAGGAGTGGATGTAATCCCGATAGGTCTTTTGGAGGAGACCCTAGGAGGATTGTCGGAAATGGTAATAATTGATATATCTTCACACAGACTTCTCGTAGAGGGAGTCTTCTCAAACAAAATTTCCTTGTTGTCCATCAGGCGTTGGACACCTATCTTCAACAATAAGAAACCATTGGGTAGAGACGTACATAGGTGACAACCTTCATCACAACCCAGAAATAAATTGGCTCGCAAGAGATTCTTCTTAACAATCGGCAGAGGAGTTACTAGTTCATCAACAAAAGAAACAAACAGGTCGTTATCAACAGCGTTAACACTACTGATACATACTATACTTCATTCTTTATAAATATTAGATTATACTAGTTATTATATTAGTAATAGTAATAATTATTATTATATTAATGATTTAATATTATTAATAAATAATTTTGTAGAAATTATGAATTAGAAATAATTATTTGGATTATTTAGCTAATTTAAATTATTTTCAATTCCGAAAGAGTTGTTACAATTGTCAATTGAGTTATAAATAGTGTTGTTAGAGTTGTCAATAGTGTTGTTAAAATTATCAATAGAGTTGTTTTAAGTTATTAAAAGTCACTTTTTATTTGTTTGCGTAAATCTGAAATGTTTAGAGTTGTCAGTATGATAAGTTAGGGCTTCCAAATAATAATATTGTTAGCATAATATTTTTAGGAGTTTTGTGTTAGAGATAAACAATTGAGATGTATTTGAGTCTTGGAATTGATAAGCACTGATGGTTTTAGTTGCAGAGACATAGTAGCTAATATGTTAAATGTATAGAAATTTAGTAGCAGAATAATATTAATATAGCAGAGTTAGTAATTTAGTAAGGAAACCTTAGTAACATATGTATATTATTTAATAGCAGATGCAATAAATTGGCAGAAGGTTAATGTAGTGACTAGTAGTAATTCATTAAGTCGGTAACATGTAGTGTATTTTGGTAACAAGTAGTACATGTTAATAACAGGAAGTAATGGTACTAGTTGACAGGTAGTATACTTGTAGAAGAAAGTAATAAATAGAAGTCAGGTAGTGTTGTACCCCAAAATTTTCCCTCCCATATTTCTCAAGACATGTCAAGATTCATCTTCAAGTTGCTCAAGTTGGCTCAAGGGTTGGACAGTCAAATCACCTCCTAAGGCAGTCAAGCCAAAATTAGGGTTTTGTGTTGCATCAAGGTCCTTGCATCCAAATGAACTCAAGTTCTCCCCAATGTCCTAATATGTTCTTAAGTTCATCCATGTCAAATTTCAAGCCTTGTAGAGGAAGTTTGGTCAGTCAATTGCTCAAGAGGCCCAAAAATCGACTGTGCTAGGGCAAAAGTCAACTGTGACCCAAATACAGTCAAACCTCAAGTTTTTTTGTCAACATTCTCATTTTTAATTATAATTCATCATTTGATCAAGGGTTGATCATGATTCATCAAGGATTGCTAAAAATTCATCAAGATTCAAAAGTTGCTAAATTAGGATTTTGTAGGAAAAGTCAACTCAACTTTGACCAAGCATAACTTTCTCATACTTTATGAGAAATGACCCATCCAAAGCTTATTTTGAAGAGGATGCAATTTCCTACAATCCATCTTCACACCCCAAGATCAAGAAATGCTCTCACAAAAAGTTACAAATTTGGACATTATAGGTCATTTTTGAAAATCAACAAAAACACCTTTTTTGGCAAAGCTTATAACTTGAGCATGGAACATCAAAATGAGATGATACCAAAAGGGTTGATTAGAGGACATCTCAAGGTTTCTAAAAAGTCCAAGAACACCTCCAAAAGTTTAAAATTGAACAAGTTATGTATTGTTGAAGTTGGACATTTTTCCAAATTTACCAAAAGTCAACTATCCTCAAAACTCCAATTTTTGACAAAAGGGCCCACTTTTTTCCACTTGATATGGTCTTGTCATGCCACACACGTGTCCCATGTTTGATTTCATGGCCATTCATTTATTTTTCTATTTTATTTAATTTTTATTGATTTAATTCATTTTTAATCAATATTAAATCAAATAAAATCTAAAAATTGATGAAATCATATCTTTGTGATTGGTACAACTTTCAATTGCCATGATTCTTCAAATCAATTGGTATCAAGGCTCATTCATGCATAAAAAATCAGATTTGGCCTTTATTTGGAAACTTGATAATGGTGATCAAAATCAAATCTTCCATCTTCAATGCATAAGGATTATGGCCCATGTTTTGACCTAAATTCATTCTATAACACTCACACAAGCCACACAAACCAAGAACATGCACAAAGCACTGCTGAAACGGCCAGAAGAAGTTTGAGAAAAAGCTTGAAAAAGTGAAGATCGAAATAAACATTGGAGGCCAATTCAATCCAAAATCACAACGTGGTGTTCTTGCTTGCAATCTCCTGAAGCTATAGCAACCAAAGCCAAGGCCTGGAGCTATCTGAAAAGCGTTGTAAGTGTTCTTTAAAACGGCTCTGAACATAAAATCGAAACCATTCATTCTTGCATCCTTTTGATAAAATATTGACATAATCTTGATCCTTATCAAATTTCTAACAAGTCTGCATCATTTAATTTCGTTTTCATGGCCTATAATCATGTACCCGAACCTAGGGTTTTATTGTGTTGTTTTTAGGCGTTTGAATTACAGGGAAAATTGGGCCAAATAATGGTTACAGGGATGACCAGGAGGAAGAGACGAGTGCATTGATACTCTTAGGTTTCGTTTACATGGCCTGGAGAAGGTTTTTGAGATGCCCTACGAATCTTCCTGCGGATAAAAATCTGCAGGTAAATAACTAGGGTATTTGAGGAAGATGATAATGTGGCTTGCGTCCATTGGTTTGTTTGAATCATTAGCATGTTTTTTTAATTTTGCAGGGCATAATTAATAGTTTTGAATATAATATTTGTTTTCTATTCCAATAACAATTGAACAAGCTGGTTGGATTGGTGAGAGAGGCGTGGCAAAACCCCTTGGGACCTGGGTTCGAATCCTAGGTCCCCCAAAACTTTGTTATAACTTTGTTTCAGATATTCTTATGCAAGGCTAAAAAGGTGGACCATCATGTTCTTCATCCCATCAAATGCCAAGTGATCTTCCGGCCAGATCCAAAGGCCAGAATTGCAGATCCACCATGGACTAGAGTCAACAAGCACGCGCTGGATTTCAAAGGTCAAACAGGCTGGTGTTAATGGGCCAAGAATTGCTGATCATACACCCAGATCAGGCCCAAACCACCCCCCCCCCCCATTTTGGTTTATTTCTTTTTCTCTCTATATTTTTTTTATTTAATTATTATTATCAAAAATTAACCAATTAACATTTTTTATATAAAATCAGAAAACCCTAAAAAATAATATTTTTATTAATTTCACTATTTCATTATTTTTGTAAATAAATTTTAATCAATTAATTTAGTTTTTAATTAGGTACAATTTTTAATATCTTTTGCATTAAATTAAAATTAATATAGAATTAGGATTTTTATTAACTTTTTACCCATTCTTATTTTATTGCCTTAATTAAAATAAAACCCAAAAATATTTTCATTTAATTAATTAATTCAATTATTAATTTAGACTAATTTTTAATTCAAATATAACAAAAAATATGCTTTAATAAATTAACAGGGTCAAAACCCTAAGACACTTCGATTTAATTTTCTCGCGCGCGAATTATTTTTGATGCATATTTCAATATTGTAACTGCTTCGGGAATGTAATAGTTTTTAACTTAGGATTTTATTTATTTATTTATCGCTTTTATTTATTCTTCGCAATTTAATTTTAAAAGGGTTTGTCTTTGGCGATGTAAATACCTGACGCCTTGTAATAGCTTAGATTTATTTTCCGCAATTTAATTTCCGCAACCATTAACTGTTAGATGTTTGATAAATAGGCAATGCATGACAAGATTAATCTTAACCTAAAATTAACAGTAGCTCACCATTAACATGTACAAAGATAATATAATCAGAAAAATAACACACTCGCACATGCCACTCTTAGGGTACACCTCACTTGGTAGCCTCGAACGTGGTCATTGAGTATAGGAAGTTTTAGAGGTCGCCCTCTTGTCCAAAGATCATAAGTTGCCTCGAAACGGTTGCCTCGGATAAATGATCTAAGACATTAGGGTTACCGCTAAGATGTCCTAACATTGCTTTAGTGACCACACGTCCCTTAAATCGAATTGACCCGAAAACTCCAACGACGGTGCTACCTACTCATCAATAGTGGGCTAGCATTGTCTAAAGGACACTTGTACATATTAATTCCTTTTTGAGTAGGTAGATGGTTCTTAAGAACTTGCTCCTTTTAAAACAAAAACAAAACTTTTCGCACTTACACCCCTTTCAAAACAAAAACTCTTCTCAAATCCACAAACACAAAGAAAAGCAAAATTTTTGAAAACACAATGAGCAAGTACCTAAGAGCCCGTGGATAACCACGGATAGAAAGGGTGCTAACCCCTTCCCTTTCTATAATCTACCTCCCGAACCCGAGAAATATCTCAAAAAGGAATTTTTCTGTGCTTTTGTCCTTTCCTTGTTGGATAAAATAAAAGACGGTGGCGACTCTTGCTTACTGCAACATTTTTCGAACACAAACACAAAACGTGAACCAGCATTCCAAAACAGTCAGTTCTCATTCCCACCGATCACAGGTAGTTTTTGACAGAAAACAACATTTGCAGTATAGACTATTCAATAGCAGTGTAGTATTAATTTAACTGAGTCGTAATAAAAAATTTAGTATAAAGTAGAAATAATAGAACTTTTTGGCCGATAATTAATTAGCTGGTTTTAGTCTGAATAATTACGCGGTTTATTTGTAGTAATTTTTGGTTGATTTGTTGGGTGGTGTTTTGTTGAAAAATGTGAATTAGCAGGTGATATTATTGCCTCTATTTATGGGCAAAATATTAAGTTGTAGGCTTATGACTAATGTTGAATTAAGTTGAATTATTGTTGTTGTTGTTGTTATTACGTTCATATTGTTAATGCATACATAGCATATCATGTTGGAGCTAATGCTCGTCAAGTTGGCCTGGATTGGAAAATATAAAGTTGATGGCTTATGCCTTGTTGATGCCTCTATTTATTGGCAGATTTCTAAGTTGGGAGTTCTGTTTAATTAGTACAACATGCATGTGCATAAAAATGAGTTGCATTTCATGTTGCATCCTGAGTTGCCGTGTGGATGAATTAATTATGTAAAGTGTTGATAAAAAGCTAAGAAGTGGTGAATTGTATGATTTAATCCTAATATATTATTTATCGTACATCTGATTATATTGTTTGATATCTCACCCCTTTTGTTTGAATGTTGCCCTATGTCGGTAATGTGCAGGTAACAAGAAGGATAGTTGTTACCATCGTTAGTCCGAGTTGGTATTGTCGCTCTGATACGTAGCACTCGGGGGGTGAACGCTTGTTTTCCTTATTGTTGGCTTTCATTATGTAGCTGAATTTTTAAGTTGTTTTATTAAAGACTTGTTGTCTTAAAGTTTTTTTGAGTTGGACAAGATGTTATGGTGTTTTCAGTTGAATTTTGTGATTCCGCTGCGTAGTAATGAAAGTTGTTTTATTTTTTAAAAAACTAAACAGGTTGTTATCGGTTCATTCGAATTTTATGTGTTATGTATCTGAACTATATGTGATTGAATGTCGTTGTTTAAGTTGAAAGTGTAGAATTCCATTTGTTTGTTGGAAAATTTTGTAACTCTGATTTTATATAATTCGTTGGGTAGAAATGGGGTGTTAAACTAAATGCCAAAAATCTCAAAAAGATGAAGATCATAGATCAAATAAAGAAGGACTTAACCCATATTGTAAAGGAAGTTATGTCTACTAGAAGAATTCCTATGGACGACTTTCCCCTCTTCACTCAAATATATTCTCCTAAAATCGTTGTCAGATATTTGGATGCTTGCAAAAGAGATGGAATTATTCCTAATGTTAACATTCAGGATCTTCCTTAACCACCAGAGGTACTCATCAGAAAGTCAAAGAAAAGGAAAGTGGCTGGTGAAGGAACTTATAAGAAGACTCCTAAAGCTGCTAAGAAACATGGTACCTATTCTTTCATTTATGTTGTTGAATCAATACTTTTATCAACATCTAAACCTTCTTCATCTCCAAAACCTTTTGAACATCACTTACCACAAACTCTGGATGACATTAATTTTGAAACCAACAACACCACAACCACTAATCAAACTCTGATCAACTCATCTTCTACCTATACTGCTCAAATTCAACCAGAATTTTCTGCCATATGGTGGGAGAATTGACTTTTTTGGTTTTATCCAAATGTGAAGATAGCAATAATCTCCACAAACTCTTTTATCCAATATTTAGGAAGGTGAAAAGAACAGAAAATACCGTTGATAGATTTTGAGTTCAGGGGGTAAGTTATGAAAAGGGAAGGTGTTAGAACCATTTTCATCCGTAGTTATCTACGGGATCTTAATTGCTTAGCTCACTTTTGAAAACTTGCTTTGTGTGTGTGATTTGTTTAAAAATATTTTGAAATGTCAATGCAAGGCAAACACTATAATGATTCTTGTATCAGTCCTCAAGAATGCGTACAAAGTGTTTTTGAAAATATTTGTTTGAAAGTAATGTGTAAAATGTTTTGAGTTGTGAGAAAGCATTCAAGAGTCCTACCTACTAAGGTCTTTCTTGTTATTTTCCTTATCCTTTAGAGATAGTACTATCCGTACCATTAGTTGGTAGGTAGCCCTATCCATTGGATGTGAAGGGACAGAAGTAGGGTCGTCGAATGGTCATCAAAGGCAACAGGTAAGGATACTTTAGCAATTATATCGGAGGAACTATCATCATTTGCTCGTAAGGATTAGATCATTTTGTAGGAAGCTCGAAGGGACTACATCATTTTGTAGGCAGCTCGAAGGGACTACATCATTTTGTAGGAAGCTTGAAGGGTCATCGAGGGATTATGATCTTTATTTGAAAGGGACTATGATGACTTGATCGAGGGTCTTTTGCTAAATTATCCCTACTTTTGAGGGACATGACCAATATAGTAAGGAAATAAGATAAGTTACCCTAGAAGTACAAGTATGAAGAGTGTATTGGTTTCAATTATTTATCTTGAGAATTTAGGGTTTTCTACGTTTGTTTTTAATCTTGCCATACAAACCCTAGTTGCTAATCATAGCATAAAATATAACTGTGAGAATATAAATGTCCTACGTTATTGCATCCTGTGAGTAGTTACATAATAAGAAAAAAATGTGAAAAATAAATCTATGTTATTACATTAGAGGATGCGCCCTATACACTTTGTCTAAGAAAATTAAATAGTAAAAACAAAATAAGAAAAGATAATTAAG
This sequence comes from Vicia faba, assembly GCA_948472305.1. Classification (NCBI taxonomy): domain Eukaryota; kingdom Viridiplantae; phylum Streptophyta; class Magnoliopsida; order Fabales; family Fabaceae; genus Vicia; species Vicia faba. The sequence goes on along the minus strand of OX451738.1, from coordinate 1,149,528,975 downwards.
AAAATTTTTAAAAGACCTAAAGTTCTAAGTATTGGTATTTTGGTATTTTATAGAAAATAATTTAAGTGATAATAATTAATAGAAGCCCTAAATTTCTAATTGATTTTAATATTTAAGGAAAAAGTATTAAATAATTAATAAAATTAATAAATAAAAAGAAAATTAAATACTAGTTAAAAACCTAAACCTAATTTATTAGTATTAAGAAAAATAGTTAGGGTAGTTTAATTATGATTAATTAGTAATTAATTAGGGTTAGAAAAGAAAAATAGAAAAGAAATTAGGTTAAAATAAAATAGGGTAAAAATTGCATGGGGTGGGTGTTGAACCCACGACCCAAAGTAACATGCACGCCTCCTTGCCACTGAGCCATGCGCTCGTTGGTGTTTGAAAACCTGCATGTTAGTTTGAAAAATAGCAAAAATAAATGTTGCAACACAGGGATCAAACCCACGCCCTCTCGTTTAACACACGCGTCCTTCACCATCTGTATTGCGCTTTCAATCTGTTAATATCTTAGAAGCAAATAATTATATAATAAACCAGTGAACCGGAGAGGCGTCGGAGCCCTAGCTCTAGTCGTCTTCTCCGGTGATATCTTCCACCTGCAAAAATAGTGAGCGTTAGAGGTTAAGAGGGATCTTATCCCCTTAATTTGGACCTTCTAAATCCAATGGTGGTATTGTTTTTGGCTAATTCATCCTGTACAATGAGATACGATTCAAATAAAGCAAAACGGTGGAATCATGGTGATGGAGTGTTTTGGCATTATGGGCCTCATGCAAGGGACAAAACCTACGCTAATTTGTCTTAGGAACATATTGAAATCGTTAGTTTGAATCAAAACATCATAAATATTTAAAAATGAATTTCATAAAATATGTCAAATCGGCGATTGCATGAATGCATGTTTTAGGTACGTTTGATCATATAGAATGATCATAACTTACCCTATGATACCTCAAGAATCGTTTTGAATAGTTGTCTTGCTTTAAGGATGGCTGTAAATTGGAATTCAATTTCAACTTTCTTTGCAAATTTCAAATTCCAAAACACTTGTTTCTTGGCAGCCACGCGTGTTATTTGTTGTCTGAATGTAATGAATATATATAGAAGATTATATTAGGTTAAGAGGTGGGCTTGGATATCATGTGAAACATATCTTTTGATTTTGTTTGAAAATAGGTTGGAATATGACAAAACCATGAAGATTTGATTGGAAAATAGGTGCACACATTTTGTAGCATGATCTTGGTCCTCCAAAATATTCAGATCTCAAGCCTTTTATGCCTTATACGTTTATTCAATATTTATTTGATTTAATTTTGAATTTAAATGAATAAAAATCAAAGTAAATGAAATAAAATTAAAATAATGCATGAATGGACTTAGATGTCCTATAAGGTATCATGAACATGTTTAGACCTTAAAAGATAGGTCCATTAGCCCAAAAACTCAAATTTGTTCAAATTGAATTTCATGCATTTTCTCAAAATTCCCCAGTTTGCACCAATTATATCTCACTCAATTTTCATCATATGAAGGAGATCTAGGACTTTTTGGAAACCTCAAGATGTCCCCTACCATCTACATGTTGGTCATTTTTCATTTGAAGCTTTTATCTTGATGTGAAGTGCTTTGACAAAAAGTATCTTTTTGTTGACTTTTAAAATGACTTGTAATGTTTTGGCCCATATCTCTCAAATGAAGCATTTTTGGCCTTGAGCTTAGAGAGGAAAAGTTGTAGAGAATTGAATTTCCATAAATGTGGACATTGGTTGAGAATTTTCTGATGAAGTGTGTGAAAGTTATGCTTGTTCAAAGTTCAGTTGACTTCTCCTAAAGAAAACCCCAATTTAGTAACTTTTGACTTTTGATGAATCTTGAGTTTTCTTGACGAATCATGATCAACCTTTGATAAAATGATGAATTTGACTTAAAAATATTAATGTTGACCAAAAATCTTGAGGTATTACTGTAAATTGGTCAAAGTTGACTTTTTGTCCAATATAATTGATTTTTAATCATCTGAGTAGTTGACTGAGCAAACTTGTGTTGCAAGGCTTGAAACTTGGCATGAGGATTCTTTGAAGCATATGGGAAACCATGAAATCCACTTGAGGCATTATAAGTCCAATTTCCTTTGAGAAAAGTGAAACCCTAGTTATAGGTCAATGCTTAGGAGGGGGTTTGTCTGGTCAACCCTTTGAGTAGTTATGAGTGCTTGAGAACCCTATGAGCATGAGGAGATATCTTGAATCAATTTGTCTTGAATAATGGGAGGGAAACTTTTGGGGTACAATAGTTTCCCATGTTCAATCTTCTTAAACCTGAAGAGTTAGATTGGCATGTTCTCCATTCGTGATCTAAAGGTGGAAGAGGATTGAATAATTTAGTGCCCAGAAATTTGCACTCACATGTGCACGAAGTAACACTGTTGGTTGATTATATCAGGAATGGGCTTAAAGATGCCATTCAGAGAGATGATAGAGTGTCGTTGGAGATGGGATTAAAGATGCTATTCGAAGTAATTGTTGATAGGAGTACCAGAATGAGTCTACGCTTGACTTGATCTGATGGAAATACTTTTCAGGATGAATCTTAGAAGGAAATACTTTTCAAATTGACGCTCTAAAGGAAATGCTTTTCAGAAGGAAGATTTAAAGGAAATGCTTTTCAGAATAAGGCTCTGAAGGAAATGCTTTTCAGAATGAAGCTCTGAAGGAAATGATTTTCAGAATGAAGATATGAAGGAAATGCTTTTCAGAATGAAGATCTGAAGGAAATGCTTTTCAGAATGAAGATCTGAAGGAAATGCTTTTCAGAATGAAGATCTGAAGGAAATGATTTTCAGATTGAAGATCTGCAGGAAATTCTTTTCAGAATGAAGATCTGAAGGAAATCCTTTTTAGAATGAAGATCTGAAGGAAATGCTTTTCAGAATGAAGATCTGAAGGAAATGCTTTTCAGAATGAAGATTTGAAGGAAATACTTTTTGAAAAGAAGAACTGAAGGAAATGCGTTTCAGAATGAAGATCTGAAGGAAATAATTTTTAGAATGAAGATTTGAAGGAAATGCTTTTCAAAATGAAGATTTGAAGGAAATTCTTTTCAGAATGAAGATCTGAAGGAAATTCTTTTTAGATTGAAGATCTGAAGGAAATCATCTGGTCATGTAGATAGTCGTCCCATCTTGTTTCGGGAATTGAGTTATAACTTTTTTATAGATTGTTGATAATACTAGTCTGTTTGCGAACTTAACCTGAGAAGACAAAGTTAGTTTTATGCAATGTCATGATGTAAATACATTGCGCAATGCTTCTCTCAAAATAAATGAGAATATTATATGTGTTTTGTATGCTCATGTTATGATAATTTTGTAAATGATGTATGGGTGCAATAAATGGTCGGGGCGTATCAGTAGCTTCGTGTAACAATGTCTGGCTGGGGAAAATAAATCCTTGATTGTTGTTAGGGATGAAGACAGTAATTCTTTAATTTTGTTTAGAACGTCTTTATTGGAGATTTTTGCTTTCTACTTGAGGAAACTTTCCTGGGGACGTTCGACTTCTTCTTGGGGATAGAAGCATTCAAGGAGAGTCGGTCGTTCATCGTTTTATGAAGACTTTGATTCTTTATGTATCCTGATTATGGAAAAAAGAGATGGATAATCCCTGGATGTACTATTTGACCAGGTTTTAGATATGAGTATTAGCTCTTCTAGGGATGACAACATTGAATGATATCTGGACGGAGAAGAGAATCTTGTCGGGGAATTGCAATATTGGGGAAATCAACTCTATTGGGGAAATAAACCCTGCAGACTGTATTGAGGAGCTAATCTTTGATGGGGATTGGAAATTCATAGGCTGGCCGAGGAAGTTTCCATTATATGATGGGGAAATGATCAAACTTCCTTATCTTCTATGGGACCTATTGGGGAAGATGATCATGTCAAGCTATTTATCAGGGATATGGAGGTGAAATGCTGGAAGATGCCCCAATTTCTGTCTGAGGGCATATTAGATTTGATTGGGAATATATATATGTTGAGGATAGTTCCATGGAGTTTACTCGGTGGGAATTTATGGACAACTTGAACATTATCCCAACTCCTAGAGTCTTTAGTAAATGCTAACCCTGTTTTCATGCATATATTTGTAAACAGTAATCATATTCAAATTCATATGTTCATTCAATGTAATCATTGAAAGTTTTTGCAAGCAAAACAGAGAAAGGAAAAACAATTTTGAATTCTTAAGTATATTTGCAATGATTTTGAAAAGTTTGCTAACAAGCATGTCGTTTTATACAAGGAGACAAAAATCCTAGTAAGAGGAAATCATCGCAAATTTCATAAAAAGGGTACAAAGAAAAACAGCTATGTGGAAATAGTCCCATCGAGTTTCAAATCCGTTATTGCCCATATGTATTCAAGCATCTCATACCTTGATGTCAGAAGAAGTTTATTGAATTAATCTGTACCATTTGAACTTGACGTTAGTGATTATGCTGGTTGTAAGTGGATGGGTGATCCAACGGGACATAGTCGTACGCTTTAATCTCTAACTTTTTTCCTGGATGACCCTTTCAAGTTTTCAGTCCACCGGGATATGCTTTTTGCCCAAGCCTCCTTTTCACGTTTTGACTTGCCAGATCTATAATTTTTTTATATATAACCCTAATTTTTCCTGAACCCTTTTGGTTCGCCGGGATGCCCTTATTTTTTCCTAGGCCTGTCAACCTAGTGGGCCTCTATTATGCATAGTATTTTTTTACTATGTCCATGTTTAAAGGGTGTAGAAAATCTTCACCGTCCATAGTGGTAAGTATCTTAGCACCGCCATAAAATATCTTCTTGATCACAAACGGACCTTCGTATGTGGGAGTCCCTTTGCCCCTGGGATCACCTTGTGGTAGGATGATGTGTTTTATTACCAAATCACCAGCTTGGTATGCCCGGTGTTTGATCTTTTTTTTAAAGGCTTTGATCATGAATTTCTGATACACCTGACCATGACAAACATCTGCAAGCCTTTTTTTCATCAATCAAGTTTATCTGGTCAAGTCGAGTCTGAATCCATTCGTCTTCATCTAAGCCTGCTTCTTTCATAATCCTTAAGGAAGGAATCTTGACCTCGACAGGTAAGACAGCCTCCATATTATAGACTAGAGATGATATGGTTGCCTCAGTTGATGTACGTACTGAAGTGCGATAACCATGAAGAGTTAATGGTAACATCTCATGCCAATCCTTGTATGTCATTGTCATCTTCTGCAAGATCTTCTTGATATTCTTATTGGCGGCTTCTACTGTGCCATTCATCTTTGGTCGATACGGATAAGAACTATTGTGCTTAATCTTGAACTGCATGCAGAGTTCCATGATTATAGTATTGTTAAGATTGATACCATTGTCCATGATGATCCTTTCAGGGATTCCATACCGACAGATAAGGTTATACTTAACGAATTGAGCCATAACATTCTTGGTAATGGAGGCAAACGAGGCCGCTTCTACCCACTTCGTGAAGTAATCAATATTTACAAGGATGAAATGATGCCCATTGGAAGCAATAGACTTAATCTCTCCAATCATATCAATTCTCCACATTACAAATGGCCAAGGAGCAGTCAAAACATTCAAAGGAACCAGAGGCACATGTACTTTGTCATCATAAATTTGGCATTTGTGACAAGTTCTAGAATGATGATGGCAATCGGCTTCCATGGTAGACCAGTAATAACCTGCTCTCAGAATCTTCTTAGCCATTGTATGTCCACTAGAGTGAGTACCAAAGTTTCCTTCGTGTATATCTTCCATAATTTTCTTATATTCCATCTTGTCTACATAACGAAGCAGAGTTGAATCGTGGTTGCGCTTGTACAAGATTCTGTTACTCATAAAGAACTTGGCGGAGAACCTTCTCAGAAATTTCTTATCATTGATAGATGCCCCTTCAGGATACTCTTGAGTCTCAAGGTATCTTTTACCTCGTGGTACCAAGGCTTTTCCTTTACTCCATCAGTATCAACTTTGTAGCAATATGTCAGCTCGTCTAGTCTTTCAATAGTAATTCAAGGAGCTTCATTATCCCATCTGACTTTGAACATAGATGACATGGTAGCTAAAGCATATGCCAATTGATTCTCTTCTCGTGGAATGTGTTTAAAAGTGATTTCTTTGAAGTACGAAATTAATGTCAACATATTCTTTTGATAAGGAATGAGATTTGAATGCTTCATATCCCATTCTCCCTTAATCTGACTGATCACTAGGGCTGAGTCCCCATATACATTCAAGAACTTAATTCTCATTTTGATGGCAGCTTTGATATCCCTGATGCATGCTTCATACTCGGTCATATTATTGGTACAGTCAAAACATAATCTGGCGGTGAAAGGTGTATGGCAACCCTTGGGAGATATAATCAAAGTACCAATTCCATTACCAAGCGCGTTGGAAGCTCCGTCAAAAACCATAGCCCATCGGGACCCCGATTCAGGTCCTTCATACGGTCCAGGTTCTTCATAATCAGTAACTAGCATAATATTTTCATTCGGGAACTTAAAATCCATAGACTGATAGTATCTACAGCTTGATGAGCCAAATAATCTGCCAGTGCACTTCCTTTGATTTCCTTCTGAGTAGTTTACTGAATGTCGTATTCTGTCAAGACTGTTTTCCATCTTGCTATTCTTTCGGAGACAGCGGGTTTCTCGAATATGTATTTTATTGGATCCATTGTAGAGATCAACAAAGTAGTATGAGTCAACATATATTGTCTTAGTCAGTGAGAAGCCCATGCCAAAGCGCAGTAAGTTTTCTAGAGCAGTGACTATCTTGTTTCACAGTCGGTAAACTTTTTGCTAAGGTAGTATATTGCATGCTCTTTTCGACCAGACTCGTCATGTTGCCCCGATACAGAACCCCATTGAGTTCTCTAATACTATTAGGTACATGATCAGAGGTCTTCCTTCAACCGGTGGCATTAGAATAGGAGGTTCCTGGAGGTACTCCTTGATTTTGTCGAAGGCTATCTGACAATCGTCGTTCCACTTCACAACTTGATCTTTCTTTAGTAACTTAAAGATTGGCTCGCAAGTAGCAATCAAATAGGATATAAACCTGGAAATGTAGTTCAATCGTCCCAAGAAACCTCTAACTCCCTTCTCAGTACGGGGAACTGGAATTTCTTGAAAGGCTTTAACCTTGGTGGGATAAACTTTAATACCTTTCCCACTGACGACGAAACCTAGGAGTTTATTGGATCTTACCCCAAAGGTGCACTTGTTCGGATTCATCCTCAACTTATATTTCTTCAGCCTCTCAAACAGCTTGTGCATGTGGTCATGATCTTCTTCTTCAGTTTGAGACATGGCTATCATGTCATCCATGTAAACCTCTATCTCATGATGAATCATATCATGGAACAAAGCTACCATACCACACTGATATGTTGCACCGGCGTTCTTCAACACAAAAGTCATAACTTTATAACAAAAAGTGCCCCATTGTGTGACAAAGGTAGTCTTTTCCATGTTTTCAGGTGCCATCTTGATTTGATTATAACCTAAGAAACTATCCATGAAGGAAAATACTTTGTGTTGAGCGGTGTTGTCAAGCAGAACATCAATATGTGGAAGAGGAAAGTCATCTTTGGAGCTTGCCCTATTCAAATCCATGTAATCTATACATATACACACCTTACCGTCTTTTTTAGGTAATGGCACCACATTTTCAATCCACTGAGTTTAGGACATTATAGCTAAGAAACCTGCATTGAACTGCTTCATAACCTCAACTTTGATCTTTTCAGACATCTCGGGACGCATGCGACGAACCTTCTGCTTTGTAGGAAGACAACCTTCCTTCATCTATAGATGATGAACCACAATATCAGTATCAAGCCCTGGAATGTTTTCGTACGACCAAGCAAAGATCTGAACATAATCACGTAACATCTGGATTAATCTCTTTTTGACACTCTCTTCTAGGTTGGAACCTATCTTGACTTCTTTCTTATCCTCTTCAGTACCCAAGTTCACAACCTCGACTAGCTCTTCATGCGATTGCATGGCCCTTTCTTCCTGCATTAATAGTCTAGCAAGCTCTCCAGGTGCTTCACAATCTTCCTCACCTTCACCCTCGACTTGGTAAATCGGATTTTCCGTAGTCATAATCGGAAATAGCATAATTATTATCAATAGGATCTAGGATGGATATGGATTTGCAATTTGTTGTTTGGGTGTGTGAAAGAACACATAGCTATAAAGTAAAAGAAAGACAAAGAGCACAAAATTTGAATCCAACCGTCCAATGATTTATTAATTTAAAATATGCTGATGAATAATGATGACCCTAACAAATGGACCATTGTGCCCCGGGTAAGGCACAAGGCCTAAAGTTATTGTTTAAATTACATAACCAAAAACTTGAAAGTAAGAAAATAGAAAATAGAATTTACTCCTGACTAAAGGAGATTGGTATAAAGTCTTCAGTCTTCCAATTATTGAGCCCACTTTCCGTAGTAGGGAAGATCCAATTGTCTATGCCACAGTCGCTATCAGCGTCTTCCACGGTGTTGACTTGATTATTGTGAACTCCATTGTTGTTGATGCGGAATGGTGGTCTCCCAGAATTAGAATGAGCAAGACGGAAAGCCCTCTGAGCCTGTGAGGTGAAACCCAAACCAAATTTGTCGGACTTGCAAGGAATGTCGGGAAGCTGACCCTAAACAGTGCCACCACCTTCTTCAACCACAGCCTTAGCCTCTTTCAGAGAAGCCATTTTTGGTGGAATCCTAGTAACCTTAGGAACAGTAGGAGCAGCTTTGTCAATAGGGGTTGTCTGAGGAATAACTTCAAAGGCCTGGCACTGAGTCTCAAAGAATTCACCATTCATCTCAACATACTTAAAGGAATTCAACTGGCTCACCATGTATTCTTCTTCACCATAAATTGTAACTATTTTTTCTTTCACGGGATACTTCAACTTTTGGTGTAAAGTAGAAGTAATGGCGCATGCCCCATGAATCCAAGGGCGTCCAAGAAAATAGGAATAGGCTGGACGAATGTCCATCATATAGAAAGTAGAGTCAAAAACCTGGGAACCCACTTTGATTGGAGGATCAACTTCTCCATGCACCATTCTCTTTGAACCAACAAAAGCTCTCACCACAATGCCACTGGGCTTTAGCACAATCCCTCAAGTTTTTCTAAAGCAATTTTTGGCAATACGTTCAATGAGGAACATGTGTCCACCAACACATGAGATAAGGTAGTTCCCCTACACTCAATAGAGACATGCAGGACCTTATTATGGTTCCTTCTTGTGGAAGTTAAATCAACATCAGAAAAGCCTAGCCCATTATCAGTTATCAGGTTAGCAACAAAATTTTCGAATTGATCAACAGAGATTTCCTGCGGTACATCACTTTTTAGGAACTTTACCAATGCTTGAGCATGGGCCTCGAAGCATAATAACAGGGATAACATAGATATTTTGGAAGGGGTTTGCCCCAACTATTTAAGAATTTTATAGTCACTCTTTCAAATAATCTTCAATATCTCCTCCATCTCTTGCTTGGAGGTATTTTCAACAATAACCTCTTTTGGTGCCTCAGTCTGGGTAGGTTCAGTCATTTGTTCTTTGCTTCAAGTCTCAATAGTCGATTCAGTAGTAGTGATATGAACTGGTGTAGTAACAGCCTTCGGAGAGATCTTTGGAGAGAAAACATTTTCACTTGTGGTAACCTTAATATCCCCAACAATATTGCCAACATTTGGAGCAGTAACTTCAGCATTTTCATCTTCGAAAATCAGCGGTTCTTGCTTGACACCATGGTAGTAGACATCAGCTCCATAATTTCAAGGGATAGCCTTATGAAAGGAATATGGAATTGGCCTAGGTGCAGTAATGATCATAGGAGAAACTATAGTTTTGGTAGTAATCTTCAAAGGACCCTTAGAAGTGATCCTTATATGAGTACCGAAAATTATAGACACATCTTCAAGCTTCAGGTCTTGGGACATATTCTCCATAGAAGGAGTCTTCTTAAAAGTAATCTTCTCAAATAGAATCACACAGTCATCAATCAAACACCGAATACCTTCTTTCAGCAGTGAACAACCACTGGATTGGGATGCACAATAGTAGTAGTTTTTAATGTAACCCATAAATAAACTGGCTTGCAGCAGCTTCTTCTTAACAATCATTAGAGGAGTAGTCAAGTCATTCACAGTAGGAACAGGAGAAACATCATAAATAGCATTAACGCCCTTGTCATGGTTAAGCATAGGTGTAGTGATCATATTATGAGTCTCAGAAGGATCAAATTTAATCTCCTTAGAGTTAATCATGTCTTGAATCTTATTCTTCAGAGCCCAACAGTTGCTAGTGTCATATCCGGGACTGTCGGAGTGATATGCACACCTTGCATACGGATTATAACATGCAGAGGAAGTATTGGGTTTATGAGGAGGTTCTTTCAATATAACCAGCCCTGCCTTCAACATGTGTTGCCACACTTGAGCCAACGGTATGTTGATTCTTGTAAACTATATCCTGGGCACATCCTGCCTATGTTGATTATTTTGTTGTTGTTGTTGCACTGGCGCGGGATTAGAGATCAATATTGCCCCCAAAGATTGGTTGTGGTCATTCCTATTACGACCCTTCTGGCGGTACACAACATTGGATTCTTTCTTACCATTATAATACTTCTTCACAGTATTTAAAGATGTAGCCACCTGAATTTTACCGCTTCTGATCCCATTCCTAACATGTTCCCATGTCAATATCAACACAGTGAAACCGGCTGAAGAACTTCCAAGTAGATGATTATAGAAAGGACCCGTTAGCGTACTCATAAACATGTCAACCAATTCCCTATTAGCTAAAGGAGGTTGAACTCTGCTTGCAATATCTCTCTATTTTTGTGCATACTCTTTGAAGCCTTTCTCAGAACCTATGGACATACATTTTAGTTGCATGTGGGTTGGTGCCAAATAAGAATTGTATTGATATTTCTTATATAAAGCTGCAACCAAATCTTCCCAGGTATGGATGTTGACACCTTCAAGTTGATAATACCATTCCAATAGTGTTCTAGATAGACTCTCTTGAAAGAAATGCAACCATAATTTCTTGTCAACAGTGTGTGGTTGAATTTTCCGAACATATGACCTCAAATGTATATTTGGGAAAGAAACACAATCATACTTAGCAAAGGTGGGATTTTTGAATTTAGGAGGAATCATAACTTCTGAAACCAAACCCAATTCGTCAAAATTCAAGCCAGGCACCTTCTGAATCTCCATGGATTTCAGACGCTCTTCTAATAGCTTGTACTTCTCGTCAGCAGGGGGATATTGTTCATCAAAATAATCCTCTTCCTCTTCATCAAGAAATTTGTTAGAACCAAGATTTCTTCTTTCATTTTTAACACTCTTACCATCTTCGTCTTATTTGTCATCTTCATTCGATGGGATATCAAGATCTCGAGCTTGCTTGACTGGACCTCTGAACCTTCTCCCCGTTTTAAGGACGCCAATTGGTTTCTTTGTCTTCTTCTTCTTCCTGTTGGTGAAGAGCGCCTTTAGTTCATCTTGTCCCTTTGATAAGTTTATGAACATTTCTTGGAACTGAGCATTCTGAGCCTTGAGTTCTTTGATTGTCTGTTTAAGAGCCATTTTTTCTACTGAAATAAACAGCAAGATAAGGAAACCTCTATTGGAAACATGTTATGTAATGATATGTATGGCATGTAGATGCATATGCAACGTTTTCAAGTATCTCGTGAGATTTAAATTTGAAAAATAATAGAAATTGAATCTAGTTGCAACTTTGTCTGAGGAACTGTGAGTCTTCATCTTTGAACGTCCTTCTATATGAATCAAGCTCACCATATCAAGTGGATCATAGCCTTTGACTCAAGAAAATGTATTTTGATCTTTATGGCATCTGGCTAGAGGAAAATAAATCCTCTTTCCCCTTGATAGAAATCTGGCTTATGACAATCCTGCACCATAAATCCCTAAGATCCTTGAAATGGATAGTAAAAATGTTATGTTATGATGATATGATGTTATGATGTCATGTTAATGTTAGATAGGCAAACACAAACAAGTCACACAAGAGCCCTAGGTTTAAAGGATTTCATGAAGTCCATAGGTAAGTACCCTACCCTATTGAAGTTAAGTTGGCTCAACCTGTCCTAAAATAGTAATCGGGTTTTAGGGATCTCATATCACTGATCTTTATCATAGGCTTTATTTTAGCACAACAACTGGCATGCTACCAAAACATCCCGAGAGTCGAATCTCAATGAGCGTAGTGTCGAGTATCAACCAACCTTATACTACACCAAATCCGACCATCTCACTACTTTCTAATGGCCAATATGGATCAATTAAGGTTCTAAAAGTAAGTTAGTATTAATGAAACCATACAGAAGCCTAATGTTATCCTTGACTGACTCAAGGAACATCGGTACAAACCAAAGCGTCAAACTAACCGTAGCCATCATTTTAACCATATTCGTCTATACCGTACAGTCTTCATGATCTATTGCTACTTACCTAAGGAATTCCTAGATCCGGGTGTAGGATCTTACAAGCAGTTATACCAAAACAATAACCCTTAAAGTAAAGCAAGCAAAGCAAAGCAAACAATAAAAATAAGTAAAAGTGATCTAACCTTAAGGTAACCCCTCTTTTTTAAGTACTCCCCAGTAGAGTCACCAGTTCTATTATACGGTGGGAGAACTGACTTTTTTGGTTTTATCCAAATGTGTGGATAGCAAGAGTCTCCATCGACTTTTCTTTTATCCAATATTTAGGAAAGGTGAAAAGAACAGAAAAGACCTTTGATAGATTTTGAATTCGGGGGGTAAGTTATGATAAGGGAAGGTGTTATCACCCTTTTCTTCCGTAGTTATCTATGGGCTCTTAATTTCTTAGCTAACTTTTGAAAACTTGCTTTGTGTGTGTGACTTGTTTAAAACAATTTTGAAATTCCAATGTAAGAAAGACTTTGTAATGATTCTTGTATCACTCCTCAAGAATGCGTACAAAGTGTTTTTGAAAATATTTTTTTGAAAGTGATGCGTAAACATTTTTTTGAGTTCTGAGAAAGCATTCAAGAGTCCTACCCACTAAGGTATTTCTTGTTATTTTCCTTCTCCTTTAGAGATAGTACTTGTTGCAACTGATTTTTAAATCAAGAGTCGCCACTATTAGTTTTTATCCTAGGGAAGGGAACCTAACAGAAAACCCTAATTCGCAGACAGAGATTCTAGATTTTGGACTCAATTAGACGAAAGGAAGGTGTTAGGAACCTTTCATCTACCTTGTTCACAAGTATATTAGGTTCTAGGTTTAGGTTTGGGGTAAACAGGATTTTAAGTTTTAATTAGAAAGAGTTTAATTTTTTTATAAGGGAACTCGCTACGATTTTTGATTGTATGCCTATGTATCCTCTTATGAGGAATCAGAGTCCCAATTTGTAGTTCGTAGTTTGGTTGGTGTTTTTTATAGGATCACATAGAATTGCTTTCGAGTTTATCCTTGAACTTTTTCTGGGTTTTGAAAAGTGAGTGATTGTAGACGCAGTTCACAGTTAATTTTGAAAGAAATTCTCCTTAATCCTTTTTATGAAAATATCTTTTATTTTTTTATGTTAGTGGAAAATTGTTAATGTTTTATTGGTTAGCTATTTTAGGATGTATGATGCGATATGAGAAAAATATGTTTGGACGACAAAAATAATTAATGCAATTTAGAAAAATAGAGTTAGTGTTTTAGAAAAATAGTTTAGCTAATAACTAACTATCATTCCTAATTATTGAAAAAATATCAAATATTAAAAATATCCAATAATTATTTATTAATATGCAAAAATTATATTTAATGCAAATGTGTAAAAATGTGATATATAATAATTAAAAAAATAGAAGATTAGAAGGATTATAATAAATTAATTAAGGTTAAGGGGTGTAAAACTTAATCTGGAAGTGTTAAGATGAAGGACCCTAGTTCAGATATTGAACTGGACCCAAAACACGCGGGGGGTGAGGATATTAAGATTGAGCAGTGTATTAGAAGAAAATCTGGACCCAAAGATATTTTGAGTCCAAATTGGCAGAGGGATACGTTTTGTAACAAGATAGTCAAATAGGAGGGTCTGGCAAGTAAAGACTCAACTTCAGATATTGAATTGGGTCCTAAATGCAAATGTGGTATTAAGGGTACAAGTTCAGAAATTGAACTTGGTCCAATTAAGCGGGGGTTTAGATTAAGTAGAATTTTAATTAAAAAGTTTGATTTTTTGGATTCTTATAATTAAAAGTTAATAGATTATAATAACCAATTAAATCTAATTAACTTAATAATTATATAACTACATTAATTATTTACCAACAAATCTAAAGCTAATAATAAAATCACCCATTTTTGTGTTGGACATTTTTTATAGACTAAATTAAGCAATTAATGAAATTAATATTTTATATCCTTTTTTAGAATAATAAAATAACTAAATAGAATGATTAGTAAATTAAATATGAAGGAATTGTTTATCTATAGCCTAATTTAAACAAGAGTTTGTGTAAAAAATAAAATAAAATAGCAATAACAAATGAAAGAAATTAAGATTACCTTTCACGTGACTTTATCTCTATTGTTATCATCAAGTTTTCAAAGCACTAACCAATGGTGGTTGTGCCCCTTTTCTTCATTCATAACTTTTGCAGAAAAATAACAGCAAGCAAATCTCTCTTCTTCATAGTAACAAAATTAACACCTATGTCCCACAATCAAAACTGAAAAAAAAAAAAAAGGAGAGACTTATAGTTGTGGTGGCCGCAGTTGGAGGGTTGCCGGAGGGTCTTCGTGCGTTGGTGCGTGGAAGCCTCACCAAAACATAGTTCTGCAATTTGTGTGTGGTTGATGGAAAAATTGTTGATGAATTCTGATCTGTGAAATTGTTGATAAAACAAAATACTGCATATATATTAGTTTTTTTTACAAAGAAAGAAAACCATGAGAAAATATCATTATATGATTAAATAAAACAACAACAACAATTAAAAAAATAATCAAGAGGCCTCATATGAAATCATCGACCAACAAATAGTAAAACAAACACCAATAATATTGAGAAGAAAATTTGAAAAGAAAGTGTTTGTAAAAAGTTGTTGTGAGAAATTCTGGATATTTCCGAATAAATTCTTGATAAGTTTTGAGGGCTATTTATAAGTGGAAAAATTAGGTTAAAATCCAAAAAAGAAAGTATCTAACACCCAAAGCCTAAATTATCATCTTGGCCAGCAAGAATAAGAATATGGACATATTTGTGTCCAGGTACAAAATTTGATATAGAGCAAAATTGATCTATAAAGATTTTATTTATTTATGAAGTATTTTGACTATTTTTTTGAATAAAATTAATATTTTAATAAAAAATAATATTTTAAAAATATAATAAACAAATAAATACGAAAATAATAATTTAATAATAAAATATATGAGTTTTGTGGTTAGAAAAATGAAAAATAAAGTTAGTAACAATAAACAACAAAAATATCTAAAGTGCACCAAGTGAGATTCAAACCCGTGACCTTCTTCTTACTAGTCTTTCTTCCTTACCAACTATGATGTGTTACTCATTCGAAAGTAAAAAGCCAATTAAAAGTATATGAAGGCGAACGATTATTTTCTATTTAAAAATACAAATAATTATTATATTTTCTATTTTAAAAATACAAATCATTTATTATTATATTTTGAAACAGACTTGAAAGCAATTTTTATAGAAAAATGTCAGAATATTAATATAATTTAAATCAAAGGAATTTTATACTTTGTAAATCCCAAGTTCAAAATAAATTTAACGGTAACACTAAGGCGGGCAAATTTGGGGTATGACAGTACTATCCATACCATTAGTTGGTAAGTATCCATATCCATTGGATGTGAAGGGATATGCGTACGGTCGTCGAATGGTCATCAAAGGAAACAGGTAAGGTTAATTTAGCAATTGTATCGGAGGGACTATCATCATTTGCTCGTAGGGACTAGATCATTTTGTAGGCAGCTCGAAGGGACTAGATTATTTTGTAGGAAGCTCGAAGGGTCATCGAGGGATTATGATCTTTATTCGAAAGGTACGATGATGATTTAATCGAGGGACTTTTTTTAAAGTATCCCTACTTTCTAGGTACATGACCAATATCATAAGGCAACAATAGAAGTTACCCTATAGGTGCAAGTGTGAAGAGTGTATTGATTTCAGTTATTTATCTTGAGAATTACGTTCGTTTTTAATCTTTCCATACAAACCCTAGTTACTAATCATAGCATAAAATATAAGTGTGAGAATATAAATGCCCTACGGTATTACATCATGCGAGCAGTTACATAAGAAGAATAAAATGCGAAAAATAAATCTACGCTATTACATTAGAGGATGCACCCTATACACTTTGTCTAAGAAAATTAAATAGTAAAAACGAATAAGAAAAGATAATTAAGAAAATGTTTAAAAGTCATAAGGTTCTATGTATTGGTATTTTGGTATTTTATAGAAAATAATTTAAGTGATAATAATTAATAAAAATCCTAAATTTATAATTGATTTTAATATTTAAGAAAAGTGGTTTAGTTAATTAATTAATTAAATTAATAAATAAAAAGAAAATTAAATACTAATTAAAAACCTAAACCTAATTTATTAGTATTAAGAAAAATAATTAGGTTAGTTAATAATGATTAATTAGAAATTAATTAGGGTTAGAAAAGAAATTAGGTTACAACAAAATAGGGTAAAAAATTGCATGGGGGTGGGTGTTGCACCCCCCCCCCCCCAAAGTAACATGCACGCCTCCTTGCCACTGAGCCATGTTCTCATTGGTCTTTGAAAACAGGAAGTGATGATTATATGTAAAACCTGCATATTAGTTTGAAAAATAGCAAAAGTAAATGTTTCAAGACAGGGATCGAACTCACGCCCTCTAGTTTAATACACGTGTCCTTCATCATCTGCATTGCGCTTTCAATCTGTTAATATATAAGAAGCCAATAATTATATAATAAACCAGTGAACCGGAGAGGCGCCAGAGCCCTAGCTCCAGTCGTCTTCTCCGGCGAGATCTTTCTTCCACCTATAAAAATAGCGCATGTTATAGGTTAAGAGGGACCCTAACCCTCTAATTTGGACCTTCTGAATCCAATGGTAGTATTTTTTTTTTGGCTAATTCATCATGTACAATAGGATACAATTAAAATAAAGAAAAATGGTGCAATCATGGTGATGGAGTGTTCTGGCATTATGGGCCTCATGCAAGGGACAAAACCCGCGCTAATTTGTTTCAGGAACACATTGAAATTGTTAGTTTGAATCAAAACATCATAAATATTGGAAAACGAATTTCATAAAATATGTCAAACCGGTGATTGCATGAATGCATGTTTTAGGTACGTTTGATCATCAAGAATGATCAGAAGTTACCCTATGATACCTCAAGGATAGTTTTAAATGGTTGTCTTTCCTTGAGGATGGCTACAAATTTTGATTCTAACTTTCTTTGCAAATTTCAACTTCAAAAACCCTTGTTTCTTGGCATACACGCGTGTTGTTTGTTGTCATAATGTAATTAATATATATAGAAGAGCATATTAGGTTAAGAAGTGGGCTTGGGTATCATGTGAAATATATCTTTTGTTTTTGTTTGAAAATAGGTTGGAATATGAGGAAACCATGAAGACTTGATTGGAAAATAGGTGAACACGGTTTGTAGCATGATCTTGGGTCTCCAAAATATTCAGATTTCAAGCCTTTTATGCCTTATACATTTATTCAATATTTATTTGATTTAATTTTGAATTTAAATGAGAAAAAATCAAAGTAAATTAA
Organism: Vicia faba; assembly: GCA_948472305.1. Taxonomy (NCBI): domain Eukaryota; kingdom Viridiplantae; phylum Streptophyta; class Magnoliopsida; order Fabales; family Fabaceae; genus Vicia; species Vicia faba. Next base: position 1,149,511,061 of record OX451738.1, on the reverse strand, counting down.
ATAAAAATTAAAATAATGCATGAATGGACTTAGAGGTCCTCTAAGGTATCATGAACATGTTTAGACCTTAAAAGATAGGTCCAATAGCCCAAAAAATCAAATATGTTCAAATTGAATTTCATGCATTTTCTCAAAATTACCCAATTTGAACCAATCATATCTCACTCAATTTTCATCATATGAAGGTGATCTATGACTTTTTGGAAACTTCAAGATGTCCCCTACCATATTCATGTTGGTCATTTTTTGATTTGAAACCTTTATCTTGATGTGATCTGCTTTGATGAAAAGTATCTTTTTGTTGACTTTTAAAATGACATGTAATGTTTTGGCCCATATCTCTCAAATGAAGCGTTTTTTTCCTTGAGCTTAGAGAGACAAAGTTGTAGAGAATTGAATTTCCATCAAAATGGGCTTTGGTTGAGAATTTTTGATGAAGTATGTGAAAGTTGTGATTGGTCAAAGTTCAGTTGACTTCTTCTAAAGAAAACCCTAATTAGTAATTTTTTACTTTTAATGAATCTTGAGTTTTCTTGATGAATCATGATCAACCTTTGATCGAATGATGAATGTGACTCAAAAATATTGATGTTGACCAAAAATCTTGAGGTTTGAGTGTAAATTGGTCCAAGTTGATTTTTTATCCAATATAGTTGATTTTTAATCATCTGAGTAGTTGACTCAGCATACTTGGCTGCAAGGCTTGAAACTTGGCATGAGGATCCTTTGAAGCATATGGGAAAACATGAAATCCTATTGAGGCATTATAAGTCCAATTTTAAGAAAAGTGAAACCCTAGTTATAGGTCAATGCTTAGGAGGGGTTTGTCTAGTCAACCCTTGAGTAGTCTTGAGTGCTTGAGAACCCAAGGAGCATGAGGAGATATCTTGAATCAATTTGTATTGAATAATGTGAGGGAAAATTTTAGGGTAAAACACTTTCCCAAGTTCTTTCTGATATTGATCAGTATGATCCATTCATTGATGTCTCCTAAACAGAAAATCCAAATGCTGCCTGTGAACCACAAATGCCTGAAACAACACAAGAAATACCAGGAATAACATGTCCTTTCACCAACTCTAACCACAAAATATCATATTCCCTCAATCACAAAACATCCATATCATCCTAGATACTCCTTATCCACATACATCAGAACCAAACTCACCTCTCTCCATTCACAACTCCCCAGATCATCACACTCCCATAGAACGATCAAAAGATCATCTGTGAATTACAGTTGATCAGCAAGCCTTTAACAACCTAAATAATTCCTCCTAGAAAATAGTCGTTCCAAAACCCAAACTAAAACCAACCAACCCAGATGTTGGTAAATTGTTACTAGACTTTGAAACAAAAATGTAGGAATGGCTTTATACACTGAAGCTAGTTTGCATTAACAACCTAAACCCAGCTGCTTCTGACTCCCTATGGACCCAGTTCAAAAAATGGTTTGATTCTGAATCTATCATGCTAAAGGAACTCAACTATGAGTATGCTAAGCAGAACTTCTCTGATCAGCTGAATGTCTTCAAGGATCAAGTTCTGAAACTTTGGGAAAAGACATATCTTCTATAACTGGATAACACTCCCTTGGAATTTCAACAAAACTAGAAGTTCGAGAACCATCTCCTGAACTCCAACCTCTATTATTTTACCAAGACAAAGGAAAGTTGGTTGAAGAATCTTCTATGAATGTGACTGTTGAAGAAACTGTGTTAACTTCTCTCATGTTGAAAACTCAGGATGAGTTAAAGAAAGAGAATGAGGATGTTAGGGAAAGGCTGAGCAAACAAGAAGAATCCAACACTTAGATCAAAGGTCTTCTGGAAGCATTACTCACATGCCTTTCACCTCCACAACCTTAGATTTAGTAGTTTCTTTGTCTTGTTGTTTTGCTATTTTTTTTGCTTATCTTCTGTATGATCATTTTCGTTTTAAATACATGACTTTTATTGCTCCAATACCGTGTTTTTTTCTATACTTTCCTTATTTTATTCTTTTTTATTTATGAAAAAAATGGGGAGAAGTGAAAATATTTTGATATAACAGTTTTGGACTAAGTCTCAAACATTTTGATATAACGTAACTTCTGATTATGAAAGTTTACAGTAATAGTCTTCACTCTAAACTTGTGGTATGCATTACCAGCCTTCAACATAGGATTCTCATATCTTCCATCATATGCTCGGATCAGCATCTAATGAGAAAACATCTTCAGGGAAGTTTTTACTCATAATCTTTTCTATTGTATCTGAGTATTTAATTCAGGGGGGAGACTCTGATGATAACTCTTACTATTAAGTTATAAATTGTTCATCAAAATATATGTTTTGTCGTCATCAAAAAGGGGGAGATTGTCAAAACATAGTTTGATTCTACATCTTATTCATAGTTTTGATGATAACAAATACATAATTATTATGAAGAACAATTATGCACTCTAATCGTTTGATTGAATGTACAGAGAAGTTCTGATGAAAGCTAAGAGGATAATGACATGAATGAACAAATATGAAGCTTTGATGAGAACATGCTTATAATAAGATCATAAGAGAAACTAAGAGTGACACGCTAGTAAAATAAGTTTTGATGCATAAGACAAACTTCTGAAGCACCAAGCTGCCAATTATACTCTGATGGGAAAGTTCTGAAAGAACAAAGGAGTCTCAATGTATACACCATATTGAAGTTCTGAGACCAAGAACTCAAAGTTATGAAGATTTTTTTATCCAACATCACATTCATGAAAATCAATAGAGAATCAAGAAAGTAACGGCTGGAACATTATGACTGGGAACAAAATCTATATTTTTGGAAAGAATATTAAAACCTCAAATCATCAACCTTCCAAAAATAAGTTTATATGTCTCCAATGGAACTAAATCTTTTCTATATAAAGGGGACTATTAAGATGGATAAAATATACACTCACACATACGAACAAGAGGGCTCCAAACACTCTCATATCTTTTATCTCTTAAGTTATTCTCAGTGCTATAATTTATGTAAACATCACTGTTGTGATGTAGCTTGTTAGAAGCAATTATAAACACATTGTATATTTGTTTAAGATTGTATTTCCTTGAGAAACCGAGTTGTGGTTTGATCTCAAGAATACATTGATAGTTGTCTTCGTGATTTTGTAATCATTTTTTATTAGTGGATTAAGACCCCGATTGAGAGAGGCAAAATCACCTCAACGATTGGACCGAAGTAGCTTTGAGTTTAAACGAATCAGGATAACCAACGTGTTATATTGTTTTAATTTTTGAAAAACCCGATTCAAACCCCCTTTCTTGTGTTTTACCATCCTTCAGAGTATTCATCCTGGAGCTACTAAGATGTATCAGGATTTGAGAAAATTGTTTTGGTGGTCAGGTATGAAGAAAGAGATTGTGGAGTTTGTGTATTCTTGTTTGATTTGTTAAAATTAGAAGATTAAACATCAGAAGTCATCTGGTTTTTTGCAACCGTTATCTATTCTAGAATGGAAATGGGATATTATTTCTATGGATTTTGTTTCTGGTTTACCTAGAACCCTAAGTAATTGTGAAGTTGTTTGGGTTATTATGGACAGGTTGATGAAATCTACTCACTTTATTTTGATGAGAATGGATTATCCGATGGAGAGGATTACAAAGTTGTACATTGAGAGGATTGTCAGTTTGCATGGTATTCCGTATAGCATTGTATCAGATAGGGATACGAAGTTTACTTTGAGATTTTTGGAAGGTTTGCAGAATGCTTTGGGTATGAAGTTACGTTTGAGTTCTTCTTAACATTCACATATAGATGGTCAAACTAAGTGGACAATTCAGTCACTTGAGGATCTTTTAAGAGCTTATGTATTGGAACAAGGAGGTTCTTGGGATAGTTACTTGCCTTTGATTGAGTTTACTTATAACAATAGTTTCCATTCGAGTATTGGGATGGTACCGTTTGAGGCTTTGTATGGTAGAAGGTGTAGGGAACCTTTGTGTTGGTATGAATTTGGAAAGAGTGTTATGGTTGGACCTGAGATAGTTCAATAGACTACAGATAAGATTAAGATGATCCAAGAGAAGATGAAGCTTTCTCAGAGTCGTCATGAGAGTTATCATGATAAGAGGAGGAAAGAACTTGAGTTTGATAAGGGAGATCGTGTGTTTCTTCGAGTTACTCTGGTAACGGGTGTTGGTCGAGCTTTGAAGTCGCGTAAGTTAATGTTGCATATTATTGGTCCTTATCATATTTTAGAGAAAGTGGGTGAAGTGGCTTATCATATTTATTTTCTACAGTCGCTTGTTAATCTCCATGATGTGTGTCATGTGTCTCAAGTGAGGAGATACATTACAGATCCGTCTCATGTTGTCCAGTTAGATGATGTTCATGTGAGAGATAACCTTGTTAGAACAATGTTTGAATCTAGTACCCTATATTTAAGTTTTGATGATAACAAAGTGAAAAGATATAGTAGTTAAACATTTCATGATTGAATTATATGCTGCCTAAAATTACTATGCTCTGACTTGCAGATATGCTGATTAAAATAAGCAAGATCACTCATTCAGCATCAGAACTTGATTTGATACACCAGCATCAGAAGTTGCTGAATCAGAACGTCAAGATCAGATGATCAACGCTTGCACATGCTGAAGCTTGATGAACAGAACTGCGCGTAAAACACTCTGATACAGAAACAATAGTTCATCAGCAGCGAAGCAGAATCAGAATGAGCCAAGCCAGAACGTGCATTGAAGAAGCAACGGTACTGTGCATTGAACGCTAATCAATTCCAACGGCTTCATTCTAGACAAGATCTGCTCAAAAAGGAAAGCTTGTTAATAGCATTGAATCAAGAATATTTGCTTCAACGTTCATCTTCTCAAGTGCTATATAAACCAAGCTTCGAAGATTATCATGGCTAATGCTTCCAAACTCTCTACACGCACAAAGTTGAACAATAATCTTCACTCTACAAGTTTTGCTAAACCAACAAACTCTGATACTTTATTAGTGTTTAGCAACCTAGTATTCTAAGCTTAATTTGTGTAAACATCACAGTTGTGATATAGTTTTGTAGAAAACATTCACACACATTATTTTATACCTTTGTACGTAAGTGTTGCCTTGACAAACCGGATTGTGGTTTGAATCAAGAAGGTTTTAGCAGTTGCTAAAGCAGATTTGTATTCAGTTGAATATAGTGAATTAAGACCTCGTTGGAGAGAGGCGAAATCACCTTGACGGGTGGACTGGAGTAGTTTGAGATCAAACGAACCAGGATAAAAATATCTTGTCAATTGTCTTAAGTTTTCCAAGTTTTACAATTCAACCCCCCCTTCTTGTGTTTTTCACCCCTTCAATTGGTATCAGAGCGCCTGGTTCTGAGCTAAAACACTTAACCGTGTCAGTACAAGATCCAGCGTCAGAAAAACACAATGGCAGGAAACAACTCTCATTTCAGCAATGACACCAATGAGGACGGAGACAGATTCAGCGGCAAACCTCCAGTCTTTGATGGAGAAAACTTTGATTACTGGAAAGACAGAATTGAAAGCTTCTTTCTAGCACATGATGCTGATCTGTGGGATATGGTGACAGATGGATACACGCACCCTGTGAATGCAACTGGTCAGAAGATTGAAAGAAAATCAATGACTGATCAACAAAAGCGTGATTTCAAGAATCACCATAAGGCCAGAACCATCCTCCTCAGTGCCATCTCCTATACTGAGTATGAGAAGATCTCCAACAGAGACACAGCTAAGAACATCTTTGATTCTCTCAGAATGACGCATGAGGGCAACGTTCAAGTCAAAGAAACAAAAGCTCTGGCGCTCATTCAGAAGTATGAGGCGTTTAAAATGGAAGAATCTGAATCCATTGAAACTATGTTCTCTAGATTCCAGATTCTGGTAGCTGGTCTCAAAGTTCTGGACAAAGGATACTCTACTGCTGACCATGTCAAGAAGATAATCAGAAGTTTACCCAAGCAGTGGAGGCCTATGGTTACTGCTCTGAAGCTGGCGAAAGATCTCAACAAAATCACTCTGGAGGAACTTATAAGCTCCCTCAGAAGTCATGAGATAGAGCTGGAAGCTGACGAGCCTCAGAAGCAAGGTAAGCCTATAGCCTTAAAATCTAACAGAAAATCTGAATCTAAAGTTTTGCAGGCAGTTGAAGAAACATCTGATGGATCCTCATCAGAAGAAGACGAACTTTCCCTTCTCTCCAGAAGAGTAAATCAACTGTGGAAGCAAAGACAAAGGAAGTTCAGGAATCCCAGAAGATCTGATCAGAACGAGTCTTCCTCCAGATTCAGAAGGACAGATTCTTCCTCTGGATACAGAAGATCTGAAGGCTCCTCCAGTAGCAAGAAGCCAAGCACCAAAGACATCATCTGCTACGAGTGCAATGAGCAAGGTCACTACAAGAGTGACTGTCCAAAGCTTCAGAGGGAAAAGCCCAAAAAGAAGTTTGGAAGAGAGAAGAAGAAAAGTCTCATGGCCACATGGGACGACTCTGACTCGTCTGAAGCTGACTCAGAATCAGATGATGAAAGGGCGAACATAGCGCTCATGGCTAACATTCCAGATGACAGTGAAGCTTCTGACTCAGACTCAGAATCAGACACAGAAGAGGTATTCCCTAACTTCGCTGTTAATTTTACAAAGGCTGAACTTGCTGAAAGCCTCAATGAAATTCTGGAACGTTATCAGCAGATTAGAGCTAAATTCAGAGACCTGAAAAGGACTCTTGAATCTGACTCTAATAAGTCTGAGAGTCTCAAATTGGAAAACTCTGAGCTGAGAGATAAAATTTTAAAATTAGAAAACTCTTTACAAAACTCTCAGAATGAACCAATTTCTGAAACTCCCAGCAACGCTGATGAGATCATCAAGGAGTATGATCATAGTTTCCAGAAGTTCCTTGCTAAAAGCATAGATAGAAGCAGAATGGCTTCAATGATCTATGGAGTTAGCAGAAACGGCAGGAAAGGAATAGGATACCAAGGTAAGGTTCCTACACCTAAGAATGTCATGGATTTAATTATTAAACCCACTCCTTTAAGTTCACACTTTGCGTATGGTCACACACACGACATCAAATACACTAGCAGTAAACACTCTGTGAAACCAAAATTCAACCAGAGTTTTGGCAAAACTAACAAATCAGGACCCAAGAAGATCTGGGTACCTAAGGATAAAATAATACATGTTGCAGATATCTTTAGCAGCAAGTCAGAAACCCCAGTCATGGTACCTGGACTCTGGCTGCTCACGACACATGACGGGAAGAAGGCATATGTTCCAAAGCCTGGAACTTAAGCCTGGAGGCCACGTGGGCTTTGGAGGCAATCAGAGGGGAAAGATTATTGGCTCTGGAACTGTAGGTAACGGAAATCTTCCCTCTATTAATAATGTTCTGCTTGTTGATGGATTGATGCATAATCTGTTATCCATAAGCCAATTAAGTGATAACGGTTATGATATAATCTTTAATCAAAAATCATGTAAAGCTGTTAGTCAGAAAGATGGGACTATCCTATTTAATGGTAAGAGGAAAAACAACATTTACAAAATCAAACTTTCTGAACTTAAGAGTCAGAACGTAAAATGTCTTCTGTCTGTTAACAACGAGCAGTGGATCTGGCACAGAAGATTGGGGCATGTTAGTATGAGAAGAATATCTCAGATTAACAAACTCAATCTGGTCAGAGGACTTCCAAATTTGAAGTTCAATTCAGATGCTCTGTGTGAAGCATGTCAGAAAAGCAAATTTGCAAAACCTTCTTTTAAATCCAAAAATGTTGTTTCTACCTCTAAGCCATTAGAACTTCTGCACATTGACTTATTTGGACCAGTTAAAACTGCTTCAGTCAGTGGCAAGAAGTATGGGTTAGTAATCGTAGATGACTATAGCAGATGGACATGGGTAAAGTTCTTAAGACACAAGGACGAGTCACACTCTGTGTTTGTTACCTTCTGTAACCAAGTTCAGAATGAAAAAGATCTTAGAATCGTTAAAGTCAGAAGTGATCATGGTGGAGAATTTGAAAATAAAGATTTTGAGTCATTCTTTAATGACAAAGGCATTCTGCATGATTTCTCTTGTCCTAGAACTCCCCAACAAAATGGAGTTGTAGAACGAAAGAACAGAACATTGCAAGAAATGGCCAGAACCATGATCAACGAGACAAACGTTGCTAAGACTTTCTGGGCAGAGGCAATAAACACAGCGTGCTACATTCAGAATAGAATCTCAATAAGACCTATTCTGGAAAAGACTCCATATGAATTGTGGAAGAACAGAAAGCCCAACATTTCGTATTTTCATCCATTTGGATGTACTTGCTATATGTTAAATACTAAGAATTATTTGAACAAGTTTGATTCTAAGGCACAGAAGTGTATTATGTTAGGATACTCTGAACGCTCAAGAGGGTACAGAGTATACAATACAGAAACACAGATTGTGGAAGAATCAATCAGTGTTCGTTTTGATGACAAGCTTGACTCTGAAAAGTCAAAGCAGAATAAAAATCTTGCAGGTATAGAAATTGAATTTGCAGGTTCTGAAGACAAGTCATCAGAAGCTCTCAACACAGACATTCCTTCAACGTCTGAAAGAAGCAATGCTAGAAATCCTACAACTGCTGCTGATCAACCTCAGAAGAGATTACCCAGAAGCAGTTTGGATCACCCAGAAGAGACTATCCTAGGAAGAAAGGAAGATCCAATCAGAACAAGGGCAAGCTTCAGAAACTCTGAAGAAACTCTGATGGGACTTGTGTCTCTGATTGAACCTTCTTCTATTGATGAAGCACTTCTGGACAATGACTGGATTCTGGCAATGCAAGAAGAGCTGAATCAATTCACCAGAAACGACGTATGGGATCTCGTTCCAAGACCAAAAGGATTCAACGTCATTGGAACAAGATGAGTGTTCAGAAACAAGCTCAATGAACAAGGTGAAGTCGTCAGAAACAAGGCACGACTGGTTGCACAAGGTTATAGTCAGCAAGAGGGGATAGACTATACAGAAACCTTTGCCCCAGTCGCCAGGTTAGAATCTATCAGACTTTTAATCTCATTTGCTGTTAATAGAGGCATCACTCTGTATCAGATGGATGTCAAAAGTGCATTCTTAAATGGTTATATAGAAGAAGAAGTGTATGTTCACCAACCCCCAGGTTTTGAAAATACAAAACATCCAGAACATGTTTTCAAACTGAAAAAGTCACTGTATGGTCTGAAACAAGCTCCCAGAGCTTGGTATGAAAGGCTAAGTAACTTTCTGCTTGAAAATGAGTTCACCAGAGGGAAAGTGGACACTACTCTATTCTGTAAAACAGTTAAGAGTGACATTTTAGTCTGTCAAATTTATGTTGATGATATTATTTTTGGTTCTACTAATCCTTCTCTTGGAAGAAAATTTGCTAAGTGTATGCAGGCAGAATTTGAGATGAGCCTCATGGGGGAACTGAAGTTCTTTCTAGGAATTCAGATCAATCAAACTCCAGAGGGAACTTACATTCATCAGAGCAAATACATCAGAGATCTTCTGAAGAAATTTGACCTCTCAGAATGTAAGCCATCAAAGATTCCAATGCATCCCACGTGCATCCTGGAAAGAGAAGAGGTAAGCAAAAGCGTAGAACAGAAAGTCTACAGAGGTATGATTGGTTCTCTCCTTTATCTGACTGCTTCAAGACCTGATATTTTATTCAGTGTATGTATTTGTGCTAGATTTCAATCAGATCCTAGAGAATCTCACTTAACAGCTGTTAAGCGAATTTTCAAGTATCTGAAAGGTACTACTAATCTGGGTTTGTTTTATAGAAAATCTAGTGATTACAGCTTAGTAGGCTACTGTGATGCTGATTTTGCTGGAGACAGAGTGGAACGAAAAAGTACTTCTGGAAGCTGCCAGTTTCTGGGAGAAAATCTGATCTCGTGGTCCAGCAAAAGGCAATCAACTATTGCTCTGTCAACAGCAGAAGCTGAGTACATAGCAGCAGCAGGATGTAGCACACAAATGCTCTGGATGAAGAGTCAGCTTGAAGACTTCCAGATTTTTGAGAGTAACATTCCTATTCTTTGTGATAATACTTCTGCTATTTGCTTAAGTAAGAATCCTATTTTACATTCTAGAGCTAAGCATATAGAAATAAAACATCATTTCATTAGGGACTATATTCAGAAAGGTATTTTAAACTTAAAATTTATAGATACAGACCATCAATGGGCTGACATCTTCACTAAACCCCTTTCAGAAGATAGGTTTAATTTCATTCTGAAACATCTCAGCATGAAAGTATGCCCAGAATGAAAATGTTTTAATTCCATGTATTTATCTTCAGAATGTAATTATATTACTGTGAACTTCTGATCAATCTTCTTTCAGAAAGATAGAACATGCAGATTGTATCAGAGGCAAGTCTAAAGATCTGAGAGTCTAATCTCAAAGACAGACGTGCTGATCACTACATCAAACAAGTGTCATCCAATCATCAGCAAATCCCTGAAGCAGAACGCGTGCACGTTTCTGAGAAGGCAAAGCGCTGATTGGGTGCATTGAGACACATGTCTGGTAACCGTTTTAAGTATCTTTCTCAAATCCCCCAAAATCAGCAAGCATTAAATGCAAAAGTAATCACGCTTGTTAATGGCAATCATTATTTTTTTTCTCTCTCTTAAAAAACGTTTAATTTTTCAAAATAATTTTTGAAAAACCTTATTTAAGCACATTATTCTTCATCCTTATTCTTTACGCTTTCTCATAATCTCTGAAACTCTTTCTGCATATTTTCTGAGTTTTATCTCCTTCAAAACCTTTTTCTCAAATCATTCTCAAAGCCTTTGTGTGAGAACAATGGCATCCTCCAGCAAGATTGACACTGTTGTCAACATGGTTCAGAAGCAGAATGAAACTTCTGAAAAGATTCAAGCAATGCTGCAAAGCCTGTTCTCACGCATGCCCCCACAACCTTAAATTTTTTTGTCATGCATACTTTTTTTGTTTTCTTCATTTTCTGTTGTGCTATTTTGGCTATGGTTGTGTAATGCTCTTGTGATCTGAACCTTTTTAATATAATTTGTTTTTCTGATCTAAATTGTTTTAGCACATCACTAACACTTTTTGATTGCTGACAAAAAGGGGGAGAACAAGAATGATATTTAAAATCAATAACGGCTAACTAGACAGAAATTCTCAAACATTCTAACTCTATTACTTGAAATGTTTTTCTGTTTTGTTTTTAAGTCTACAGGCACAAGGAAGCTCTTGAACACTATGAAGACTAAGAAGCTAGAAGCTCTGATCAAAATGTAGAAGCTCATGTTGCTCTGATCAAATATGAAGTTCTGATATATGAAGCTCTGATCGTCCTAACACTCTGATCCGAAGCAAAGCTCTGACAGGAAAAGCTCTGAAGCTCTGCTCTCTGATAAGTCAAAGACCTGTAATCTGATGCTCAAAGATAGAAAAAGATCTGATCCTGAAGATCACGCATATCAAAGGGAAGTAACAAACTCAGGGGGAGTATCTCTTAAACTCTGATTTCTCCTTATGTTCTTATCTCTGATACATTTCCCAGATACTTTTCACGTTATTTTGTATTTAAAATATCTAGTTTTTGTCATCATCAAAAAGGGGGAGATTGTTAGAACAATGTTTGAATCTAGTACCCTATATTTAAGTTTTGATGATAACAAAGTGAAAAGATATAGTAGTTAAACATTTCATGATTGAATTATATGCTGCCTAAAATTACTATGCTCTGACTTGCAGATATGCTGATTAAAATAAGCAAGATCACTCATTCAGCATCAGAACTTGATTTGATACACCAGCATCAGAAGTTGCTGAATCAGAACGTCAAGATCAGATGATCAACGCTTGCACATGCTGAAGCTTGATGAACAGAACTGCGCGTAAAACACTCTGATACAGAAACAATAGTTCATCAGCAGCGAAGCAGAATCAGAATGAGCCAAGCCAGAACGTGCATTGAAGAAGCAACGGTACTGTGCATTGAACGCTAATCAATTCCAACGGCTTCATTCTAGACAAGATCTGCTCAAAAAGGAAAGCTTGTTAATAGCATTGAATCAAGAATATTTGCTTCAACGTTCATCTTCTCAAGTGCTATATAAACCAAGCTTCGAAGATTATCATGGCTAATGCTTCCAAACTCTCTACACGCACAAAGCTGAACAATAATCTTCACTCTACAAGTTTTGCTAAACCAACAAACTCTGATACTTTATTAGTGTTTAGCAACCTAGTATTCTAAGCTTAATTTGTGTAAACATCACAGTTGTGATATAGTTTTGTAGAAAACATTCACACACATTATTTTATACCTTTGTAAGAAAGTGTTGCCTTGACAAACCGGATTGTGGTTTGAATCAAGAAGGTTTTAGCAGTTGCTAAAGCAGATTTGTATTCAGCTGAATATAGTGAATTAAGACCTCGTTGGAGAGAGGCGAAATCACCTTGACGGGTGGACTGGAGTAGTTTGAGATCAAACGAACCAGGATAAAAATATCTTGTCAATTGTCTTAAGTTTTCCAAGTTTTACAATTCAACCCCCCCTTCTTGTGTTTTTCACCCCTTCAAACCTGACTATGGAGACATCACCTATGCGAATAGAGGATCAGTAGTTGAAACAACTTCATGGTAAAGAAATTTCCTTGGTGAAGGTAGCTTGGTGAAGGTAGCTTGGTGAGGACTGGCGGGTGGAAATGTAACTTGGGAACTCGAGAGTCAGATGAGGGAGTCTTATCATGAGTTGTTTATTTTAGGTAATTTTTTAGGACGAAAATCATTTAAGTGGGAGAGAGTTGTAACACCCCAATTTTATTTATTAATTATTTTATCATTTAATTTCCATGTTAATTATTATTTGGTTGATAATTATTTAATCATTTGATTTTGTGTGATTATGTGAATAATTAATTTAATTGGAACATATGTGTTATTTAAGTAATTGGGCTAGTAAGTGTGACAATAGCATTATTAAGTATTGGACCTTATATTTCACATTAATGAGTGGGTGAGATAAGCCCGATAGATAAAAACAAGGGTTGGTAAGAGTTGTAAAACAAAATAGAATTAGAAGGGGATTAACAAGATAAGAAAAGAGGAGAGAAAAGAAGAAAAGAGAAAAAAAGAGGAGAAAAGAGGAAGAAAGAAGAAGAACCCTAGAAGTATATACATATAAGGTAAGGGTGGGTGTTCTTTGATTTATGGGTATATGTAATGGTATGTGATGGGTAGTAACATGAAATTAGGGATTTGTTCTTCAAATGCTAGTTTTTGACATGTTAGGGTTAGATTGAGATTCATAAATTTTGTGTTAGAAATAATATTTTAATGTTTCTAATTGATGGTACGTGTTAAATATATGTTAATATGTATTTTATTCATGAAACATGGGTGAATATGTGGGTTTTAATGGCAAAATTCGTAGGAGGCAGAAGCAGTCTTCAAAGAATTTTTTTGTGTTCAGAAGCGGGCGCTTAGAAATGGGGGTTGGGCTTAGCGGGGTCTGGGACAAAATGTTTTATATTTTGTGCAATTGAAGGAGGTCATATATGCTTATGATTTATCATTGATTTACATGAATTTTAATAATTTATTCCATGTGTTTTGGATTGGTTTTGGATGACTTTTGATGAGAAACATGATACCTGATTTTGGTGTATGTAATTGTTAGGAATTGGTGTTGATTGAAGATAACATGGTTTGGACTTGTTTGTTACATGTTATAATGATGTAGAGATGATTAATGCTATGAGAGTGCATTGTGTGTGATTGATGACATGAAATATGTATGTTGTGAATTGATGATGAATGTGAATAACATGGTTTGGCATTGTTGTTATGTGTTATTGTGACATGTTGAATTGATGAATGTTGTGAATGTGATTCATACGTGAATGATGACATGATGTGTGTATGTTTGTGCAAAAGGTGAAGATAATTCATATATGATGAATTATGTGTTATAAGCTTGTGATTAAGATATGGATACGGTCTTAATTTTCATATATATGTTGATATTTGCACATGCATTCATGGGAGTCTGATGCCTGGTTGGTGACTCTGGTCCTATGGTCTGGATCTAGAGTGGTGTGAACTATATCATTCACAATTGGTGGTTATGGTCCTATGGTGGGGATCTGGAACAAGGTGAACCTAGTTGTTCACATTTAGTACCACATGCATATTTCATTGAGTTGCATTGGAGTCACGTGTGTCAATGTGAAATGTTGAATTGGCATGAGTACCGAGGATAGAGGTGGTGCTTCTAGAAAGCAGTAGTTAGAGGAGCTAGTCCTTTATTTATCTATTTTACTAGGTAGTGAGTTGTGATATGTTCTATGTAACACGGGGAACGTTTGGATTCATGTTATTTTCATTTTATTATTGTTTATTTGGGAGATATTTTTATGAAGTGGTGAAAAACACAAGAAGGGGGGGTTGAATTGTAAAACTGAAATTTAAAGCAATGAACACGATATTTTTATCCTGGTTCGTTTGATCTCAAACTACTCCAGTCCACCCGTCAAGGTGATTTCGCCTCTCTCCAACGAGGTCTTAATCCACTATATTCAACTGAATATTACAGACTGCTTTAACAACTGCTAAAGCCTTCTTGATTCAAACCACAACCCGGTTTGTCAAGGTAACACTTTCTTACAAAGAGATAAAACTATGTGTGTGGATGTTTTATACAAAACTTTATCACAACTGTGATGTATACACAAATTGAAGCTTAGAACCTAGATTGCTAAACAGTAATGGAATATCAGAGTGTATGGTTTAGCAAAACTGGTAGAACGAAGATTATGGTTCAGCTTTTGTGCGTGTAGAGATTTGGAGAGCATTAACCATTTCAATCTTCAAAGCTTTGTTTATATAGCACTGAGATGATGAACGTTGGATGCAATATTCTTGATTCAATGCTAATAACAAACTTTCCTTATTGAGCAGATCTTGTCTGGAATGAAGCCGTTGGAATTAATTTGCTTTCAATGCACAGTACCGTTGCTTACTTAATGCAAGTTCTGGCTTGGCTCATTCTGATTCTGCTTCGCTGCTGATGAACTATTGTGTTTCTGTATCAGAGTGTTGAGCGCAGTCTTGTTCATCAGGCTTCAGCATTTACGTGAGTTGATCATCTGATTTTGACGTTCTGATCTAGCAACTTCTGATGCTGGTGTCTGAAATCAAGTTCTGATGCTGAATAGATGTGATCTTGCTTATATCAATCAGAGTATCTGCAAGTCAGAACATAATATTTTTAGGCAGCAGATAGTTCATACATGAAACTTATAAATACTATATCTTTTCACTTTGTTATCATCAAAACTTAAATATAGGGTAGTAGATTCAAACTTTGTTCTAACAATCTCCCCCTTTTTGATGATGACAAAAACTAGATATTTTAAATGAAAATAACGTGAAAAGGTGTCTGGAAAATGTATCAGAATACGAAGTAAAAGGATAAGGAGTTAAGAGATACTCCCCCTGAGTTGATTACTTCCCTTTGATTATACGCGTTCTTCAGGATCAGATCTTTTTCTTTCTTTGAACATCAGATTGTCAGAGTCTTTGACTTATCAGAAGCTTTGTGTCAGAGAAGAGCTTCAGGCTTTTCTTGTCAGAGCTTTGCTTTGGATCAGAGTATTAGGACGAATCAGAACTTCATATTGATCAGAGCTTCTAGTCTTCAGAGTGTCCAGGAGCTTCCTTGTGCCTGTAGACTTTAAACAAAACAGAAAAAACATTTCAAGTAATAGAGTTAGAATGTTTGAGAATTTCTGTCTAGTTAGCCGTTATTGATTTAAATATCATTCTTGTTCTCCCCCTTTTTGTCAGAAATCAAAAAGTGTTGGTGATGTGCTTAAAACAATTAAGATCAGAAAAACTAATCATATTAAGATAGTTCAGAATCAAAACAAGAAAATATTACAAAACATAATCAAACAGTACATCAGAAGATCAAGGAAAACATGAAAAAGGTCATGCATGAAAAAAGATTTAAGGTTGAGGAGGCAAGCGTGTGAACAGGTTCTCCAGCATGGCTTGAATCTTTTCAGAAGTCTCATTCTGCTTATGCACCATGCTGACAACAGTGTCAATCTTGCTGTCCTGCACATCCATTCTCTCTTTCATCTTCTGATCATTTTCATCCATCCGCTGCTGCAGACGCATGTCATTCAGCCTTAGTTCTTCCAGAGTCTGCCTTTCCAAGGCAGCTTGAGAAGCATCAGAAGCAGGAGGCTTCTCAGAACTTTCAGCAACATCCTCTGCTTGACTTTCTTCAGCATGAGTGGTCTTGTCTTCTTCTGATGATTGCACCTTTGCAGCTTGCTGTTTCTCAGACCAAGGTTCACTGTCCAGAGGGAGCACGTCCTCTTTCAGAAGCATACTTCCAACTTCATTCAGAAGCTTGCTGAAATTTTGTTGTGCCTGCTCATAGTTGATATCCTGCAACTTGAGGGCTTCAGCACGTACCCAAAGTCTGAACTGTGACCAGAGCTGATCAGAAGCAGCTGGGTCAATCATTCCCGGACAGACTTGCTTCAAAGAAGCAATCCATTGCAGCACACCTGTTTCAAAATTCAAAATACCAGAGCCAACATCTGGTTGCTTTGGTTTTGGGATGGCAGTTTTGTGTTTTAGATCAGCAAGACGGTCAAGACTGGTTAAGTCAATGAAAGTCCTGCTGGGGTTTTCAGAGGTTTTCTGAGCAGCTGTTTGTTTTGGAGAAGGGGTATCAGAGTCAGAGATTTCGATTGGAGTGGGTGGTGTTTTGGGAGTATTTGGTGGTGTCGATTCTGATGAGGATGGTAACTGGGGCATGACAACAGTTGTTCCACATGGCAACTGAATTGCCAGCGGTGATGGTTGAGGTGAGTGAGGTTCAGATTGATGAGGAGAAGGAGTTTCAGAGTGGTGAAACTCTGTTTGTGGTGAAGGTGGATTAATTTCTGGTTGGGGAGAGGGAGTTGGAATCTCTGATTGCTAAGGGATCAGAGGTTCTTCTGAGAGTGGTTGTTGTTGTTGTGGTTCTTCAGCAGATTGTTGTGGTTCTGGTTGTGGAGGAGGAACATTTTGTGGTTCAGGGTTTGGTTGAGCAGAGGCATGTTGACGCTCAATATCAGACAGCACTTGGTCAAGTGCTGATGTTGTTGAAATTGTTGGTTGTTTGGGGTGTTTGGTTCTAGGTCTTCTGAGTTTTAATGCCTCAGAAGGGTCTTCTTCTTGTACGGTTTCATCAATGGTAGGGATGGGAATTGATATTCTATGAGAGGTTTGAGGAGGTATAGATGTTGGAATAGTAGATGAAATTAAAACAGGGGCAGCAGATGAAATACCTCTTTTCTTTGGAGTCTGCTGAGATGATCCTTCTGATGGCGCTTTCCTCTTCTTTGTCTTCTTCAGAGTCACTTCTGGTTGGGGTTGATGCAGATCTCTGATATTCAGCTTTGGATCTGTACCATCTGCCTTGTACGCATCCAAGTACCTGAGATACACCTCTGGTTTGGATTCAATTTCAGAAAATAACGGAAAATCACTCAGAGGCACTCTTCTGCTGGAGATATCAGCAGTGGAAGTAGCTCTGGGTTCCTTCTGAATATTCTCTATCAGCTTCATCTTTTTCAGGTTCTTTGCGTTCAGAGGTTTTCCAATTGTTGGTTCAATAGTGCTCAGCTCTTGAGCTTCTATCAGATGCTCAATCAGTCTATTCTCTGTCAGAATATCTGATATCAACCTTCCAAAAGGTATCCAATCCCTCTTGGTTCTTTCTTCTTCCCTTGTTTCTTTCACACTGGTTCTGAGGTGGTTGAACAGGAAGTGAGGCAGATTGATCTTTATCTTCTGATCAATAAAGTAGATCAGAAACTGCTGATCCACATTTATGTAATCAGGAGAACTTATTGGTTTCCTGTGGTTGAAGCACCCCAGAATAATCTTAGCCCATACTCTGAAATGATCCTTCAGATCCTTAATCTTGCTGCTGGGCATCCCAAGAGTGAAAGTCCTGTTAGCTACCACACCTATATCAGCACATCTTTCAGCCATGTCCACACAACGGACGCCACCACCACTTTGACCGATTAGCCTTGCAATGAGATCTTCAGAAATCCCAATCTTCTTCCCCATAACAGAGGAGATGACTAGATGTGTTGAAACCTTGGCGTGAATCCAAAATTCCTTGACCAACACTGGGAATGTTGGTCCAACCAACCTATCGAAATACCTTTCCCACTTTTGAGCCCTAACTTCTTCAGTTAGGTCAAAACCATTTTCCTTCAAGCTTTCAAAATCAATGATTAACTCAGAAAGCACTTCAAGGTTCTTCACCGGAGTGAGGAGAGTTCTGAGTGGCACTTGATATTGCTCAGATGATGCTTTCTTCTGAGTACCTGCAGAAACGTTGCTGGAGGTTGCCATGTTCACACTAAAAGGGTTTTGAGAATGAACTGAGGAAAAAGGTTTGCACGAGATGAACTCAGAAATATGCAGAAAATGCTTGAGAATTAGTGATAAAGCGTAAAGAATAAGAGTGAGAGATTAATGTGCTTAAATAGAGTTTTCAAAACTATTTTGAAAAGATAAACGTTTTTAAGAGAGAGAAAAATCATGATTGCCATTTAAAAGCATGATTACTTTTCATTAAATGCTTGCTGATTTTGGGGGATTTGAGAAAGATACTTAAAAACGGTTACCAGACATGTGTCTCAATGCACCCAATCAGCTCTTTGCCTTCTCAAAAGCGTGCACGCGTTCTGCTTCAGAGATATGCTGATGATTGGATGACACTTGTTTGATGTAGTGATCAACACGTCTGTCTTTTGAGCTTAGACTCTCAGATCTTTAGACTTGCGTCTGATACAATCTGCATGTTCTATCTTTCTGAAAGGAGATTGATCAGAAGTTCACAGTAAAATAATTACATTCTGAAAGTAAATATATGGAATTAAAACATTTTCACTCTGGGCACACTTTCATGCTGAGATGTTTCAGAATGAAATTAAACCTATCTTCTGAAAGGGGTTTAGTAAAGATATCAGCCCATTGATGGTCTGTATCTATAAATTTTAAGTTCAAAATACCTTTCTGAATATAGTCCCTAATGAAGTGATGTTTTATTTCTATATGCTTAGCTCTAGAATGTAGAATGGGATTCTTACTTAAGCAAATAGCAGAAGTATTATCACAAAGTATAGGAATGTTACTCTCAAAAATCTGGAAGTCTTCAAGCTGACTTTTCATCCAGAGCATTTGTGTGCTACATCCTGCTGCTGCTATGTACTCAGCTTCTGCTGTTGACAGAGCAATTGTTGATTGCCTTTTGCTGGACCAAGAGATCAGATTTTCTCCCAGAAACTGGCAGCTTCCAGAAGTACTTTTACGTTCCACTCTGTCTCCAGCAAAATCAGCATCACAGTAGCCTACTAAGCTGTAATCACTAGATTTTCTATAAAACAAACCCAGATTAGTAGTACCTTTCAGATACTTGAAAATTCGCTTAACAGCTGTTAAGTGAGATTCTCTAGGATCTGATTGGAATCTAGCACAGATACAAACACTGAATAATATGTCAGGTCTTGAAGCAGTCAGATAGAGGAGAGAACCAATCATACCTCTGTAGACTTTCTGTTCTACATTTTTGCTTACCTCTTCTCTTTCCAGAATGCACGTGGGATGCATTGGAATCTTTGATGGCTTACATTCTGAGAGGTCAAATTTCTTCAGAAGATCTCTGATGTATTTGCTCTGATGAATGTAAGTTCCTTCTGGAGTTTGATTGATCTGAATTCCTAGAAAGAATTTTAGTTCCCCCATGAGGCTCATCTCAAATTCTGCCTGCATACACTTAGCAAATTTTCTTCCAAGAGAAGGATTAGTAGAACCAAAAATAATATCATCAACATAAATTTGACAGACTAAGATGTCACTCTTAACTGTTTTACAGAATAGAGTAGTGTCCACTTTCCCTCTGGTGAATTCATTTTCAAGCAGAAAGTTACTTAGCCTTTCATACCAAGCTCTGGGAGCTTGTTTCAGACCATACAGTGACTTCTTTAGTTTGAAAACATGTTCTGGATGTTTTGTATTTTCAAAACCTGGGGGTTGGTGAACATAAACTTCTTCTTCTATATAACCATTTAAGAATGCACTTTTGACATCCATCTGATACAGAGTGATGCCTCTATTAACAGCAAATGAAATTAAAAGTCTGATAGATTCTAACCTGGCGACTGGGGCAAAGGTTTCTGTATAGTCTATCCCCTCTTGCCAGAATCCAGTCATTATCCAGAAGTGCTTCATCAATAGAAGAAGGTTCAATCAGAGACACCAGTCCCATAAGTGTTTCTTCAGAGTTTCTGAA
Source organism: Vicia faba (assembly GCA_948472305.1). Taxonomy (NCBI): domain Eukaryota; kingdom Viridiplantae; phylum Streptophyta; class Magnoliopsida; order Fabales; family Fabaceae; genus Vicia; species Vicia faba. The sequence goes on along the minus strand of OX451738.1, from coordinate 1,149,490,660 downwards.
GCTTGCTCTTGTTCTGATTGGATCTTCCTTTCTTCCTAGGATAGTTTCTTCTGGGTGATCCAAGCTGCTTCTGGGTAATCTCTTCTGAGGTTGATCAGCAGCTGTTGTAGGATTTCTAGCAGTGCTCCTTTCAGACGTTGAAGGAATGTCTGTGTTGAGAGCTTCTGATGACTTGTCTTCAGAACCTGCAAATTCAATTTCTATACCTGCAAAAACTTCATTCTGCTTTGACTTTTCAGAGTCAAGCTTGTCATCAAAACGAACACTGATTGATTCTTCCACAATCTGTGTTTCTGTATTGTATACTCTGTACCCTCTTGAGCGTTCAGAGTATCCTAACATAATACACTTCTGTGCTTTAGAGTCAAACTTGTTCAAATAATTCTTTGTATTTAATATAAAGCAAGTACATCCAAATGGATGAAAATATGAAATGTTGGGCTTTCTGTTCTTCCACAATTCATATGGAGTCTTTTCCAGAATAGGTCTTATTGAGATTCTATTCTGAATGTAGCACGCTGTGTTTATTGCCTCTGCCCAGAAAGTCTTAGCAACGTTTGTCTCATTGATCATGGTTCTGGCCATTTCTTGCAATGTTCTGTTCTTTCGTTCTACAACTCCATTTTGTTGGGGAGTTCTAGGACAAGAGAAATCATGCAGAATGCCTCTGTCATTAAAGAATGACTCAAAATCTTTATTTTCAAACTCTCCACCATGATCACTTCTGACTTTAACGATTCTAAGATCCTTTTCATTCTGAACTTGGTTACAGAAGGTAACAAACACAGAGTGTGACTCGTCCTTGTATCTTAAGAACTTTACCCATGTCCATCTGCTATAGTCATCTACGATTACTAACCCATACTTCTTACCACTGACTGAAGCAGTTTTAACTGGTCCAAATAAGTCAATGTGCAGAAGTTCTAATGGCTTAGAGGTAGAAACAACATTTTTGGATTTAAAAGAAGGTTTTGCAAATTTGCCTTTCTGACATGCTTCACACAGAGCATCTGAATTGAACTTCAAATTAGGAAGTCCTCTGACCAGATTGAGTTTGTTAATCTGAGATATTCTTCTCATACTAACATGCCCCAATCTTCTGTGCCAGATCCACTGCTCGTTGTTAACAGACAGAAGACATTTTACATTCTGACTCTTTAGTTCAGAAAGTTTGATTTTGTAAATGTTGTTTTTCCTCTTACCATTAAACAGGATAGTCCCATCTTTCTGACTAACAGCTTTACATGATTTTTGATTAAAGATTATATCATAACCGTTATCACTTAATTGACTTATGGATAACAGATTATGCATCAATCCATCTACTAGCAGAACATTATTAATAGAGGGAAGATTTCCATTACCTACAGTTCCAGAGCCAATTATCTTTCCCCTTTGATTGCCTCCAAAGCCAACGTGGCCTCCAGGCTTAAGTTCCAGGCTTTGGAACATATGCCTTCTTCCCGTCATGTGTCGTGAGCAGCCAGAGTCCAGGTACCATGACTGGTGTTTCTGACTTGCTGCTAAAGATATCTGCAACATGTATTATTTTATCCTTAGGTACCCAGATTTTCTTGGGTCCTGATTTGTTAGTTTTACCAAAACTCTAGTTGAATTTTGGTTTCACAGAGTGCTTACTGCTAGTATATTTGATATCATGTGTGTGACCATACACAAAGTGTGAATTCAGAGGAGTGTGTTTAATGGTTAAGTCCATGACATTCTTTGGTGTAGGAACCTTACCTTGGTATCCTATTCCTTTCCTGCCGTTTCTGCTAACTCCATAGATCATTGAAGCCATTCTGCTTCTATCTATGCTTTTAGCTAGGAACTTCTGGAAACTGTGATCATACTCCTTGATGATCTCATCAGCGTTGCTGGGAGTTTCAGAAATTGGTTCCTTCTGAGAGTTTTGTAAAGTGTTTTCTAATTTTGAAATCTTATTTCTCAGCTCAGAATTTTCCAATTTGAGACTCTCAGACTTATTAGAGTCAGATTCAAGATTCCTTTTCAGGTCTCTGAATTTAGCTCTAATTTGCTGATAGCGTTCTAGAATTTCATTAAGGCTTTCAGCAAGTTCATCCTTTGTAAAGTTAACAGCGAAGTTAGGAAATACCTCTTCAGTGTCTGATTCTGAGTCTGATTCAGAAGCTTCACTGTCTTCTGAAATGTTAGCCATGAGAGCTATGTTTTCCCTTTCATCATCTGATTCTGAGTCAGCTTCAGACGAGTCAGAGTCATCCCATGTAGCCATGAGACTTTTCTTCTTCTCTCTTCCAAACTTCTTTTTGGGCTTTTCCCTCTGAAGCTTTGGGCAGTCACTCTTGTAGTGTCCTTGCTCATTGCACTCATAGCAGATGATGTCTTTGGTGTTTGGCTTCTTGCTACTGGAGGAGCCTTCAGATCTTCTGTATCCAGAGGAAGAATATGTCCTTCTGTATCTGGAAGAAGACTCGTTCTGATCAGATCTTCTGGGATTCCTGAACTTCCTTTGTCTTTGCTTCCACAGTTGATTTACTCTTCTGGAGAGAAGGGAAAGTTCGTCTTCTTCTGATGAGGATCCATCAGATGTTTCTTCAACTGCCTGCAAAACTTTAGACTCAAATTTTCTGTTAGATTTTAATGCTAAAGGCTTACCTTGCTTCTGAGGCTCATCAGCTTCTAGCTCTATCTCATGACTTCTGAGGGAGCTGATAAGTTCCTCCAGAGTGATTTTGTTGAGATCTTTAGCTAGCTTCAGAGCGGTAACCATAGGCCTCCACTGCTTGGGTAAACTTCTGACGATTTTCTTGACATGGTCAGCAGTAGAGTATCCTTTGTCCAGAACTTTGAGACCAGCTACCAGAATCTGGAATCTAGAGAACATAGTTTCAATGGATTCAGATTCTTCCATTTTGAATGCCTCATACTTCTGAATGAGCGCCAGAGCTTTTGTTTCTTTGACCTGAACGTTGCCCTCGTGCGTCATTCTGAGAGAATCAAAGATATTTTTTGCTGTGTCTCTGTTGGAGATCTTTTCATACTCAGTATAGGAGATGGCACTGAGGAGGATGGTTCTGGCCTTGTGGTGATTCTTGAAGTCACGCTTTTGTTGATCAGACATTGTTTTTCTATCAATCTTCTGACCACTTGCATTCACAGGGTGCGTGTATCCATCTGTCACCATATCCCACAGATCAGCATCATGTGCCAGAAAGAAGCTTTCAATTCTGTCTTTCCAGTAATCAAAGTTTTCTCCATCAAAGATTGGAGGTTTGCCACTGAATCTGTCTCTGTCCTCATTGTTGTCATTGCTGATGTGAGAATTGTTTCCTGCCATTTGTGTTTTTCTGACGCTGGATCTTGTACTGACACGGTTAAGTGTTTTAGCTCAGAACCAGGCGCTCTGATGCCAATTGAAGTGGTGAAAAACACAAGAAGGGGGGGTTGAATTGTAAAACTGAAATTTAAAGCAATGAACACGATATTTTTATCCTGGTTCGTTTGATCTCAAACTACTCCAGTCCACCCGTCAAGGTGATTTCGCCTCTCTCCAACGAGGTCTTAATCCACTATATTCAACTGAATATTACAGACTGCTTTAACAACTGCTAAAGCCTTCTTGATTCAAACCACAACCCGGTTTGTCAAGGTAACACTTTCTTACAAAGAGATAAAACTATGTGTGTGGATGTTTTATACAAAACTTTATCACAACTGTGATGTATACACAAATTGAAGCTTAGAACCTAGATTGCTAAACAGTAATGGAATATCAGAGTGTATGGTTTAGCAAAACTGGTAGAACGAAGATTATGGTTCAGCTTTTGTGCGTGTAGAGATTTGGAGAGCATTAACCATTTCAATCTTCAAAGCTTTGTTTATATAGCACTGAGATGATGAACGTTGGATGCAATATTCTTGATTCAATGCTAATAACAAACTTTCCTTATTGAGCAGATCTTGTCTGGAATGAAGCCGTTGGAATTAATTTGCTTTCAATGCACAGTACCGTTGCTTACTTAATGCAAGTTCTGGCTTGGCTCATTCTGATTCTGCTTCGCTGCTGATGAACTATTGTGTTTCTGTATCAGAGTGTTGAGCGCAGTCTTGTTCATCAGGCTTCAGCATGTACGTGAGTTGATCATCTGATTTTGACATTCTGATCTAGCAACTTCTGATGCTGGTGTCTGAAATCAAGTTCTGATGCTGAATAGATGTGATCTTGCTTATATCAATCAGAGTATCTGCAAGTCAGAACATAATATTTTTAGGCAGCTGATAGTTCATACATGAAACTTATAAATACTATATCTTTTCACTTTGTTATCATCAAAACTTAAATATAGGGTAGTAGATTCAAACTTTGTTCTAACATTTTATACTCTCTGGATATTAATGTTGTGTTGAGATTATATGATAGTTGACCTTTGGTGCCTAATGATTTATGATATGATTGTCATTATAGGATTTCAATCATTAGTATTGTTGTACCCCAAATTTTGACCTAAGACGTCATCTCCTATCTGCATCTTTACATTACATTTGTTTTGATCCATCGATTTTAAATTTCATGACTTTTTCGGGCCAAGAGCTATTTATGCTGAACATTGAATCATTTAATCGATTCGTGCAAAAATGATGTTTATTAATTATCTATTATCTAAAACTTGAATAATTGAAATTCATTTTTTGATTATTATTTAGTTTAAAGATGTAGGGATAATAAAATGAACATCAGAGAAGAGGCGCATTAATTGTGCGGACGTTTCATTTACTTACTCATTATTTTTAAATTTAAGTAACTAGAATTTATTCTTAGTTATTCTATAATTTAAAGGTTATGAATAATATAAATAAGCATTTGAGGAAATTCATTGGTCAATAACGACTGTTTAATCGTTCGTCGTTCTAGGTTAAATAATTGAAATCCTATTTTAATTATTATAATTTAGTTGAGAATGATGGATTAAATAATCGAAGGTATTAGTTGGTCAATGATAATTATTATTTATCTGTTTATTATTTTGAATGTAGGTAATTGGAGATTTGTTTTCAATTATTATTCGTTTGGATAAAATAATAAACGATAAATAAATAAAGAAGAAGAATTAATGGACAAATAGTTTCTTTTATTCATTTTTTGGTACAAGCTATTTTGTAAATATTGTATATATTGCAATAAATTACAATAATGAATTGTCAAAATTAAAATGAAATAAACTAGTCTATCTTAATTCTAAAGCTTCCAATCCAATGCGTGTCCGCTCATTTAATTTTACCTGCACAATTAAAAGAAAAGAATTAGAATTCAAATAAATAATTAAATGCAGAAAATAAATTTTAAATGTTCATCATTAAATGTAATGGCCGAAATCAGTTATTATTTTTTTTGCAAATCACGGGATTACTCCCGGTTCACAAAAAAAGGGAAAAGGATTTCAAAGCATATGCATAAATTGTTTTCCAAAAAAACTGCATACTTAAGCTAATCACATTAGTTTTTAATCCCAAATATAATTTCAAAGCATACAGCATAAGCAACAAATATGTAGTAACCATATGCAAGCATGCCCCTTTTAACGTGGCCTATACATCAAGAAGCAGACAACATTTGATTTAAAAACAAATATGCAGTTTGACTATTCTTACAAGCAAAAAAATTCCTTTTTCTTTCATCATTTTCCAGCCACTGCATTTTCAGAAAATAGACAGCTTATCACTCTTTTGTCAAAGCCATTCTGAGAGAGAAAAAGAGAGGGAGAAGTGTGGGATTTGCAGGCTTAGCTTAGGCAGAAAGAGGTATACAAAACAAACTAAGAAATATAGCCAGTAAGAATAATAGCACAGAAGAAGAATAAAGGCAAACTGAGGGGACAGTAGTGCAGAATGCTCAGGGAGATCCCAAGAGATTTGTTTTCAAAATTCCTGGCCTGTAGCGCAAGAGAAGAAAGGAGAACTGTTATATTACAACAAGAGAAAACAAAGGAGGGGCATATAAAAAAAACAGCATAGAGAGAAAACGAAATATACAAGTTAGCAAAAACATAACCAAAAACCATAGCATCCTGTCAAAACCATGGCATCCTGTCAAGACCATAGAAAAACCTGCTAATGCCTTAGCTCTTTGTCAACACATAACCCATCACTGAGTTATCCCAAAACATAATCAAAAACCTGCATCAATCTCACACAAACCAAAAATCTCTACCAGCATCATAACCTGCTAATGCCTTAACATGCTGTCAAGAAAACCATAAAAACATAGCTCAATCCTCATACCAGTAAAAAGCCATATCCCTACTGTAAAGGCCTAGTCACATAAACCTGACAAAACCTTTTACAAGTTCAAGCCATACCATTTTCGCAAATCCAGCATATCCAAGCTTTCAAATCCATTCCCTAGTCTCAGAAAGTTCATTCATCATAGGCGATAAACCCACCATAGGCAACAGCATTCAAGAAGAAGAGAGAGTTATCATCCAATTCTACAAAGTATCCAAAGCAACATTTCAAGGCAAATCGATGAGGCCCTCAGTGTACACATCACTGGGCAACAAGGCAAGCATCTCAAAGTATCCTAGGCAATAATATTCAAGAAGAAGAAGAAAGAGCCAAAGTGCAGTTCAACGGGTTCCAACAATAGCAAACACAGTAACATTCAAGCAAAAGGAAGGAAATCGCAAATACCGTTCACCACCGTGTGCGCCTGCTGTCTCCCTGCTGTCCGGCCTCCATCACCCCAAGCCCTCCTCCTTCTCCACCTAGGTAACGCTTTCTTCCACTCTTATTCCTTAAAACGCCGTTCAAATCGACATGGACATTAAAAATGGAAAACTAGTCAGAATCACCCAAGAAACCTCAAAGTCAACTAAGAATTTGTAAAATCAACAGCGAATTTGTAAAGTTTACACGCTAATTAAATCAAGCATTGACGAAAAGCGTTTTGTCATTACCGTCTCCGCCTAAAGCCGCCGCGTCAACAATGGAGGGAAGAGAGACTTGGTGTGGGTGGCCGGAATAAGGAAACATCAACAATGGAGGCAAAGAAAACGAAGAAGCTGCGCGAGAGAGAGATGAAGATCGTGAAGAGAGGCGCCGTTCTGCCTTAAACCAAACCCTAAATCCCTTTATCAAACAAACACAACCCTAATCAACATTTAATCCCTTGGACCCTTAAGCCCACGACCTGACCCGCCCCATTTCTCCTCAACCCAACTCAATTTCCTTTTAACTAAAAGCCCATTGCTAATTGTTATTCATACCCCATTTTCTTTTATTTGGTCTTTAATTAAATTATATTCATTTCTTAGTTTAATTAATTTAGACTAGTTAGTTTTTAGGAATAACATATAATTTTTAAATAGACAATGTTAATATTATTTACCCAAATCTCATTTAGCTTAAATTTAAGTTTTATTTAATAACCTTAACCTTCCTTGTTTCTAATTCATTTTAAATTCATGGTTTGATTTAATTCAAAGAAAATATTTAATATCTCTAAAAAACATATAAAATGAGAAACTAAAAGACATTTTACTTTATTCCCCTCATTTTGATTAAATACCAATATACAAAAAGACATAAAAAATAGAAATATATAAAAACATTAAAAACATTTCTATTAATTCTCATTACCTTTTATCATTAAAAATGCGTAAAAAAGTGAAATCAATTAAACTTTTTCTTTTCACCTATTAAACAAAAATCATATAAAATGCATGTTCACATTTAATTATTGTGTATCATTTTCTGTTTAAATATCTCGCATTTACTTGATTATTCTGTTTGCGTCAATCCAGAGGGAATAGTCTAATTTTTTGTTGACTTCATGTCCTCAAAAAACGAGCGAGCGAATACCCTCATTCATTAAAAACATAGGTTAATTTTCCTCAAACATTCACATCACTTCAAAATTTCAACCTTTTCAAGACTCATACCTTTTAAGCCAAAACTTCGACATTAGGTCGTCGTATCTTCAAAAATCCGTCCGTATCCCTTTTCGGCCAAAACAATTTATTTTTCGATCAAACAAATCAATTTTAAACAAAACAGATATTTCAAAAGGTTCCTATAGAGTACTATAGATGCATTGGGTGCTAATACCTTCCCATTGTATAACCAACCCCCGAACTCTCGATCTCTTTTTCAAAAAAAAACGCTTTGTATTTGTATTTTTATTTACATTGCATATTTAGGGTTTTTTTTCGCTCTTTTCCCTCTTCCTTTGGAAATAATAAAGCGCGGTGGCGACTCTTGCTTTTGCGAGACGAATTAATCAATAATTCGATCTCCGATTTACCCCGCTACATTTTTTATCGCTACAGAATTGGCGACTCTGCTGGGGAAAGATTGACCTCTTGCTGGTCCATCCCTAAGTGGGTTAAGCCTAATTTGTTTTATCTGTTTACTATTATTTGATTTGCTTGATTATATGTTTAAATTGGGGTGTTTGGGTTTTTTTTTGAAGGACAAATCCTATACCCGGATTAAGTAACACTTAAGGAATAGGACGGGCGGTATAGTCATGTTAACTTTGAGGGAGTAATCCCGAAGAAGGAGGCATGAGATCCCCCACTCAATGGAAGGCCCTCTTGGACTTAATATTTGTTTACCGAGTAATCGGGAAGACATTATTATTTTCGACCTAGGAGCCCGAGAAGTTGAGAACCGTAGAACCCTGACTCATCTTGGCCTTTTTAGGTGTAGCGCGGAGACTATCACGGAGTAATTCGGAAGTAGTTGTTACGCGATGCTACGCTCGGACGAGTTTCTCTTGAGAATATTGCTAATTATTGAGTAATCAAGACGTTGGTAATATCCGAAAGAGGGATACAGACTCTGGGAACTCTTAGAACCTTGTCTTACAGGTGTGATCGAAACATTAGTACATACCTTTGGGTGGGCTTTACCCTCGACTCCATGCTGAACTTTGAACCTTTAAACCCCATGTTTGCAAACTTGTGTGTGACTGTCGCATTATCATTCATTCATGCATTCATCAACATCTTTGTAAAAACTCGTTTTTCAAGGAACTTTGGAATGATTTTTGCAAACGTCCTAGGGTATTATGGAACTTGGAAGGAGAAATACTCGAAGCTTTAGCTTCAAGGAGCCCGAGATTGAAGAATTGAAGAGTTTGATTCCGAAGATAGAGAGTCCGACAGATTTTCAGAAGAAATATGGGTCCATCGTACCGCTCATGAAGCGCAAGATGAAGAAGGGCATCCTCAACACTTTGGTTCAGTTCTATGATCCCTTGTATCGATGTTTCACCTTCCCGGATTATCAGTTGATGCCTACTTTAGAGGAGTACTCTTATATTCTCGGTTTGCCGATCGTCGACCGTGTTCCTTTTTCTGGGTTAGAAGAGGAGCCTAAATCTCATGAGATAGCAGCCGTCACCCATCTGAAGAAGTCAGAGATAGAAGAGAATATGACTACGAAAGGGGGAATCCGGGGTTTGTCGGCTCAGTTTCTGTTGAAGAAAGCTCGTCATTTTGCTGATACAAAGGATACCGTTGCCTTCGAGGACGTGTTTGCTTTACTCGCGTATGGTCTTTTCTTATTCCCTAACATTGATAAATTTGTGGATGTCAATGCCATCAGAGTTTTCCTGATTGGAAATCCGGTCCCTACGCTGCTAGGAGATGCATATTACTCCATCCACCTGAGAAACTCTCGTCAAGGAGGAATGATTATTTGTTGGGTGCCGTTGCTGTATCAGTGGTACGTCTCGCATTTACCTGGGTCCGATGCTTTCTGGGATCTCGAGAAAGAACCGCGTTGGGCGCCAAAGATTATGGCTCTCACTCATTTCGACATTGACTGGTACAATCGAGCTTACCATGACGTAGAGATCATTGACAGCTGTGGTGCTTTTCCCAATGTACCTCTTCTTGGTACGAAGGGTGGAATCAACTACAACCCTGTTCTAGCGCGCCGTCAGTTCGGGTACCCAATGAGAGATAAGCCGAACAGTATCCATGTGAGTGGTTTCTTTCTTCAGGAAGGACAAGACCATCTGACTGCTAAGAGAGAGATTGAAGGAGCTTGGCGCCATATCCACAAGAAAGGGAGAGATATGCTGGGACATAGAGGTGCCGTCTCTTTGGAACCTTACCTACAGTGGGTCCGTGCTAGGGCTTGTGCTCTCAAGATGCCATATAAACTTGAGAAACCTTTGTTCCCTGCCATCGCACCATCATCAGTTGCTATCCCAATCGCAGATGTAGGAGAATATCAAGGGAACCTGGCTAGGATGAAGTCCGAGAGGGATGCTTGGAAGGAAAAGTACCATATGTCCGAATACGAGAATCGAGTCCTGACTCGACAGCTGAAAGAGAAGAAGGAGTTGTTGCTTATTCAAGATGGCCGGTTCGTTGACCACGATGAGAAGCTTCGCCAGAAGGATGCCTTGTTGAAGAAATACGCGAATGAAAGGAAGAGGAAAAGGGAATGTTCAGTAAACGTGGCTCTCGTTCCTAATCCACAAGAAGAAATCATCGATCGACTGATAGCGGAAAAGAAAGATTTGGAAGACTTTTATGAAGAAAAGATCAAGAAGCTCCGACTACAGCTGGTGTTTGGTCCGTCATCTGAGGTTTCTGAGTGAACTTTAGCTTTAGTTTATTTTATTGATGTCATTTTGTAAAACTATGTAAAAGGGCTTCATGCTCCGAAGTTGTAATTTATTGTTTTCTTAAGGGCTTCATGCTCCGAAGTTGTAATTTATTGTTTTCTTAAGGGCTTCATGCTCCAAAGTTGTAACTTATGGTCTTATTTCGGGCTTCATGCTCCAAGTTGTAATTTACTGCTTCATGTTTTAAAATGTAATTTATCACTTTATTATGGTTTTCAGGTTGTAAGTTGTAATTTATTGCTTTCATTAGTGGATTTGTTATTCCAAGGTTGTAATTTACTATTCCAAATTGTAAGTTGTAATTTATCGCTTTAAATTAACGGATTGAGTTTTTGTTATTCCAAATTCCTTTACTATTGATGTATGCAAAGTTACTAAAGTTCCTTGAAAAACTTTTAAAATGAGTCATCATTTGCATCACCATCATGCATCATTTCACATTCCACATCACATGTTTTCTAGAGTCTCATTCTTGTTCTTTTTCCACCGAAGGTTGCCAAGCTGTCTCACCAACACGACACTCGGGCCAGTCGTCAGAAAAGAATGGAAGATTTGGAACAGGAAAATCACGAGCTTCGTGGGGAAGTTGCTACGCTTCGTGCCGAGATGGAAAAGTTAACAGCGTTGGTGGAAAGTTTGGTGGCTGTTCAGAATCAGCCATCGACTACGGCTGCCGAGATTCAGACTTCAACTCCAGTGGTTTCCGAGATTGTTATCGCTCCTGCCTCCGCAACTCAAATCAACTCTCCGATCCAACATCAGATGCCGAAAGGTTTTCCTTGGGGAATGCCTTACAACTTTATGCCAGAAGGGTGTCAGCCTACCGCCCAACCTATATTTCAGCCTGCATTGTCTCTTCCTCAACCGGAGACGACTACACTGCCGCCAGTAATTCCATCTGTAACACCCTTTCCGCAACCAGTCATGACGACCGTTGCTCCTGTGATCCACTCAGTGCCATACTTGAACGAACCAGTTTATCCTGCCGAACCTGCTGAAAGTATGGGCCTTTTTGATAGAATGGAGGAATTTCAGGATCAGTTCCAGGAAATGCAGAAAGAGCTTAGAGCCTTGAAGGGGAAGGATCTGTTTGGGAAGAGCACACATGATCTTTGCCTGGTTCCGAATGTCAAGATTCCGGCGAAGTTCAAAACACCAGACTTTGAAAGATACAAGGGGGATTCGTGTCCTAGAAGCCATTTGACAATGTACGTGAGGAAGATGTCCACGTATTCTGATAATCATGATTTATTGATTCATTATTTTCAAGATAGTTTGACGGGTGCTGCCTTGAAGTGGTATATGGGATTGGACAGCATTCGAATCCGCAATTTTAACGATCTCAGTGAAGCCTTTGTCCATCAGTACAAGTATAATGTTGACATGGCGCCGGACAGGGATCAACTCCGGGCAATGTCGCAAAGAGACCGAGAATCTTTTAAGGAGTACGCCCAGAGGTGGCGTGAAATTGCTGCTCAGATCCATCCACCTCTGGAGGAGAAAGAGATGACTAAGATATTTTTGAAGACTTTGGGATCCTTTTACTATGAGAGGATGATAGCCAGCGCGCCCAGTGACTTTACCGAGATGGTGAGCATGGGTATGCGATTAGAGGAAGGAATTCGTGAAGGACGTTTGATTAAAGAAGGGAGTACGTCCAGCAGTGTGAAGAAGTTCGGAGGTGTTTTCCCGAAGAGGAAAGAACAGGATGTTAGTGCTTTGTTTCCAGGTAGGCCTAGGAGAGGCTACTCTCACGTCGCGGCAGTCACTCCGGCTGTCCGCCCAGCTTTGGTAGCCCCATCTCATCAGATTCCGCCACCTCAACAACGACCTTTTCAACAGCAGCCTCGACAACAGGCCTATCCGCTCAACAATCAGAACCGTTCGCCCAGGAAGCCGGAGTTTGATGCCATTCCTATGACGTACACTGAATTGTTTCCCGCTCTCATTAGAAAGAATCTCATCACAACAAAACCACCTCCTGTCGCACCGAACAGTGCTTCCCCGTGGTATAAGGCGGATCAATTCTGTGAATATCATCAAGGGTCACCGGGGCACAACCTCGAGAATTGCTTTGCGTTGAAAGCGGATGTGCAGAGATTAATTAAGCATGGCATCTTGTCTTTTAAGGATGTGAATCCAAATGTCAGAGATAACCCTTTGCCCCGACATGGGGCAGCTTCTGTGAATATGGTGGAGGGTTGCCCGGGGAAGTTCCGAGTTTTCCAAGTCGAGCACATCAGAGAATCATTGATCAGGTTACACCAAAGTTTGAGAAGACTTGCCTTTGTTAGGCACCAACATGACTATGACGTTTGCCAGTTTTGTTCAAGAGAAGAGGATTGTCCTATTGTGAAGGAGGACATTCAGAAGTTGCTAGATCAGAGAATTATTACTATTACCTATGACCGAAATCCTGAAGATGAAGTGAATGTGATAACCCCACAGTTTAATTTACCAGAATCAGTAGAGATTGCTTACAACAGCCAGACTGCGTCTGCTGAGCCTTTGATTATTTACCCACCTGGCCCTGTGCCTTATAGCTCAGACCAAGCCGTGCCGTACAAGTATAACGCCACCATGATCGAGAACGGGGTAGAGATCCCCATCCCAACTAGACCGTCTTTCGTTAATATTGCCGATGTAAGTAGAGTGACAAGAAGTGGGCGTGTTTTTGCCGCGGTACCGACAAGAAGACCAGAAGTTCAAGTAAGGAGGCCCATGCCGGCGGAGATCCCTGTAAGAAATGAACCAAGGGTTGAGGTAGGTCGATCCAGTGAACCTATCCCTCACCCTGAAGAAGATGAAATCTTAAAGCTTATCAAAAGAAGCGAGTATAAAATTGTGGACCAGCTTCTGCAAACACCTTCCAAGATTTCCTTGCTTGCCTTATTGAGAGATTCTGGGGCACACAGAGAAGCCTTGATGAAAGTGTTGGACCAGGCGTTCGTAGACCATGATGTGACAGTTGATCAGTTTGACGGGATTGTGGGGAATATAACCTCGTGTAACAACTTGGGTTTCAGTGATGAAGAACTCCCGGAGGAGGGGAGAAACCATAATATGGCTCTGCACATTTCAGTAAGTTGTGGGAACGATACCTTATCAAGCGTGTTAGTGGATACCGGCTCGTCATTGAATGTGATGCCCAAGACCACGTTGTCTCGACTTTCATATCCAGGTGCTCCTATGAGGCCTAGCGGAGTAATTGTTAAAGCCTTTGACGGTTCCAGGAAGACGGTTATCGGTGAAGTGGATCTTCCCATAGTGATTGGCCCCCACACTTTTCAAATCACTTTCCAGGTGATGGACATCCGTGCTGCTTATAGTTGTTTATTGGGCCGTCCCTGGATCCATGATGCCGGGGCAGTCACCTCCACGCTCCATCAGAGATTAAAATTTGTGAGGCATGGGAAACTAGTGATGATTGGGGGAGAGCAGGCCATGGTGGTAAGTCATTTATCATCGTTTTCTTTTATTGATGCTGACGAGGACGTCGGGACCCAGTTTCAGGGCCTATCTGTTGCTAAGGATACCGTGAAGAAGCAGGGGGCATCCATCTCTTCTTTTGAGGATGCACGGCGAGTAGTGGAGAGTGGTTCGGCCGAAGGATGGGGCCAGGTGTTGACGTTACCCGAGAACAAGTCTGGGGAAGGTTTGGGTTTTCATCCAATAGCTGCAAGGGTCAAGGAAGAGGTGGTTGTTCGTCCAATTCAAGAGGTCTTTCGGAGTGCAGGGTTTGTGCATCCTGAGGTTGATGCTGTCCTAGATGATGATTCCGAGGAGGATTTGCCCGCGTTTGTGACGCCTGGATTGGCTTGCCAAAACTGGATAGCTGTTGATATTCCTGTGGTTATGCACGTTTCTGAGTAATGTCTTGTTCATTTTTCTTAAAAAAAATCGCTCTGCCCAAGGCGAAACGTATTTTGTGTCGGGCTATGAAAAATAACTCCTTTTGCTCTGCCCAAGGCAAAAGAGAAATGTCTGGGCTTGTTGTTTCAAGTATTTCCTCTTTAATGAATAAAAATGTTATTTTGTCCACTGCTGTTTTATTTTTCATTTTTCGGGAAATAATAATGAAAATTGATTAAGAGCATTTTGTTTTATTTGCACAAATCGATTTCTAAAATAAAGCATAATCATGTGTGCAGATTACTTCATGACTTAACCATCGAAAACAATGATCCTATGCCCTCTCCCAACTTTGAATTCCCTGTGTTCAGAGCCGAAGGAAAGGATGATGAGGAGGTTCCTGTTGAGATTTCCCGTTTAATCGAGCAAGATGAGAAGGTCATTCAACCATTTGAAGAACCTGTAGAGTTGGTCAATTTGGGTAATGAAGAAGTTAGAAAGGAAGTCAAAGTCGGAGCTTTGCTTATCCCGGAAGTTAAGGAGAAGATGTTGGAGCTTCTCAGAGAGTATGTTGATGTGTTTGCGTGGTCTTACCAAGATATGCCAGGGTTGGACAACGACATTGTGGAGCATCGTTTACCGTTGAAACCTGAGTGTCCACCGGTCAAGCAGAAGTTGAGAAGGACTCGTCCTGACATGGCCGATAAGATTAAAGAAGAAGTTCAGAAGCAGATCAACGCAGGTTTTCTTGTGACGTCGGTCTATCCTCAGTGGTTAGCCAACATCGTGCCTGTTGCTAAGAAGGATGGTAAGGTTCGGATGTGTGTAGACTACAGAGATCTGAACAGAGCTAGTCCGAAAGATGATTTCCCATTACCTCATATTGATGTATTGGTCGACAGTACTGCCAAGTTCAAAGTCTTTTCTTTCATGGATGGTTTCTCTGGTTACAACCAAATCAAGATGGCACCGGAAGATATGGAAAAGACCGCTTTCATTACACCGTGGGGAACTTTCTGTTATCGAGTTATGCCGTTTGGTTTGAGGAATGCTGGTGCAACGTACCAAAGGGCCATGACTGCTTTGTTCCACGACATGATGCATAAGGAGATCGAAGTGTATGTGGATGATATGATTGCCAAATCACAGACTGAAGAAGATCACTTGGAGCATTTGTTAAAGCTATTCCAGCGTTTGAGAAAGTACAAACTCCGTCTGAATCCCAATAAGTGCACTTTTGGCGTTCGTTCAGGAAGACTTTTAGGTTTCATTGTCAGTCAGAAAGGTATTGAAGTGGATCCCGATAAAGTCAAAGCTATTCGGGAAATGCCCGCACCCAAGACGGAAAAACAGGTAAGAGGATTCCTTGGGAGACTGAACTACATTTCTAGGTTCATATCTCACATGACTGCTACTTGTGGGCCGATTTTCAAGCTTCTCCGCAAGAACCAAGGATGTGTGTGGACGGAGGATTGTCAGAAAGCTTTCGATAGTATCAAAGAATATTTGCTCGAGCCTCCCATTTTGATTCCCCCGGTGGAAGGAAGGCCCTTGATTATGTATTTGACCATATTAGAGGATTCCATGGGATGTGTGCTTGGTCAGCAGGACGAGACTGGAAGAAAGGAGCACGTTGTATATTATCTGAGTAAGAAATTCACAGACTGTGAGTCTCGTTATTCATTGCTTGAGAAAACCTGTTGTGCTTTAGCCTGGGCTGCTCGCCGTCTGCGCCAGTATATGATTAATCACACTACTTGGTTGATCTCCAAAATGGACCCAATCAAGTTTATCTTTGAGAAGCCCGCCTTATCTGGAAGGATAGCCCGTTGGCAGATGTTGTTATCTGAATATGACATTGAGTATCACACTCAGAAAGCGATCAAAGGGAGTATTTTGGCCGATCATTTGGCTCACCAACCAATTGAAGACTATCAGTCCATCAAGTTTGACTTCCCCGATGAAGATGTTATGTACTTGAAAGCCAAAGATTGTGAAGAGCCGTTACCCGAAGAAGGACCTGATCCCGAATCCCGTTGGGGTTTGATATTTGACGGAGCTGTGAATTCCTATGGAAATGGAATTGGGTCAATCATCGTTACTCCCCGAGGTACTCATATCCCGTTCACGGCAAGACTGAAGTTTGACTGTACGAACAACATGGCGGAGTATGAAGCGTGTATTATGGGTCTCGAAGAAGCAGTGAACTTGAGGATTAAGATTCTGGATATTTATGGAGATTCGGCATTGGTGATTAATCAAATCAAAGGAGAATGGGAAACTCGACATCCTGGTTTGATCCGTACAGAGACTATGCTAGAAGGTTGTTAACCTTCTTCAACAAGGTGGAATTGCATCATATCCCTAGGGATGAGAATCAAATGGCTGATGCTTTGGCTACTTTGTCTTCAATGTTTCAGGTGAATGATTGGAACGACGTGCCTACAATCCGAGTTATGCGCCTCGACCGACCTGCTCATGTGTTCGCAGTAGAAGAGGTCACCGACGACAAACCTTGGTTCTATGACATCAAACGTGTCCTTCAAACTCGAGAGTACCCGCCAGGGGCATCCAATAAGGATAAGAAGACGTTGAGAAGATTAGCAAGCAGTTTCTTTCTCAATGAAGAAGTGTTGTATAAGAGGAATTACGACATGGTCTTGCTCAGATGTGTAGACAGACGTGAAGCAGACATGCTGATGCAAGAGGTGCACGAAGGGTCCTTTGGCACTCATGCCAATGGACACGCAATGGCTAGAAAGATGTTGAGAGCTGGTTACTACTGGATGACCATGGAATCTGATTGCTGCAAGTATGTGAAGAAGTGTCATAAATGCCAGATTTATGCGGACAGGATGCACGTACCGCCGACCCTCCTCAATGTTATATCTTCACCTTGGCCTTTCTCCATGTGGGGCATTGATATGATTGGGATGATTGAACCCAAAGCTTCAAATGGTCATCGTTTCATCTTGGTAGCGATTGATTATTTTACTAAGTGGGTGGAAGCCGCATCTTATGCTAATGTAACCAGACAGGTGGTAGTCAGATTTATCAAGAATCAGGTTATTTGTCGGTATGGTATCCCGAGTAAGATCATCACTGACAATGGGTCGAATTTGAATAACAAGATGATGAAGGAGCTTTGTGAAGAGTTCAAAATCGAGCATCATAATTCCTCTCCTTACAGGCCGAAGATGAATGGGGCTGTTGAAGCTGCTAACAAGAATATCAAGAAGATCGTCCAGAAGATGGTGGTAACTTATAAGGACTGGCATGAAATGCTTCCGTTTGCTTTACACGGGTATCGTACTTCGGTTCGAACTTCAACAGGCGTGACCCCTTTCTCCCTGGTTTATGGTATGGAAGCAGTACTCCCCGTGGAGGTTGAGATTCCGTCTCTGAGAGTGTTGATGGAAGCCAAGCTTTCCGAGGCCGAATGGTGTCAAAGTAGGTACGATCAGTTGAATTTAATCGAAGAAAAGAGATTAACAGCTTTGTGTCACGGTCAGTTGTATCAGCAAAGAATGAAGAAGGCTTTCGACAAGAAGGTTCGGCCGCGCGAGTTCAGAGAAGGTGACCTCGTGCTCAAGAAGATATTATCTTTCCAACCCGATTCTAGGGGCAAATGGGCTCCTAACTATGAAGGACCGTTTGTTGTTAAGAAGGTTTTCTCCGGAGGTGCCATGATTCTCGCCAGTATGGATGGCGAAGATCTCCCGCGTCCCTTGAACGCCGATGCAGTCAAGAAGTATTTCGCTTAGGCAAATTTCTGGTCAAATCAGTCTTGGCATCTGAGCATATTCTGGAATTCAGAGTTGTTAGGGAGAATAGTGATCATTGTTTTTGTATGACCTTTTACTTCACATACTATTTCCCCAAACTTTTGTAAACCATTGGAGTCGCATTGTTAGCGAACTACCATCTTATTAATGAAATTTGAGCATTTACCTTTTGTGGGCAAAATTTTAATATTTTATGGAAATACTTGAAACAAATTTACTTAAGATATTCTTATTTCTAAAACGTGTCGTGAATAACGAAAGGAATATTAACAGTCGTTCCGAAAATAGTCAAGCCATGAAGTGCAAACAGTACAGTAATTTATACTTGCATGATGAGTTTGTTTTCTTTCAAAATCGTCATTAAGTGTTGGCTATGTACATGCTTGGTTATGGTGGTGCTAAACTTGGTGACTCCCCAGTTGTTCCAGTTAAGTGTGGTTTTAGCTACCTTTGTTTGGGAGATTTTGAAGTGCGGTACACTTCGTCTTATGCCAGTGGGTTATTGGTGCTAGAAGATTGGATTTGATTGTTCGTCTCTTCAGAAGACTTGGGCCTTGTAGCGTGACATCTTCCGACGTTGCTTTGTATTCCGTTTATCTTCCATCTTTTCAAGAGTGGCCGAGCATTTACGTTGCTGTGACACCTTATTATCTCCAAGATATCCCATCTGTCTGTTTTGTCAGCATATACATGACATTCATTTATTCATCCACACTTGCATCATGCACACACAGTTGTATTTGTTAATGTCATTAAATTCGTACACCTTAGTTGTGTCTTTTTCAAATAACGTATTTGATCCTTCCAAATAGGGTGTCAACTTAAGCATAAAGTGCGCCTCCTTTCTAATTCCCCAACTGAGCTAATCCTCGTGGATGATTTTTGATTTAGCTTACCTTGTCCATTTCTCGATAGGATAATTTCCCCAATCGATTTACTTTCTCATTGGGAGGAGTCTTGTTTGACTGTTTTCTCTCTGGTTATTCCTGGATGAAGTTGTTGCCTCTTGCATAGGCTACCTCAGTGTTTTTCCCCAGTGAAATTGCGACCTAGACGGTTGGTGCATTTATTTCGCACGTTTAAATATGTGATCTCCTCGGGAAGGATTGATTCAGGGTTCTCTTTAATGAAGATTTTATTCTCTGCCAATATCATCGCAGCTTCCCTCTGAATTATGTTGGAAAACGACAAGCGGTAGCTCTTCACGAGCAACTTGTACGTTACTATCTTCGACAAGCGCTGAGCAGCAGTTCTTCATGAGCTACTAGTGCGTCAGTTATGACTTTGTGAAAGCGCCGAGCAGCAGTTCTTCATGAGCTACTAGTGCGTCAGTTATGACTTTGTGAAAGCGCCGAGCAGCAGTTCTTCATGAGCTACTAGTGCGTCACCGTCATTTTACCCTTTTTGGGAAGCGCCGAGCAGCAGTTCTTCATGAGCTACTAGTGCGTCAGTTATGACTTTGTGAAAGCACCGAGCAGCAGTTCTTCATGAGCTACTAGTGCGTCACCGTCATTTTACCCTTTTTGGGAAGCGCCGAGCAGCAGTTCTTCATGAACTACTAGTGCGTCATTTACTCTTTTTGAAAGCGACAAGCAGCAAACTCTTCATGAGTTACCAGTACGTTATTACTTTTCTGGACGACAGCAAGCGGCAGCTTCTTTATTTGAGCAGCTTGTATGTTATTGGTATTTTCTTTGGACGACAGCAAGCGGCAGCTTCTTTATTTGAGCAGCTTGTATGTTATTGGTATTTTCTTTGGACGACAGCAAGCGGCAGCTTCTTTATTTGAGCAGCTTGTATGTTATTGGTATTTTCTTTGGACGACAGCAAGCGGCAACTTCTTTATTTGAGCAGCTTGTATGTTATCGGTATTTTCTTTGGAAAACAGCAAGTGGCGGCTTCTTTATTTGAGCAACTTGTATGTTATCGGTATTTTCTGTGGACGACAACAACTGACAATTTTCTTTATTTGAACAACCTTCGTATCTACAGTCTCATTACCTCAGCATTAATGAGTATACCTCCGAAACCTCGCAGAGAAGTCTGGTACGAATCTGTACCTCCAGAAGTCGGTAACCAGTTATCAGCAATTCGATACTCTCTGTCTACCTTTGACCTTGAGTCGCGAACTCACTGTTTTGGATCAATGATCTGTTATAGCCTATGCAAGATGCTCTCTTTGTTAGGGTTAGAGGTCGTATTCCCTCAGTTTTATTCGCTGTCCGGAGTCTGTCGTTTGAAGTCGATAGCTCTTTCTCCCAGTAGCGCATAATTCATGTCTTTGTGTTTTGTTGACGTTCGATTCCCTCAACATTGTCTCGTTTCACAGTATCTTTCTCTGTGAGTTAGATCGCTGCATTCTTACCACCGCATGATGACGGCATCTTAGGACAAAATTTGCGTAATTATGTATTTAAGTACCTTCAATCTCGTCGACACGAAGATTTTAATCTTCATATCTCCGGATAGAAGAAACTTAAATAGGGGCAGCTGTTGTACCCCAAATTTTGACCTAAGACGTCATCTCCTATCTGCATCTTTACATTACATTTGTTTTGATCCATCGATTTTAAATTTCATGACTTTTTCGGGCCAAGAGCTATTTATGCTGAACATTGAATCATTTAATCGATTCGTGCAAAAATGATGTTTATTAATTATCTATTATCTAAAACTTGAATAATTGAAATTCATTTTTTGATTATTATTTAGTTTAAAGATGTAGGGATAATAAAATGAACATCAGAGAAGAGGCGCATTAATTGTGCGGACGTTTCATTTACTTACTCATTATTTTTAAATTTAAGTAACTAGAATTTATTCTTAGTTATTCTATAATTTAAAGGTTATGAATAATATAAATAAGCATTTGAGGAAATTCATTGGTCAATAACGACTGTTTAATCGTTCGTCGTTCTAGGTTAAATAATTGAAATCCTATTTTAATTATTATAATTTAGTTGAGAATGATGGATTAAATAATCGAAGGTATTAGTTGGTCAATGATAATTATTATTTATCTGTTTATTATTTTGAATGTAGGTAATTGGAGATTTGTTTTCAATTATTATTCGTTTGGATAAAATAATAAACGATAAATAAATAAAGAAGAAGAATTAATGGACAAATAGTTTCTTTTATTCATTTTTTGGTACAAGCTATTTTGTAAATATTGTATATATTGCAATAAATTACAATAATGAATTGTCAAAATTAAAATGAAATAAACTAGTCTATCTTAATTCTAAAGCTTCCAATCCAATGCGTGTCCGCTCATTTAATTTTACCTGCACAATTAAAAGAAAAGAATTAGAATTCAAATAAATAATTAAATGCAGAAAATAAATTTTAAATGTTCATCATTAAATGTAATGGCCGGAATCAGTTATTATTTTTTTTGCAAATCACGGGATTACTCCCGGTTCACAAAAAAAGGGAAAAGGATTTCAAAGCATATGCATAAATTGTTTTCCAAAAAAACTGCATACTTAAGCTAATCACATTAGTTTTTAATCCCAAATATAATTTCAAAGCATACAGCATAAGCAACAAATATGTAGTAACCATATGCAAGCATGCCCCTTTTAACGTGGCCTATACATCAAGAAGCAGACAACATTTGATTTAAAAACAAATATGCAGTTTGACTATTCTTACAAGCAAAAAAATTCCTTTTTCTTTCATCATTTTCCAGCCACTGCATTTTCAGAAAATAGACAGCTTATCACTCTTTTGTCAAAGCCATTCTGAGAGAGAAAAAGAGAGGGAGAAGTGTGGGATTTGCAGGCTTAGCTTAGGCAGAAAGAGGTATACAAAACAAACTAAGAAATATAGCCAGTAAGAATAATAGCACAGAAGAAGAATAAAGGCAAACTGAGGGGACAGTAGTGCAAAATGCTCAGGGAGATCCCAAGAGATTTGTTTTCAAAATTCCTGGCCTGTAGCGCAAGAGAAGAAAGGAGAACTGTTATATTACAACAAGAGAAAACAAAGGAGGGGCATATAAAAAAAACAGCATAGAGAGAAAACGAAATATACAAGTTAGCAAAAACATAACCAAAAACCATAGCATCCTGTCAAAACCATGGCATCCTGTCAAGACCATAGAAAAACCTGCTAATGCCTTAGCTCTTTGTCAACACATAACCCATCACTGAGTTATCCCAAAACATAATCAAAAACCTGCATCAATCTCACACAAACCAAAAATCTCTACCAGCATCATAACCTGCTAATGCCTTAACATGCTGTCAAGAAAACCATAAAAACATAGCTCAATCCTCATACCAGTAAAAAGCCATATCCCTACTGTAAAGGCCTAGTCACATAAACCTGACAAAACCTTTTACAAGTTCAAGCCATACCATTTTCGCAAATCCATCATATCCAAGCTTTCAAATCCATTCCCTAGCCTCAGAAAGTTCATTCATCATAGGCGATAAACCCACCATAGGCAACAGCATTCAAGAAGAAGAGAGAGTTATCATCCAATTCTACAAAGTATCCAAAGCAACATTTCAAGGCAAATCGATGAGGCCCTCAGTGTACACATCACTGGGCAACAAGGCAAGCATCTCAAAGTATCCTAGGCAATAATATTCAAGAAGAAGAAGAAAGAGCCAAAGTGCAGTTCAACGGGTTCCAACAATAGCAAACACAGTAACATTCAAGCAAAAGGAAGGAAATCGCAAATACCGTTCACCACCGTGTGCGCCTGCTGTCTCCCTGCTGTCCGGCCTCCATCACCCCAAGCCCTCCTCCTTCTCCACCTAGGTAACGCTTTCTTCCACTCTTATTCCTTAAAACGCCGTTCAAATCGACATGGACATTAAAAATGGAAAACTAGTCAGAATCACCCAAGAAACCTCAAAGTCAACTAAGAATTTGTAAAATCAACAGCGAATTTGTAAAGTTTACACGCTAATTAAATCAAGCATTGACGAAAAGCGTTTTGTCATTACCGTCTCCGCCTAAAGCCGCCGCGTCAACAATGGAGGGAAGAGAGACTTGGTGTGGGTGGCCGGAATAAGGAAACATCAACAATGGAGGCAAAGAAAACGAAGAAGCTGCGCGAGAGAGAGATGAAGATCGTGAAGAGAGGCGCCGTTCTGCCTTAAACCAAACCCTAAATCCCTTTATCAAACAAACACAACCCTAATCAACATTTAATCCCTTGGACCCTTAAGCCCACGACCTGACCCGCCACATTTCTCCTCAACCCAACTCAATTTCCTTTTAACTAAAAGCCCATTGCTAATTGTTATTCATACCCCATTTTCTTTTATTTGGTCTTTAATTAAATTATATTCATTTCTTAGTTTAATTAATTTAGACTAGTTAGTTTTTAGGAATAACATATAATTTTTAAATAGACAATGTTAATATTATTTACCCAAATCTCATTTAGCTTAAATTTAAGTTTTATTTAATAACCTTAACCTTCCTTGTTTCTAATTCATTTTAAATTCATGGTTTGATTTAATTCAAAGAAAATATTTAATATCTCTAAAAAACATATAAAATGAGAAACTAAAAGACATTTTACTTTATTCCCCTCATTTTGATTAAATACCAATATACAAAAAGACATAAAAAATAGAAATATATAAAAACATTAAAAACATTTCTATTAATTCTCATTACCTTTTATCATTAAAAATGCGTAAAAAAGTGAAATCAATTAAACTTTTTCTTTTCACCTATTAAACAAAAATCATATAAAATGCATGTTCACATTTAATTATTGTGTATCATTTTCTGTTTAAATATCTCGCATTTACTTGATTATTCTGTTTGCGTCAATCCAGAGGGAATAGTCTAATTTTTTGTTGACTTCATGTCCTCAAAAAACGAGCGAGCGAATACCCTCATTCATTAAAAACATAGGTTAATTTTCCTCAAACATTCACATCACTTCAAAATTTCAACCTTTTCAAGACTCATACCTTTTAAGCCAAAACTTCGACATTAGGTCGTCGTATCTTCAAAAATCCGTCCGTATCCCTTTTCGGCCAAAACAATTTATTTTTCGATCAAACAAATCAATTTTAAACAAAACAGATATTTCAAAAGGTTCCTATAGAGTACTATAGATGCATTGGGTGCTAATACCTTCCCATTGTATAACCAACCCCCGAACTCTCGATCTCTTTTTCAAAAAAAAACGCTTTGTATTTGTATTTTTATTTACATTGCATATTTAGGGTTTTTTTTCGCTCTTTTCCCTCTTCCTTTGGAAATAATAAAGCGCGGTGGCGACTCTTGCTTTTGCGAGACGAATTAATCAATAATTCGATCTCCGATTTACCCCGCTACATTTTTTATCGCTACAAGTATTATTATTTTGAGTTGAGAATTAATTTGCTGCGAGATGCATATGTGTTAGTGTATGGAACATGATTCTAAATGCGTGTTATGAATATGACTAGTGTATTTGTGTTGTTATCATGAAGTAAATGTGACGCCCTTTTTGATATGCATGATATTTACTCTGATTATGCTATATTATTTATATGGGGTTTAGAGGGTGTTACAGATTCCATCGAGATACTCATCTGAGATGGGCGTCTCAAACAATATAAGAAGAAGGAGGGTTCCCGTGAAGACACCCAGGAATCCAAGAAAGTGGAAGAAGAGAAGCGTTCCCCCTGACTCAAGTCTCATGGATGTCTCCTTGTGCATCACCAGGCCCAAAGATTTCTACTTCCCCGACATGGACGAAGTCCCTCTATACTTCGCAACCCATAGCCCTTAGGAGACATTTCCAACAGTAATGGTCATATTTGGCGGGGGCTTCAATAAATGTACTGTAGGCTCGATCAAGAGAAGACTCGAGCAACTCATGGATGCTAGCTCTGAGAAGAGTGCCACCCTCGATAAAGTCTCCTGGAGCTTTGTCCCTATTACATTCTACAAAGAAGAGTTGTTCGACGGAGCCCCCAACTCCAGTATTCCTCTGCTCGTCAGAAGAATCCTGGTCGATCAAGGCAACTTAATGGACATAATGTAATCCTAACTATTCACCACCATACAGCTGAATGAGACTCATCTAACCCCTTATGTTGGCTCCGACCTCCATGGATTCAATGGCTCCATCACCAAGCCTTGGGGATATGTCGAGCTAATCGTCATATTCGGGTGGAGAAAACATTCAGGTTGATCAAAACATAGTTCCTCGTGATCGACTACCATTCATTATATCAGTGTATTTTTGGGAGGCTTACCCTGGCCGAGCTGGTAGCAGTGCCATTCACAATGCACCTGGATATGAAATAATATACTGAGTAGGGACTCATCGCCACCCTTCACGAGGACATACAGGAAGCAAGGTGATACTTTGAAGCTACTGCTAAAGGCTTAAGCTCCATCAACATGCAGCCCAGAACAGCCAACAAACCTGCCCTACCCGGTAGTTCCGAGAAGCCTCAACCATTCCTGTATGTAGACACAGTTGACCTTGACAATTGTTTCATAACGGAGGGTCTCTGAGAGCAGAAGATAAAGGGGAAAGAGCCCATGCTGTAAGCATAAAGATCCTCATCTACAAGCAGCAAGAAGCCCATGCACCCTTTGCATCCAATCCCAGACAGGGAATTTGAAATCATTTCCCTGGGTGACGATCCATCCAGAGAAGTCAAGATCGATGTTGACCTCCCGGACTTGGCCAAAAGTTGGCTAAAGGCGTGCCTAAGAGAGAATGCAAACTTGTTCGCCTGGAGTGCAGCAGAGACGCCCCTCTTAGACCCAGAGATAGCTTGCCATCATCTGACGATAGATCTTGCCATTAGGGAAGTTGCTCAACGTAGGTGTCGACAGTCCCCGGAGAAAACCGAGGTTGCTGAGCAGGCCGTTAAAGACCTCCTAAAGGCAAATTTTATTTGCGAAGCCCAGTACACAACCTGGCTCTCTAATGTAGTTCTTGTAAAATAAAGTAATGGAAAATGGCACATGTGCATTGACTATACCGATCTCAATAGGGATTTCCCTAAAGACACTTACCCCCTACCCAACATTGAAAAATTAGTTGATAATTCTACAAGTTTTAAATTATTTTCGTTCATGAACGTGTATTCTGGATACAACCAGATCCCCATAGCAAAAACAGACAAGAAATATGTGGCCTTCATGACCGAGATGGGCAACTACTACTACAACGTAATGCCCTTCAGTCTGAAGAACGTCGGCGCTACATACCAACAGATTATGAACAAGGTCTTCCAAGAAGAGATATGAGACATGCTTGAGGTCTACATGGACAACAAGATCGTCAAGTCCAAAGAAGAAACTGACCATGATCTCCATTTTAAGAAATTCTTCTAGCAGACAAGGAAATGCATAATGTGATTCAACCCATAAAAATGCACCTTTGGTGTAGGGGAAGGAAAATTCCTCGATTTCTACCTAACAAAACGAGGAATCAAAGCCAACCCCGACAAATGTTGGGAATTTTCTAGATTTCCAATGCCAAACTCAAAGAAACCGATTCAAATCCTGAATGAAATGCTCACCTCATTATCCTGTTTCGTGGCAAAATATGCCCAGCATGCACTTCCTCTTTTCAAACTTCTCCGCAAAGAGGAAACCTTCGAGTGGACTGAGGAGTGCGAAAGCTCCCTCGTCCACCTCAAATAGGCATTGTCACAACCACCAGTCTTTTCATGACCAGAGAAGGAAGAAGTTCTCTATCTATATATGGTCGCAGCATCTAAGGCCGTAAGTGTTTCCCTCATCCGAGAAACCCCCCGGGGGAAAAACCCATTTACTTCAGGAGAAAAGCCTTATAAGTCCCTAAAGTAAGGTAACAGAAGATCGAGAAAGTAGATTTAGCCCTCATTATTGCAACGAGGGACTAAGTCACTATTTCCTGGCGCACACGATTGTCGTTGTGACAGAGCAACCATTAAAGCAGTTACTCGCTCAACCTGGTATGGAAGGCAGGATGCTCAAATGATCCCTTAGAGCTCTACGAGTTTGACATCAAATATGATATCAGGAATACCCTCAAGGCTCAAGTACTAGATGACTTCGTGGCTGAAATGACCTTGCCATCCTCCCCGAGCGAGGCGCGTAAATGGACCATCTTTGTTGATGGAGCTTCTAGTTCAACAAGGAGCGGAGCATACATTATAATGGAAAACAAGAAAAGGATCTTGATCAAAGTATCCCTCACGCTATATTTCCTGACCTCAAACAACCAAGCCAAGTACGAAGAATTCCTACCAGGGTTGCACTTGGCCGAAGATCTTGGGGCCGAAGAAATGAAAATCTTCATGGACTCCCAGCTCGTCGCATCTCAGATATAGGGAGAATATCAGATATAAAAAAACCATATTTCCGAATACTGGACTTTGGTCCAAGAAAGAATGAAGAAATTTGAGTTCATAGACATACAGCACGTTCCCCGCGAACATAACACCCGGGAAGATAAACTGGCAAAACTGGAAAGCAAGAAGAATAAAGAGGGAAACAAATCGGTAATACAGGAAATACTTTCTCGAACAAGCACTGAAAAACCCTCCTTGACTCTAGACGTATGCCCCATAGGAGACAGTAACTACTGGATGACCCCGGTATATAACTACCTCACAAAAGGAGAATTACCAACCGATCAGAAAGAGGCCAGCTTAGTCAGACGAAGAGCCTTCTGCTACATTTTGGTTAAGGATAGATTATACAGAAGGGGATTCTCCATCCCCCATCCTCAAATGTGTCGAAGAACACAAAGTACCCCACATCCTGCGAGAAATCCACAAAGGAATCAACGGCCAGCATCTAGGCGGAATATCCCTGTCCAAAAAAGCATTATGGGCAGGATAATACTAGCCTTCCATGCAGCACGATGCCAAAGAGCATGTAAAGAAGTGTGACAAATGTCAACGCCACAAGGACATGCACTTGGCTCCTCCATGGGATCTCAAGTCGCTTTCGTCCCCCTAGCTATTTGAATGGTGGGGCATGGATATCCTCTTACTGGTTGTGGTAAGATTGAACCAAAACATATACCTAATAGTAGTTGTGGATTACTTCACCAAATGGATAGAAGCAGAAGCAATAGCCAGAATAACCGCGTAAAACATTCCCTGTTTCTACAAAAGAAACATTCTTGCCCGGTTTGGCATTCCCCAAGCAATTGTCAAGGATAAAAATTTCCAAGAATTCATTACCAAGTTGGGCACCATCCAACACTTAGTTCCCATCGAGCACCAATGGACAAACGGGAAAGCCGAGTCTATTAACAGGGTGATCCTGCAAGGCCTCAGACAAAGGTTGGACGAAACCAAAAACAAATGGGTTGAGGAGCTACATAGTGTACTATGGTCATATCGAACAACAACCCACTCATCCACCGGGGAAACTCCTTTTTGACTAGCATAAGGAACCAAGGTCGTCATCCTGGTCGAGATTAGGGAGCCCTCCAGATGGACCGAAGCTCCCCTCGATGAAGAAATGAAAGATGTAGCATTAAGGGAGTAGCTCGACCTTGTCGAGGAAATCCGAATGGGAGTGGCTTTACGAGAAGCCTCTCTCAAACAAAAAATCTCTATACGATATGACGCCAAAGTCATATGGCATAAATTTGAAGTCGACAACCTAGTCCTAAAGAGAAATCGCAAATAATCTTTTGAAGGTAAGCTCGTCGCAAATTGGGAAGGCACCTATTGCGTCCATGCAAAGACAGGGAAATGAGCCTAATACCTGGAAAACCTACACAAGGAACAACTCGCTCGATCTTGGAACACTGAAAAACTAAGGCAATATTACACTTAAGACACTGATAAAGCAGGCGTGCTTCGTCAAAGCAACACACATAGCTTTCCCGACCACGTGTGTATGCCCATGTACAAGCATGACACCCCAAATTAAGCAAAGAGGCAAGTCTCCACTCTTTAACGAGCATATTCTTAACCCAACATGGAAAACTCGAATGAGCTCCATCGTCGTCCAAACTTTGGGGCAGTCCATATCAAGGTTATATCACAACATTGTGTTATCCAATTTCATACTAAGGATACTCCCTCTAGATCCTGAAGATTGAGGAATACCTTTCAAAATTCAAATATTGGGGTAGACCATTGCGAGACTTAGAAACCAGTTCAAAACGGTTCATCAGAGGTGTTTCATTCTAAGAGTCAATTAATCAAAGGGGCATAATGTTTCAAAGTTCAAGGTAGTGGGACCGGCCATATCAAGTTCACCGTATGGCTAAACTACTTCCAAGCTCACATTGAGGTGAATCTCTTCAAAGACCCAACTATTTGAGGCAATACAGACCATGAAGGGGAAAGCTATCTTCGTACTTTCACGGATCCCCAGTGAAGCTCTGTCGTACATCAGCAATCTTCTAGTTCAAGACGAGTATCGGTAAATCATGCTTGTATAACACCCAACCATCATGTGACAAGAATCCTTGTTACATAAGAAACTTCTCTATGCCTTAACCATCCACGACCCACCATATAGGAACCAGTCAAAAAGCATCCAAGTCATCATAAGTCATCATCATGCATTAATCATGTCGCTTCGCTCTAGTATCAAGCCATGCATATCACCTCATTCATATTTCCATATCATGAATCTAACATTCATCAAAGCCCAACCTTACTTGGCACCCAACACCTACATATCAAAAGCCCAAGCATTCATTGACATTTCAAAGTCCAACATCCACTAATACATATCCAAGTCACTCATTACATGTGATGACACACAAATCTGTGATATTTCTGGCTTGATATACACCAAATATTTCTCATACTTTAGTTTAAATTAAATTATTTTATAAGTATTATGCAGATATTTTTCTATTTTTGCAGATATGCACTGAGCCGAACACTTTTGAAGAAATGAAGAAAAAAGGGTGCAAAAAGTAGTAAAATAGCCTAAGGAGAAGAAAACAGCTCAAAAGCCCATTACACATGTGAGCACGTGGCCCACATGCAACCAAGCCCTGACGACCGTCAAGAGGACGTGACGAACGTCAAGCTCCATGAAGACCAAGTGACGATAGTCACTTGCGTGTGACGAACGTCACAGCCTATCACCCCACGTTCTCCTCATCCAACGGACAGAAACACGCTTAAAGCTTAGTTCCTACATTCTCTCACCCACTGAGTCAAAAGAGCAACGAACGTGACAATTAAATGGCCTATTATTCCTCAAGAAAGGAAGTGAACCGTTCCTACATTTTCGTGAGCAACGAATCAAGCAAGCACTATAAATAGAGCCTGAGACCACAGTAGAAAGGGTTCTTCTTTTTGACGAGAAAGTTTAGAGATTATTTTCAGCATTATTTTCTTTTCAGCATTATTTTCTTTTCCCAGTTATTTCTTTCCAGCATTATTCTTTCAGTATTATTTTCTTTTGTACGGTTAAATATATTCTCCGATCGAAGCAAAGCCTACAATTTGTGCAGGAGTGCTTCTGTCTTCAGAGTTATTACCAGGTTTATGTTTACAAATTCTTATTGCTTATTAATTAATATAATTATGTTTATCTGTGTTTGTCCTTTATATTATTCTGCGATTTGGTTTAATATTATGTCAGGCTAGAAACCTTATACCGGTATGTAAAGTCGATCAACCGAGGGAACAAGTAACTTAGTCAGACTATTTTTACTACGAGACTTTCTTTTCTGGCCTAAGTTACTATTTTTCAAATCATTAAATTGTTTTGTTACGGAAGTAAAAAACAGATAGAGGTTAGGATCAACAAAGCGGAAGTTTGAGATCTTTTAACTGGACAGTAGTAATTA
The DNA here is from genome assembly GCA_948472305.1 of Vicia faba. Taxonomy (NCBI): domain Eukaryota; kingdom Viridiplantae; phylum Streptophyta; class Magnoliopsida; order Fabales; family Fabaceae; genus Vicia; species Vicia faba. Next base: position 1,149,459,651 of record OX451738.1, on the reverse strand, counting down.
GGCACTGGCTTAAAATACAGCGGAAGCACTTTAAAGTTAATTAAGATTTTGTTTAGTTTCCAAAAAGTGTTTTTAACTCCTGCGGGATGGCGGAAGCGTACGTTAGGACTTAACTGCATAGCCTAGATCAACAAAACGACAGTGTGAGACGAGGGTTTTTAAACTAGATAGGTTTTACTGAAAACTGTTTTGAAAATATAAAGACGCCCGACAGGTCTCTAGTTCCCGAGGTAAGACTGTTGCATACTGGTAATTTAGCTCATTGATTATTAAAATACAACTTAATTTAGTGATTAGTTTCCCTACAACCCAAATCAAATATTCATTAGCTTTAGATTTACATAGTAACAATAGAAAACGGTAGCTCGATTCATCAGTCTCTGTGGTTCCATATCTTTTAAAACTACTCGACAAGACTGTGCCTTGCAGTCCGAATCATTGGATACATAAGTACAAATCCCACGATCAAGTTTTTGGCGCCGTTGCCGGGGACTGATTTAAGACGATATCGCTACTCTTTTGTTACGCAGTAGAGACTAGAGCAAAAACTTCTCTCTTTCTTTTCTATCTCTATTTCTTTTCTTATCTTCTCTAATTTTGTATGCCAAACACTCGTTCGCAAGACGAGCCGTTATACATACAAATCAACGATATCGAGCGTTATCTCAGACTTAGATGCCGCATTCAAGAGTACCATCTCTTGCATAACACTCAACCTCGTCAATCACTCGAACCTCCTATTTCTCCACCAACCGAAGAAATGGCTGCAAATCCTGCTCCGCGCCCACTCAAATCCTATGCCATACCCTCACAAGAACCACATAACAGCATTGTTGCCCCTCTGATCGAGGCTAACAACTTTGAACTGAAACCCTCTTTATTATCCGCTGTGCAACAAAACCAGTTCTCTGGTGGGTCGATGGAAGACCCTAAGCTTCATCTATCAATATTTCTACAGTACGCAGATACAATCAAGAACAATGGGGTCAGTCAAGAAGCAATAAGACTTCGTCTTTTCCCTTTCTCTCTAAGAGACAGAGCAAGAGCTTGGCTCCAATCTCTACCCGCAAACTCAGTCACTACATGGGACAAGCTGAAGAAAGTTTTTCTTACGAGATATTTTCCACCAAGCAAAACAGCTATGCTAAGATCTCAGATAAGGGATTTTAGACAAAAGGAGAACGAATCCCTTTTTGATGCTTGGGAAAGATACAAAGATCTGATGAGACTATGCCCACATCATGGGCTGGAAGAATGGTTGATTATCCACACCTTCTATATTGGTATCCTCTACAATACAAGATTAACAATAGACGTTGCCGCAGGTGGTGCACTTATGGACAAATCCTACACCGCTGCCTATGCTCTAATTGAAAGTATGGCCCAAAACCACTATCAGTGGGGAAGTGAACGAGGACACGCAGACAAAGGTACTACAGAGAAAGCACCGACAAAAGGAGGAATGTATGAGATAAGCGACCTAGACAGTGTCCATGCTAAGGTAGATGCCCTCACCCTAAAGATTGATAATTTGACCGCAATACCTCCAGCCACCGTGGCTGCTATAACTCTGAATTGTGAAATATGCGGAGTACCTGGACATCTAGTAACGGAATGTAAGGTCTTGGCAGGAACTCCAGTTGACCAAGTGAATTATGCTCAAGGAAACCCTTACTCAAACACGTACAACCCTAGATGGAAAAATCACCCAAATTTCTCATATAAAAACCCCAATGCGTTGTATGCTCCAAACCAAGCACATGCCGTACCACCTGGATATCAGAAAGCTCCTGCAAATGCTCCTAGTGCACCTAAAAAATCAAACTTAGAACTGATGATGGAGAACTTCATAGCTACTCAAGCGCAAACAAATAAAGACGTCCAAAATCAAAACATACACACTAATGAGCAAATAAAACAATTAGCAAACAAAATAGATGCTTTGGCCACCCACAATAAAATGTTAGAAACCCAAATATCTCAAGTGGCTCAACAACAAGCACCTACAGCCGCACCGGCCGATACGTTTCCCGGTCTACCACAACCTAACCCAAAGGGGCATGCTCATGCCATCATATTAAGAAGTGGAACCGAGTTAGATGGACCGCCTGACCCAAGACTATCAAATCAAAGTATGTATCAAAAGGCTGAAACGTCAATTGAGAAGGAGAATCAATCCGAAAAACCAGAGGTAGACGAAGAAGATAAAGGAGGAGAGGCCAAAGAAAAAGAAAAACCTTATGTGCCTCCACCGCCTTATAAACCCCAAATCCCTTTTCCTGGTAGATTAGCCAAACCCAAGAACGTAGGGCAATTTAAAAAATTCGTAGAACTTCTAAAACAAATCAATATAACAATTCCTTTCACAGAAGCTATAACTCAAATGCCCTCCTATGCCAAATTCCTCAAGGAAATCTTATCTAACAAGAAAAAGCTAGAAGATAACGAAACGGTAACGCTTACAGCAGAATGTAGCGCGATTATCCAGAACAAGATGCCTCCTAAGCTGAAAGACCCAGGAAGTTTCTCTATACCATGCCATATAGGTAAGTTTGTAATAGACAAAGCCCTATGTGATCTAGGCGCTAGTATTAGCGTTATGCCTTTATCCATATGCAACAAACTGGAAATGGGTGAACTAAGACCGACAAAGATGTCAGTTCAATTAGCGAATCACTCCGTCAAATACCCAGTAGGAATCTTAGAAAATGTTCTTGTACGAATAGGTCAATTCTACATCCCTACAGATTTCATAATCATGGATATAAGAGAAGACGAAAGCACACCTATCATCTTAGGAAGACCATTCTTAGCCACAGCTGGAGCTATCATAGATGTAAAAAAGGGCAAACTAACCTTTGAAGTAGGTGAAGAGAAAGTTGAGTTTATTCTAACACAATTCTTACAAGTGCCCGCCATAGATGACACATGTTATCTGGTGGACATCGTTGACGAATGCGTAAGAGAAATTGAATGGGAACCAATACCTTGTTCCGAAACCATGAAGATTCCCACACCTCTTATATTCGAAGATAACGAATGGTGTCCTGAATACCGAGACGATAATCTGAATGAATGCTTAGCTCTGACACCCGATCACATGCCTTGTCCAATAAAACTGGCATTAGATCTTAAGCCATTACCTAAGACCCTCAGATATGAATTCCTTGACACCGAATTAAAGCGACCTGTAATTGTCAACGCGGACTTAGGACAACAAGAAACAGACAAATTATTACAAGTCTTAAGAAAATATCCCTCCGCCTTAGGATACAACATTACAGATCTCAAAGGAATAAGCCCTTCCATATGCATGCATCGTATTATGCTGGAAAACGACTACAAATCTTCTAGAGAACATCAACGAAGAATTAACCTAATATGGAGCACCGTAGTTAAAGATGAAGTTAAAAAACTTTTGAACGCTGAAATCATATACCCCATCTCCGATAGTCAATGGGTAAGCCCAGTCCACTGTGTACCAAAGAAAGGTGGTATAACAGTAACAACAAACAAAGCAGGCGAAGCTGTAGCGGAACGAACTATAAGTGGAGCTAGAATGTGTATTGACTATAGGAAGCTAAACAAGGCCACTCGAAAGGACCATTTCCCTCTACCATTCATTGATCAAATGCTTGAACGATTAGCTAAGCACTCACATTACTGTTATCTAGACGGTTACTCCGGATTCTTTCAAATCCCTATTCACCCCGATGACCAAGAGAAAACAACATTCACATGTCCTTATGGAACTTTTGCCTACCGACGAATGCCGTTTGGATTATGTAATGCTCCCGCCATGTTTCAGAGATGCATGATGGCAATCTTTGCTGATTTCATAGACAACATTATGGAGGTCTTTATGGACGACTTCTCTGTATATGGAGAGAGTTTTGAAGATTGTCTGGTGAATTTGGAGAAAGTTTTGGAGAGATGCATAAAAGTTAACCTCGTTCTGAATTGGGGAAAGTGCCACTTTATGGTCAAACAAGGAATCGTACTAGGACACGTTGTGTCCGAAAAGGGGATTGAAGTCGATAAAGCTAAGATCGAAGTCATAGAAAACTTGCAACCCCCTAAAACAGTAAGAGAAATACGCAGTTTCTTAGGACACGCCGGTTTCTACCGACGATTCATCAAAGATTTCTCGCAAATATCAAAACCTCTAACCACCCTCCTTATGAAAGACGTTGAATTTGATTTTGATGACAAATGCCTAAAGGCATTTAACCAACTAAAAACAACTCTTGTATCCGCACCAATCATGCAACCACCCGATTGGAGACTTCCATTTGAAATCATGTGTGATGCAAGTGATTACGCTGTAGGTGCAGTCCTGGGACAATGAAGAGATAAGAAGCTTAATGCGATATATTATGCTAGTAGAACCTTGGACCCTGCACAGATGAATTATGCAACAACGGAAAAAGAACTTTTAGCCGTAGTCTTCGCACTAGACAAATTTCGCTCCTACCTCGTAGGCGCAAAAATAATCATCTATACAGACCACGCAACTATTAGATATCTCTTACCCAAGCAAGACTCAAAGCCGGGACTTTTGAGATGGATTCTCCTTCTACAAGATTTCGATCTAGAAATTAAAGACAAAAAAGGTACCGAAAACGTGGTAGCCGACCATTTATCTCGAATGGAACAGCTGACACCAGAAGAAGTACCTATTAACGATGACTTCCCGTATGAACGTCTGATGGCTCAGATGGACTTAGGTGAAGCCAGAAAAGAACCGCCTGAATCAAATCCAAATCAAATGCTCTTAGGACATGACACACAAGCTGCTAACAGCGATTCACGAGAACCACAAGACCAAATAAATAACCATATACAAGAAGCCGTGGTCTCTATCCAAACCATACCATGGTATGTAGACATAGAAAATTACTTAGCTGCCAAAATTCTACCCCCTGATATGACTTATCACCAGAAGAAGAAATTCTTTCACGATTTGAAACATTACTTTTGGGATGAACCTTTATTATTTAAGAGGAGTGCAGACGGTATTTTCCGAAGATGCGTTCCGGAAAACGAAATAGAAAGCATTATTTCTCATTGTCATGATGCCCCTTACGGAGGTCATGCAAACACATCAAAGACATGTGCCAAAATTTTGCAGTCTGGCTTCTATTGGCCAAATTTATGGAAAGATGTGCACACAGCCATCCTAAATTGCGACCGATGCCAATGCACCGGAAATATATCCAGACGCGATGAGATGCCTCAGACTGGCATCCTACAAGTGGAAGTCTTTGATGTATGGGGAATCGACTTCATGGGACCATTTCCATCCTCCTTCGGAAACAAATATATACTCCTGGATGTAGATTACGTTTCAAAATGGATTGAAGCAATAGCTTCTCCAACAAATGATACTAGAGTCGTGATTAAACTCTTCAAAACCATCATATTCCCAAGGTTTGGTGTACGCAAACAAGTTATTAGCGACGGTGGCTCCCAATTCATATCACGAATCTTTGATAAACTCCTAACCAAATATGGGGTGAGGCACCGCGTCGCAACACCATACCACCCCCAAACAAGCGGACAGGTGGAAGTCTCAAATCGAGAAATAAAACAAATGCTGGAAAAAATTGTTGCCACTTCAAGAAAGGATTGGTCAGCTAATTTACCTGACGCATTATGGGCCTACAGAATGGCATTCAAGACACCGATAGGTACAACACCCTTTAAACTCATATATGGAAAATCATGCCACCTGCCAGTGGAAATTGAACACAAAGCTTACTGGGAAATTAAAACCTTATACCTAAGCTACACTGCGACAGGAGAAAAAAGGATCCTCGACATAAATGAATTAGAATAACTAAGATTAGATGCATATGAAAGTGCAAGGATCTACAAATAAAGGACGAAAAAATGGCATTACAAACGTATCTCAAGGAAAGAATTCAATGAAGGAGATGTCGTACTCCTATTCAACTCTCGTCTGAAACTGTTCCTTGGAAAACTCCGTTCACGATGGTCTGGACCATTCGAAGTAACCAAAGTTTTCTCCAATGGTGCCATAGAAATCAAAGGAAAATCCACGAATCCATTCTTAGTGAACGACCAACGCCTAAAGCATTATTACAGCGTCGAAAATAAGGATTACACCGCGAGTTTAACGCTATTAGAGCTACCGCACCAATTTGAAAACTAATTCACGTCTAACAACAAATGTCAAGCTAATGACATTAAACAAGCGCTGTGTGGGAGGCAACCCATAATTTTTTATTTTTTTTATTATCTCTCAAATATCTTTATCTTTTATTTTTATTTTTATTTTTTCATTTCTGCATTCTGATTTTTACTTTCCGATTTTTTTCCTTTTCTTTCTTTCTCCCACATCATATTTTACTTATTTTCATTTTTCTTTTCCAAATTTTAGTACCGATTCACAGGAACCTACAAGCTAAAATTCATGGATACTATCATTTTTTCCTCGGAGACTCAGCAGAGACGATATGAGATTATGGCTCAGCGCCAAATGAGTATGACCACGTATGTGCATGATCCCACCTTGACAGCCTTAGGAATCAGGGAAAGTGTCTATTTCATGTTTAACCAGATAGGATGGGAGGGGTTCCTAGCCCATAAACACCCTACACACCAACGCCTCACCTTGGAGTTCTTGAGCTCCCTCATCTATAAACCCACACAAGGCTTAGGGCGTAGTAGAGGTCAGATGTCCTTTAGATTGTTCGGTTTCACCCACCAGTTTATAGTTTGCAGTCTAGCTCAGCTGCTAGGATTCCCTAGCTCTTTAGACGCCCACATGGAAACTCAGGCGGATAAGTACCTCAATTTTGAGCTTAATCACTTTTGGAGAGACATAGCGGGCCAATATCTCGAGGACCCCGACCACCTTGATGCCACCGAGATTCATAACCCTGCTATTAGGTATTACCATCACATTTTAGCTTACACATTTTTTGGAAAACCTATTAATCAACTCTCGGTTTCTAGGGATGAGTTGTTCATCATTTACTGTGCTTTTCAGACCAGACCAGTCATTGGCGCATCATTTATGATCCCTAACATGTCAGCTATAGCTCAGTGTACCCATGGCCCCGTCTGTGTCGGTGGGCTAGTCACTATGATAGCCGAGGCCCTATCCTTACGGTCATCTTTGTTGCGCCTTAGACCGTACGCCAGATATTATACCATGGACATCCCTTTTTGCTTTAACATTTCTTTGATTGGTAACCTCAGCCCACCTCACTTTCAGCTGCTTGTCCAATGTAACCCTGTCTATTGCTTCAAATTTCCTAGCCATGAGCATACCAGTGTCTATACCAAGACAAATTGGCTATATCCCCTAGAGAAGACAGACGAACACGACCCTGAGAGGGAGGAGAGCGACCCATATACACCCACAGGTTACCACGATTATACACCTTTGGATTACCCTACACTACCCCTTGTTATTACAGTTGATGACATACCCATGCCTGATCATGCACATACGATCAAGACTCTGCAGACAGATGTTACCACACTTTGAGGCGAGCTCGACACTGTTAAAGAAAATGTCAGCACACTTAGGCATGACTTCTTTCATTTCATGGACGTCATCACGGAGCAGTTTGACCACATTTATCAACATCGGCACGCTTCTGCACCACCTCCCGGAGGCCCTCATGCTTGATAGTTTTTCTGTATCGCCCCAGTGAGGACACTGTTTGTTCTTAGTATGGGGGGTTTTTTCATTTTTTTTCATCATTATTATTCTCAAACTCATTATGGTTTTAATTTTTTCGAATAATATATTACTTTTTGGTCCTAAAATTTTATTCATATCCATTTTATTTATTTCTATTTGCAAAGTATGCATCCATTTTTTGCAATTTCCGTTATTATTTTCATTTCTATTATTATTATCATGTTTTATTTCTGTTACTATTTTTATTTGCTTCTTATATCATTCTTCCAACTATACAATATGCTACTAATCCCTTGCAATACACTTCTCAAAATTGAAATTAATTAATTAATTAATTACTTTAGTGGAGCACGCGTTCAAAGCAGTCAAAGAGACCAACATGACCTGACCCTGACGAACGTTAGAGTGCATGTGACGAACGTCAGGGAGTGTCTTTGAATCTGACGAGCGTCAGAGAGAACGTGACGGGCGGAAGGCATTGTCCCCCACGCTTTCCAAAATCGTGACCATTGAACAGCATTGATGCACGAAAAATTTGTCTTAAAATCCCACCACCCCATTTACTCCACTCACCCATAACTTCCATAACCTCCCAAATTTCAAAATTCTCCCATAAACACCATTAAATTTCTTACTCCACAAAACTATTTATATAAACCCTCCCCTTCCATCCTTAGTTTCATCACTACCACTCCCTTTCCATCTCTCTACCACATATACATTTTTTTCAATCAAGTTCAATACTCATCCAACCTGAACCCGACATGTGACATCTCGTGCTCCGACAAGGAGAAGCCGGTGAGCTTCAAAAAGATAGGTACATAAAATTCCATCACCGAGGGCTAACATCAACACGGTTCGTCGACAACACTTGCTTGCAAGAATTAGGCTTGCTACCTCATATGGAAGGCTTGCTGAATAAAGCTGGCCTAAGCTTTATTAGCACGATGAACACACCAACTTACGAAGCTCTCACGTTGGAATTCTTGAGTTCCTACGCATATCACACCCGAGAAGTTGCAGACGCACACCTAACGGGAGCCGCTCATTTTCGGATGTTCAACCGAGAGTACCAACTCAACCATGAAATTTTGAGCGACATATTTCATTTTCCCCGAGGGAATAATGTGTAATACCGCATACCCCCAGAATTGGATTGGAATGGAAGTGCATACGCACTATGGGAGAGAATAACCGGCGAACTAAATGTCACACCCGAAGCACGGTACGCCTCTCACATCCACAAACCGAACATCCGCTTCTTACACCGTGTTATGGCAAACACAATATTCGGAAGAGCAAACAACAACAAGGTAAACACTAAAGAATTATATGCTCTCCACTGTACCTTTTCGCAAAACATCCGTCTTAATCCTGTCACTTTAATGATGGCCCATATTCAAAACCTCGTTGCAAGAGAAGGGACCACACCTTTTTGCATCGGAGGCATCGTCACCGCCATCGCAGTTCACTTGAACTGGGGGGAAAGGATCCAACTCCTACCTCCACTGCCAACAGTTTTTATGGACATTGATAACTGTAGAGCTGGCCGCCTGATTAAAGTACGAGAAGCTGGAGGATACTATCTCATGGTTAAGAATGCAAGAGTTTGTAGTGTGATCATGCCAAATCATAATCGTACTTACTTGGGTAATCCGGATAACTGGCTTTACAACCTGAACGCCCCTGAACCCGGAGAAAATATGCAAGGAAATCAAGGTCAGGCTAACAACACTGTCGCTGACGAAATCGAAGAAGAATTAGAGCAGCAAGAGCTTCAATAATAGCAAGCCAACAATCCCGCCACTATCGATGCAATATATGCTGCAATAATGCAACAAAACCAGCTATCCACTCAACGCCACCAGAGTATCTAGACGCGCCAAATCGAGATGATGACTCTCATGCAACAAATGCAAAGAGACCAAAATGATTACGCTCGCAGGCACGATCAAAGTATGCTGGAATTCACCACCGGAATAACGGCAGATATGCGAGCCTTAACACTCTGTTGACGACTTGCATAATATTATATCCTAGAGAGATGACGGCGAATCTTCCAGACATGGCGGGCAAGCACGTCGAAGAGCAAGGACACGTGGCCGATACCAAAGACAAGAGGAAGAAGAATGATTATGTTGTTATCTTTCCCCTTTCCCGCTTCTTTCAATACATTGAGGACAATGTATGATTCAAGTATGGGGGAGGAAGTATTTCCCTTTTTCTAGTAAATTTTATTTTCTTTGTAATTTTCCCTTCTGTTATCTTAAATTCAATAAAAAAAATTCTCAAGTCATCTATTGCAGCAATTTGTGTTGTTCTTTTAGACTCCCCTCTCTTTTTGAGCCCATAAAAAAAATTTCTCTCACTCGACAAGTAAATAGACTGCGGAATCTTTAATCATCAGGAATTGGGGCGAGATTAAGCGAAATTTCTACCGTTTAGACACTCTACAACCCCAGAGTATGATAGATCAGTTCAAGTACCCGTTGTTTCCAACACCTTGAGTTTAGTCTTTATAGTAACCTTGAGTAGTTTATATTAGCAGTCAGCACCGTCTTAAACACAAACTACGCAAGAAGTCGATGAATATAAGTGGATGATAGAATATTTCAGCAAAATGTTACAAGGAAAAACACTGATTATATTGAACGATCCTCATCCGATCGCCTAATCCAAAGGATGTAAACCTTACAAAGTAACACAAAAATTCATTTGATGGATGGTTCAGGAGCATCTGGTACTGAACTCGGTAGGGCAGATTACGGTCTGATCCCCCGCATCCAACATTTGAATTAAAGGTTGCCACATTAATGTGCCAGAAACCTCGAAAAGTTTAAAAGGATCATAACCACTAACCGATTGTTCTGCTATGTGCGTGTGAAGATAAAGGGCTTAATGTGATTGTGCTAGAATGAAAAAGGAAAAACAAGACAAATACTCGAGGTAGGCTATGATAGGACCTGTAACTAGTTTACGTAAAATGGGATTGTCTAGCGTCGCCGACGTAGTTATGGAGCACGAATCAAACCACCGATTTTCTGACAAAAACACAACGCAGCTATGTATTAGTCGATCTGAGTCATAACCATGTTTAGAAAAACATCTTACTTGGCATTTGCTTGAGGACAAGCAAAGTTTAAGTATGGGGGAGTTTGATGACACACAAATCTGTGATATTTCTGGCTTGATATACACCAAATATTTCTCATACATTAGTTTAAATTAAATTATTTTATAAGTATTATGCAGGTATTTTTCTATTTTTGCAGACATGCACTGAGCCGAACACTTTTGAAGAAATGAAGAAAAAAGGGTGCAAAAAGTAGTAAAATAGCCTAAGGAGAAGAAAACAACTCAAAAGCCCATTACACATGTGAGCACGTGGCCCACATGCAACCAAGCCCTGACGACCGTCAAGAGGAAGTGACGAACGTCACGCTCCATGAAGACCAAGTGACGATAGTCACTTGCGTGTGACGAACGTCACAGCCTATCACCCCACGTTCTCCTCATCTAAAGGACAGAAACACGTTCAAAGCTTAGTTCCTACATTCTCTCACCCACTGAGTCAAAAGAGCAACGAACGTGACAATTAAATGGCCTATTATTCCTCAAGAAAGGAAGTGAATCATTCCTACATTTTTGTGAGCAACGAATCAAGCAAGCACTATAAATAGAGCCTGAGACCACAGTAGAAAGGGTTCTTCTTTTTGACGAGAAAGTTTAGAGATTATTTTCAGCAGAATATTATTTTCAGCATTATTTTCTTTTCCCAGTTATTTCTTTCCAGCATTATTCTTTCAGCATTATTTTCTTTTGTACGGTTAAATATATTCTTCGATCGAAGCAAAGCCTACAATTTGTGCAGGAGTGCTTCTGTCTTCAGAGTTATTACCAGGTTTATGTTTACAAATTCTTATTACTTATTAATTAATATAATTATGTTTATCTGTGTTTGTCCTTTATATTATTCTGCGATTTGGTTTAATATTATGTCAGGCTATAAACCTTATACCGGTATGTAAAGTCGATCAACCGAGGGAACGAGTAACTTAGTCGGACTATTTTTACTACGAAACTTTCTTTTCTGGCCTAAGTTACTATTTTTCAAATCATTAAATTGTTTTGTTACGGAAGTAAAAAACAGATAGAGGTTAGGATCAACAAAGCGGAAGTTTGAGATCTTTTAACTGGACAGTAGTAATTAGGCATTGGCTTAAAATACAACGGAAGCACTTTAAATTTAATTAAGATTTTGTTTAGTTTCCTAAAAGTGTTTTTAACTCCTGCGGGATGGCGGAAGCGTAGGTTAGGACTTAACTGTATAGCCTAGATCAATAAAACGACAGTGTGAGACGAGGGTTTTTAAACTAGATAGGTTTTACTGAAAACTGTTTTGAAAATATAAAGACGCCCGACAGGTCGCTAGTTCCTGAGGTAAGACTGTTGCATACTGGTAATTTAGCTCATTGATTATTAAAATACAACTTAATTTAGTGATTAGTTTCCCTACAACCCAAATCAAATATTCATTAGCTTTAGATTTACATAGTAACAATAGAAAACGGTAGATCGATTCATCAGTCTTTGTGGTTTGATATCTTTTAAAACTACTCGACAAGACTGTGCACTTGCAGTCTGAATCATTAGATACATAAGTACAAATCCCACGATCAACATGCGTCGATAAATCATACATTTCATCCATCAATCAAAATACACGTCAAAGTAATCATAAATCATAATGCATGCCAATCACCTGATTGATGTTTCCTGGTAACCTTATTGATGCGAGTAACTTTATTGATTGTTCATTTTTCCAATCACCTGATTGATGTTTTCGTGTAACCTTACTTATTCCAATAACCTTACTGATTGTTCATTTTCTAATCACCTGATTGATGTTTCTCAGTAACCTTATCGATGCCAGTAACTTACTGATTGTTCATTTTCTGATCACCTTATCGATGTTTCTCGATAACCTTACTGATGCTAGTAACCTTACTGATTGTTCATTTTTTCCAATCACCTGATTTATGTTTCTTGGTAACATTATTGATGTGAGTAACCTTACTGCCTTGATTGATTTCTGATAACCTTACTGACATTAATAGCATTTCATAATACTCAACCATTCAAGACATGAGCAATGTCACGTAACTTCATCTATCAATTTACTTGTAAGCAGCCTTGCGAAGCATGATTAGCCTCATGCACCACATGCATTTCATAAATATGTGAGTAGCCCTACACATTTGTATCAACACTTTATCATAGGTGATCTTATCAGTTGATCAGAACTTGCAAGTGGGCCGAAGAATGATATTTGAATGGCTGGAAAGTTGAGGAGAAAAGGGGGTTGTACCTGTAAGGCACTCCAACAATCAAGTAAGTGTGGGAGCAAACAGATACAATCAGAATATTATGGTTTAAGGTGTGAGATTGTGAATACCTGGCCCTCACATGTGTGAGGGTTTATATAATATTCCCCGATGCATAGCCATTGGTTCCTATTTTTGGGCCTAGATATGTGGGTCCGCAAAAATAGGTAACTTCTAGGACTGGGTCAAAACGGACAGGTATACTCGTAACTAGCCATTTGTTACGAGGAGGAGGATTATGGGCAAATGGTCATTTTGGTCGTTTCATAGGTGTCTGCTCGTCTCTTGTCGAGTCGACAAGATACATTTATTGATCTGGTCAGGCGAGTATAATAGGCATAACTGGTCAGATGACAAGCGTCGCGATCGACCAGAGTGTTGGGCCGCTGTCCTCGGGTCGTGCCAAGGGCAGGAGAGGATTGGGCCAATTCTAGTCATTGGGCCAGTCTAGAACAGGAGCCCCCCAAGCCATTTCTCCTGGGCATTTGAGTGATAACTTAGAACTAACCCACGAAACAGGGGTGTGTAGCAGTAGAATTATTGAGACTAGGCCATTGGATTTACTTGACTCACACAGATCAAATAAAAATCACAATCACGCTTTTGTTTCCAGAGGAATGGGAAAATAGTAAATAACCCAAAAAAGAGGGGGAGAGAATCTAGGTATGAGGGTTGGTTATGCAAAGGGAAGGTATTAGCACCCTAAACATTTATGGTACTCCACAGGAACGTCTTTGAAAATTTGTGTATTTTGGTTATAAATGTTGTATACAAAAATAGATGGTGGAGATGAGAAAAGAAGTATTTTTTACAATTTTTGCACCCGCCACGGTTGTGAACCTTTAGTTTCTTCGTACCACCTTCCGTGCAACAGGGTATCAGGGTACTAGTAGTTCACCTTTAAAAAGTTTAAAACACATGTGTGTTGGTTAATTTTAAGAGAAAAGACATCATCGTCATATCCGAGTGGAAAACATACTTACTACCCACGATTATGAGAAATGAGAATTTGTGTCATCTCAAAGTGGAGGACATGTCTTGGATTTTAAAATCAACAAAGTCTCACTCAACACCCAAGTGGAAAATATCTCACTTCACTACATGCCGTAGAAGTATAGTAGCTCGCATCACTACAAGAATCGACAAGAGTCTAATCTTTTGAGAAAATTTTTAAAGTAAAAAGCCAAAATATCCAAATGGTTTGAATGAGGTTGATTGAATTTTAGTCTTCTCCCAAAAAATGTCAAAGTATTATTAAGTTGGTTAAATTTTGATTAAGAAAATATTTTTTGAAAATGCATGGACCTAAGTCCAAGTTTATAATGAAAGTGGTTCAAGTTTGAAAATCAAGAAGAGTTTTGAAAAGGAGGGAGAAGATTTTTGAAATTAAAGAAGATGTGAGGAGATGAAGGGACTATCCTAAAGCATAAGGTAAAATCTAAGGAAAAGAATAGTCTAACCAACAAGAAGCTAACACTTGAAATAAAGAGTCAATGTAGAATTCTCATCCTTTGGATAGAAACCAAAAAAGCAAAGATATTAAACCTCTTTAGAATACCAAGCTTCAGATGTATTAAGTCTTCTCAAAAATTTGGTAGAGTAACTGCTGTATACAGAGGAATTCTCAATCACAAACAAAACACATACTCGGAATAATCTGCACACAAAGAAAATCAACCCAATGTCTTAGGGTAAATCCCAAGAACTCCAGACAAGATAACAACAGAGTCACAAGGTCTCAAAGAAATCAAGGCTTCTAATCCTAAGTCCAAGAAGTCCACAACTCCAATATGCCATGAATAGTAACCAAATAGTCCAAGTAACCTTAAAGTTATTTAATGTTCAAGTTGATTATTAAGTATTTTCAAAAAGAAAAGAAAGCTCAAGTGAGAAAAATAATAATAATAATAAAAGGACATCAAGATAAATTCTCAAGTGAGCAAATATCAAATGACATAAATATAAATGCTCAATTGAGAAAAGATAAAAATAAAGATGAAAATAGCATGAAATGTATATGCTAAAGTAAATGGTACATGATAGTAAAGGCATAAAGATAAAAGGCACAAAATAAAAGCACAAAGTAAAAAAGCACAAAATAAAGTCAATTGTTAATGAATTAGAAGTTAGAGGTTAGTTGAATGACCGTCTTGAAACTTGCATTTGAAAACTCATTAGAAGATTGATAAAATCAAAGCTTATCATCAACAAGTCTCATTTGCTTTTTGTCAAGTATATCATTCATTTAAAATGCTCAAGACGACCTCATATCATCAACGATATTTAAATGATTCACTTAGACAAAAGTTCATGAGAGTTCATTAGATGATTGACAATATCAAAGCATCCTAACAATGAACCTCAAGGTTATTTGATCAAAGGTTTCAAATTAAACATACTTAGGCTTACGAACATAGGTTTGGGCCATGAATGACCATTTTTCAAATCAGGACAAATTTAGCGCTATGTTAAGCAATTGTAAGTGGACTTATATAGAATTCGCACCTATTTTGAGGCTGGTCAATAGCAATCTATGTACCACATGATAGAAAAATGATATGTTGATTATTCTCCAACAACATGTAGCACAAGTAAGAAAGGGATAAGATGAAGAGGGGAGGGATGTATCAGATGAAATTAGGGTTTCAAATATCATCAACATTGTTGCACCCCAAAATTTTCCCTCTCATATTTCTCAAGACATTGCAAGAAAAATCTTCAAGTGGCTCAAGATTACTCAAGAGTTGGACAGTCAAATCATCTCCTAAGGCAGACAATCTCAAATTAGGGTTTTGTGTTGCATCAAGGTCCTTGCATCCAAATTACCTCAAGTTCTCCCCAATGTCCTAATATGTTCTCAAGTTCATCCATATCAAATTTCAAGCCTTGCAGAGGAAGTTTGGTCAGTCAATTGCTCAAGAGGTCCAAAAATCAACTGTGCTAGGGCAAAAGCCAATTGTGACCTATAAACAGTCAAACTTCAATATTTTTTGTCAACATTCTAATTTTGAAGGATATTTCATCATTTGATCAAGGGTTGATCATGATTCATCAAGGATTGCTCAAAATTCATCAAGACTCAAAAGTTGTTAAATTAGGGTTTTGTAGGAAAAGTCAACTCAACTTTGACCAAGCATAACTTTCTCATACTTTATGAGAAATGACCCATCCAAAACTCATTTTGAAGAGGATGCAATTTCCTACAATCCATATTCACACCCAAAGATCAAGAAATGCACTCCCAAGAAGTTACAAATTTGGCCATTATAGGTCATTTTTGAAAGTCAACAAAAACACCTTTTTTTGCCAAAGCTTATAACTTGAGCATGGAATATCAAAATGATATGAGACTAAAAGAGTTGGTTAGAGGAAATCGCAAGATTTCTAAAAAGTCCAAGAACACTTCCAAAAGTTCAAAATTGAAGAAGTTATGCATTGTTGAAGTTGGGCATTTTTGCAAATTTGCCAAAAGTCAACTATCCCAAAAACTTCAAATTTTGTCAAATGGGCCCATTCTTTTTCACTTGATTTGGTCTTGTCACCCTACACACGTGTCCTAGCTTCAGCCTTGTGTACATTTATTCATTTTTCTATTTTATTTGATTTTTATTGAATTAATTTATTTTAAATCAATTTAAATTCAAATATTGATCATTTAGGATCTTTTTATTGATATAGGTCTTAATTGTCATCATGGACATGATCAAATCCATATGAAGCCATATCATGAACAAAATATTGGATTTTGGACAAATTTGGAAGCTTTTTCAATGGAGGATCAAATCATATCTCCAAACATTAATGCATAAGGATTCAGCCCAAGAAAGTTAACCTAATTCACTCCATGTTACATATACAAGCTAGAGGCACACGAATCAGAGGTTGGATGCTGCAAAATCACAAAAATCAAAACTTGAAAAAAAGGTGGAAAAGCTTGAAACTGAAATCGCGCATAGAGGTGTTTTCAAGGCCAAATCTCATCACCAATCCCTTGCTGGACATCCATTGAAGCAAAACCAATCCTTAACAAGATCTGATACCTTCTCAATCGCACTGTAAGCCTCGCGTTTTACCGCCCTGTAGCCAAATTCATAACTCCACATTCTTGCATTTTTTTGACAAATTGTTGGCATGTTCATGATCCTTGTTTGATTTCTGAACTTTCTACATTATTTAATTGTATTTATATGACATGTAGTGCCATACCCGAATCTAGGGTTCTTGGTCTTTGTTTTTGGGCGTTTTATTTGTAGGAAAAATCAGGGCAAACAATGGACATGGATGAAATCAGGATGCCCAAACGAATCGAACAATGGTCTTAGAATCAATTTCTATGGCCTAGGATAGATTTTAGGATGGCCATGCGCATTTAGCTGCGGATACAAATCCGCAGGTAAAAAAAACCAGGTTTCAGTGGAGAAGACGAAGACGTGGCCTTTTCCCATTCGCCCATTCAAATAATTTGCGCTTTATTTTTTATATTTCTGGCATAGTAATTGTTTGTTCATATAATATTTGCGATCCATTATAATAACAAAAGAAGCGTAGTGGTGCAGTGGCCAGGCGAACGTTCAAAATCCAATGGGACCTGGGTTCGAATCCCAGGTCCACCATATTGCATATTATTATTTTTCTTCAAGAAATCCAATGCGTTTCAGGAGTTGTGGTTCACCATACACCATCATCCAATCATCTGCCAGATGGCCCCAGGCCAAATATGGTGGTCAAGAATGAAAGTCCACCATATGCCCAAGTCAACGTGCATGCGTAGGAGTCCAAAAGTCAAACAGACCAAGGCATAATTGGGCCATCAAAACTGCTAATCTCACCTCCAGTCTGGGCCCAAAACCCCCCTGAGTATTTCTTTCTTTCTTTTTATTTTATTTACTTATTTGTTTTTATTAATTATTTTTTATTATCACTAACCAATTAATCTTTTTCTTAATAAAATCAAAAAACCAAAAAATATGTTTTATTTATTAAAATTAAATTCAACATTTTATTTTTGTAAATAAGTGCTAACTTAATTAATTTAGTTTAATTAGAGAATAACTTTTAATATTTTTGCAATAATTAAAATTGATTTAGATAATTAGGTTTTATTAACATTGATTGATTTATTTTTATTCCTTTAAATACTCAAAAATCTAAAAAAAATATTTTTATTTATTTATTTATTTATTTAATTGATAACCTAATTTATTTTCTTTTAATCCAAAAATAACCAAAAAGATACTTTCTTTCAAAAAAAGGGTCAAAACCCTAAACTTGCACCCGATTTAATTTCTGCACGCGATTTACTTTCTTTTATCCAATATTGTATTTGTTCCCGAAATGTAATAGATAATTAGGACCATTTAATTATTTTATCGCTTTATTTATTTTCCGCATTTTAATTTCAAGGGTTGCTTTTGGCGATGTAAATACTAACTTAATTTCCGCAACTTAATTTCCGCAACTTATACACTGTAATAGTTTCAAGGGTTGCCTTGTAATAGTTAGTTTAATTTCCGCAATTTAATTTCCGCAACTTATACACTGTTAGATGTTTGATAATAGGGAATGCATG
Source organism: Vicia faba (assembly GCA_948472305.1). NCBI lineage: Eukaryota > Viridiplantae > Streptophyta > Magnoliopsida > Fabales > Fabaceae > Vicia > Vicia faba. The sequence goes on along the minus strand of OX451738.1, from coordinate 1,149,441,020 downwards.
ACAAGATTGAACGTTTAAATCTAAAATCAACATAGATCACCATTAACATGTACAAAGATAAAATAAACTGAAAACAACACACTCGCACATGCGCACTCTTAGGGTACATCTCACTTGGTTGCCTTCGTAACGCGGTCATTAAGTATAGGAAGTTTTAGAGGTCGCCCTCTTGTCCAAAGATCATAGCTGCGTCGAAACGGTTGCCTCAAAAAAATGATCTAAGACATTAGGGTTACTGCTAAGGCGTCCTAACATTGCTTTAGTGACCGCACGTCCCTTAATCGAATTGACCCTTAAAACTCTAACGATGATGCTACCTACTCATCAATAATGGGCTAGCATTTCCTAAAGGACATTACCACAGATTGATTCCTTTTTCGAGTAGGTAGATGGTTCTTAAGTACTTGCTCCTTTCAAAATAAAATAAAACCTTTCGCACTTACACCTTTCAAACAAAAACTTCTTTCAAACCCACAAACACAAAGAGAAAGAAAAATTTTGAAAACACTTTGAGCAAGTACCTAAGAGCCCGTGGATAACCACAGATAGAAAGGGTGTTAACACCTTCCCTTTCTATAATCTACCCCCCGGACCCGAGAAACATCTCGAAAAAGGAATTTTTCTGTGCTTTTTTCCTTTCCTTGTTGGATAAAATAAAAGACGGTGGCGACTCTTGCTTACCGTGACATTTTGCAAAAACAAATGCAAAACACAAACCAACATTCCAAAAAACAGTCAGTTCTCTCCCACCGTATCACAGAACTGGAGACTCTGTTGGGGATATTAATAAGTGGGGTGTACCTTAGGATTAGATCATTGTGTTTTCAATTGTATTGCTTTGTATGCTTTATATTTGTGGGCTTGTATCGGAGTTACTATAGATCCTAACCCGGATCTGGGGATACCCTTTAGGTAAGTAGCAATAAATTGTGAGGGAACTATACGGCATAGACCGATACGGTTGAAGCAGTAGCTACGTTGGTGTGGCACTTTAGATTTTACCGATATCCCTTGTGTTGGAACGAGGAGAATATGGGTCATCTAAGGGGTCATTAAGCACCAACTGACCTTAGAACCTTTAAATTGACCAACTTGGCCATAGAACAGTAACAGTATGCTACACTCATTGAGACTAAACTCTCGCGATGATTTCAGCCGCAAGAAAAGGTTGCTAAACTGGAATTATGACCGATTGAGGGTAGTCAGTGATATTGAGATCCTCTAGAACCCGGTTACTATTTTTAGGACAGGTTTAAACCAACTGAACTGAAAGAGGGTAGTACCTAAGCTCCTTGCCAGCCTGAAATCCAAGGGCTCTCTGTGTGAATTGTGTGCCCTTACCATGTTTGCTATTTGTGGATACTTGTGATGTGCTTTCTATCATGACATCATGACATCATAACATTGCATACATCTTGCATTGGACTAACCTATTTCAAAGACAGGAGGGATTCATCTTTGTTCTATTTTGTAGGTCATCATGATGCCCATGCGTAGGAATACCATCAGGATCAACTTTGTCCAGGTTCCCATTGTGCTTAAAGATTTGATTGCAAAGATGCCTGATACTACCTCTTTCCTCAGAAGACATGGGTATCTTCTCAGTTTGGTTACTTCCAAAATGGACGAGCAGATGATGAGTGTTTTGGTCCAATTATATGATCCGTTGTACCATTTCTTTACTTTTTAAGACTACCAGTTGGTTCCCACCCTAGAGGAGTTTTCTGATCTACTCGGTATCTCTATTCTGGAGCAGACCCCATTTACTGGTTGGGAGAAGATCCTTAGGCCCGAAGAGATTGTTGCAGCCCTTCATTTGACAAAGGATGAGGTAATGGCTAATTGGGAGACTAGAAGTGGAGCAAAGGGCTTTCTGACTAAGTTATTGGTTGGTAAGGCTAATTATTTCTGGGATAGTCTAGACTTCAAGGCATTCGAGGATATTCTGCCTCTTCTGATATATGGCTTGTTATTATTTCCGAACTCTGACTCTTTTGTTGATGTGAATGCAGTGAAAGTCTTCATCTCTCGTAATCATGTACCCACTCTCTTGGGTGACATTCTTCATTAGCTTTATGCTCGTACCGCCCGAAAGCGGGGAACCTTGATGTGATGTGCTCCGTTATTGGCGAGGTGGTTTATTTCGCACCTCCCCAAATCAGTGTTGAAGAACAAAGAAGGCATGGGCTGGGCCTATAGGGTTATGTCTCTCTCGCATAATGACATCATCTGGACTCTTAAGGGTATGGATGAAGTGGCTATCATTGATCGATGTGGGGAATACCCAAATGTTCCACCGATAGGAACCCATGGAGGAATTTCTTACAACCCATGCTTGGCCTTACGTCAGTTTAGGAGATCCAGAATAGAAGGACCTCATGAGATGCTAATGCCTAGTATCATCTTTGACTTTCAAGGAGATAGCGACGAGCAACGTCGCAGATTCATAAAGGCTTGGGATAGAGTTCACGGATCTGATCCACATGAGTTGGGTCCAAAGACTTCACTTCCAATGGAGCCATATCTCAGATGGGTCCGTATCCGTGCCCAAAAGTTGGGTATGCCATATGAAGTCGTCCGGCCTATCATTGTTGAAGTTGCTAATGAAGAAGGGGTTCTTCCAACCATCCTCCACCCTTACATGCCCACTGACATTGGGGCACTAAAAAGGTCTTGGATGCAGCTGAGAGAAGAACGGGATGCTTACCGAGAGAAGTTCAACGAGCAAGAGCAGAAGATCCAGAGGTTGACTAGGCAGTTGGAGAATGAGCGGATTCTCAATGACTATGTCCGCACTGATAAGAAGAGGCCATGGGAGCACTAATTGTCCTTTGTTTATTTCCATTCCAATTTTTATTTACTTTTCAGTATTTCCTTTCTTGTAACGCCTTAAGGGCAATTTGTTGAACAATTTGAATTTCAAAGTTTATCTAATAAAGTGTGTTTCATTTCTTGTTTACAAATTTGAATCTTCTGATTGTCTTTGAAATCATGTCATACGCATTGCATCCCATGCACTTCATAACAGGCACCCATTACAGGTCTCTTATCTTCTTCGCTGTTTATTTCAGCACTCATCATGTCTGCTGAACCTTCAACTGAGCAAGCCATCAAGGCCCTCCAGGCTCAGAATGGCCAATTTCAAGAGCTGTTCATGAATCTAGCTAAGGGTCAGCAAGACCTGAAGACCCTGATTCTGAAAGAGAAGAAGAAGAAGAAGAATAAGAAGAAGAAGAGGACAATCCTGTTTAACACGGAACACCGATTTGGGAACAGGCTACAGAATGAAGTTGATTTGACCACCTCATCTGGAGGGAAGGAGAGTCAGGAAGAAAGGAGGGCTCCTAGCCCTGTGGTCTTCGACAACGAGACGGTTTTCGACGAAGAATAGTATCCTCCTGCCGAGGATAGATACAAGCAACTGGAAGACCGGTTGAGTGCTATGGAAGTTCAGAAAGTGCCTGGTCTGGACTTTGTTGATATAGGTCTATCATCTGGGGTGGTAATTCCCCACAAATTCAAGGCACCATCCTTTGCTAAGTATGACGGAGTTTCTTGTCCAAAGCTGCACCTTCGGTCATATGTAAGAAAGATTCAGCCGTACACTGCTGATAAGAACCTATGGATCCACTTCTTTCAAGACAGTCTCTCAGGGACTCAGCTTGAATGGTTCTATCAGTTGGACGGAGCCAGTATCCGCAGTTGGGAAGATTTGGCTACTGCTTTCTACAGGCAGTACCAGTACAACTCCGACCTCGCTCCTACGCGTACCCAACTCCAGGGTATGTCAATGGGAACGGGTGAAGGATTCAAACATTATGCTCAGAAGTGGAGGGACCTCTTCGGAAGAGTGCAACCACCCTTGGCTGATCGGGAGCTTGTGGACATGTTTCTGGGGACCCTGTCCGGTCCATTTTTCAACCACCTGATTGGAAGCTCTTCATCTGGGTTTACAGAGCTAATAATGACCGGTGAAAGGATTGAGGCTGGTATTAAGGCTGGAAAGATACAGAAGGGTGCCTCATCAAGCACCGAGAAGAAGCCATTTAAGAAAGAGTCCAGTGTTGTCTACAGTTCGAGAAGACAGAATAGACCTGAACACCGCCAAGCTGTTAATGCAGTTGTTATTTCAAAACCTGTCGGTGCTCCTCAGCACAACAATCAACAAAAGGACGAGAGACCTCGAAGGAAATTCACCCGTCTGAACATGACCTTATCTCAGATTCTGCCACAGTTGCTGAAGACCAATCTGGTGATTCCAAGGGAAGCCCCGAAGAATCCAAATACAACATCACCGAAGTATAACCCTAATGATCGTTGTGCTTATCACTCTGATAGCCCGGGGCATAATACAGATGATTGTTGGACTTTGAAGAATAAGATACAAGACTTGATCGATGCGAAGGAGATTGAGTTCGAGGCACCCGAAAGACCTAATGTTGTGACTGATCCTATGCCTAAGCATGGAGTGAATGCTATAGAAGAAAACTCGTTTGTAGTTTCTGTGAATGATATTGTTACCCCTCTGTTGACTATAAAGAAGAACCTTTTGCTAGCCGGTTTATTTTCGGGCTGTGACGAAGGTTGTCGTATGTGTTCTGTTCTACCTACCGGTTGCCATCTCTTGAAGTCAGGTGTCCAACGCCTGATGGATAGTAAAGAAATTCTGTTTGAGAAGACTGTTGTTCCTTTAGTTCATACTGAAGAAGTTTCCATCATTACCATTTTCAACAATTCTTCCAAGGCTCCCTCGAGGAAGCCTATTAGAACTACATCTGTTCCAAGAACCGCACCATTGATCATCACTGTTCCGGGGCCCATCCCCTACACCTCTGATAAAGTTGTCCCTTGGCATTATGGGGCTGATGTTTATTTTCATAGAGTTAAACAAGAGTTGGATGTTGATATTGACGTCAGCAACATTGTTGGACCTGCTAAAGTCACCCGCAGCGGAAGACTTTTCTCACCTGATATCTCTCTGCCAACTGTCTGAAAACCTGTTGTTATTACACCTGCCAGTGTACCTGCTACTATCCCTGTTCATGTTCCTATTCTTACCCTTGTCTCCGAGTAATCCAATACTCGGGGCAAAGGGACCACCAGTGAGCATGCCCAGACGGAGGCACCGAAGACGATTACTATTGAAGCTTCCAAACAAGAGATGGAAGAGATTCTGAAGATTATCAAAAAGAGTGACTACAATGTAGTTGAACAGCTGGGGAAAACCCCGTCCAAGATTTCTATGTTGTCACTGTTGCTATGCTCAGAAGCTCATACCAAGGCTCTGATTACCTTCTTGAAGACTGCCCACGTACCACAAGAGACATCAGCTGATTAGTTTACAGATTGCGTGGCTAATTTGACTACTGATAATGGGTTGGGTTTCTCTGACGCCGACTTGACTGCTAAAGGGAAGAATACTAACGATGCTTTGCATGTGTTCATTGAATGCAGGGGAACTACTCTTGCTCGTGTATTAGTGGATACTGGTTCCTTATTGAACGTCTTGCCTAAGAAAGCTCTAGACCGGTTGGACTGTCAAGGGTTAGAGCTAAAACCAAGCAACATTGTCATCAGGGCCTTTGATGGGTCTAAGAGAATGGTGCATGAAGAAGTTGCTATCCCGATTAGGGTTGGTTCTCAGGTCTTCAACTCTACATTCTATGTGATGGACATTCGGTCATCTTATTCTTGTTTGTTGGGTCGTCCATGGATCCACAAAGCTGGGGCCGTAACCTCAACACTCCACCAGAAGCTGAAGTACCCGGTCAAAGGGAAGATTATAACAGTACAAGGAGAGGAAGAGTACATGGTTAGCCACCTCAACTCTTTCCGATATGTAGAGATGGATGGGGAGTTCATTGAGACCCCATTCCAGCATTTTGAAGAGGTTCCCCAGACACTGATGTCCGCTGAGACTGTTGTTGAAGATTCTCCTATGAAGATGGCCTCCTTTAAGGATGCTCGGGCTGTTGTTGAGAAAGGTGGTGTGCAAATTGGGGCCGACTCCCTGATTTTACACAGAAGACTAACAAGTTTGGTTTGGGTTTCACTGCAGAAGCTCAAAGGGCTGTTCGGAATGCACGAATCAGAAGACCTCCCGTGTTCATCAGCAATTCGGGAGTGAATTCCATTGAAGACGATGTGGAAGAGAGTGAATTCGACAGTTGGATCTATCCTACGACCGACGGTGGACCAAGCAACTGGACAGCAAAAGACTTCATCCCTATTTCTTTTGTTACCCAGTAATGAAACTTTTTGTTTTGAATATGTAATAGACAATGTTTTAAACTTTATGGCCCGGTGTCTTACCTGGGGCACTGTGGCTTCATTTGTGAGGGCTTTATGTGTGTCATTTTCATATATCATTAATAAAAGCATTGGACATTCTTGCATTTCAAATTTTTTGCTCCTTGTTTTTCTTTATTATATATTGCAAAACAGCTATTTTACACACACTCACATATACAGGTCCACATCCACTCTGGATCTCAACGGTAACGACTCTGCTACTGCCAGTTATGACTTCGAAAATCCGATCAACTTAGCCGAGGACGAAGGTGAAGATGATTGCGAAGTGCCTGGTGAACTTGCAAGACTGCTACTCCAGGAAGAGTGGGTTATTCAGCCGCACGAAGAGCCGGTAGAATCAGTGAATCTGGGTATAGAGACAGACAAGAAGGAAGTTAAGGTTGGTGCAAATCTGGAGCTTAGTGTGAAACAATGGTTGATTCAGATGCTGCATAACTATGTTGAGATCTTTTCCTGGTCTTACGAAGATATGCCTGGTTTAGATACTGATATTATGGTTCACCGATTGCCTACCAAGGAAGATTGTCCTCCAGTAAAACAGAAGGTCCGCCGAATGCGCCCAGAGATGTCTGAGAAGATCAAGGCTGAGGTTATGAAACAGTTTGACGCTGGTTTTCTAGCAGTTACTTCTTAACCTCAGTGGGTGGCCAATGTGGTTCCTGTGCCGAAGAAGGATGGTAAGGTTCGGATGTGTGTTGACTACAGGGATTTGAGTAGGGCGAGCCTCGAGGATGATTTTCCTCTGCCTCATATCGACATCCTGGTTGACAACACCGCTCAGCACAAGGTATTCTCCTTTATGGATGGTTTCTCCGGTTATAATCAGATTAAAATGGCTCCCGAAGACATGGAGAAGACAACTTTTGTTACTCAGTGGGGTACCTTTTGCTACAAGGTCATGCCTTTTGGGTTGAAGAATGTTGGGGAAACATATCAGCGTGCCATGGTTGCTTTATTTCATGACATGATCCATCATGAGATTGAAGTATACGTTGACGATATGATTGCAAGGTCCCAGACTGAGGAGGAACACCTTGACCATCTGAAGAAGCTGTTTGACAGGCTGAAGTTGTACAAGCTGAGATTAAACCCGAACAAGTGCACCTTTGGGGTGAGGTCTGGTAAACTGCTGGGCTTCGTCGTGAGCGAAAAAGGTATTCAAGTGGATCCTGCAAAGGTGAAAGCAATATAAGAGATGCCAGCTTCCAGGACAGAGAAAGAAGTCAGAGGCTTTCTGGGACGTCTGAACTACATTGCCCGATTCATCTCGCACCTGACTGCTACTTGTGAGCCAATCTTCAAGCTACTAAAGAAAGATCAAGTAGTACGTTGGAACAATGAATGCCAGGCCTCTTTTGAAAGAATCAAAGAGTATCTCCAAGAGCCACCTATTTTGATTCCACCAGTTGAAGGGAGACCTTTGATCTTATACTTGACAGTACTCGACAACTCAATGGGGTGTGTGTTGGGTCAACATGACGAGTCTGGCCGAAAAGAGCATGCTATTTATTACCTTAGCAAAAAGTTTACCGACTGTGAGACCCGATACTCACTGCTCGAGAAAACTTGTTGCGCTTTGGCATGGGCTGCTCGCCGGCTGAGACAGTATATGCTGACTCACACTACTCTGTTGATATCAAAGATGGATCCAATCAAGTATATCTTCGAGAAGCCTTCCTTGTCCAGAAGAATAGCAAGATGGTAGATGATATTGACTGAGTATGACATCCAATATATGACCCAAAAGGAAATCAAGGGAAGTGTGTTGGCAGACCATTTGGCACATCAGGCAGTGGATGATTACTAGTCTATGAACTTTGAATTTTCGGACGAGAATATCATGTTGGTAACTGATTGTGAGACACTTGGACCGGATGAAGGACCTGAGGAAGGATCCCGATGGTCTATGTACTTTGATGGAGCTTCGAATGCTTTGGGTAATGGCATTGGCGCCGTGATCATATCTCCTAAAGGCTCTCATACTCCGTTTATCGCCCGACTATGTTTCAACTGCACCAACAACTTGGCGGAGTATGAAGCGTGCATCATGGGTCTTCGAGCAGCAATTGACCTAAGGATTAAGTTTCTAAGTGTCTTCGGAGATTCCGCTCTCGTGATCAGTCAGATCAAAGGCGAGTGGGATATGAAACACCCAAATCTTATTCCTTACAATGAGTATGTGTTGACATTGCTTCCCTATTTCGAGGAAATAACCTTTGAACACTTCCCTAGAGAGGAGAATCAGTTGGCGGATGCGTTAGCTACGATGTCTTCTATGTTCAAAGTCAATTGGGACAACGAAGCTCCCCGGATTATCATTGAAAGATTGGACGAACCTGCACATTGTTGTGATCTTGAGACTGAAGAGGTAACAGAAAAGCCCTGGTTTCATGAGGTGAAGAGGTACCTTGAGGCTCAGGAATACCCTGAGGGTGCATCTGTTAATGACAAGAAGTTTCTGAGAAGGTTCGCGGCAAAGTTCTTCATCTGCAGTGGCATTCTTTATAAGCGTAACCATGATTCGACCTTACTGTGTTTTATGGATAAGAATGAAGCAGAAAGGATCATGATAGAGTTACATGAAGGTGCTTTCGGAACTCATTCCAGTGGACACACTATGGCAAAGAAAATCCTCCGGGCAGGATATTACTGGTCCACAATGGAAGCTGACTATTATCAGCATTCTCGGACATGTCACAAGTGTCAAGTCTATGCTGACAAGGTGCACATACCTCCAGTCCCTCTGAACGTCTTGACGACACCTTGGCCTTTTGCAATGTGGGGCATTGATATGATCGGCGAGATCAGACCTACGGCATCCAACGGGCATCGTTTCATCCTGGTAGCAATCGATTACTTTACAAAGTGGGTTGAAGCAGCTTCCTTTGCTACTGTAACCAAGAACGTCGTGGCAAGGTTCATTCGGCATAATCTGATTTGTCGATATGGTGTACTAGAGAGGATCATTACGGACAACGGTACGAATCTCAACAATAAGACGATCACCAAGCTCTGCGAGCAATTCAAGATACAACATCATAACTCTTCTCCCTACCGGCCGAAGATGAATGAGGTTGTCGAAGCAGCTAATAAGAACATTAAGAAGATTGTGCAGAAGATGACGGTGACATACAAAGATTGGCACGAGATGTTACCATTTGCTCTTCATGGGTACCGTACCTCAACACGAACGTCAACAGGGGCAACACCCTATTCCTTGGTTTATGGCATGGAGGCAGTCTTGCCCATTGAAGTTCAGATACCCTCTCTTCGAATCATGAAAGATGCAGGCTTGAGTGAAGATGACTGGATCCAGACCCGGCTTGATCAGCTGAATCTAATCGATGAAAATAGACTTACTACTATTTGTCATGGTCAGACGTACCAAAAATGGATGATCAAGGCATTTAACAAGAAAGTTAGACGACAAGAGTATCAAGTTTGGGATCTGGTAATCAAGCGCATTATCTTACCTTAAGGAGATCCCAGGGGCAAATGGACCCCTACTTACGAAGGGCCATTTATGGTTAAGAATATTTTCTCAAGAGGAGCTATGATTCTAACCACCATGGATGGTGACGACCTTCCTCACCCCGTCAATGCAGACATAGTGAAAAGATACTACGCATAAACAAAGACCCGCTAGGTTGACTGGCCTAGGAAAAAATAAGGGCTTCCCCGCGAACCAAAAGGGTTCGGGCAAAAATAAGGGATGAAAATAAAAAAATTTGTACACCCGGCAAGTCGAAAACCTGAAAAGGCAGCTTGGGCAAAAAAGGGTATCCCGGTGGACTGAAAACCCGAAAGGGCGGTCCAGGCAAAAATTAGGGATAAGCGTAACGCTATGTCTCATTAGATCACCTTGCATCCAGACTTCAACATCAACTATCAAGCTCGGACGGCACTAATCAATCTGATCTACCTTCAACCAGTAGCAAAGTGATGAGATGCTCGATGACATAAAAGCAATAGCAGAGTTGGAACCCAGTGGGATTATTCACGTAGCTGTTTTCTTTTCTTTTCACAAATTGTGTAAATTCTATTATTCGGCGGCGTTCCCTTACTAGGACGTAGGCCTCTTGTACAAAAACGCCTATTTACAGGCCAAACTTCAAAATCAATACAATTCATTTTCAAAGAAATTTCAAACTGTTTTTCTTTATCTGTTTTGTTTTGCAAAGAACGTCCAATGTTCATTTTTGATATATGCATTTGACATTAATTGTTGTTCATAAATATTTACATGTGAAACAAAAGACGAATTACGGATAATATCAGAAACAGGGGCAATAAGAATTGTCCGAACTGTATAGTTGCTTTGTACACCAGGTACAAGGTAAATTCATCTGAAGAATATGACCAAAGTACTTTCACTCCCCGTAGAGTAAGACCGTAATGGTAACTCTCCCCAGCCGAGACTTGCAACTATGAGTGAATCAGCAGTACTCTCCCCAAGCAGAGTTTATCTACCATCAGCACTAAAAAGGCTTGATATCCCCGACAGTCTTAATATTCCCCAACGGAGTATAAGAATGTTCCCCGGCAGAATACAAGATACCCCCAGTGGAGTCAATATTTTCCCAGCACGGTCTGAAAAAGCTTCCCCAACGGAGTTGAATCATCATCTCCAGTAGGCTCTGGAAGTTTATCACCAGCGGAGTACAAAATAAATCTCCCCAGCCAAGTTCAAAGAATCATTCCCGGCAGAATTCAGAAGGTAATCCCCACAAAAGTCTACCAGGGTTATCCCCAGCAAGTTGCAACAGAAAGATCATCCCCAACGAATTTCTTTCCTTTCACAAACAGGAATTCAATCCTCAACATATTCAATATCACCAGCAACGATAATCCATCCCCATTAGAGTTTATCAGTGGAAGCCTCAGCAGGGCGTCTCTTCCCCACAGAGTAATCTCCTCATCAGTTTATTCCCCAACAGAGTTATCTTCTCCTGCAGGTTTATTCTCACAATCATCTTCGTTTATCATCCCCAGTGGAAATGAAGAATCTAACTGTTGTCTCCAGCAGCTATCCGGGATTTACTTTCCCCAGCTAAAACATTACATTTCCATACAGCATGATACATGCATATACGCATCATATAATACAATCTCATTTATGTTGAGAACATCATTGCTTGATCCATATCATGCATTGCATATGACTGACCTTTACCTTTCAGGAAAGATGCGGTTAAATTCTCAGCTATGTCAAAAGACCTTGTTTGGTCCAGTTAAATCGATTCCTAAAGATTTTGCTGATGCCGATCCAGTCAAAGTTATTCCAAGACCTTCTCTGGTCCAGATAAGTCGATTCCCAAAGATTTTTCTGATGCTGATCCAGTTGAAGTTATTCCAAGACCTTGTCTGGTCCAGTTAAATCGATTCCTAAAGATTTTTCTGATGTCGATCCAGTCAAAGGCCTTCTCTGGTCCAGTCAAATCGATTCCTAAAGATTTTTCTGATGTCGATCCAGTTGAAGTTATTCTAAGACCTTGTCTGGTCCAGTTAAATCGATTCCTAAAGATTTTTCTGATGTTGATCCAGTCAAAGGCCTTCTCTGGTCCAGTCAAATCGATTCCTAAAGATTTTTCTGATGTCGATCCAGTTGAAGTTAATCCAAGACCTTGTTTGATCCAGTTAAATCGATTCCTAAAGATTTTTCTGATGCCGATCCAGTCAAAGTTAATCCAAGACCTTCTCTGGTCCAGTTAAATCGATTCCTAAAGATTTTTCTGATGTCGATCCAGTTGAAGTTAATCCAAGACCTTGTCTTATCCAGTTAAATCGATTCCTAAAGATTTTTCTGATGTCGATCCAGTCAAAGTTAATCCAAGACCTTGTCTGGTCCAATTAAATCGATTCCTAAAGATTTTTCTGATGCCGATCCAGTCAAAGTTAATCCAAGACCTTCTCTAGTCCAGTTAAGTCGATTCCTAAAGATTTTTCTGATGTCGATCCAGTTGTAGATACTCCAAGACCTTGTCTGGCCCAGTTAAATCGATTCCTAAAGATTTTTCTGATGTCGATCCAGTCAAAGTTACCCCAAGACCTTCTCTGGTCCAGTTAAATCGATTCCTAAAGATTTTTCTGATGTCGATCCAGTTGAAGTTATTCCAAGACCTTGTCTGGTCCAGTTAAATCGATTCCTAAAGATTTTTCTGATGCCGATTTAGTCAAAGTTAACCCAAGACCTCCTCTGGTTCAGTTAGATCGCCGATAAGATCTCCCTGATTCGTATTTCAGCCGAAGTCCAGACCACCTATCAGCAGTCTCCAAATGGCATCTGTAAGCCCATTCCCGACATCATAAAGCTGATACCACTTTATGCGAGTGCAAATTTCTGGGCACTCTAGTGTTCAATCATCTTCCACCATCGGATCACGAAAGGCTCGAAAGCCAATCTATATCCTCAGGTTTAAGAAAATGAACAGGGGAAACTGTTGCACCCCAAAATTTTCCCTCTCATATTTCTCAAAACATTGTAAGAAAAATCTTCAAGTGGCTCAAGATTACTCAAGAGTTGGACAGTCAAATCATCTCCTAAGGCAGTCAATCTCAAATTAGGGTTTTGTGTTGCATCAAGGTCCTTGAATCCAAATGACCTTAAGTGCTCCCCAATGTCCTAATATGTTCTCAAGTTCATCCATGTCAAATTTCAAGCCTTGCAGAGGAAGTTTGGTCAGACAATTGCTCAAGAGGTCCAAAAATTGACTGTGCTAGGGCAAAAGTCAACTGTGACCTATAAACAGTCAAACTTCAAGATTTTTTTGTCAACATTCTAATTTTGAAGGATATTTCATAATTTTATCAAGGGTTGATCATGATTCATCAAGGATTGTCAAAATTCATCAAGACTCAAAAGTTGCTAAATTAGGGTTTTCTAGGAAAAGTCAACTCAACTTTGACCAAGCATACCTTTCTAATACTTTATCAGAAATGACCCATACAAAGCTCATTTTGAAGAGGATGCAGTTTCCTACAATCCATCCTCACACCCCAAGATCAAGAAATTCACTCCCAAAAAGTTACAAATTTGGACATTATAAATCATTTTTGAAAGTCAACAAAAACACCTTTTTTTCCAAAGCTTATAACTTGAGCATGGAATATAAAAATGAGATGAGAAAAAAAGGGTTGGTTAGAGGACATCTCAATCTTTCTAAAAAGTCTAAGAACACTTCCAAAAGTTCAAAATTGAAAAAGTTATGCATTGTTGAAGTTGGGCATTTTTACAAAATTGCCAAAAGTCAACTATCCCCAAAACTTCAAATTTTGTCAAATGGGCCCATTCTTTTTCACTTGATTTGGTCTTGTCACACTACACACGTGTCCTAGCTTCATCCTTGTGTCCATTTATTAATTTTTATATTTTATTTGATTTTTATTGAATTAATTCATTTTAAATCAATTTAAATCCAAATAAAATCCAAATATTGATCATTTAGGATCTTTTTTATTGATATAGATCTTAATTGTCATCATGGACATGATCAAATCCGTATCAAGCCATATCATGAAATAAATATTGGATTTTGGACAAATTTGGAAGCTTTTTCAATGGAGGATCAAATCATATCTCCAAACATCAATGCATAAGGATTCAGCCCAAGAAAGTTAACCTAATTCACTCCATGTTACATATACAAGCTATAGGCACACGAATCAGAGGTTGGATGCTGCAAAATCACAAAAATCAAAACTTGAAAAAAGGTGGAAAAGCTTGAAACTGAAATCGCGCATAGAGGTGTTTTCAAGGCCAAATCTCATCACCAATCCCTTGTTGGACATCCATTGAAGCAAAACCAATCCTTAACAAGCTCTGATACCTTCTCAATCGCACTGTAAGCCTCGCATTTTACCGCCCTGTAGCCAAATTCATAACTCCACATTCTTGCATTTTTTGACAAATTGTTGGCATGTTCATGATCCTTGTGTGATTTCTGAACTTTCTACATTATTTAATTGTGTTTATATAACCTGTAGTGCCATACCCGAATCTAGGGTTCTTGGTCTTTGTTTTTGGGCGTTTTATTTGTAGGAAAAATCAGGGCAAACAATGGACATGGATGAAATCAGGATGCCCAGACGAATCGAACCATGGTCTTAGAATCAATTTCTATGGCCTAGGATAGACTTTAGGATGGCCGTGCACATTTAGCTGCAGATACAAATCCGCAGGTAAAAAAAACCAGGTTTCAGTGGAGAAGACAAAGACGTGGCCTTTTCCCATTCGCCCATTCAAATAATTCGCGCTTTATTTTTTATATTTCTGGCATAGTAATTGTTTTTTCTTATAATATTTGCTATCCATTATAATAACAAAAGAAGCGTAGTGGTGCAGTGGCCAGGCGAACGTTCAAAATCCAATGGGACCTGGGTTCGAATCCCAGGTCCACCATATTGCATATTATTATTTTTCTTCAGGAAATCCAATGCGTTTCAGGAGTTGTGGTTCACCATACACCATCATCCAATCATCTGCCAGATGGTCCCAGGCCAAATCTGGTGCTCAAGAATGAAGTCCACCATATGCCTAAGTCAACGTGCATGCGTGGGAGTCCAAAACTCAAACAGGCCAAGGCATAATTAGGCCATCATAACTGCTAATCTCACCTCCAGTCTGGGCCCAAAACCCCCCTGAGTATTTCTTTCTTTCTTTTTATTTTATTTACTTATTTGTTTTTATTAATTATTTTTTATTATCACTAACCAATTAATCTTTTTCTTAATAAAATAAAAAAAACCAAAAAATATGTTTTATTTATTAAAATTAAATTCAACATTTTATTTTTGTAAATAAATACTAACTTAATTAATTTAGTTTAATTAGAGAATAACTTTTAATATTTTTGCAATAATTAAAATTGATTTAGATAATTAGGTTTTATTAACATTGATTGATTTATTTTTATTCCTTTAAATACTCAAAAATCCAAAAAAAATATTTTTATTAATTAATTTATTTATTTATTTAATTGATAACCTAATTTAATTTCTTTTAATCCAAAAATAACCAAAAAGATACTTTCTTTCAAAAAAAGGGTCAAAACCCTAAACTTGCACCCGATTTAATTTCCGCATGCGGTTTACTTTCTTTTATCCAATATTGTATTTGTTCCCGGAATGTAATAGATAATTAGGACCATTTAATTATTTTATCGCTTTATTTATTTTTCGCATTTTAATTTCAAGGGTTGCTTTTGGTGATGTAAATACCCGACGCCTTGTAGTAGTTAGTTTAATTTCCGCAATTTAATTTCCGCAACTTATACACTGTTAGATGTTTGATAATAGGCAATGCATGACAAGATTGAACGTTTAAACTTAAAATCAACATAGATCACCATTAACATGTACAAAGATAAAATAAACTGAAAACAACACACTCGCACATGCGCACTCTTAGGGTACACCTCACTTGGTTGCCTTCATAACGCGGTCATTAAGTATAGGAAGTTTTAGAGGTCGCCCTCTTGTCCAAAGATCATAGTTGCCTCGAAACGGTTGCCTCGGAAAAATGATCTAAGACATTAGGGTTACCGCTAAGGCGTCCTAACATTGCTTTAGTGACTGCACGTCCCTTAATCGAATTGACCCTTAAAAATCTAATGACGATGCTACCTACTCATCAATAGTGGGCTAGCATTGCCTAAAGGAAATTAGCACAGATTGATTCCTTTTTCGAGTAGGTGGATGGTTCTTAAGTACTTGCTCCTTTCAAAATAAAATAAAACCTTTCGCACTTACACCTTTCAAACAAAAACTTCTTTCAAACCCACAAACACAAAGAGAAAGCAAAATTTTGAAAACACTTTGAGCAAGTACCTAAGAGCCCGTGGATAACCACGGATAGAAAGGGTGCTAACACCTTCCCTTTCTATAATCTACCCCCCGGACCCGAGAAACATCTCGAAAAAGGAATTTTTCTGTGCTTTTTTCCTTTCCTTGTTGGATAAAATAAAAGACGGTGGTGAATCTTGCTTACCGCGACATTTTGCAAAAACAAACGCAAAACGCAAACCAGCATTCCAAAAAACAGTCAGTTCTCTCCCACCGTATCACAAACATCATTCATCCATTTTGGTAGATTTGGTTTTTCAACCTAACAACACCCAAGATCAAATGAGGTTGAAGAACTTATTCCAAAATAATATCCAAATCAAGATCAAATAAATATTATAAAATAATATTTAATAAAACAATATTTAAGAGATTAATAAAAGAGAAATAATTGGTAAAAGTACACAAAGTATACTAAAACATCAAATAAAAATCTAAAAAAAATAGTCATAAGTCAAACATGATTCAATAAATCTTGACAAAATATATCAGAATTTTGTAAAGTCAGAAACTATTTTTTAGAATTTAAAGAAATAAGAAAAATAAACCAAAATTTTTGAAAAAATAGTAAAATGAGAAATAAAAATAAAATGAGGTTACCAATATTTGTCAAGAGGTCATTGGATCCTTCCATAATTTTTCAGAGTTTTAAATCAAGAAAAAGTATTTTTAAAATAATTAAAACAAGGCAAACAATACAAAACTCATTAAAAAAATATCAAACATCAAATTAAAAATATGAAAAAAATATTCACAAACACAGAAATAATTCAAAGTTTTTTTGTGTATTTTTTCATAATTTTTTTGAATAAAAATAAGAGAGTTAAGAATTTTTGGACTTAAAACAAATAAAATATAAAAATCAGAAAATAAAATAATGTCAAAATAATATGGGTCATCCGATCATAGTCAAAATGTGTTAGTAAATAGATCCAAAGGACCAGGCGCGATGTGCTTGATATGGACCTTAGTGAGAAACACACAGAATCAAACAAATTCGTGCCAATCAAAATAAAACAATTGACACGCTATCATTGATTGAAGAACGACGTGTAGGTCATCTTCAACCTACATACATCTATGCATTGGGTTTTTATGAGTTTCTTCAAATGGAAAAATCAAAAGCTCATAGTGGTATCATTGGATTCGTCTCTTCAAGACGATCCTAACCCTACCCTCGCGAAATTTTTTGTTAAAACACAGCTCAGTCGATTTGAAGAAAACTAGAAGAAATAAGTTGGAAAAGGATTTAAAAATTCATGAGTAAAACTAACTTCCAGTTAAAAACTAATGAAGTGATCAGTATCAGAGTGATGAGAGCTACATTGTAGCAACGAATTTGGAGAGAATTGGTGGAGGAATCTACCTGTTGAAGTTCAAATTCAGAGCTCTGAAACTTGACTTGGCTAGCACGATTCAAGACACTTCAAGACTTGGTACTTATTTTGTTAGCTTCAGTGAAGTTCAAGGATGAAGAATCAGCAAATAAATTGGGTTGAAAGAAACTTTAGAATTGAATTTGAAGTTACAGAATTATGAGTTATAAAGGGAGTTCAACAGAGGTTCTTTGCCTATCTAAAGCTTGTATAATGAGTGATATATCATCCTATATTTATAGGGAAGTGAATGGAATCAAGAGGAGGGGTGAATGATGCAATTTGAGCTGAATTCGTGCACACCCTAATCATGACAAAAGTGTGACTTGCAAGTTGTAAAAACTCAACCATTCCTTACGTTCTAATCCTTAATCCAGCCTTAGCAACTTGGTTAAACATGTTTAAGTGGAAAGTGCACACAAAAAGGGTGATTAGAAGTCACATTATGGAAATCAAATTTTGACTTCAAGAGAAAACCTTAGTTCTAAGGTACTGACTTTGCAGCCATGGTGCAAGCAACTTAGGGACCTTTATGGAATGATTCTTGAAGAATTTTAAAGATCTTACCACAAACTTCACATTGTGCCAAGAAAGACATCATTTGGAGATCTGAGAAAAAATTTATGATCAATTGAAATCGTGAAAAACACATGGATCTTTGTACTTAGAAATATTTCTAAGTGTTGAACTTCAAAATGACCTATATGTTCTTCAAAATTACATGACCTTCCACTATAAATTTGACATTGATATCTAAAGATGTAATGAAATATAATTCTTGAATTGAATTGTAGAATTGAGATCACTCAAAAACCATAAAAATTGAAAATTTTATGGTCTTTAGAAGATGATGAACAAATTTGGGGAAATTCGCAAAAGACATATAATCTTTTAAATTCTCCAACCATTTTCCAAGCATCTTCAAGTCTTGCACATAAAAAAGTTGTAGTAGACATCCCAAAGATTATTATTGAAAAATAATTGGCTCCAGGAGATAAAAATTGATCAAGTTATGATCATGTGAAGTCAAACCCTAAAATTCAAAAGCCTTTCAAGGAGACTTGTAATATTTCTCAACTTTTAATGATCTTTTATTCAAAATTAGCCTTATACTTATGAAGAGAGCTTGTTAAGGACCCTTTAAATAGAATAATGGATTTAGAGTCACTCAAAAATCTCAAAAAATGACCAAGATATGGCCCTTGGAAGTCAACAAACCATATCTTAGAGAGTGTCAAAATGACTTGAAACCCCTTTAAACTTTTGATGATTTTTCTTGCATAATTGGATCTTGTCATGTGAAGAGATGTTGTTGTAGATGATTATAAGAATCCATAGAAAAAATAACCAACTCAAAATGTTGAAAATTGAGAGAGTTATGCACTTGTGATCACTGAATCTAGTATTTGTTAAATTAGGTCAAACTTGTTGAGTCAACTTTGAATCTCTTTGAACTTTCTTGGAAAAATAAGCATGATAAGTCATAAGAGGCCTTGAAATGATGGTATCTTGAAGAAAACTCAAGGATGGAGCTTAAGTATCAATGAAGCTTGTTGGAGAAGGCATGGAAATAAACACAAGAACCTATGAATCTTCTTGATGACTTCCATCAGAAACTTTGAGGAGATATTGACCTAAATAAAGTGAGAGGGCTCCTTGAACCATAAATCTTTAATGTAATAGACATGACCTTGAAGATTGAGCTCTTACAATCCATTAGAGGACCATTTGATTGAGAATCACCCCTCAAACTCTAGATTAGATGGAGAGATGAATGCAATTGTGATCACCTACAATATGAACATTCAAAGGAATATATATACACATATTGATGTTAGTTAAAAGAAAACTTATACAAGATACACAATTTAAGGTGCTTGGTAACCTCTCAAAAGCAAACTAAAAGATGGGATAAATTAGAAAGAGGGAACCAACCCTACTGTGTGACCTTGATGCATTGTGACATGAGATGATGAGAAATCTTAGGGGCAAAAATTGGGGTATAACAGCTTCCCTTATTTAAGTGTCTTCTATTCGGAGATACGAAGGTTAAAATCTTTGTCTCGACGCGATTGAAGATACTTAAATATAAAATAAGCCCTATTTTTGGCCCTAAGGTGCCATGAAATGCTTATGATTAGGAATGAAAATGACCAACTCCAAAGGCGACACAGGACACCATTGGGGAAGCGGGAAATAAAACAAAAGATCAAAAGAGAGTCCAACTTGGAAAATAAATCATTGGGGAACAGAAGACTCAACTCTACTGGGGTAAAGCCCAAAGAGGAGATAAGACATCACTAACTCAATAAATGAGGAAAAACCAATGGATAACAACAACTGATAGATAACTGTGAACTACCCACTCGCAGTGGAGGTAGAAAAAAGATAGTAACATTGATTTGCAGGAATTGGAAGGTACCAACTTGAAAGATACAAATAGAAATGGTAAGATAATACCGGCTCAAAGATGACAATAAACATCAATCTTGAGGTAGGTGACGAATGATTGACATTAGTCATTTATTGATTTAATTATGTTATTTTATTTAATTAATTTCTAACCAATAACACATTTAATTTTTTTTATCAAAATCACAAAAATATTTTTATCCAATAAATTTCAGAATTCTTTATTTTTAAATATTATTAATTAATTAGGATATTAATTAGGAAACTTTAATTTATTTTTGTAAATATTTAAAATCAATTAGAATTAATTAGGTTTTAACACTAATTTAATTATTTTAATTTCTTTCTTAAATTAACAAAATCCAAAAATATGTCAACTCTTTTTAATTAATTTATTTAATAATTAATTTAATATTTAATTTAGGATTTAGTTTCTTTCCTTAAAATAAAAACAACAAAAAAAGAATTTTCTTTTAAAAGGGTCAAAACCCTAATTTTGCATCCGATTTAATTTTGCCTCGCGCTTTATTTTTATTTAATTATTGATGTATCTGTTTCCGGTATGTAATAATAATTAGGACATTTTAATTATTTACCGCTTTATTTTATTTTCAAAGGTTTGCTTTTGGCGATGTAAATACCCGACGCCTTGTAATAATTAGTTTTAATTTCCGCATTTTAATTATGCAAATTATACAACTGTTAGATGTTTGATAATAGGGGTTGCATGATAAGATTGAATGCTTAATCTTAAAATCAAAATTAGATCACCGTAAACATGTGCAAAGATAAAAATAACTGAAAACGACACACTCGCACATGCGCACTCTTAGGGTACACCCCGCTTGGTTACCTTCGTACACAGTCATTGAGTGTAGGTTGTTTTGGAGGTCGCCCTCTTGTCTAAAAGATCATAGTTGCCTCGAAACGATTGCCTCAGATATTGTTGCCTCAAACAAATGATCTAAGACATTAGGGTTACCGCTAAAGTGTCCTAACATTGCTTTGGTGACCGTATGTCCCTCATTCGAATTGACCCTCAAACTCCAACGATGGTGCTACCCACTCACTAATAGTGGGATAGCATTGTCTAAAGGAAGTTAGCATAGAACGATTCCTTTTTCGAGTTGGTAGATAGTTCTTAGATACTTGCTCATCCAAAACAAATTTTTCACACTTACACTCCTTTTCAAACAAAGTTTTCAAAAACACTTCATTACACTCTTGAGGACAGAAGCAAGAGTTAAATCGAAGTTTAAAACAAAAACTTTTTCAAAAACCACAAGCACAAAGAAAACATTTTGGAAATGATGAACAAGTACCTAAGAGCCCGTAGATAACTACGGATAGAAAGGGTGCTAATACCTTCCCTTCCTATAATCTACCCCCCGTACTCAGAGATAATCTCGAAAAAGGAATTTTTCTGTGTTTTTTTCCTTTCCTTGTTGGATAAAATAAAAGTCGGTGGCGACTCTTGCTTACCGCGACATTTTGCAAAAACAAGCGCAAAACGCAAACCAGCATTTCAAAAACAGTCTGTTCTTCCCACCGTATCATAACGAGACTATTATCCATCGGAGTAAACATCTCAACAACGAACTATCACCCATAACGACGAGACTACCATTTATCTCAGAAAACATTTCAACAATGAACTATCTCCCATAATGACGAGACTACCATTCATCGGAGTAAACATCTCAACAATGAACTATTTCCCATAATGACGAGACTACTATCCATCGGAGTAAACATCTCAACATTGAACTATCTCCCATAATGATGATACTATCATCCATTGGAGTAAACATATCAACAACGAACTATCTTCTATAATGACGAGGCTACCATCCATCGGAGTAAACATCTCAACAATGAACTAGCTTCCATAATGACGAGACAACCATCCATCGGAGTAAACATATCAACAACGAATTATCTCCTATAATGACGAGACTTACACTCATCGGAAGAAACATCTCAAAAATGAACTATATCCCATTATGACAAGACTACCATCAATTCAAGTAAAACCTTCTCTGGCATTGACAGACTTACTGGGGAAGAATAGGTTGCTCAAATAAAGAGACCTTCCACTTGCTGATTACGAGGAGGATTGTGATAACTCTACGGGGAAATGAATCTTGGCTTTTGGGGGAAGTTCCAATACATTCATGCTGAGGTAATAAAGTCTTCTCATGCAAAATAAATGTGCATTCTAAATATAGGGCTCAAAGCTCACAGAAATCAAAATAACAATGTTGTCGGGGACCACTGATTCAAACCAGGAATGAACCGGAGTGAAACAGTCAACCAAGATATCACCTAATGAGGAATAAGCTCAAAAAGGCGTCACATTCCATCCAGATGATGAGTTGAATAGGAAGGCTAAAGGTTGACAATCTATTAGAGGGAGGATGATATAACTCTACAAATAGCATAATATGCCAACAAAAACAATAATGAATGCAAATGAGCAATGAATTTTAAATTCAGTTATGCATGATGTATGTATGAACGCATGAATGTTATCATGTACACGCTGACAAAGAAGACAAAATGCACTGGGAACAACCAGACAAAACCAATTTGGGTAAAGTTAACACTCGGCTAAATCATATCCAGGATGAAGATTCCATAAGAGAGTAAGAACCAACTGCGGAAACAAAGTCCTACTTCATGGCTTAACTCCACTGGGAAGAAACATGGCTTGAAAATAATCAAAGCATAATCTGATAGAAATAAACCAATATAGTTATAGGGATATAACATCCTCCTCAAGATTTCACAAGGGAATATCATACAGACTTTGCTAGGGAAAAAAGTGTCTTATCATCTAGACTTCAACTGGGGATTTTGTATTGACTTCACTAGGGAATACAACCCCAAATCATCAGCGGGAAGCCCAAATGCAATCTTCGATATCAAGAGTTATGGTTGCGCAAATTCCTCTGGGGAGAAATTATGAAACTTAATAGGGATAAAAACTTTCAGAGAGAAGTATCATCTCGGCTTTATTTGGGGATCTAAGAAATTTTAACAATATAGAAAGAAGTCAAAATTATGGGGATTTTAAATCAAAAGAAACACTTGGCGAGAGAAAACCCAAAAGTTGACAGCAAAATCAACACTTCTTTGAAAAGATGTTGCTCTTGTCTGGCTACTTGGGAAGCATATAATAACAATAATGTCGTAACTGGAGGGAGAAATGCTCTACAAGAGGTTCCATATCAATTCTCAATACACAAAGGGGGAAATAACTCCATCAAATGAGCAAATACTACATAATTTTGCAATCTCCGTCTGATCACTGTTAGAACATAGTTTGGTTCTACATCCCTGTATGAGTTTTTATGATAACAAACACATGATATATAAAAAGAACAAATATGCTCTCTAATAATGTTTTTTATATACAGGGAAATTTTGATGTAAGAAGCATAGAAGATGAGTAAGTTCCATTTTTTAAGCACTATTGTGACACATCATACTTAAAAGCAAATCTGTGTGGCACACTTAAATGAAGAAGTTCTAATGTTACAACTTCTGAGTGACCAACGCTGCAAACAAAAACTCTGATATTCTGATACGTAAAATTATGGAAAGAACTAAAGAACTCTCAACAATAACATTCATCTTCTGATATGATCCCAAGAAAGCTTGTTCTGAAGCATTACAATTTATTTATTGTAAATCAAAACTAACGGTTGATCAACACATGATCTCTACTTTTGGAAAGAACATTAACTACACTTTATCAACCTTCCAAAAGAATCCTCTCATGTCTCTCATGCATCGCCTATATAAAGAAGACTTAAAGGAGAAATCGCACATAACACTATTGTGCACTAAAAAGAAAAATCTTATTATTACCTTTTTATCTTGTGCTTTACAATTGTGTATACATCACTTTTGTCATATAGTTTTTTAGAAACATCATTGTACGCACTTTTATTTGATTTATTTTGTATTATCTTGAGAAAACTGAGTTATGGTTTAGACTCAAGAAGACTTTGACGATAGTCATTGTGTCTGTGTAATCACGTTTTGATTATTGGATTAAGACCTCGTCTGAGAGAGGAGAAATCACCTTGGCGGATGGACTGGAGTAGTTTGAGTTCAAACGAACCAGGATAACCAATGTGTCTACTATTTTATTTTTTAAAACCCAATTAAACCCCGCTTCTTGTGTTTTTCCATTCTTCAATAAGCATCAGAGCGCCTAGTTTTGGGTGCAAACACTTAACTGTGTCACAAAAAGATCCTAGCAAGAAAAACACTATGGTGGAACCAATTCAGAACAACAATGATGATAAAGACAGAATAAGCGGCAGACCCCCAGTATTTGACGGTGAAAATTTTTATTATTGGAAATACATAATCGAAAGTTTCTTTCTAGCTCATGATGCTGATATCTAGGATATCGTTACTGATGGATACATTCATCCTTGTGATAAAAACGGTCAGAAGATTGATAGAAAGAAAATATCATATCAACAAAAGAAAGAATTCAGAAACTATCACAAATCCAGAACAATCTTGTTCAGTGTTATCTCATATACTGAGTATGAGAAGATCACAAATAGAGATTCTGCTAAAGACATGTCTGACTCTCTAAGAATGATGCACGAAGGTAACACACAACTCAAAGAGACCAAAGCCCTTGCACTCATCCAGAAGTATGAAGCTTTCAAAATGGAAGAAGAAGAAGAAGAAACTATCGAGACAATATTCTCTAGGTTTCAAACTCTGGTTGCTGGATTGAAAGTTCTGGACAAGGGGTACTCCACAGCAGATCATGTAAATAAAATCATAAGAAGTTTATCCAAGAAATGGATACCCATGGTCACTGCCTTAAAATTAGCCAAAGATCAGAATAAAATATCTCTTGAAGAACTTATCATCTCATTGATAAGTCATGAGATAGAACTAGAAGAAGATGAACCCCAGAAGCAAGGTAAGTATCTCGCTCTCAAATCTAATAAAAAATATGAACCTAAAGTTTTTCAAGCAAAAGAAGAAAACTCTGGTGGATCCTCCTCAGAAGAAGATGAACTATCTCTTCTCTCTAGAAAAGTCAATCAGCTATGGAAGCACATACAGAGGAAGTTTATAAATCCCAGAAGAACGTGAAATCACTCTTAAACATATTCTGGATACAGAAAATCTAGAAACAAAGATATTGTATGCTATAAATGCAGTGAACCAGGTCACTATAAAAGCGACTACCCAAATCTACAGAAAGAAATGCCTAAAAAGAAGTTCTCCAAATATAAGAAGAAAAGTCTTATGGCAACGTGGGATAACTCAGAATCTTCTGAAGCTGACATAGAATCAGAAGATAAACGAGCCAATATAGCCTTAATGGACAACTTATCAGATGACTCTGGATCATCTGAATCTGAATCAGACTCAGGCAAAAGAGGTATTCTCTCACTTTTCTAGATCTCAATTAGAAGATAGTCTATCAGAAATTCTTGAAAGATATCAACAACTTTGAGTCAAAAGCAAGAACCTGAAATAGGATCTAATATTTAACTATGAAGAAACTAAGAAACTAAAAACAGAAAGCTCTGAGCTAAATGAAACCATTTCTAAACTTGAAAATGAAAACTACGTTATCAAAAATGAATTATAAAAAGCTCAGAAAGAAACTATTTCAGAAGTTTTGAATAGTTCTGATAAAATCATAAAAGAATATGATTATAGCTTTCAAAAATTGCTAGCTAAAAACATAGATAGGATCAATATGGCTTCAATGATCTATGGAGTTAGCAGAAATGGAAGAAAAGGTATAGGATATGTGAAACCTAGGGGAGAAGAACATCTCAACCAAAGAAAGTTGATGATATAGTTATAAAACACACACCTCTCTATTCACACTTTACATATGGATATACACATGATATAAAATATACTAGTAATGCTTTTTCTGCAAAACCAAAGTTCAAACAGAATTTTGGAAACTCTAACAATAAGCAAGGACCCAAAAAGATATGGGTACCAAAGGATAAAATCACTATGTTGTAGATGTCTTTAACAGCAAGGTTGAAACACCAATTTTAACACCTGGACTCTGGATTCTCTCTACACATGACGGGAAGAAAGCATATGTTTTAAAGCTTGGGATTTAAGTCTGGAGGATACGCAAGTTTCGGAGGCAATCAAAAGGGAGAAATTATTGGCTCTGGAACCATTGGTAACGATCATCTGAATAAGTTTTATTCTAAAGCAAGTGTTTCAGATCTTCAAAAAACAAATGTTTAGAAATTGAGCAAAGTACAAAAGAAGACATCACAAATATTACAACAACTTTTGAAGAATCCGTCTAGAAAAGACAATCCAAAAGCAGCTTAGCACACCTGAAAACATGTTTCTGGAAAAGGTAGAAGTAAATAAGAAAGTAGAATAGAAGCTTTACAGAAGTATGATTGGCTCTCTAACATTTAATTCTCAGAAATTTATGCTGTAATTTTCTTTGTGTGAACATTTGATAAATAGTTCTTCAGAAGTGAGAAGGAAAGTTGTATCAGGATCTATCTAGAAGATCTGAACATTATCCAAAAATGTTTCATTTCTAAGATAGATGCAAGCAGTTCACAATATCAACATCTGTCAACTCTAAACGCAAGGTCACCCTCTAAGGCTGAACACGTGTTCAAATTATGAAGGGACTGAAAAGGTTGAGTTGATGCATTGAGGCTCGAGTCAAATTGGTAACTGTTCCATATCTTTGTTATCCCTCTTTTCAGGAATAATTAAATGCACGTATCATTTTTCTTAAATCCTTTTATTTTAATTTAAAACTGCTATTTTTTTCATTGGCTATTTATACTTCACTATTTCACAAACACTGTCACATATTCACTCTCACTCACTTTTCTCTCTTCATTTGTTCATCCTTCAAAAACCTTAAAAGAGTCTGTGTGAACAAATGGCTTCCTCTCAACAAATTTCTCAAGTTTCTCAAACCATTCCTGGTTCTTACTCCTCAAATGAAGAAAGGTACATTGAACCCTCAAGAACTCTTCTCACACCCATTGATTCTATGGAGGTTCTTTGTGAGCTTATTGTTGATTTCGTTAGCATGAAAGAAAATGGGTATGATTTAACCCCTGATGTTGAGTTCTAAGGATGGACGAAGTATTTTGATCGCCTCATAAGTCCAATTTTTCCAAAAATCATGAAAGAATTTTGGATCCATCGCATAGCTTCAAATCATCAGGTAACAACCTACGTTATTGGAAATAAGATCATCATCACTGAAGATCTCATTGGGAAACTCATAGGTCACGACGGAGGCGGTATTCGATGCAGTGATATGGCAGACAAAAGCTCTGACCTAACCATGATCTCAAAAGAAATTTTTACTTCTGGCCAACCATCCAACAAAATCAAAGATCTGAAGGATTATCTTAGAATCTTGTCCAAAATAATTCTAGGATGCATCAATCACA
Source organism: Vicia faba (assembly GCA_948472305.1). Taxonomy (NCBI): domain Eukaryota; kingdom Viridiplantae; phylum Streptophyta; class Magnoliopsida; order Fabales; family Fabaceae; genus Vicia; species Vicia faba. Next base: position 1,149,413,623 of record OX451738.1, on the reverse strand, counting down.
TGAAGCCTACCATCTCTCCAGACTACATCAACATAGATCAGCAGTACCTTTTGTACTTCATCTCCACCAAAGCTAAAGTTCATCTTCCATATCTTTTGTTCAACCATCTTAATACTAGTGTAAAAGAAACAAGATAATAAGAAAGAACAAATAGAGATTGGATCCCTTTAGGAAGACTCATTTCAGATATTCTGACAGAAAATAGACTGATAGAACATCTGATTGAGGCTCAACAAGATAGTGTTTTGGAAGCTTGTGCTAGTAAACCTCTAAACGCCAAGTATCTGAAGAAGATAAAGAATATTGAAACTATTAATAAGGACCCAAAAATCACCACCAACGAAGTCATCACCACCCTAAGAGTGCCTCTGAAGGATTTCCCTCTCTTCACTCAAGCAGACTCTTCTCTAGATATTGTTCTCAGGAATTTGGAAGCTTGCAAGAGTGATGGTACAATCCCACATGTGAACATTATTGATCTAAGGAAACAACCTCTGGAAGTTTCTCCCAAAAAATCAAGAAAAAGGAAAGCGGCTAGAGAAGGAACTTCTCAGAAGACCCCTATAGCTACAAAAAAGAAAGGTAACTTGTCCTTTATTTTTGTTATTGAATCAGTATTTTTACCAACATCTGAAACCCCCTCATATCGAAAACCCACAGAAGATCCATCTCCTCAAACCCTTGATGATTTTGACCTAGATATTGACACTCCAATACCTATAAATAATCCTCTGATTAATCCACCTTCTACTTATTTTGATCAGACTCAGCCAAATCTTGCACAAGTTCTCTCTAATATTAATCAATTTGATCCACTACTTGAAGCTCCCCAAACCGAAAACCCAAATTTTGACTCTGATGCTACGACATCTATCCATGGCATCACTTGCACTCTCATGGTTTCTCAACCACCAATAATCCTGACAACTTCATCATAAACTTCTCCATTCCAGATCTTCCATATCCCTATCATTCAACACAACCCAATTCACCTATAATTCTTTCTGACTCTCCCTCTCCAAATAACTACCCAGAAGACCCCCTCAGAACAATCATTGATTTAGAAGCTTGGGACAACCTTGTGACAAGCTCTTACAAAATTGTTGTTCCCAAACCAACACTAAAAATATCCAAAGCATATGTTGGTAAATCTTTGTTGATTTTTGAAACAGAAATACATAAATGGGTTAACACTCTAAAGCTAGATTGTGTAAAGAATCTCAATCCAGCTGCTTCTGATTCTCACTAGAATCAGTTCAGAAAATGGTTTAATGCTGAATCTCTAAAGCTAAAGGAGCTCAGCTATGAAATCACTCAACAGAACTTCTGTGATCTCCTGAAAATCTTCAAGGATCAAGTTATGTGATACTAGGTAAAGAAACCCCTCCTTTTGTTGGACAACATCCCTTAGGAAGCCCCTCAAACATCAGAGTACAATGAACCATCTCCTGAACCTCTTCATCTGGTCATGTTTCAAGACAAAGGCGAGGCAGTCAAAGAATCTCCTGCGCTAGAATCAGTTGCAGTAAGTTCTAAGAATATGGTCTCTTCTGGTGAAACAGCCTCATCTTTTCTTGTGCTGAAAACTCTGGAAGAGTTGAAGAAAGAAAATGTTGTGTTTAAGGAAAGGTTAGACAAGTAGGATGAAACCAGCAAGGAAATTAAGGGGATGCTTAGGAAATAAGAGGAATTGAACAATCAGATCAAGATTTGTTGGAAGCCTTGTTCACACGACTTCCACCTCTTCAACCATAGCTCTGGAAAAAAATTGTTTCTACTATTTGTTTCTTATTTAAATCTTCTGGTTATCTACCTCCTTCTGTTTATCTTATTCCACTTTGAATACAAAATGCATCGTTTTTACTTACGTGTTTTTATTTCTTTTTTATTCTTGACAAAAAGGGGGGAGAACGTAAGATATTTTGAATATAACAGTATCGAGACTCAGTCTCAAACATTTTGAATATCATAAATTCTATTTTTATCCTCTGAAAGAAAACAGGAAAACTCTATTGAAAAACAACCTCTGATAGTAACTTCTATTATGGACGCATCAAATTCCTCCATCTCAAAACTCTGATCAGAATCTCTACAGGGAACTTTTCTTCTTCTTTATCTAAGTATCCAACTTAGGGGGACACTTTAATTCTTTATGTTCTTAAGTATTCTATCAAAATATACAAGTTTTTGTCATCATCAAAAAGGGGGAGATTGTTAGAATATAGTTTGGTTCTACATCCTTGTAAGAGTTTTGATGACAACAAACACATGATATATATATATATATATATATATATATATATATATATATATATATATATATATATATATATATATATATATATATATATATATATATATATATATATATATATATATATATATATATATATATATATATATATATATATATATATATATATATATATATATATATATATATATATATATATATATATATATATATATATATATATATATATATATATATATATATATATATATATATATATATATATATATATATATATATATATATATATATATATATATATATAAAGAATAAATATGCTCTCTAATAATGTTTTTTATATGTAGGGAAATTCTGATGTAGGAAGCATAGAAGATTAGTAAATTTTGTTTTTTAAGCTCGGTTGTGACACATCATACTTAGAAGCAAATCTGTGTGGCATGTTTAAATGAAGAAGTTCTAATGTTACAACTTCTGAATGCACCAACGCTGCAAACAAAAACTCTGATATTCTAAAACATAAAGTTCTGGAAAGAACTAAATAAGTCTCAATGGTAACATTCATCTTCTGATGTGACCCCAAGAAAGCATGTTCTGAAGCGTTACAATTTATTCATTGTAAATCAAAATTAGCGGCTGAATCAAGACAGGGTCTCTACTTTTGGAAACAATATTAACTACACTTTATCAATCTTCCAAAAGCATCCTCTCATGTCTCTCGTGCATCTCCTATATAAAGAATACTTGAAGGAGAAATCTCATACAACACTACTGTGCACTGAAAAACAAAAATCTTGTTACCTTTCGCTCTTGTGCTTTACAATTGTGTATACATCAATTTTGTGATATAGTTTTTTAGAAACATCATTGTACACACTTTTATTTGATTTATTATGTGTTACCTTTAGAAAAATGAGTTGTGGTTTACACTCAAGAAGACTTTGATGGTAGTCATCGTGTCTGTGTAATCAAGTTTTTATTAATGGATTAAGACCTTGTTTGAGAGAGGCGATTGGCGGGTGGACTGGAGTAGTTTGAGTTCAAACGAACCAGGATAGCCAACATGTCTACTGCTTTATTTTTTAAAACCATAATTCAACCCCCCTTCTTGTGTTTTTTCCATTCTTCAACCACCTGGCTGGAGAAAGAATCACTCTCAGCTAAAGAAATCTACATCGAGACCTAGTTGGGGAATATGGGAGAGAGGTATAAAACCGCATAAATCCAACACCATATAACAAATTGGAGAAAATCTGAACCAAGACTTGACTAGGGAAAATGGATTACAACCCCAACACCACACCACAGCCTGGAGGAAATCCACTAACTAATACACAAATGTAGAGGAAACCATGCACACATCTATAAGGCAGATCACGAGAACTAGTCCTGCTTGTGGAAGATTCTCGGCTTATGGGAGAACATAGTAACTATCTTGACAAAAAAAAATTTGAAATGCCCTTGGAAACAACTTTGGTGTCCTAAGTTTACCGTGCTGATCAAGATAACTTACATAACTTACCCTTGGTTGTATGCTTTTAAGATGATATGCCTGACCAAAAGGCTTATAGAGATTTGTTGAATCTCGACATAATTTCCCTAGATTGGCTTAATGTTGCATACTCTTTGCTCAACAAACTCTTCTCGTCAACATGCCCTTTACTAATACTCAAATGTAAGCTTCCTTGATATCAAAAAATTGTTTTGCCAGCACAAAATGTTTATTCTAAGAATGAAAATTTTAATGCAACAATTATGTAAGTCTTAAAGATTTTATTTGAAAAGATGTCGCAAAACCTTGTGAACGAATCACTATCCAGGATGCAACATTGATGTTTTTTTGTATGAAAGATAACAGAAGCATATGACACTAACACAATAATTTATCAAAACTCATGGGAGTCAGAAAACGCTATCTTGTTGAAGTATGCTTTCGAAATAAACCTTGTTTCAATTAGGACTTTTGAGGGTTGTAACATGGTCTGGTTCACGGTTTTAGAAAAATGGATTTAAGGCTCAAAATATCTGGTGCCCACCCATTCTCCATAATGTTCTCCATTCCTATGTTCAGTTAAACCAAAATGAGCACTCATCTCTTGAGAGGATTTAGTTGATGGTTGGGGAACCACTGATATTTTTTGACATGACAGTCACTTACTTTTGTTTCTTTCGGGTTTCTTGTCACACGACTCTGTTCTTTGCTGAGAATTTTATACTGTAATCCTTTCTCGCCTTTCAAGCTTTCCATTTCTTCATTGTTTTCCCTAACTATTGCCTGGACAAATTCCTTTTGAATTTGACTCTGAAGTCCAGCGGGATGCCCTGACTTTTGCCTAAGTGACTTGTTTTTCAAGTTTCGACTTAGCAGGGCTTTTTGTCTCTTTATTTTTTATTCATATTACCTTATCTTTCCTTTTGAACACATCGCGTGACTTCGAGTAATTTTTTTGGAAGGATTGTGACTGCCTTATTTCTTGGTAGATGAGGGATATCCATTGTGGTATCATCATATGTTGACCTCCTGATGTGTGAGAGATAACCATTATGGTATCGACAATTGACGCACACTCCTAATAAGTGGAGGTTAGCCATTGCGATTTTCACTTTCCTCAACCTTTTGAAGGATAACCGTTGTTGTATCCTTAAATGCGCACTCTAGATGAGTTTTGAATGCTCGATCAAATTAACTGAACACTACCCTTCCACGAGGAATAACTCAGTGGGGAAATTGAAAGGATATACACTTTCTACTTAAGGTTGACAATCTATTGGAGAGAGGGTAACAACTATGTATAGGTCGTTTGAATTGGATCAAACTGAGTTTTCCTCTGATCAAGAACTTGTTGATTCTGTTGACAAACTGGAGCAATAGGAGTTAAGTTAAACACAAGGATGACAAAAGAAACATGTTGATTCTGACGGTGATTGTTTGTTCCTATGGTTCTCTTCTTGGAAAAGTTATTATCAAACTTCTTCAAACCACTAGTTAAGCCAATATCTTCAGATAAACATCCCTTTTGGACATCCTCTTCTAGAAGCACTCAGACATTCACTTTTTCAGGGAAATCATTGGGTGCATTGACTATCACCTTCTCATGAAAGAATGATTTCAGAGTTTCTGTGAAGACCTTTGCCATCTCTTCTTCCTTCCTAGAAGGATTGACTTGGGCAGCAACCAAAGTTTCAACCAGAGCAGATAGATACTACATACCTGCCTTCAAATAGCTACCTCTTTGTGGAGTTCAAAGATCTCTTGCTTAATGTTTTTCGTCTTCTCTTAGCACAAGTGTTGCACTGATGCGATAAAGTGACTTCTGAAGACGAAGAGCAGAAGATAAGACTCCAGGAGACTTTCGAAATCAAGATAGAAGTGAGAATGATGCATGATATATAATGCATATGATTCATTTCGTTTATTCAAGGAACTCAAAGACTCATAAGCAATTGCAAATATTAAAGTACTAACACATTTGGAAATACTGAAAATTTCATTTTAATAATAACTTCGGAATGGATTACAAATTTTTTTAGTACAAGTTTCAATAATCCTAAGTACAAGAGAATAAAGATAGAATTTAAAAATCCTAAGGAGCCAAAGCTGATGAATATCTCTCCACACACTAACGCTTTCCTATGAGTCTTGCAATATAAGCCTTCAACTGCTTATTCTCTTTTGCATACTTGTCGGTGACTTCTTTCCAACCACCAGAATTAGAAAATGAGTGATTGGGACCTGGATGAGCTCTAGAGGAAAATAAATCCTCTTGCTTCTCTATCATCTCCATAACATAACTCTCAAGAATCTCGATCAAATCATCCTTCTCTTTTAATTTTGTTGAGTAGGATACCTCCAAAGTCTGGTACTTTTTCTTCCATGATTCTTTCTCTTGTTGCATCCTAACCAAAGCAAGTTGAAGCTCTTCCACATCATCTAAAAAGGTAGGAGTAGTCCTCATAAGCATATCAGATATAGGTTCTTCACAAGAATACGGCATCTTCAACTGGATTGCCCTGGCTTGTACCCAATGGAGATGAGGTTCCAAGGAAACAGCTCTTATTGGTCCCAAGTATTTTCTACCTTTTCTATGCATATGGTTCCAAGCCTTATCAATCTCTTCCTTAGCTTCCTTATGATCCTCTCCTTCTTTTAGAAAGAAACCACTCAAATGAATGCTATTTGGCTTGTCTCTCGTCGGATATCCAAGTTGACAACGCGCAAGAACATGATTGTAGTTAATTCCTTCCTTTGTACCAAGAAGAGGCACATTGGGGAAACAACCATAGCTATCAATAATCTCCATATCATAGTAAGCCTGATGATACCAAACAATGTCATAATGAGTGAGAACCATAATCTTCAGGGCCTAGCGAGGTTCCTTCTTGATATCCTAGAAAGCAACAGACCAAGGTAAGTGAGAAATAAACCACTGATATAACAATGGTGTGCAACAAATGATCATCCTCCCTTGATAAAAATATCGAAGATGGATGGAATGATAAGTATCTCCTAACAGTGTGGGGACTGGATTCCCAATCAAAAATATCCTAATGGCGTTTACATCCACAAATTTGTCGACGTTAGGAAATAAGAATAAACCATAGGCGAGCAAAGCAAAGATAGCCTCAAAAGCAATTGTTCTCTTCATCTTGGCAAAGTAGTGAGCTTTCTCCAATAAAAAATGAGCATGTAAACCTTTGATTCCTTCTTTTGTAGTCATGTTAGCCTCAATCTCATACTTCCCCAAATGATTCATGGTAGCAATCTCATGAGACTTGGGCTCTTCCTCTAGGCCAGTGAAAGGAATAGGATAAATAATAGATAAACCAAGTAAATAAGAATACTCTTCCAATGTAGGCATCAGCTGATAATCTGGAAAAGTAAAACACTGGCACAACGGATCATAGAACTGGAGCAATGTAGAAAGAATACCCTCCTTCATCTTGAGCTTCATAACAGACACAACGGATCCATACTTCTTTCGGAAATCTGTAGAGCTCTCAATCTCAAGAATCAAACTCATCAGTTCCTCTATCTGAAGACCTTTAAAAGTGTATTGCCGGGAAGATTGTGATCCATGAATTTCTCAAGGATGTCGTGTATGTGCCCATTGGAGATTCATCGCATCAAGAGCCTGTTGTCGAGAAAGGGCCCCAGCCCGATGTTTAACTGATTCTTGTTATTGCTTTCTCTTTCCCGACCTGTGTGTCGTATTCATGTAATTTGTTCTATGGGATTTTAGCCAGTTTTGATTAAGTTTTTAACAGTTATGGTCTTTGTGGCCACCTCATTACTTTTTTGGACGGGGGCCTTGGGCTCCCTTTTGGTAAAATTTGTACAATTACGGCCTTAATGGTCGCGCATTAATTTTTTGGTCGTGGTGGTCGTTTGCTTTAATTCGTGCATGATTGTGTTGCCTTTTCTTTTTGAAGTGTTTGCATGTTTATTGCATGATCGTCTTCTTGAGACATTTTTATTGGTTAACAGTTTTTGTGGGGTTTTAATCGTTAGTTAGTGACTTTGTCGGCACGGGGAGACCAAACAAACGATCGGGGTGAATATCGGGCATGGGCCGGAACTCAGGTCTCGTTTCGAGAGCTCGAGCTCGACAGAATGAACTTAATATTGTGAGCTGGGCGTTCTACCAGCGTGGTATGATGACGATGGAGCTCGGTCGAGTTATCCATGTCGGGCTAAGGATATGCTCGTCAAAAGAGTGTATCCTTTCCCCTTCAAACAATTTGAGTGTCGTGCTTGTACCTAGGCACACACGTATGGTCGGGTTTAGATGAGTTCGTCTTATCGACGAAGCTCGTCGACTTCTTAGTGTTTCAATTGTAATATTGCCTTAGTGTTGTACCCTAAATTTCGCCCCTAAATTTTTCAGTCGCACTTTCATATCATATTTTGTCATTTGGTTACAATCATTAATAAATAACTTCATTCATCACATTTGCATCCTATCTTTAAGTTTTCTCTTGTGTTGTTGACTAACTTCTAATCAAAATACAAAAAAATATTTGTCTTTATCTTTGTATATTTGTGTTTTGTAGGTACTGAGTCAAAGCATCTGACAAATAAGGTTTTCCGGTATTATTTCCCTAAAATCTTTATTTACAAAGGAAAGTAATAAAAATAATCATTTTTACATTGTACAATCGATTGCTCCTAGAGTGAAATCGATTGCACATAGTGCATTTTATGCAATATTTGGGGAAAAATTCATTGTACAATCGATTGCTCCCAGAGTGCAATCGATTGCACAAAGTGAAATTTCGAAGAAAAAAAATCAGCAATTTCAAGCTTGTCATTTTTTTTGCTCCCATTTTACTTCATTCTTTGAAAGATATATTATTAATTCAAATTTTGACTCCAGTTTTTCTTTTTTCTGAAAGATATATCATTAATTCAAATTTTGGCTCCAATTTTTCTTTTTTTTTGAAAGATATATCATTAATTCAAATTTTGGCTCCAATTTTTCTTTTTTTGAAAGATATATCATTAATTAAAATTTTGGATCCAAGAATTAATTACCAAACCACCACTAATCCCAAGCCTAGACTCTATAAATAGATCCCTCATTTCATTCAAATTTCAAGCTTTTGATAGCCGAATTCACTTTGCTAAAAATCTCTCAATTCCCTCCATTTAACAAATTCACTCAAAGCTCCATTTTCAAAAAAAAAGTTAGTAAGCTTTGCATTGAAGCTTACTAATCTTAGAGCTAAACCTTCATCCAAACACTTTTTGTTCATCAATTCTCTACATTCAAGCTTGGGAAATTGATTCTTGGGGCTGAATTGAAGCAAATTCTTGAAGTTTTTTTGATAATTCTCTAAATCTACCTTTGGTAAGTTGGATTTTTAATCTTTCACAATGTGAACTCTTGTTGATCTTTGGGTTTGATTCATTGAGCATTGTTTTGTGATTCCATTGGTGCTATTTTCTCATAATTTGATGGAATTTTCGTGCTCAATTAAATCCATGGTCATAAGGTGTTTGATGAAAAGTTTGAACAAGAATTTGGCCTTTTGAAATGCTGATTTTTTAATTTTAACAGGGTGAAATCGATTGTTGTAAAAATTAAATCGATTGTCACAGCAGAATTTTACATTTTTTTAAAAAAATAACTTATGCAATCGATTGCTGTCAGAGCGCAATCGATTGTAACAGTGTCAAAATGTTTTTCTGCCTTATATTGGGGCTGTTTTGATCCATCTATCTTTTTCTACTCACTTCTTTTGATTGTTGATTTGGATTTCAATTTTAAATGTCCAATTTCTCTTTAAATTTCAATGGACTTTGGGTGTAGAAGAAGTTGGATAACTGTTCATTAATTCAAATCTACCAAAGAGTGAATTATTCAATTCATTTTTTGTGCTTTGGATTAATGATATGTTTAGTACTTTAATCCATCTAGATGAGTGATTGAATTTAAAGATGAAAGAAATTTAAGGTAGTGATCCAAATTAGCTTATCATTCCCCTCCCTTTTCATCTCATCCCTTTCTTTTTTATTTGTGCTACATGTTATCGGATGATGATCTCAATATCATTTATCCAAACATGAAGTACATAAATTGCTATTGACCGGCCTCAAAATAGGTGTGACTTCTACATAAGTCCACTTACGATTGCTTAACATAGCGCTAAATTTTGTCCTGATTCGAGTAAATGATCATTTGTGGCCCAAACCTATGTTTACAAGCCCAAGTATGTTAATTTGAATCCTTTGATCCATTAACTTTGATATTTATTGTTAGGAGGCTTTGGTTCTACCAATCCTCCAATGGATCTTCATCAATTTTGGTCAACGCTGATCACTTAAACATCATTGATCATTAAATGTTGCCTTGAGGATTCTTAAATGGAAGATATACTTGAAAAAAAGAAAATGCAACTTGTTATTGAGAGGCTTTGGTTCTACCAATCCTCTAATGAGTTCCAAATGCAATTTTCAAGATGGTCATCCAACTAACCATTAACTTCTAACAATTGACTTTACTTCATGCTTTTATTTTATGCTTTTACTTTATGCACCATTTACTTTAGTATTTACATTTCATGCTATTTTCATCTTTGCTCCCTTAAGCATTTATTTTTATGCCATTTTTATTTTTCTCACTTGAGCTTTTATTTTTCTTTTAAAGATACTTAATAATAAACATGAACCATAAAAAACATTAATGATACTTGGACTATTTGGTTACTATCCTTGGCATTATGCAGTATTGAACTTCTTGGACTTAGGATTAGAAACCTTGACTTATGTTGGAGACCTTGTAACCTTAATTTATATTTTGTCTTGGGTTCTTGGGGTTTACCCCAAGACATTGGGTTGTTTGTTTGTTTTATGTGCAGGTTATTGTGATTATATACTTTGTCTGTAATCTGGAATTCATCTGTATACAGCTGTTACTCTGCCCAATTTTTATGAAGACTTAATGCAATTAAAGCTTGGTTTTCTCAAGAGGTTTAGTATCCTTGCTTGGTTTCAATCCAAAGAATGGGAATTATATATTGACTCATAATGTCAAGTGTTGGCTTCTTGTTTGTTAGACGGTTCTCTTCCTTAGATTTTACCTTATACTTTAGGATAGTCCCTTCATCTCCTTCCATCTTCTTTAATTTTCAAAATCTTCTCATCTTTTTCAAAATCTTCTTTGTTTATAAACTCGAACCGCTTTCATAATAAACCTCGACTTTGTCGAGTGCCTTTTATTTTAAAACTTTTTTTCTTTAAACAAACTTCAATTCATTTAATCATACTTCGACATTTTTTCAAAATTAACAAAAACAATTCAACTCATTCAAACCCTCTTGTGCGCTCGAGCACTTTTATCCTTCAAAACCTTTTTCAAGATGAGACATGATTCATTGATAGTCGAGCAACATTCTCCTATCCCCATCATTATAAAGGTGTCTACTTTTCCACTTGAGTGCTAGAGGCGTTCTCAAACCCTCACTCTTGCTGACGTAGGGTCCATCTTTCCCACAACTTGTGGGCGTTAGTCGAGATTTATGTCCTAACAATGACAACTTGTCTCTTCGTTTAAAATTAATCAACAGACAAGTCTTTTTCTAGTCGAACTACGGTGCTCTGACTTTCCCATTGCAAGAGGGAGTACATAGGCACTAAGTCTTACGACCCAAGGCGAGCAACAAAAATAATAAAAAACATTTTATTTTCTTTTGTTTACAAATACACATCCATTCTTTTCCTTTAGCAAGTAAACCTTTACATGACACTCCTTTTAAAATAAACCAAACAAAGTGGATCCTGCAAGTACGGTAGATGCTTAGGGTGCTAATACCTTCCCTTTACGTAACCGACCCCCGTACCTCGATCTCTGATCTTTTACTTCACTATGGGTTTTGTTCGCTTTTTTCCCCATTTCCCTTTGGAAACAATAAAGTGCAGTGGCGACTTCATTGTGTTGAGATAAGTCAATTGATGGCTTAAATCTCAAATCTTTACCGCTATATTTCTTTTCCTATCATCATTGTCGCAATTTTGTTCTCTCTTAGTTCTAATTTGTGCGTGCAACACTTAGTTTTTTAAAGTTCCGAGGTCGAGCAAGTTGTTCCCTGTGTAGATTTTCCAGGTAGTAAGCCTTGTTCCCCATTTTTGCATGAACACGGTAAGGGCCTTCCCTGTTTGCGGCGAGATTTCCTTCGTAAGACTCTTTTTAATTTCTTTTTAAGATAAGGCTTCCAACTTTAAACTCTCGTCGTATAATTGTGGTGTTATATTGCATGGAAATTTTCTATTTGAGAGAGGCCTCTCGTAGGGCCGCCTCTGTTTGGATTTCTTCAACCAGGTCTAGTTCCTCCCATAGGGCGATGTCGTTCATCTCCTCGTCTAGGGGAGCCTCAGTTTTCCTGGAGGGTTCTTTGATCTCGATGGGGGTGACAGCCTCTGTCTCGTAGGTCAATCGGAAGGGAGTCTCCCCGGTGGACGAGTTCGTTTTTGTTCGATATCCCTGGAGCATGTTGTGTCTCTCCTTGACCCATATCATTTTACTTTCATCCAACCTTCGCCTGAGACCTCTCAGGATTACCCTATTCGCGGACTCGACTTTCCCGTTTGTATGAGGGTGTTCGATAGAGGTGAAGTGTTGTGTGTTGCCCAGGTTGGCCACGAACTCCTAGAAGTTTTGGTCCATGAATTGGGTTTCGTTTTTGGTGGCAATTTCTTACGAAAAGAGGAATTGGGCAAGGATGTTTCTTTTGTAGAAATGGATGATGTTTTGGGTGGTGATTTTGGCCAATGCCTCTGCCTTTATCCACTTAGTGAATTAGTCGATGGCTACTATTAGGTATTCGGTTTGGTTGGTACCTACCACGAATGGTCTGAGGAGGTCCAGTCCCCACCAAGCAAAAGGCCAAGGAGAAGAAAGGGACTTGAGCTTATTTGGAGGAGCCAAGTGCATGTCTCAGTGTCGTTGGCATTTGTTGCATTTCTTTACATGCTATTTGGCGTCGTGTTTCATGGTGGGCCCGGAATACCCCTCCCGCAAAGCTTTTCTGGCGAGGGATCTTCCGCCAAGATTTTGGTTGTTTATCCCCTCATGGATCTCGAGCAAGATGCGAGTTGCATTGCTCTAGTCGACGCATTTGATGAGAAGAATGGAAAATCCCATCCTATATAATTTTCCTTCGACTAAAATGTAGGAACAGGCTTTTCGTCTGATCACAACCGCTTCCTTTTAGTTGGTGGGTAGCTCCCCTTTTATGAGGTAGTTGTATACTGGGGTCATCCAGTAGTTATTGTCTGATATAAAGAATACCTTCAAAGTCGAGGGGGATTTCTGGGTGCTCGGTCAAGGAAGAATCTCCTGTATTACCGACTTTTTCCCACCTTTCTTTTTTGTGCTCACCAGTTTGGACAGTATATATGCTCGGGTGTTATGCTCGCGGGGAACGTGATGCACGTCTACTGAGTTGAATTTCTTATTTATTTCTTGGACCAAAGTCCAATATTCAGTGAGATGGTCATTTTTTACTTGGTATTCTCCTCGGACTTGTAATGCCACGAGCTGGGAATCGGTGAAGATTTTCACCTCCTCGGCTCCCAGGTCCTCAGCAAGCGCAATCCAGCCAAGAGTACCTTGTATTTGGCTTGGTTGTTCGAGGTTGGGAAGGACAGCATGAATGAGACTTCAATTAGAATCCCCTCCTTGTTTTCTAAGATGATACCCACCCCACTCCCTGTTGAATTGAGGCGACATTGACGAAGATGGTCCACCGGTGCGTCCCATCTGGGGGTGCGGGAGAAGTCATTTCGGCCATGAAGTTGGCTAGAGCCTGAGCCTTGAGTGCTTTCCTGCTTTCATATTTGATGTCAAACTCATAGAGTTCCAACGACCACTTCAGCATCCTTCTCGCCTTGTCTAGTCTACCGAGCAACTATCTTATTGGCTGCTCGGTTCGGACGACTATAGTGTGTGCCAAGAAAAAGTGTTTGAGCCTCTTCACTATGTTGATGAGGGCCAAGACCACTTTTTCAATTTGCTAGTATCTTACTTCGAGGCCCTGTAGGGCTTTACTCATGAAGTAGATAGGCTTTTTCTCTTCTGGGGTTTCTCTGATTAGCGTGGTGCTCACGGCCTTGGAGGTAAAGGCCAGATAGAGATATAGGGTTTCATCTTTATTTGGTCGAGAGAGGACGAATGGTTGTGATAATTCCTGCTGCAGGTGGGTGAGGTCTTGCTCGCACCTGTCCGTCTATTCGAAGGCGGCTTCATTGTGGAGAAGTTTAAAGAGGGGGAGCGCATGCTGGGCAGATTTTGCCACAAGGCGAGAGAGCGACGTGAGCGTGTCGTTCATGATCTAGATGGACTTCTTTGAATTAGGCGTTAAAAATTCAGAGAATGCTCGACATTTATTGGGGTTCGCTTTGATTTCCCATTATGTCAGGTAGAAGCCGAGGAATTTGCATGCCTGCACGCCAAAGGTGCATTTTTTTGGGTTGAAGCGCATTATGCACTTCCTTTCTTGCTCGAACACCTTTTTCAAGTGGATGGCATGTTCGACTTCTTCTGTGGACTTGACGATCATGTCATCCATGTAAACTTTGAAAATGTCGTCTATCTCGTTGTGGAATACTTTGTTCATCATGCGCTTATAGGTAGCGCCCGTGTTTTTTAAGCTGAAGGGCATTACATTATAGTAATAGTTGCCCAATTTGTTCATGAAAGTCGTATATTTTTTGTCCATTTTTGCCATGGGAATCTGGTTATACCCAGAATATGCATCCATGAAAGATAATAATTTGAAACCGGCCGAATTGTCGACCAATTTGTCAATATTGGGGAGGGGGTAATCATCTTTAGGGAAAGCCCGGTTAAGATTAGTATAATCAATGCACATACACCACTTTCCATTAGATTTTTTCACGGGGACTACATTTGAGAGCTAGGTTATGTATTGGGCTTCAAAAATAAAATGTGCCTTTAAGAGGTCTTTTACAGCCTGCTCGGCAGCCTCCGTCTTTTCGGGAGACTATTTTCGCCTACACTGAGCAAATGCCTTAAGGGAGGGGTCCATAGTCAGATAGTGAAAAGAAATTTATGTGTCCAGCCTGGGAGTTTTAGCTGCACTCCAAGCGAATAGATCAACATTCTCCTTCAAGCATGCTTCTAGTTGTATCTTCACCAGGTCAGGGAGGTCGGCGTCAATCTTTACTCCTCTAGAGGGATCGTTCCCGAGGGGGATGATCTTGAAGTCCCCGTCTAGGATAGATCACATGGGATCCGAAGGCTCCTTAATGTCTATAGTCGGGAATGAGCTTTCCTCTTTGACCATGGGCTCTTTCCCTTTTCTCTTCCTCTCTACGAGGTCTTCCTTGGAGAAGCGGATGTCTAGGTCGATGGCGTCGACCCTTGGTAGTGGACTGGGTTCCTCAGAGCTAGAGGGCAGAGCAGACCCAGTGGTTGTTCAGGGCTGAGTGTTGATGGAACTCAAGCTATTGGCCGAAGCTTCAAAACACCTTCTTGCTTCTTAGACGTCCTCGTGTAGGGTGGCGACTAAACCTTCGGAAGTGTAGTACTTCATCTTGAGATGCACGGTGTAGAGCATCGCAATCATCTCAGCTAGAGTAGGCATCCTGAAGATACATTCGTAGAGAGATGGGCAGTCTACCACTAGAAATTGGGTCTTGGTGGCCCTGGCCATTACCCCTCTTCCAAAGGTGACAATCAGATCGACATACCCCCAAGGTTTAGTGACGGACCCGTTGAAGCCCTGGAGATCTGAGCATACGTATAGGGTAATATGGCTCTCATTCAGCTGTAGGGTGATGAATATATGGGTGTACATTATGTCCACCGAGCTTTCTTGGTAGACTAGGATATGACAAACATCAAAGTTTGCCATGCGTGCTCGTACGAGCAGTGGGATGGTCGAGTTGGGAGCTCTGCCTTGAAATTTTTCACTGTAAAATACAAGGGGGTGAGAGCCTCCTCTAAACTTGTTAAGGGTAGCGTCCATGTCAGAGTTGGATTTTATTAATTGGTCGAACCTTCTCTTTACGAAGCCCACTGTGTACTTGTTGAATCCCCCGTCGGAGATGACCATCACTGCGGGGAAGGATTCCTAGGGACTACATGAGGAAAAGTATAGTGGGACTTCCTCCATGTCAGGAAAGTATAAATATCCTGGCCTCGTGATGCTCATAGCGACTGGTATGATGTCGGCATCGGGGGACTCCTTCCCCTCCTCGACATTCTTGCTTTCTTGAGGCTCCTCGCGAGCACCACCTTTCTTCTTATACTGCTTGAGGTGCTCGTATCAGATCAGTATCTTGATTGTATCCTTGAGATGGATGCAGTCGTCGTTGTTGTGCCCATGGCTCTTGTGGAACCTACAGTACTTTCTCTTGTCGATCCCGGGCTTGGCAGGTGTCTGGCGAGAAAAGCGTACCCCGGCCTTCTTAAATTCTGAGTTGGCACTTCGGTCAGAATACGCTCCCTCGAAGTGTTCAGGGGGGTGTAGTCGTAGAATCGTCCAGTAGGCCCCTTATAGTCTTTGGAGTCTCGAGAATTGTCTTCCCGCTTCTTCTATCCCCCTGATAGAATATCGAGGGCCCATCGCTTTTTAATGACTTGGCATTCTCTCTGTGCCTTGAGTCCCTTGCATTGTTGGCAACCTCCTTCTCTTCGTACTAAATGTATGCTTGATCTTTGAGGAGGAGGGAGTCAAGTGTGGTTGGAGTTTCAATGGCCACAGTCTTTTCAAAGTAGTTGCAGGGACGGAGCCCGCGCTCGAGAAGGTATTTCTTCATGGTATCGGTCATTGAGATCTGTACGGCTTCTTTATTGAAGGGCTCGATATATGCTTGCAAAGGCTCATCTCTTTCTTGGATAATTGCTTATAGTGACGCTTCTTATTTTGGATGTCGGCGGTAGGCGGTGAAGTGCCTCGAGAATATCCTTTCCAGCTGTTTCCAAGAGATAATGGACTCGTTGGGAAGACTCTTGTACCAAGGCATGGCACCTTTCCTTAAGGTGGTTGGGATTAGTCTTCACTTGATCACGCCTTTCACTCCTTGGTAATCGAAGAGGGTGTCGATATCCTCTATATGGTCATCCGAATCAGTTGTACCGTCATAGGACCTTAGTAGGGGTGGCTTCTCTAGCCCAACTGAGAGTCGCGCTTCTATGATCTCCATCGACAACAGACGATAAGAATCGTCATTGTTGCTTCCTTCTAGGGATGATGGTGGGGAGTGATGGTTTCTCCCATATCAAGCATCGTTGTCTCTTCGAGGGGAAGGGCTCCTCCAATGTTGTCTTAGTTTGGGGACGGTGATCGGTCATGGTCGACCCTGAGGTCGCTCTTGGACTTCTCGGAAGATGGAGAGACATGGTATTTCTTAAGAGATAATTGGCCGCGTTTCTTGCAAAAATAAACGTTGTGATTCTCTCTTGTTGGTGGAAGACCATGCCTAGGTGGTGATATACTGGGGGACTCGTGTCATCAATGTCTCTGAGGAGGAGATCTTGATTATTTCTGCTCCCAAGCCCTTATCTGTTTGCTCTATTGGAGGATGAGGGTGTTGGTATGGTTAATGGAAGCGATTAGTGCTGCTATGGCTGGGTCAGTGTTCTGCGGAACAGAGACCGGATGCAGAATCTCTGACAGGTCTTCGACAAGGTACTTAGGGAGTTATGCATCCAAGAACCGTTCGTTCTCGCGTTCAGCATCGATTGAATCTGAGGATGCAGTGTGTCCATCTCGGACGTCAAAGTCATCCTCGAGATGAGGATGCTTCGAGCTTCTGTCAGTCTTGCGTGCCGGGGAGGGCACAATTTTTTCAGATAGATGGTGATCATCATGGCTGGCCATGTTTGATGAATGAAAAAGATCTTTCGTTTTCAGATTTTGGGGATAGAAAACAGGGAAGATAGTTTTCCAAAGACGGAGCCACTGATCTTGCTGGTTGATCAGAACCTGTAACTGGGCCAAAGGATGATATTTGATTAGCTGGAAAGTTAAGGAGAAAATGGGATTGTACCTAGAAGGCACTTCGACAATCAAGTAAGTGTGGGAGCAAAGAGATACAAGCTGAATATTAGGGTTTAAGGTGTGAGATTGTGAATACTTGGCCCTCACATGTGTGAGGGTTTATATAATATTCCCCTGGGGCGTAGCCATTGGTTCCTATTTTTGGGCCTAGATATGCAGGTCGGCAAAAATATGAAACTGCCAGGACTAGGTCAAAACGGGCAGGTGTGCTCGTAAGTAGTTGTTTATTCCAAGGAGGATTACGAGCAGGTGTCTGTTTTGGTTGTTTCTTTGGGGTCTTCCCAACTTAGATCAGGCCGATGGGAGACATTCGTTTATCTGGTCAAGCGTGTATGTCAGGCATAACTGGTCGAATGACAAGCGCCATGGTTGACCAGAGTGCTAGGTTGTTGTCATCTGGTTGTGCCAATGGCAGGAGCGGATTGGGCCAATTATATTCATTGGTTCAGTCCAAAATAGTAGGCAACCCTACGATCATGAGCAGCCTCATGCATATTTATCATCATTTCATTCGTAGGCAGCCCTACAAGCATGATTTGCCTCATGCAGTTCCATCAGCATTTCATCCAATAATAAACAGTATCATACATTCCCCACTAGCATTTAAGCGTAAGCAGCCTTATGCATCTCATTCATAACATTGTCATAATTATATCTAGCATACAAAAATTATACCGAAAAACACTTTGGTTAAAAAAATGTCAAAAAGAAATCCACGCCTATGCCCACGATGTAATTATCAAAGCATTCACAAACACTTGGTGCATCTACATACGAAGTACATATCAATAACAAATCTTCATTGGGGCATCATACATATACATATCAATCATAGATTGCATTTTCAAACTTCATTAGCCAGGAATACTACGAGTTATCTTTAGGCCCATTTCACTAGCAAAGTTGCCTGCACGAATCAAAAGTTCAAATCTTAGCGATTTTTCACTACTACGAATACCTCGGTTGAGAATTGACACAACATTTAGAGGTATGATTAACCAAGAATTACACTAGTTGTTGTATCTGTGAATCATATTCGTAACCTAGTTATTCAACTTTAAGAACTTTCAAAATTCAAACTTCGAACCCGCGTTATTTATCCCCTAGACTGTGATAAATATGCAAGTCTGCAATACTACTCGTTATGTTAGTCTCGAAGCTTTAGCTAGTTTGTTACCAGACTTGTCTCTATTAGATTTGTCCCCTGGCATAAATAGAGTTGATACCCGCGTTTTCTATCCCCTAGGTTGTGGTAGACGTGCATAATCTCCTATATAACTTGTTGCATTAGTCTCGAAGCAGCAATAAGTTATCTATTTTCAAATTTCGTGTCGTTTATCCCCTAGGTTGTGATAAATGTTGCAAGTATATGATGTAGTTTACTATGTTAGTCCCAGAGTGGTAGTAAGTTATTTTTCAAAACTCATATTATTTACCCCCTAGGTTGTGGTAGATGTGCAAAATCTGCGTTATAACTTGTTGCATTAGTCGTGAAGCAGCAATAAGTTATCTATTTTCAAAACCCGCATTGTTTATCCCCTAGATTATGATAAATGTTGCAAACCTACGATGTAGCTTACTATGTTAGTCCCGGAGAATTAGTAAGCTATTTTTTAAAACTTGTATTATTTACTCCCTAGGTTGTGGTAGATGTGCAAAATATGCGATATAACTTGTTGCGTTAGTCTCGAAACAGCAATAAGTTATTTATTTTCAACCGCATTATCTATCCCCTAGGTTGTGGTAGATGTGCAAAATTTGCGATATAAATTGTTGTGTTAGTCTCGAAGCAACAATAAGTCATCTTTTTTTCAAAGCTCACGTTATTTACCACCTAGGTTGTGGTAAATACACGAAATCTGCGATTACTTTTTCCAAATATTGACGAGTTATCTGCGTTGTCTTCTCTTGGTTATCCACGATATGTACGAGTTATTCGTGTCGTTATGTCTAGGTCAGTTATGTTCACTTTACTTGGGCATTGGTGAGTTAACTGCATCATCATTTCCTAGTTACTTTTCTAGTTTGCTATACAGTTCATTTTTCAAAACAATTTGGTCAAAAAGGGTCCTCCATTATTTAATAATCCTCCAATTTGAAGGTGCGAGACCATCGTATTTTCGCACCTTCAATCTAAGAGTAATTAAATATAGGCAGTTGTCATACCCCAAATTTGTCCGCCTTATTTCTACCGTCAAAATTATTTTTAAACTTGGATTTTATAAGATTTTTGCTCAATTATACTAACACTTTAATATTTGTTTATTTAAAAATATAATAGTTTACTTTAAATTATTTGTATTTCTTAAATAATAAATATTTAATTGACCTCCATATGTTTTCTAATGCCATTTTATTTCAAATAAATGAATTGATACAATTAAGAAGGTAAGACTTGTAAGTGAGAGGTCTCGTGTTCAAATCTCACCTTTTGCATTTTTGTATTTTTTTTACTTTAGTTTCCTTTCATTTTATCATTATTTCAAAAAAAAATTCATTAAAAAAATATATTTTTTAATTATTTATTTAGTATTTTCGTTTTCTATTTTATTAATATTTTAATATTAAAATTTTTATTTTTAAAAATGTTTGATTTTATGAACTAATTAGCCAAAATCCAAAAATAAATCAAATCTTCTTCAAAACCATTTTTTTTCAAATCACAGCTTGCACATGGACACAAATAGGTTCAGATTTTTAATCTTGCTGACTAAGATAGAATCAGAAAATTATGGACTTTTCATTTTTGGATAATTTCCTTTTGTGGTGTTTTAACCTAATTTTTTATTCTATAAATAGACTTTATTTTTACCGTTCAAAACATCAACAATTCAACTAAATCCACAATCTTTTACAATATCAACCATTCTCCATCTTTCTTTCACACATTTTTCTACATAATTTCTTTTGTTGGTTTATTTTAGAGTTTGATCTTAAACAAACATTTAACCCTATTTTACAATCTCTTTTCAAAACTATTGGTGTTTTTTTATTGGTCAATGATTAAATATGAGGTCTTCCACCCTCTTAATTTCAATTTAATTTTAATTTATTTGTTGTCAAAATTGTATGATGATTATCTGACTGATATTTACTCTTTTAAAGTTGTGTTTTCTTGCTAATGATTTTTCCATAGGCCATCTTCCATTCACCGCAAATATTCATGAAAGGCCACCGTACAATTTGAGGAAAAGGTTAGAAATTAAGGAAAATCCACTGATACCACCCGAAAAGGAGGTTGTCAGAGAGGTGGAGAATGAGGCATTCTATATTGCTTCTCCTCCCTACAACCCACTAATTTATTTCCCACAAAGGTTTGTGGAAGCTAAGATAGACTCCCAACCCAAAAGTTATATGGAGATATTGGAAAAGATCCACACTAATGTACCTTTTTCTGAGGTCCTGCAAAAAAGAGAAAATTAGAGGATCATGAAATTGGGGAAATTATTAGTGTTAAGAGGAGAAGGTTGACCCTTGAGGAGGGAGATGAAAGGATTAAATCTAAACCTGAAAAGTTGATACGCAGGATTGAACCAGAACCACTCCCACAAGTTCAAAAATATGAACCACCCCACAAAAGAAATAAAAAGAAGAGTGCGGGATATGAGAGATGACTTGATAAGTGGCCATGGAAACCAAAGATTATTGAGAGTTTAATCGAGGAATCTTTCTCGAAAGAACCATCATGAGTGCCTACACTCATGAATCGTCGAGCCATGCGACATTAAACGAAGCACTACGTGGGAGGCAACCCACACTTTTTGTTGCTAATTTATTTTCTTGTTTGTGTGTTTTTGTTTTCAGCTAATAAAAAAAGGCTCACAATGGAGGAGCACGAAAAGGCGATGAAGTTAAAAAAAGTTGAAAGACCATTTTACACTTTCCAAGTGAGAACTTTGTGAGTTCTACCCCGCCTCACTTGCGCCAAAACATTAAGGATAATGTTTAGTTCAAGTTTGGGGGTTCCTTTTACTTTGCTTCTACTTTTCTTATTTCATCTTTGTGTGTTTGTTTTCTTTATTTTCAAAATACCACTTTTCACTATTTTCCCAAATCTTGACCAAAATAAAAAAATTTCAAAAGAGCTTTCATTATAAGGAAGCCTGGAAAAGTGTATAGTGTTAGGGGGACGAAAGGTTGAGGTTAGGAAAACCAGAAGAATTTGACAAAAAAGGCTTTTCTTGAACACCATAAGTTTCCCCAAAAGAGTTACGAGTCTAACATGTAGATTTGTATCATAGTACTTGGATCCTGAGAAGTACTCCCTGATTAGTTTATCTCGATAGTCTGACATAATTTATATTCACATGCATGTATGGTTCACTGAGAATCAAAAATTGTAAAAAAGATGAAAAGGCGGTAAAAGGCAACCAGCCCTCTAAGTCGGTTAACCCTCACCGGCTTATTCCGTCCAACGGTGGTTGAACCCCAAATGTCTTCCTAAATAAAGGACAATATACAAACTTGAAAAGTTTTGGAAATTTCATCAGTGGGCAAATATAGTAAATGTTGCAAATTCTTGATCAACCTTGTGCATGTGATGATTATCACAATTTCTATTGCCTTAATTTGATTGCCCGAATGAAAAGGGAGGAAAATCGGAGATGAGACTTAAGTACAAAAAATAGTTAAAGAGGTATCTAAGTAGGGAAGCTTCGGTCCATAGTCTAACTACGGTTTATGTTCTTATAAAAACTCTTAGAGTCAGATGAGTACCGGAAGAACTAGTCCATAGCCTTTTTGAACAAAAACTCACGTATGCGTACCGGTGCATTTCATTTTTCATGAGCTCTTTCATTCAATGTTTTGCTTGATCCAAAAACCTGTTTTGCAAGCTATGTTACTTGAGGATAAGCAACGATCTAAATTTGGGGGAGTTTGATAAGTGGATTTTGTATCGCTTTTATTAGTAGTTCTTCTTTGTTATTTCATCATGTTTTGTTCACTTTTCTTTCATTTTTCTATGTTTTATGATTTGGTATTGTGTTATGTAGTTTTCAGGCCTTAACAATCATACTGGAAGTAAGGAGGATCAAATCAGATAAATTGTGAAGAAAATTCAAAAAGTCGGAAATTTCGCATACAAAAACCAGGGAGCTGTTACGGGCACCCGTAATACCCATTACGGGCCGTAACAGCACGATAGCTCAAGTCCCTCATTTTACACGCGCCCATGTCAAAAATCCAGAGGCCTATTACGGGCACCCGTAATAGCCATTATGGGTCGTAACAGGCAGGTGAGATTTCACTATTTTTGTTTCCTTTTTGGTTCGATTGTGTTGTTTTAGGATTTCTGGCAGTTTGAGATCTGATTTGATTGCACTTAATAACCAAGATTTGCACCTTCCAATTTGAGTTTATCCTATTTTTAATTGGAATTAATATGAGATATTTCCTAATGTAATGGTTATTAATCCCAAAGATTTATTTCATGTTTAGAATAGGCTATAAAATCTCACAAGTTGTAAGGACAAAATATCCAGTTTTTATTCTAGTTTTATTTTCACACTCTATAACTCAAATTATCCATTGGAGCACTGGATTAAGCTATTTTATTTATTCAAGTTTTATTTATCATTGCTTTACTATTATTTATCGTTTATCATGTTTTCTGAAATGAATATTGTGTTTGGTGTTCTATTCCTCGCCATGAGTGAGTAGGTCTTTAGGGACTAAGGGTCATGAACACTATTTATCGATTATCTGTCGAAATTAGCATAAGTCAATTATGGGAATTTCATTATTTTTATTTTAAAGGTTGAGTTTCAATTCAAACCTTGCTACGAAAGTAGGAGTGTTCTCAGGCGTTTACCGTAGTCTGAAAGGATATGTGTAAATGCTCGATAACAGTTTTTAAACACTCGAATCCAAGTCCACGAAAGTGTTTGGATGATATTGAGAAAATGTTCCATTTTAATAGTTGTAAAAAAGTAATGATCGCTGACAAACGTTTCTGCGCGAGCGAAAGTTGATGAGCGTCCCGTTCGTCAGAGATAGGGTCATACACTGGCAAAAGCAGGTATTGCCCACAATAGTCTATTTTTCTATATATTGTGTCGTAATTCTCATAATAGAAGTGCTCGAGTTATACGGAGAATTCGGAAATAAGAGTCATGACCCTAAAGTCCAGTTTGCTTTATATATTTTAAGTGCTTTTTATTTAAGGTTTTTTTCCACTTAAGTGCTTTTTCACTTAAGTTTCTCCTAAAACACCAAATTTCGATTTCTCTAGATATACATCGATAGAACAGAGTTCTGTACTCAACCATTGGTCCTTTTGGTTCGATAAATTTTTACTACACTGACACAGTCGTGCACTTGAGGCGTGTCACTCACCTAGAAACAGAACAGAATGCCTGATTTGATATCAATTGAAATTCTGGTATATCATACTTCAGATGTCTTATGACATGTTGGGACATCTGATCCGACTAAAATACACAGGCAAGATATAATCAATATAAAATTATACTGAAAAGTATAAACAATACATTGTTAACCCAGTTCGGAGCAACTCTTCTACTCTGGGGGCATACCAAGCCAGGGATAAGTCCACTAAAATAGTATCAATTTAAAGACCCTACAACAAAAATACCAGTTTACGATCTTCTCACTTAATCACTACTCTTTCTAGACTTCTATCTAAGATTCACCTAGATATGAGGCCCTCTTCAATCCCTCATCAATAACACACAGCGATTGGACAAACAGGAAGACACACTTCCATGACATCAAACTAGAAGACTCACTTTCATGACAATACCTAGCCAAGACTCTTGACTAAGAACAAAATTTGGAGTTTCTTACAAGCTTCCTCCAAGAATAATACTCAACTCATTACCTAAAGGCTTCTGAGTGAGAACAGAACCTTGCAACTCAAGGAACACAATCCAACTCACATGTCGAGTGGATCACATAACCAACTCTTCTAGAGAATGGTACAGACTCAGCTCTAATGACTACATCTTTTCAATTCTTGGCTGGTACCTTTATCTAGGTTACAATGCTTCTATTTATAACCTATTTCTCAACTGGATTTTGGCTTCAAATCACAGCATACCAGCTGTTACAAATCAGCAGAAGATTCTACTATAAAATAGGTCTTCAATCAAATCTTTCCTAAAATGTCTCCATATATAGAAAGTATATTTTCTTCTTGAATTCTGATTGAATCTTCCAGACCTAACAAAACAATGCCACATATGATTGCATAATATTCCCAGAATATTCTATATTTGTTAAAACATAACAGGATCCAATTGTTCAACTCAACTTAGACGTGATGTCGTATGACCCTGCATAGGACATCTTATATGACATGTTGCTCCAGGTGCTGAAACATTTCAACTCAACATGTTCTTCATAAAATAGAACTTCAACCTGTTTTCTATACAAGTTAGAAAATCCTATTTAACATATTGTTGCTATATTAGTTTTACCAAACATAATGCCATTCATAGAATCGGAGAATTAACACATCAGAAACGCATAAGAATCATAACAGAGGCCCGGAAATAGCCTAACATCGCCAGAAAACTCATCGTAAATCACCATCACTAGCTCTAGGTCCAGACGTATCTAAACTGACGCACGGCGGAATCAGCATCCTCATATGGTAGAACC
The DNA here is from genome assembly GCA_948472305.1 of Vicia faba. Lineage (NCBI taxonomy): Eukaryota > Viridiplantae > Streptophyta > Magnoliopsida > Fabales > Fabaceae > Vicia > Vicia faba. The sequence goes on along the minus strand of OX451738.1, from coordinate 1,149,388,224 downwards.
ATCATTAGACGCCCACAAATCACCGGAAATTTCCGCAAAAATCCATTATAATCCTAGTCACGTGTATTTCTAAGGATAAAATCATGGAATCTAACCCAAATCAGAGATAAAAGTCCCGGAAATTGAGGAAAAACAAGAAACTTACTTGGTCGAGGAGGATTGACGGCGGAACAAGTAGAAATCACGGTGGTGTATGGAGGTGCTTCACAGGACTAGTAGAAACGAGCAAGCGAAAAGTGAAAATGAAGCTTTCTCTCTCCTATTTATAGGCAGCTTCGGCACATGAGCGGGCACGTGCCTAGGGAAGTCTAGGGGTCTTCATCATTACGCCTTAGTCCCTAGACTTGCCATCATTGCGACTTTATGACAGAACGTGGCTCGATGCAAGCGTGGCACGCTACCTCTCAAGGTCCAATCAACCATCTGGCTCCCTGCGCGCCATTCACCCAAACTCACGTTCCGGCTCCTCGACGCAGCTCCCCCAAATACATCCTGGAGCATCCTCTACACACGGACTGACTCTAAAGTCATCACTCCTATGCATAGGAGCAACGACTTGGGGGCTCTTTTTCTTGATTGACCCAATGACTAAGATTGGTCCAATCCACTTCTACCTTTTTGTTCTGGATTGACCCAATGACTAGGATTGCCCCAATCCGCTTCTACCGTTTGCATGGTCCAACAACACAGACTCATTAGCTCTGGACCTCCTGTCGGGCATCCCTGGTCGACCACACCCCTTGAGCAACAAGGCCAACAATGTCCAAGACATACTCCTGCCCACACAGGTAACTACCTCCCAGTTTGCTTAACGAACATAGAGCAGACAACCATGAAATGCTCATAAATGCTTCTGTCTGTAATCTCTTTCATACTCGGTGCAACGGCTAGTTACGGGCATGACTGCCCATTTTGACTAAGTTCTGGAAGTTACTTATTTTCGAGGAACCTAATATCTAGGCCCAAAAATAGGAATCAATGGCCAAGCGTCTGAGACATTATATAAACCCTCGCATTTGTGAGGGTCAGGTATCAAATCATTCTAAAAAACATAATATCTTTATTGTATCTCTTTGCACCCATTTTTACTTGATCATCGGAGTGCTTTACATGTACACCCCCTCCTCTCCACGAATTTCCAACAAAATAGATATCATCTCTTTGACTCATCTCAAGTTCTGATCAACTGATAAATTATATATATATATATTGATAAAGATCTATTTTGCATACAAAAAAAATACTATAATAAAATGATATATTTGATTCACATATTAGTATAAACAAGACAACAAAATATGAAGAAAAGAATTTGATGGGATCTATTATTCTTATACGGTGATTATTATTACAATCTTGTTGTATATACTAGTATTTATTTACTAGTCAATCTAAAGGTCAAAGTTTGACAATAACAAAAGATATTAAAAGTATTTATCGTAAAATAATTTGGGTCATATATCTAATAAATTAATGTGTTAAGATTATTATTTAATTAGTTAAATTAAAGTGATTTATTTAATATAAGATTTATGGTTAAAAATATAATTTTTATGAAAATTATTTTATAGATATTAAAAGTTTTATTTCTATTATGTGATAGGTAAAATTAGAATAAGAAAATTTGAATAATATTAACCTTTTGGGTAAGAATATGAGATTCTAAATTTGAATAAAATAACTCTTTATAAAAGGGTATGAAATTATTATAAATAAGGGGTTATAGTCTCCAATTATAAACACTAGAAAATATCATAGAATATTTATTTTCTTTATCCATTGAAAGAAAAACTAAGAAATTAAGAAATCTATAATTTAAGACTATCAAATTGATTATTAAAATTTCAACAGTGATATCAAAGCAACACATATTTAATTCATATGTGAATTATAGTAATTTTTTATATTAGCTTTTCAAAATTAGGTTAGCCATAGCAACAACCACTCTAATTGTCTCCATCCTAGCCACAGGAGCAAAAACTTCTGTATAATCCAGTCCATGCCTCTGCAAGAACCCTTTAGCAACTAACCTTGCTTTGTGTTTAGCTATTGATCCATCAGGATTTAACTTTAGCTTATACACCCATTTAACTCCAATTGGAACTTTATTCTGAGGTAGAGTTACTAACTCCCAAGTCTTGTTCCTCTCAATTGCCTTAAGCTCATCAACCATTGCCAATCTCCACTTTGATTGCTTCAAGGCTTCATTGAGATCAAGTGGCTCAGAATCTGCCATAAGTGCATAATGGATTAGTTCACCCTCCTCAGAAATGTCAGCATCACTTGCCATTTCAAATTTATTGAACCTGGCAGGTAGATTTCTTTGTCTTTGTCTTTGTCTTTGTCTTGCAGGTAGCTGCTCCTCACTTTCTCCATCTGTGACTTGTTCTTCAAGCATCTCTGGTGCAATGTGAACCTTGTTGAGACTAGTTTATTTCAACCTCCAGTCCCAGTGCTCATCTTCTACAACATGAACATCACTGCTAAAACAAGATTGTCTTTTCACAGGATCAAACAATTTATATGCACCTGTTGGATGACACCTTTCCACTAGACTGAGCTCTTTTCGGCTTCGGACACTGGCTACCAATGTGCCCTTCTTCTCTGCAATTGAAACAAATCACATCCTTGTGTTCACACTCAGATACAACATGTTCGTTCTTACCTACAACAGAAACACCTCTTCACTTCAGTAGTGCACACGTTACTCTTGTGTCCAGGTTTTCCACACTTAAAACAAACCAAACCAGCAGGAGCATCTCCCCCACTAGTCCTCTGACTCTGAGCGACTTTCTATTTACCTTTACCAGCTGGGGCATCATAAGGCTTACCACGATGATGTTGGTGCTTACCCCTCTTCTCACTGATAATCTTGTAATGAGCATTATTATCCTCTTCATAAATCCTGCAGCTATCAACCAAATCAGCAAAGACACGGATTTTCTGGTACCCAACCGCCTTCTTAATCTCCGAGAGCAACCCGTTCTCAAATTTGATACACTTCGAGAACTCAGCATTTACATCGGCGTAATGCGGATAAAACTTAGCCAACTCAGAAAACTTGGCAGCATACTCAACAACTGACATACTTCCTTGCTTCAGCTCAAGAAACTCAATTTCCTTCTTACCACGAACATCTTCAGAAAAGTACTTTCTCAGGAATTTCCTACGGAACACAGCCCAAGTGACATTCTCACCTGTAGCTTCCAACTTCTGACAAGTCTCTAGCCACCAGTCATCAGCCTCGACTGCTAGCATATGAGTACCATAACGAACCTTCTGCGCTGGAGTGCAGTCCATCACACAGAAGATTCTCTCAATATCTTTCAACCACTCCAATGCTCCGTCAGGATCATACTTTCCCTTGAACGTAGGTGGATTCTCTCTCTGGAAGGTCGCCAAGCTTCGAGATCCAGCATTCCCGTCAGCATTCGGCTGATTCTCCATCGCATGAGCCATTGCTTCTAAAGCAGCAGCAAGTGCAGCATCATTCCTTCCAGCCATCTCAACTTCTCAGTACAACATAAACAACGATTAGAACTCAAATTAACAATACTCGATTGTTAGACAACTACGACTCGACGACAAGGTCGGACTAACCTTTTGCTCTAATACCAACTTTGTAACACCTCAATTCTACCCCAAGAAATTATATAAAATAAATCAGAGTTATAAAATTCAATCATGCAAAAAAACCGGGGCGTCACAAATTCTTCTATAAAACTCATTGCATTCATCGTGGATATATAACACTTTCAAAACATCGGATGAACCATCATCATAACATCTTTAGTTAAATAACTGAACATCTACGCAACGGAATTCTCAATAACAATGTTATCATCAATACAACAACTTCGAAACAACACAATTTAATAATAATCAACAATCAAAAACAGCAAGTGTTCATCCCCCCGAGTGTTACATATCAGAGCAATGACACCGACTCGAACTACTGAAGGTATACAGCCTTCACTCTCGATTACCTGCATGTTACCAACATAAGGGCAACATTCAAACAGAAGGGGTGAGATATCTAACAATATAATAAAGCGCATGATAATTAATATATTAAATTAGATCAATACACATCACCACTTCCCATCTCGTAATCAACAATAATCACAACAATAATATACATTCACAGCATCATCACACACTTCTTTATGCAATCATATAATGCGACTCAATACTATGCAAATGCATGTGGTACCATTGGAGCAGAACTCCCATCTCAAAAATTTGCCAATTAATAGAGGCATCAACAAGGCATAAGCCTTCATCTCAAAATTCGCCAATACAGGCCATCTCAACGAGCATAAGCTCCATCTCAAAATGCAATGTATGCGACACAATTATGAATGTAATAACAACACCCAAATTAACAACATCTCAAATTAAAAACATCTCAATTAACCACATATCAAAAGCATCTCAACGTCTCTTCATCAATATCTCATATCATCATAATAATTCATCAAACATCATTTATTTATTATAAATCATCAACACAACATCATTAACAACTTCTCACTAACAACTCAGATGTACATTAATACCACGGTAATTCATACTGCTATTCTGTAATTCTTACATCATTATTGTCACTAATCCTACTGTTATAATTCAAACAGAAGCCTCTAAGCATCTCATCTTCATCATTCTGTACAAAACCAACGCAACGATCAACACAGGAATTAACTCTAAATCCTAAATTGGCTACTAGGATTACACTTCCTATTATTCATTTTAATCCTCTAGAATAAAGTTCATCGCGTTAGCTATTCAACGCCTTGAACGACACCTCAAACGGCATTCTAAAACTCATGTTACAACACTTTAAAACTGAGTCTGCCAAAACTCAAACAATATGTGTCGATGCAAAACCCCTTGGATCGACGCGTACTGCTCTAACTGCACAACATGAGTCGACGCATCCTCTCATGGATCGACTCATCCTGAGACTTGCACACCGCATGTATCGACACATGCATCCTACGTATCGACTCATCTTGAGTCTTTCAACCTTCATGTATCGACGCAAGCCTCTTCGTGTCGACTCATACTGAGTCTCTAAGCCCTCATATATCGACACATCATGTTTGAGGTCGACACATCTTGATCCTTCCTGCATAATTCTGTGATTTCTCTGTATTTGACTACGGGATTCATGTTTTTAACCCTACAAACTTAATATAATCATGATAAATCATCACCTACAATTATCCTATAATACTACATCAATCAAACAACATCGGGACATTATTATTTATCTAAAATTCATCAAATCTTCATCATACATCATCATATACATCAAATTCAAGAACAAGACAGCAATCACCTCTAACCCAACATATCAATCATCATGTACCCAATTATAAAGTCAGAACCCCACCCTTACCTTGGATTGAAGGTCGCTCTATAATCTTCCGATCGAATCCTCGTTCTGTCGTTTTCCACTTTTTCTAGCAGCTTCACGTTCTCCTTCTCAATCCTTATTCTTCTATTGCTTCTTTCTTTTCTACTCTTTCTAACAACAATAAAATAACCTATTATTCTTTATTCCTTATTGGGCTTAAAACTAATACACCCCCTTATTACTTTTATTCCTTCGAATAAGCCCACACCAAATAATATTATAATTCTAATATTATTTCTCCACTTAATAAATAAATCCAATTAATCATAACACATCTTCTTAAATATTCCAAAAATAATTTAATTAAATGATTAATTAAATTACGGGCGTTACAAGTATCATTAGCAATTAATATTATTGCTCAAAGACTTGATATTGATGGTGCACTAGATATCTTGAGATGGATTATGATATTATATGAACATATATTATTTGAATTTATTTATGATTGATTTCAAATCACCAGTTCTAGTTGTTAACTAGTGCAAACTTTGAAGATTATAAAGAGAATATTTTAATTGTTCTTGGTTGCATGAATTTTGACATTGCGTTGAGGATGAAACAATCCCCTTCTCCTACAAACCCCACTACCTGGGGAAAGAAAAAGTTATGAGAAGTGAGACTAGGAGAGAGTACAAAGTGGATAGATTTTCATAGAATATTTATGGACAAACTCCATGGTAGCAGACCCTATGACAGAATGGCTTCTATCTAAGGTCTTTCATGAGCACATTACTCACATATGTGTTATACAATTTGAGGATTCTCTGGTTTTGTGGGAGTTTGTCATTGTTATCAGTTATGTTCTATGTTCGATAGTATATATACATACTAGTATATTTATAGTACGTTCTGATCAGAAATAAAGTTTGGTTATTAATTTCATTGCACTTTGTATGATAATATTAATTTCATTAAAGTAAGGATGGCCAGTTGAAAATTGACATGTATTGATCACCTTTATGTGATTTTCATGCTACGCATTTCATGATTAATCTATATCATTTAGTTGTGTCTATATTTGTGATCATTGATGGGTTTAATTGTAATTGATATAATGAAAATCGCATTAGTCCTTTATATTGATGTAACTAATGAACGAGATGGGGATATTTCCAATGTTTATAATGGAAATTTGTAAGCTCATAAAGTCTAAGATATTTATTAGGACACATATATTTATTAGGACACATATATGACTACTGGGAGATTGTAACAATTTTTTGGATCCTACATGTAATAAATCAATGTGTTAGGACCATTATTTAATTAGTCAATTAAAGTGATCTATTTAATATAAAGTTTATGGTTAATGATATATTTTTTATGAAAATGATTGTATAAATACAAAAGTCTTATTTCTATTATATGATGGGTAAAATTAGAATAAGAAAACTTGAATAATCTTAACTCTTTATCGAAAGGCGTGAGATTTTAAATTTAAATAAACACGTCTATTCATGAAATAGTGTGAAATTTTTATAAATAAGAGTTTATGGTCTTCAATTGTAGACATTAAAAAATATCATGATAGAATATTTATTCTCTTTATTCTATTAAAAGAGAAATTAAAGAATTAAAAAATCTACTATTAAAAAATTATCATCCTATCAAATCATTGTCTTCTCATTAGTATTTTATAGATTTTAAAGATACGCTTCTACTTTCTATTTCATCTTAGACTGAATATGAATTAATAAATATTAATTAAAAATTCTAACACCTATATAATAGTATTGGTATATATTGTTGCATAGACACAATGATTTACCATATCAGATTTACAATGAATTATTATTTTTTCAATCTTTTTTACATAATCATTAAAAGTAGACGAGATCTTGGGGGTTATATGGATATGTATTTTCTAATTTGGATCTTTTAGATGACATTTGAGGATCATTCCAGGCCCACTACCCTGTTGTGGTGGGATATATATATATATATATATATATATATATATATATATATATAAACTAATGATATTGTTCTTATATTTTTGGTGACTAGAAGTTAACTATAAAAGTATTTGGTTCATCACTTTTCCATTACTATTATTATTGTTATTATTTTATTATCGGGAGAGTTGAACAAAAATCAACTTAAAAAATAATTTTCAGCCGATTTATATTTTATTATTACTATTAATTTTTTTATTTATTTATTTGGTTATATTGATGTTTCAGTTGACCTGGGGTCAACATTAACGAAGTCAACTAGGATTTTCACCCTATTATCCCTAGCAGCGACAGTGTTCTTCTATCCTAAGTAAACAACAGAAGTTCAAAATTCGTTTTTTCAGTGAATCAATTTGAATCAAGTGATTGAGGAAATATTTTGTTTGTTGGAACTTTGAATTTACATATAATTTCGATCCAAGTTCAATGCATAGGAAACCCTAAATCTAAAAGTTGTACGAAATTTGAATTAATTATGATTAATCAAATCCTAAACATCATTATAACAACAAATCAATAATTATCAAATTTCCTATTTGAACTAAACCTAAAATCTATAAATACCTAATTCTAAAACAAGAAAAAGGACGGAGAATTTGAAATCAGAAAAGTGGAGAAAGAATTTGCGACAAAAAGACTTGAAGCTTGGATCTTGAAGTCCCAACCCTCAACCTTAGTCGTGGTATTTGCAAACACAGAAGAGAGAGAATAATCAAAAACCAAAAAAGAATACAAAAAGATTCACAGCAGGAGAGGTAAATTGAACGCTTAGCCTTGATAATTGTTTTGATTGTTGTTGAATTTGGCGATTTCTGGAAAAATAAAACTAGGGTTAGGGTTCATAACTTGATTAGGGTTCTTATTAGGGTTATAAAAAATTTTAGGGTTAGGTTAGGGTTCTTGTTGGATTTCTGGAAAAGTGATGAAATTCCCAACGAACTTTCATCACCCACGATGGCCTCTACGACCGCTCATGGTGTTTCTGGATTAGTGTTCTATACAACTAGGGTTAGGATTCTTCATATTGTTGTTAGGGTTCTAAGGTGTCCTAGGGTTCTTTGGTTGGGAAGTTTGAACATATGAATTTTTCGGTTGAAGCTCAATCGAAATCTAGGTTCAATGGTGGTTTTGGGGGCGACTAAGGATCAGGCCACCGACATAAGCGATTTCCTACCAGTGGGGCAATTTCCAATCGCCAGTATGGTTAGAGAGAATGGAGAGTGTTTGTTGGGTAGAGAGAGAGAGAGAGATCAGTAGAGAGAGGAACGAAATGGAAAAAATAAACACTTGAGAAGATTTTTGCTTAAATACTCCCTCAAGTCTTTGTGGATGCAAAACACGTGGTCATCCACTGACCACGAGATCCGGTGACCATTGACTAGTCTCCATGTGCGTTAACAAACCATGCACCTTGGTGAGTCTTCAATCATGTCCTTCTGTTTCTTATACATTTGATCAATATTTCAGAATTAACTCCTAATGACCTTTTGATCAAGATCAAACGCCCAACATTGCGCTAGTACACTATAGTCTTTCTGGTCCACCCACGCCTTAGCCAAACGGACCTCAAACAATTGTTATGGGCCAGATTCATTTCTTTTTATACCTCCCTGATTGCTTGCCCACGCTAAAATCACACCCCCACGTTATTGGACTCAGGAAAATATTATGGGCCTGACCTGCTGCTATTTACATACCCCCTAATTTATTAAGCCCAAATAAAATATACCCCATATTTAGTTATTTGTAAAAATTGATTTATTTATTTTCTTTGATTTATTTATTTATTTTCTTTATTTATCTTCTAAATTAGTTTATAATTTTTTTTATTAAATAGCAAAATATTTTTTCTAATTATGTATTAACTATATAATATATATTTTCTTTTGAAAACTAATACAAAAAAATTCTTTTAGATCATTAATAATAACTATTATTATTTATTTATGTCCTAAATTATTTTCTAAACTACTACTCACATTTTTTTACTTGTTAATTTTTTCTAAACATTTTTACTATCTTCAAACATCATTTTTTAATACTTATTCAATTATGCATTTTTTCAATCCTATTTTTAAGATATTTTAAAAAAAGGATTAATAGCATTACATTCAAATTAATTTTTAAATTGTGTCTACGATCACTCAATTTTAAAATCTAGACAAAGTTCAAAAGATCATTCAAAAGCATTTCTATACAATCTTATAAAAAACTAAACAAACACATTCGAACTACGAAATGGACTCTGATTTCCTCTCAAGAGGATAAGAAGGCACACGGTTGAAAAACAAAGTCGAGTCCACTAACTTAAAACTAAATATTTTCCCCTCGTTTTTTATTATATATGATAATATGATTAAATAGAGAATATTCTCATTAAGTCCTAGAGTTAAAAAGGACCCCCTTGAGTACGAGGGAGGTAAATGGTGTCTAACACCTTCCCTTTATCTAATCAACTTGTGAACTTAGTAATCTCTTAAATAATTAGGGTTTTCCGTTCCTCTTTCGTCCTTAGGACAAAAAGTAGTGGTGGTGACTCTCGTATATTTTTCCGGTTATGACAGCTGGTGACTCAGCCGGGGTCACAATCCTTAAGTTAGAATTTACCCTACCTTAGATTTAGGATTTTTAAAGTTTTTTATTTATTATACTTTGTTATTTCCTTATTTTCTTTTGTTTTATTTATTACTTTGGTTGTCATCATATTTTTATGTGTTTATTGGTGGAATTTAATTTATATGTAATAAATCTTAGATAAGGAGTTGTCAATTGGACAAGGTAGTTTAACATCCCGATGAGTTTTTGCAACAATTTTGCTTATAGTAGGTCGAATTCTGAGGAATATCATTACATGGCTAGCCTCTCTTATAGATAAGACTTCGAATTTGACCAATGACTCTATGAATAACCCCAAAAATAAAATTTCATGGTGTAACCTTGTACGACCTTCAAGACAAATATATTGGTCTACAAAGAAGCTCCACTTAAGAGAGGCCCTTGTGCCTTTTCCCTTTTGTGTTATCCATGATACCTTAAGGAAACCACCCTTATGAGGAATGATAGAATATTTGTAGAACGAACTTATGAACCTACATACTAAGTATACCCTTATCATCCCTCTCTTGTATTACATCACCATACATGCATACATTTTGCATTTCAAAATATTTATTTTGCATTTTTTTGTGTCCTATTCACAAGATTTCATTAAAAAAATTATTTAAAAAAAAGAGAGAAAGGTTTTTGGTGAGCATCCTGAAAATGAATACTAATAAGAAGCCAATAATCCTCATTAGCGCTATGATAGTTGATTTAAAGAAACTGAAGTTGATTAGAGGGAAACCACCTGAAAAAGCTATGAAAGGTTTTGTTCGTTGCTATTGGATATCATTGATCTTATGAAGATGACTGTGCAAGTGGAAGAAATCACTACCCTTGCTCAATTTTATGACCCTCCACTAAGGTGTTTCACTTTCCAGGATTTTAAATTGGCACCTACGTTGGAGGAATTTGATAGGATTTTGGGATTCTCTAGAATCAAGGATGAAGCTTACATAGGAATTGGATAAACCATCAAATCCCGAGACTTGGCTAAAGAGTTAGGGATACCATTCACTGACCTAGTACTCAACTACAAAAAAGATAGTGAAGTGCAAGGTATTAAGACGTGTTGTACCCTAAAATTTTCCCTCTCATATTTTCCAAGGTCTTCCCTTACATGGTTGGTCACAAAAACATGCCTAAAGAAAATAAATTTTTTTGAAGATGAACAAAGTGTCTTTCAATTGGCATCTGGGAAAAGTCTTCGATTGGGTATCCAAAATCCTTCGATACATACTTGACTCACCAGTCTTCGATTTGGAATTTGGCACTCTTCGATCGGACTTTGATTAGGAAGATTCGATTAGGTGTTTGTAAACCTTCGATCAAGCTTTGGTCCATAAGTCTTCGATTGAGTGTTGGACCCCATTTGATCAAGTCAATTTCACAATGCTTCGACTATGCATTAACTACTTCAGGCTTGCCTTCAATTCACGAGGAAAGAATCTCCTATAAGTTTGTTTCTATTCACAAAGGCAAAGGCCCCTCAACTTGCCAGCACACCAGGCAAGAGGCCCATTCATAGAACATGTAAATGACTCATTCGAAGAACATGTAAAGGTCCATTCAAAAAAGCATTCAAAGGGTCCATTCGAAGAACATGTAAAGGTCATTCGAAGAAGCATTCAAAAGGTCCATTCGAAGAAGCATTCAGGAGGCCCATTTGAAGGGTACATAAGAACTCCATTCGAAGGAGGCAACTCAAGGCCAATCGAAGCGCATGGCCTGAAGGCATTTGAAAATCAAAGGTGTCCAGGTTCATTCAAGATTCCAAAGAGACATGAATATTTCAAAAAGGAAATCTTTTAATATGTCTGATTATTGTCTCATGGCTTTAAAGGCCTTCTTAAATGGATGTCTCTTGACATTTTCATGCACCCTCACACTCCTATAAATACGAGGCCAAGGACACATTACAGAGGGACGAAAAAAAGAGAACTAATCCAGGGGTACGGACGAACACACAGATACTGCCTCACAAAAAAATGTAGCATGCCCCATGAAGTTCCAGAAAGTAGCATCAAATTCCAAAGTTGTCAAAACTCCACACCTTTGCAGGCACTTTCCGTCCAAACGCACACATACGCACACTCACTCGCGCCCCAACATCTCCACACCAAAAGCTGCAGATCAAAGCATACCGGCCATAAGTATAATTCTGAAATTCATTTTCTTAATCTAAGCGCATTTATTCCTTCTAATGTGTTTGTGCGTGTTTGTAATGAAGCGTTAGACAAATTACAGTCCTCACAGACCTGCCATTGTTAGGGCATGTGAATTTGGTTCCTTCGAATCTCAGGATTATTGGTATTGCAGGATGAAATAACTCCAAATCCTAATTAGAGAGGGAATCGGAGGACCTGAGTTTGACACCCAGGTATACATTTGTTTTGTTGGTAACACTTGCTGTAGATATATCCTGAAAAGAACCAGCCCGCGCAGGATCGAAGGACCTGGGTTTCGATAACCAGATCCTGCATTTTATTTTGCTAACATATTTTTGCAGATGCAGTTCCTCCACAGGTGATCCTTCAGGCCTTTCCAGCAACACCCTTCATAGAATCGAAAGACAACCTTCTTCCTCTGAAACGAAGCCCCATTTTCTCCCTACAATCGAAGTTTACCCATATCCTCCCCAAACCCAATCTAAGGAGGCAGGAAAGGGTGTGAATCGAAGCTTTCCCCGTCAATTTTCAAGCCCAATCGAAGGCTACTCACACTTATTCCCTAGCTCAATTGAAAGAAGGCCAAAGAAGGGTGAATCGAAGGAGTCCATGGCATGGATCTAAGAAGTCTTTTCTCTTCTTTATTTTTACTTTTTACTTGTCTTTCGATTTGGTTGTAATAGCGTAGGACCTCTATTTTTTGCATATTTTTTTACTGCTTTTCATATTAACTACTAGTAACTAGGCGTGTATGAAAAGACTAATAATCAAAGGTTAGCAAACTTAACAAAAAGACAAAAAAATAATTGAACATAACACACTTGCACATATACACCTCTAAGGTATGCCCACTTTGGTTTCCTTCAATAAAAAAGTCATAAGGCAGGAACACTTTAGCAAAGACCCATAAAATAAAAAGATCATAGTCCCTTGATGACCCAACAATTGCCTTTTTGGTAAATGATCTCGTCCCTTAAATGAAATTGCTAAAGTGTCTCCATATGTTGCCTTTATGATTGTAAAACGTCCCTTCGATTGTCCCTCAACATCCAACGACAAGGCTACTTACTCGCTAATAGTAGGATAGTATTATCTAAAGGAAAAGAGGAAAAGAACGACCTTTTTCGAGTAACAAAGTAGATAGTTGTTAGAAGTTTGCTCAAATATTTTGCACTTACACATAAAACTACTTTTCAAAAACCATTTCAAAACACTTTGTATACTTTCTCCACTATCCCGAGAAACATTACAAAGTTCATCGTAGTAAGGCGTTTTCAAAACATTTTCAAACACACAAAGCACAAAGGAATTTCAAAATGAGAAAACCTATAAGAGCCCGTAGATAACTACAGATGGAAAGGTAGCTAACACCTTCCCTTTCCATAATCTACCCCCCTTACTTAGAAAACTCTCGAAAAGGTCTTTTTCTGTTCTTTTCTCCGTTTCCTTAATTTGGATAAAAGAAAAGTCGGTGGCGACTCTTGCTTACCGTGACATTTTGCAAACACAAACGCAAAACCAATATTAAACAGTCGGTTCTGCCACCGTATCACATAATTAGAGACTCTGCTAGGGATATAAAAAGTGGGGTTTACCTCAAGAGTTAGTTTATTTTAAAACTGTTTTAATTGCTTGCTTTGTTTGCTTTATTCTTGGAGGGTTGTTTGGGTTGTTACTATAGATCCTACACCCGGATCTGGGGGCATCTTTTTGGTAAACAACAATAGATCGTGAAGACTGTACGGTATAGACCGATATGGTTGAAGCGATAGCTGTGTTGGTGTGACACTTTGGTTGGTACCGTTATCCCCTGTGTTGAATCGAGGAGAACATGGGGCTGCCGCATGGTGTCGTGAAGCACTGACGGACCTTAGAACCTTAGTTGAACAAAATTGTCCATTAGAAAGTAGTGAGATAGCTGGTCTCAGTGTAAAGCTGGGAAATGGTTGATACTCGATACTACACTCATTGAGATTGGACTTTCGGGATGTTTCAGCCGCAAGAAAAGATTTCTAAGCTGAGATAATACCGATAAAGAAAGAGCAATGATATTAAGACTCCTTAGAACCTAGTTACTATTTATAGGACAGGTTGAGCCAACTAAATTTCAAGAGGATACTTACCTATAAACCCCATGAAAGCCTAAACTTAAGGCTGCTTGTGTGATTTGTTTGCTTTCAACTTGAGCTACTTGTAGGGTTTTTATCTAACAACATGATCTCCTTGCAGGATTCATTTACAGTTATTATCAAGTAACTTGTACTTCTTAGGCTCACTTGTCTCCATCACCTTACACTTTTGCTTAACGCATAGCATACACATTATAACATCATGCCACAAAATTTCCTTAACCATTTCAAGGATCTCAAGGGTTTGTGATATAGGTTATAATAAATCAGACGTCTAACAAAGGGCAAGGGGATTTATTTTCCTCTAGCCAATATCGTCAAAAGATCAAAACTCAACAACTTGAGTCAGGGGCTATGACCCACTTGATATGGTGAGCTTGATTCTCGTAGAAGGACATCCAATAATACGAAGTTTCTTCAATCAAAGTTACAAGTTTCAACTTCTGACATCTTCTTGTTTACCTCGCGAGTCCTTGAAAACATTGCATACGCATGTCATACATGTCATTGCATAAACAGGTTTCAAAGCAGGGTTCTCATCTTCTTTGTTGTTTATTTCAGCAAGTGAAGAAATGGCTCTTGAACAAAAAATCAAAGACCTTCAGGCTCAAAACGCTCAGTTCCAACAAATGTTCCTAACTCTGACCCAGGGGCAAGAAGACCTGGAAGCTCTAATCATCAAAAAGAAGACTAAGAAGGAAAAGAAACCAGTTCCTGTTTTAAGTGTGGGAAGAAGAAGACCAGTTAACCGAGCTCTAGATTTTGCAACCCCGTCAAAGGAAGGGGATAATCAAGAAGAAGATGACGAGGAATCAGAGGAAGAAGACAACAATCCAGCATCTGAAGAAGATGAACCTGTCTATTCTGAGGAGAAATATCCTCCTGCTTACGATAAATACAAACGGCTGGAGAATCGGCTCAATGCCATGGGGATCCAAAGGGTGCCTAGTATGGATTTTAAAGAATTAGGTTTAGTTCCAGGGGTGGTCGTCCCACCTAATTTCAAGGTCCATATCTTTGAAAAATATGATGGTTTTTTCTGTCCCAAGCTTCACTTGAGGTCATATGTCAGAAAGATCCAGCCTCACACTGCTGACCGAAAGTCATGGGTCCATTTATTCCAAATAAGTTTAGCTGGCACACAACTGGAATGGTTCTATCAGCTAGAAAGAACAGACATTCATCCATGGGAGGACCTGGCTGTTGCTTTCTACAGGAAGTACCAATACAATGTTGACCTCGCTCCAACTCGTACACAACTTCAAAGCATGTATCTGGGTTCTAACGAAGGCTTCAAGGAATATGCGCAAAAATGGAGGGATTTGGCTGGAAGGGTTCAAAATCCTCTGACTGATCGGGAAATGGTGGACATGTTCATGGGCACTCTGACAGGCCCATTCTTCAATTTGCTGATTAGAAGTTCCTCATCCGGTTTTACAGAAGTGGTTCTGACTGGGGAGAGGATTGAGAGAGGTATCAAGAGTGGGAAGATTCCAATGGCGGCATCCTCTAATGCTGAGAGGAAGCCATTTGGTGGTAGAAAAGAAACTAATGTTGTCTATGGTCAAAGGCTCCATAATACAAATAACCACCATCAGTCTGTGGGAGCAGTGTTAATGTCTGATCCTACACCTATTCAACATTAACGGGGCAATAGGCATAGGATAAAATATCAAGAGAGGCATAACACTGATATTAATATGCCTTTGTCTCAAGAATTACAACAATTGCTGAAAGCGGAGCTGATTACATTAAAGGATCCTCCTCAAAAACCTGATACCTCTTCTCCTAGGTACAATCCTAATGTAAAATGTGCTTACCATTCTGATAGCCCTGGGAACGACACTGACAGCTGCTAGACTTTGAAGAACAAGACTCAGGATTTGATCGACAACAAGGAGATCGAATTTGATTCTCCTAAGACCCCAGTGTGACCACTGCTCCCATGCCAAATCATGGCTAAAATTGAGAGCGTTTATTGCATTTGAATTATCAGTTGTAATTCCTTTGTTGCTTAAAACATTTATCTTTATGTCAAACTTTGGTTATTCATATTAATGCATTGCATATGTTTGTCTTAAATTATTTAATTCGTATTCATTATATTCAAACTGTGTTTTTATTTCCTTTTTTTGATATTTAAACTCCTGGTTAAAAATCTCTAAGCCTTTAGAGGGAGGATGACGACAACGATACCATAATCTCTATAGTATGCTTTTGAACAAACCCCGTTGACAATGTACAAGCGTTGTTTCAAATCCTAAACAATGGATTTATAAGGAAGATAATCCATAGCCTACCCCTTTGAGCCTAAGAAGTAGGAGTTTTCTTTTCACACAAATTAAAACCCTTAATCATAACCTGGGGCAGGGTAGTTTCCTCAGTTAATTCAGATGTACATTCAGTCGCGAGCTTTCCCTTCATGCACGACAAATAGTGTAGAAGATGCTCTCCAAAAGATGGTGATGGTTCCACATAATCATTAAAGAGAGACAATCATTATCTCTCAAAATAAAACCCATTAAGTCAAAACCTATGAAGGAGACTTAAGAAAAAAATTGGGATATCCCGCTGGCTGTAATCACCAAAAAACAGCTCAAGCAAAAGACAGGGATAGCAAAATCAAAAGGAAGAGGTCCTACAAATCCTCAACAAAAGAAAAGGTTACAAAAATGACTTCCTTCTCAAACAAACATTCAATTTCTGAACCATCACCAGAATATCAAGGACAAGATGCCAAACTGAACTGTGATTTGAAATGCACAATTAACTAAGTATAGGACTGAAGAACATCACAAAGAACGGGTGGGTACAAATAAAATTTTAGCCTTTATCCTTTGTTTCTTAAACCGTGAACCAGACCATACTACAACCCTTAAAAGTCCTAACTGAAGCATGGGATAATTCGGAAGCATATTGTTACAAAAGGTATCTTGAATCCTATAGGACTTTCTATAAATCTTGAGTTGATATCACATTCTGTTTTTACTACAAAAAATGCATTTTCAAAAAAAAATATCTTTCAAGACAGACATAAGCTTTGCATTCTTAAAATACCATTGTTTGCATATGACTATTTGTTCAATAGCAGAGAAATTCGCAGACGAATATTCAATAAACAGAAATCCTCTCAATAAGTAGAATCACCTCAGATGGAAAGATATTCCAGTGATAGGCCTTTCATAATCAAGGGGCATGACATGGCGTCCAGCTGACCTGGGGGAGTCAAGTCAAGGTTCAAGGAATCTCTCAAAAATGCCAAATAGGCAGGGGCAGATCTCCATCTGAATCACTTGGGGCATTGGACATGAATTCCAGCAACGAATCCTGTACGATCAAACAAACACCTTCTAGCAAGTGTGGTAACACTTACTATTATAGACAGTGATAATTCTCCGTACCCGATGAACATGGACATAGTCGGAAAATACGACGCATAAAAAAGACCTGCTAGGTTGAGTGGCCTGGGAAAAAAAGGGCATCCCAGCGAACCAAAAAAGGTTTGGGCAAAAATTAGGGATATACGAAGAAAAAAAATTTATACACCCGGCAAGTCGAAAACCTGAATAGGCGGCTTAGGCAAAAAAAAGGTATCCTGGTGGACTAAAAACCTGAAAGGACAGTCCCGGAAAAAGTTAGGTATTAAAACGTACGATTATGTCCCGTCATCTTGTCGTTGGTCTATCAGTAGAACACTCCCTGATCAACATACACCAAGGACTCCAGATGTTGGGATAACAGTCAAAATTGTCTACAAAATCCCAGCAGATACCTTCCCCATCAGATACTTTCTACGACAGGTACAGAGGCAAGGGCATCCTCCTAAAAAGGGTCACTGTCGTATTCTTAGCATGCAGTTTGATGATGTCAGTTGTTTTCACATCCCCGGTGGAGAAAAAATCCCCAATTACTGCTCCAAATTCCCCAGTGAAGTCGCCAAGCTTCTCAAGATTCCCCTACGGGATTTTCAACAAAATCCCCAAAGCAGTTTATGGAGTTCACCTTCTGCAACAGAGTTTTATAAATATCAAGTAGTTTATAAAGCCTTATCCCCAGTAGAGTTTTTTTCTCTAGTTGCAGAAGTTCATCCCCCAGCGGTGTTTGTTCTCCAGATTGGTGAAGTCTCCCAACAGAACTCTTCCTCACGGTGAATTCGTTCTCAAACAGAAGTAGAAGATCCTCGGCAGAGAAAGGGAATCGCCAAAAAAACTATCTCCATTCAGTATCCCCAGTATAAATTGAAGAATCAGTTTCTTCACTCACCAACAGTAGTCCGGGATTCAGCTTCCCGGCACTCTCCAACAACAATCAGGAATTCATTTTCCCTATATCAATAATACAACAATGGAATGATCGACACGTTCATACATTACATTCATACATCATTTTACAGATTTCATAACATACGCAGTATGAATGCATATATCACAATCTCGTTTTTTGAAGGACACCATTTGCACTCCATGCATCCTGACATTGCATGCAGATAAACCTTTATCTTTTCAGGTAAAGTCTATACACAGATGAATTTTCATCTGACTAGACGAATTTCTGGTACTCTATTGAGGTAGCAATCGTTCAAGATTCCTTCACTATCTATTGAGGTAGAAATCATCCATGATTCCTTCATCATTTGTTGAGGTAGAAATCGACCAAGATTCCTTCATCATCTACTGAGGTAAAAATCATTAAAGATTCCTTCATTATCCATTGAGGTAGCAATCGTCCTAGATTGCTTCATCATCTGTTGAGGTAGAAATCTTCAAAGATTCCTTCATCATCTATTGAGGTAGCACTCGTTAAAGATTCCTTCATTATCTATTGAGGTAGAAATCGTCAAAGATTCCTTCATCATCTACTGAGGTAGCAACCGTTAAAGATTCCTTCATTATCCATTGAGGTAGCAATCATTCAAGATTCCTTCACTATCTGTTGAGGTAGCAATCGTCAAAGATTCCTTCATCATCTACTGAGGTAGCAATCTTCCAAGATTCCTTCATCATCTACTGAGGTAGCAATCATTAAAGATTCCTTCATTATCCATTGAGGTAGTAGTCATCCAAGATTCATTCATCATCTACTGAAGTAGCAATCATCAAAGATTCCTTCATCATCTATTGAGGTAGCAATCATTCAAGATTCCTTCACTATCTGTTGAAATATAAATCGTCAAATATTCCTTCATCATCTACTAAGGTAGCAATTGTTAAAGATTCCTTCATTAGCCATTAAGGTAGAAATCGTCCAATATTCCTTCATCATCTACTGAGGTAGCAATCGTCAAAGATTCCTTCATCATCTATTGAGGTAGCAATCGTTCAAGATTCCTTCACTATCTGTTGCAGTAGCAATCGTCAAAGATTCCTTTATCGTATACTGAGGTAGAAATCGTTAAAGATTCATTCATTATCCATTGATGTAGCAATCATTCAAGATTCCTTCACTATCTGTTGAGGTAGCAATCATCAATGATTCCTTCATTATCCATTGAGGTATCAATCGTCCAAGATTCCTTCATCATCTACTGAGGTAGTAATCGTTAAAGATTCCTTTATTATCCATTTAGGTTGCAATCATTCAAGATTCCTTCACAATCTGTTGAGGTAGCAATCGTCAAAGATTCCTTCATCATCTACTGAGGTAGAAAACGTTAGATTCCTTCATCATATGTCGAGGTAGAAATCGTTAAAGATTCCTTCATTATCCATTGAGGTAACAATCGTTAAAGATTCCTTCATCACCTATTGAGGTAGCAATTGTCAAAGATTCCTTCACCATCTATTGAGGAAGAAATCGTCAAGGATTCCTTCACATAACCCTCCAGAGGCAGTCCAACATGGACTCATCCTGGAACATCCCAACACATGATCTTGCCAATACATTTCCAGATAACGGTTAATTCCATTATCTCCAGCAAATCACCGGAAACCTAGACTTCAACCAGAATACAACAAACTTTCATCTCTCCAATCCAGAGATAACCCCTTAGTAGAGCCATGGACAACTGAAGTTCCTAGACTCTATTCCCCAAAGAGTTTTCCTCAAACAGGAAAACAACAGAAATCAACATCCCCTAATGGACTCCTCCTCAGACAACAGGAACAATAATTCCCACAAAGAGACTTCTTGTGAAGTCAACATCTACTTTGGATGGCATCTTTAATTCCATCTTCGAAGACTCTCTGTCATATTCCTTGGATGGTGTTGTACCCCAAAATTTGCCCTCCCATATTCTTCAAGATTTGCCAAGTTAAAGCTTCAAAATCTCCCCAAGGGTTGCACAGTGCAAGGGCCTCCTAACAGTCAAAAACTAGGGTTTTGGTTCTGACAAAGAAAATGAAGTTTCCAAGGGTCTAATCAAGTCCCATTTTCCTACAAACTTGGTCAAGCATCTTCATGCCAAGTTTCAAGACTTACAGCACAAAATTGCACAGTCAAAAACCCTAATTGCTCAGCAGTCAACTGCAGGGGAAAAATGGTCATTTGACAGTCAAAAGTTCAAATTTTTGGTCAACATCTTATTTTGAAGCCACAAACATCATTTGATCAAATCTTGATCATGATTCCCAAAGCAGGGCTCAAAAAGTCTCAAGATGCAAAAGTTTCCATATTTGGACAGTTGAAAAAGTCAACTGTAACTTGACCAAGGCATAACTTCCACATGGATTATCAAAAAAATTCCATCCAAAGCCCATTTTGAAGAGAAAGACATTTCCTACAACTCCTCTTCACACTTCAAGTCCAAGAAATGCTCTCACAAAAAGTTATCAATTTCAACATTATAGGTCATTTTCAAAAGTCAACAAAAAGGGACTTTACGTCAAAGGCAATAACTTGATATTGGTAAATCAAAATGACATGGGACCAAAGGCATTGGTTAGAGGACTTCAAGACCTTTCCAAAATGTCCAAGAACATGATCAAAGCTTAAAAATTGAGCAAGATATGCCTTGTGGAAGTTGGGAAATGTTTGGGCATTTTGAAAAGTCAACTTTGCTTCAAATGCCTTAAAATTGCTAATGGGCCACATTTTCTTCCAAGATTCATCATCCAAAGCATATTCACGACCATTTGGCCCAAGGAGAGTTATTTCATCATTTTTTATTATTTATTTGAATTTTTAATCACAATTAATTCATTTAATTAAATAAAATATGGGAAAAATACTCATCCATGCTTTTCAAATCTTTTTATGCATAGAATACCTTCAAGATTTAGTGCACTATCTGATATGGAAAGAATCAAGGTGATTTGGACATGATTGGTATCAAAATACATGGAAAAAGATTGAAAAAATATGCCATTAAAATCCAATATTTGATTCATGATTGCATTGATCTCTTGACTCAAATCTCAACCCTAATCCATCCCATACTTATACTGATCAAAACCTAATGCACAGAGACCTCCAAGCTGCGCCCAAAAACTCTTATGCACTTTGCACTTTTTCAAGAAAACTTCAAAACTGAAAACACCATTCCAAAGCGTTTCAAGGCAGAATAATTATCCCATTGCATTCCTGAGGCTTCAAGGAACGTTTCTGGATCAAAACCATTGTCCCTAACGCAAGGAATCGGTAGAACGACCTTGTCCCGTTCATAATTTTTCTCATATTCATGTATCATAATTCATGCATTGTTTGCAATTTTTAATGTTTGGTTTATATTAAGTTACTCATTCTGAAGCTAACCATGTATTTTAATTGAGTTTTTGTGCATCATACGCGAATTCACCATTGAAGCTCGCTAGGGTTTCTCAAGTTTCAAATTGGGCATTTGCATATACTGTAAAATCAAGGCACCCCAGTACCATGGCTAGAATCAGGATGCTTCGACGAATTTAATACACTAATCGCGCCTAATTTATATAGCCATACGGGCTATTCGCTATTTTTGAAAAGACTACATTTTGGGGGGGTTTAAAACCCTCGCTACTTCTTTTTTGTTTCAGGGACAACGAAGAAGAAGATCATGTGGCAAGCTATGACTGGACAATTTGAATTCAGCGCGCGTTTTTTTGTTTCTAGGCCACTAATGCTAATTTTCTCTTATATTATTCATTTGTTATTTTAGGTACAACGCGCGTTAATGGTTCAGTTGGTGGAGGATAACATTGGTAAGCCTTGGGACCTGGGTTTGAATCCCAGGTCCCCCTTCTTTATTCCATATTATTTTTCTAACCATGTTCCTATGTAGCTCGCTTCCAGAGGTTCAACGTACACTCAATGTCCAAGCGTGCCACATGGCCACTAAGATCAAATCAAAAGCCAGGATTCAAGGTCTATGGAATGTCTCAGTCAAACATGCCACACGCTTCCAGGAAAAGTCAAAACGGCCAGGGTTTCAATGGGCCAGAATTGCTGAATCATACCTCCAGTTTGGGGACAACACCCCCTTTGGTTTGCTCTCTTCCATTTTTTCTTTGTTTTGTTTAATTTTAATATAATTCTTCAAATTAATATTTTCACAAAAACATAAAAAATATGAAAAAAATCAGAAAGTCACAAAATAAAATATATTTTATTTAAATGCTATTTTGTAAATAAATGTTATCAATTAATTTAGTTTTTAAATTCTAGGATTAATTTTAATATTTTCTTAATAAACTTAAAAAATGTAGAATTAGGGTTTTGATTATTTTTATCCTTTTGCCTTTTTCACCATATTAATTATTGATTATTATTTTTGTAAATAAAATTGAATTAATTAATTAGGTTAACTTTAGGTTTAACTTTCACATTTTCTTAATAAATAAAAATAGTTAGAATTAGGGTTAATTAATTTTTTTTTTTAATTTCATTTAATTCTCTCATTAAAATCAATAAATACGAAAAACTCAAAAAAATAATTTCCTTTCTCATTTAACCTTATTAATTTCATAATTATAATTTAATTTCCCTAAAAGGGTCCAACGCCCTCGCATTCCCGATTTTAAGTCTCTTCGCGTTTTTATTTTCTTTCTTTATAAATATTCATGTAATTCTCCCAAAGCCATGTAATAGACTAATTAGGTATTTATCTTTCTGTTTTATTTTATTTCAAATCGGGTCCTGGATTAAATTTGGCGATGTGGACCCGCGCCTTTGTAATAGCGTAGGACTTTTAATTCCGCACTTTTTAACTGTTAATAAATTTGCATGCAAGAATGAATGTCAAAATAAAAGCAACGCGTAGGTCACCAATCCATGAACAAGACAAAAATAAATGAACATGACACACAAATCACACACCACCCCTAGGGTACGCCTCACTGTTGCCTTGCCCCTCGAAAGGTGATCGTCGAGTAGAGGACGTTTTAGTAAGTCCTCATGATCCAGGAACCTGGCATGAGGGTAGCTTCTAAGGTGTCTTCCTATTGCTCCGATGATCATCATGTCCCGAACCCTCGAATTGACCCGAAGACCTCCAACGGTGGTGCTACCTACCTCTCAATGGTGGGATGGCACTACTTTAAGGACATTTACACAGACGAATTTCTTAGGGTAGGTAGACGACTCTAGATACTTGCTCTAATTTCAAAACAAATCAAAAATACTTTTCACACCGACACCTTTTCAAAAAGCTTTCGAAAGCAACTTTTCAAACACTCTTGAGGACTGATACAAGAGTCGAACTGGAATTTTCAAAGAAACTTTTTAAAACCCACAGTTGAAAAGCAAACAAACAATTTTGAAAACACAATGAGCAAGTATCTAAGAGCCCATGGATAACCATGGATAGAAAGGGTGCTAACACCTTCCCTTTCTATAAATCTACCTCCCAAATCGAGAGCGATCTCTATAAGGAATTTTTCTGTGCTTTTGTCCTTTCCATTTGGAGAAAATAAAAGACGGTGGTGACTCTTGCTTCCGCGACATTTCGCGATCCAGCGTTAAACAGTCAGTTCCAGATCCACCGATCACAGAACTGGCGACTCTGCTGGGGATCATTTTAAAAGTGAGGTGTACCTTAGGACTAAGATCACTTGTGTTTTCAATTGTCTGAATTGTTTGCTTTAAATTGTGGGCCTGTTTTGGGAGTTCTATAGATCCTAACCCGGATCTGGGGGATACCTTCTTAGAAAGTAGCAACAAGGCTGTGAGGGAACTGTGCGGGGTATACCGACATGGTTGAAGCAGTCTGCTACATTGATGTGACACTTTGGTGAGTACCGGTAACCCTTGAGTCCAGTCAAGGAGAGTACGGGGCCGCCGCGTGGTGTCGTGAAGCATCAACTGACCTTAGGAACCTTAATTGAACCATCTTGGCCTCTTTAGGGTAGTGAGATAACTGACTTTGGTGCAGTCCGAGGTTGGTTGATACTCGATACTACACTCAATTGAGGGTTGCTTTCCTGGAATATTTCGGTCGCCAGTTCAGTGGCCAAATCGAAACGATGAACAATGAAAGCAATCCAGTGATATTGGGACCCTTAGAACCCGGTTACTTTAATAAGACAAGTTTGAGCCCACCAACTTCAAGAGGGTAATACCCAGACCCCATGCTGGCCTAAACTCTAAGGGCTTGTCTTGTGTGACTTGTGTGCCCTACATGTGTGCCTTTGTAAATATCTGTGGTGTGTTTAATCATAGCATCATGACATCATCCAGCATCACATGCATTGACTAATCATTTCAGGGGTTCGAATCTTCATCTTTGTTCTTGTTTTGTAGGACATGGAAACTGTTCGCAGAAAGACAATTCAGATCAGCCTTGTAAGGATCCCCCCTCAGCTTAAGGAACTTATATCCAGGATTCCCGAGAGCTCTTCATTCAGTGAAAGACATGGAAGACTCATCAGCTTGGTCAATACCAACATTGAGGAAGATATGATAAAAGTCCTGTTCCAGTTCTTTGACCCTCTGCATCACTGTTTCACCTTCTTGGATTATCAGCTGGTACCTACATTGGAGGAGTTCTCCCGGCTCCTGAAGATCCCTATCCTTGATCAACTACCCTACAACGGTACAGAAAAGGAACCCAAGCTTGAAGAGATTGCTAAAGCCTTACACCTATAATCATCTGACCTCAAGGGACATTGGGAAGTTAGAAGTGGTATCAAAGGATTATTAGCCAGGTTTCTGTTTGAAAAGGCCCATGAATGTTGGAACTCCCTTGACTTACAAGCTTTTGAAGAAGTTGTGGCCCTCCTTGTCTATGGTTTGGTGTTATTCCCCAACCCAGATCAGCTTATAGATATCAGTGCTGTCTAGATCTTTATGTCCAGGAATCCTATACCTACGTTGCTGGGGGACATCCTTCACTCATGTTACACTCGAACCATGAGAAAAAAAGGTGTCCTTATGTGTTGCACTCCTCTCCTGGGAAGGTGGTTTATTTCGCACCTTCCACAACCAGCTTTGAAAAATGAGCGGGGTTTGAGATGGTCACAACGGTTGATGACCCTTACACATGCAGATATACATTGGTGCCCTCGGTCCAGAGAGGATGTCACTATCATTGATCGTTGCGGGGAGTACCCTAATGTTCCTTTACTTGGAATCAGAGGAGGTATTACTTACAACCCATGCCTGGCTTGGAGACAATTTGGTTATGCTCGGAGGGATGGACCTCATGACATGTTTATTCCTGACATAGTTTTTGACTTCGACAACGATGCACAAGGACTTCGCCAGAGATTTATCAGAGCTTGGGGGATGCCAAGTAGGATAGATAGTAAGACACTGGGGCACAGGAACTCCATCCCGTTGGAACCTTATCTCAAGTGGGTACGAGCCCGCTCCCAGAAGTTAGTGATGCCATATCCTAATATGCTCCCTGTAATCAAAGAACCAGTCTTAGAAGGAGAAGTATCCTACACCATTCAGCATCCTGACATGCCCACATCCTGGGAAGAGATGCAGAAGAGCTGGATCCAGCTTAAGGAAGAACGGAATTCTCTTGAGACCAGCCTACATGCTAGTGAAAAGAAGGTCTTGGAGCTCACTCGCCTATTGCACGAAGAGAGGAATCTCAACACCTACATAGCTCCAAAGAGGATGCGTAGTGTCTTTTGGGATTGATTTGCTTTGTAATATGTGCCCATGAGGCTTTGATGTACCAAACAATTGTTTCCTTAATAATAACGTGTGTTCCTTTTTTGTCTACAACAAATTTGAACTTTCGAACCCTTGAATGCATTGCATAAACACATATCATTCATCATGTGCATATCAGGTTTTCTTCTTTTCAGGTTGCTTACTGTTCTTCGCTGTTTATTTCAGCATCATGAATCCTGACTCATCATCAACCGAGATGTCTATCAAGGCTCTTCAGGCGCAGAACGCGCAATTTCAGGAACTGATCATGGGTTTGGCTCAAGGCCAAGAAGAGCTGAAAGCTTTGCTCCTGAAGAAGGAGAAGAAGAAGAAGAAGAGAACTGTTCTTTTTAACTCGGGCCGAAGGTTTGGCAACACTCAGCAGAATGAATAGGCTGGTTCTTCTATAGGCAAGAGCAGTCCCCAAGGGGGAAAAGGTCCTAGTCCAGTAGTCTCTGACAACGAGACTGACTTCAATGAGGAGCAGTATCCTCCGGCTGAAGACCGGTATAAGCAGTTGGAAGACAGACTGAATGCTATGGAGATCCAACAAGTGCCTGGGCTGGATTTCGGAGACTTGGGTTTGTCTACTGGTGTGATTATTACTCATAAATTCAAAGCACCATCTTTCACCAAGTATGACGGGGCGTCTTGTCCCAAGCTTCATCTCAGATCGTATGTGCGGAAGATTCAGTCGTACACAGCGGACAAGAACTTGTGGATCCACTTCTTCCAGGAGAGTCTTTCAGGGAGTCATCTCGAATGGTTCTATCAGCTGGATGGGACCAAGGTTCGTAACTGGGAGGAGTTGGCTACTGCCTTTTACAAGCAGTATCAATATAATGCCGACCTTGCCCCTACACGTACCCAACTCCAGGGTATGTCGCTAGGGTCAAGCGAAGGTTTCAAAGAGTATGCACAGAAGTGGAGGGATCTGGCTGGCAGGGTGCAGCCTCCGTTAACTGACCGGGAGTTGGTAGACATGTTCTTGGGGACCCTATCTGGGCCATTTTTCAATCATCTTATTGGTAACTCATCTGCAGGGTTTACTGATCTTATTCTGACTGGAGAGAGAATAGAGGATGGGATGAAGTCTGGTAAAATTCAGAAGGGTGCATCTGCAAGCCCTGAGAAAAAGCCCTTCAAGAAAGAGGCCAGTGCTGTATATGGGTCTAGAAGACAAGAGAAACCTGAGCGCCGCCAATCTATCAACGCGATAATGATTGCTAAACCTGCTGCCGCTCCTCGGCAAACCAATCCTCAAAGGGCTGAAAGACCCAGAAGAGAGTTTACCCGGCTAAGTATGACTCTATCACAAATCTTGCCGCAGTTGCTGTCCACCAACCTAGTGACTGTTAGAGAGGCCCCGAAGGTTGTGAATACGGCTTCCCCCAAGTACAATCCAAATGCTCGCTGTGCTTATCACTCCGATAGCCCGGGGCATTCTACTGATGACTGCTGGGCCCTGAAGAACAAGCTGCAGGACCTTATTGATGCGAAGGAGGTACAGTTTGAGGCATCTGAGAAGCCTAATGTAGTGACAGCTCCCCTGTCTGCTCATGGGGTGAATGCTATCAGGGATGATGACGAGGTGGAAGAATCTGAGTTTGACAGCTGGATTTATCCGACGGCCGGCAGTGGACCTAGCAATTGGATTGCAAAAGACAACCTACCTGTTACTTTTGTTGAACAGTAATGAATTCCTTTGTTTTTGTTATTTGTAATAAACAATGAATTAAGACTTTATGGCCCGGTGTCTTACCCGGGGCACCGTGGCTTCATTTGGTGAGGGCATATAAATTGTCATTTCATATATCATGAATAAAAATCTTGGACGTTTTCTCGCATTTCAAATCTTATGCTCCTTTTCTTTCTTTCCTTTCTTTATATATTACAAAACAGCTGTATTTACACACACTCACTCATACAGGTTTCAATCCACTCTGGATCTCACTGGTAACGACTCTGCTACTGCCAGTTATGACTTCAAAAATCCGATCAACTTAGCCGAAGACGAAGGTGAAGATGATTGCGAAGTGCCTGGCGAGCTTGCAAGACTGTTACTTCAGGAAGAGGGGGCAATTCAACCACATGAAGAGCCAGTGGAAACAATAAATCTGGGTACTGATACAGACAGAAAGGAGGTAAAGATTGGTGCCAACCTAGAGCTCAGCGTGAAGCAACGGTTGACTCAGATGCTACATGATTATGTGGAGATCTTTGCATGGTCCTACGAAGACATGCCCGGGTTGGATACTGACATTGTGGTCCATCACTTGCCTACCAAGGAAGACTGCCCTCCGGTTAAGCAAAAGGTCCGTCGTATGCGTCCAGAGATGTCTGAGAAGATCAAGGTCGAGGTTATGAAACAATTTGATGCTGGGTTCCTTGCAGTGACTTCTTACCCTCAGTGGGTTGCTAATGTGGTGCCGGTACCAAAGAAGGATGGAAAGGTCAGGATGTGTGTCGACTATAGGGATCTGAACAGGGCCAGCCCCAAGGATGACTTCCCCCTACCTCACATTGATGTCCTGGTTGACAATACGGCTCAGCACAAAGTGTTCTCCTTCATGGACGGTTTTTCAGGTTATAATCAGATTAAGATGGCTCCTGAAGACATGGAAAAGACTACATTTGTTACTCAATGGGGCACCTTCTGCTACAAGGTTATGCCTTTTGGACTGAAAAATGCTGGGGCAACCTACCAACGTGCCATGGTTGCTTTATTTCATGACATGATCCATCATGAGATAGAAGTGTATGTTGACGACATGATCGCAAGGTCCCAGACTGAGGAAGAACCCCTTGATCATCTGCAGAAATTGTTTGACCGTTTGAAACTGTACAAGCTGAGGTTGAACCCGAACAAGTGCACCTTCGGGGTCAGATCTGGAAAGTTGCTAGGCTTCGTTGTAAGTGACAAGGGTATTCAACTGGACCCTGCCAAGGTCAAGGCTATTCAAGAGATGCCAGTTCCTAAGACAGAGAAAGAGGTCAGAGGCTTTCTAGGATGCCTGAATTACATTGCCCGATTCATCTCACATCTGACTGCCACCTGTGAGCCAATCTTCAAGCTGCTGAAGAAAGATCAGGTAGTACGTTGGAATGATGAATGTCAGGCCGCTTTTGACAGAATCAAAGAGTATCTCCAAGAACCACCTATCCTTATGCCACCGGTTGAAGGGAGACCTCTGATATTATACCTGACCGTTCTTGACAACTCAATGGGGTGTGTGCTGGGGCAGCATGACGAGTCTGGCCGAAAAGAGCATGCCATTTATTACCTTAGCAAAAAGTTTACCGACTGTGAGACCCGATACTCACTGCTTGAGAAAACTTGTTGCGCTTTGGTATGGGCTGCTCGCCGGCTGAGACAGTATATGCTGACTCACACTACCTTGTTGATCTCAAAGATGGATCCTATAAAGTACATATTTGAAAATCCTGCTTTGTCTGGGAGAATAGCAAGATGGAAAATGATCTTGACGGAATATGACATCCAGTACACAACTCAGAAAGCCATCAAAGGGAGTGTATTGGCAGACCACTTGGCACACCAGGCAGTAGACGACTATCAGTCAATGAACTTCGAGTTTCCAGACGAGAGCATCATGATTGTGACTGATTGTTAAGTACCTGGACCGGATGAAGGACCTGAGGAAGGATCCCGATGGTATATGCACTTTGACGGAGCCTCCAATGCTTTGGGTAACGGTATCGGCGCTGTAATCATATCCCCCCAAGGCACTCATACTCCACTCACTGCCCGGCTATGTTTCAACTGCACCAACAACATGGCGGAGTATGAGGCATGCATCATGGGTCTCCAAGCCGCGATCGACTTAAGGATCAAGTTTCTGAGTGTCTTCGGAGATTCTGCTCTCGTGATCAATCAGATCAAAGGGGAGTGGGATACGAAACAT
Source organism: Vicia faba (assembly GCA_948472305.1). Taxonomy (NCBI): domain Eukaryota; kingdom Viridiplantae; phylum Streptophyta; class Magnoliopsida; order Fabales; family Fabaceae; genus Vicia; species Vicia faba. Next base: position 1,149,358,014 of record OX451738.1, on the reverse strand, counting down.
CCGAATCTTATTCCTTACAGAGAATGTGTGTTGACCTTGATCCCCCACTTCACAAAGATAACCTTTGAACATTTCCCGAGAGAGGAGAATCAGCTGGCGGATGCGTTAGCTACGATGTCTTCTATGTTCAAGGTCAAATGGGATAATGAGGCTCCCCGGATCATCATCTGGAAACTGGACGAACCGGCATACTGTTGTGGTCTTGAGACTGAATTGGTGACTGAGAAGCCCTGGTACCATGAGGTGAAGAGATATTTGGAAGCTCAGGAATACCCTGAAGGTGCATCTGTCAATGATAAGAAATTTCTGAGAAGGTTCGCAGCGAAGTTCTTCCTTAGCAACGACATCCTGTATAAGCGAAACCATGATTCGACGTTACTGCGTTGTGTGGACAAGACAGAAGCTGAAAGGATCATGGAAGAGCTACATGAAGGGACCTTCGGAACACATTCCCGTGGACACACTATGGCAAAGAAAATCCTTCGGGCAGGGTATTTCAGGTCCACAATGGAAGCTGACTGCTATCAACATTCACGGACATGCCATAAATGCCAGATCTATGCAGACAAGGTGCATGTTCCTCCAGTTCCTCTAAATGTTCTGACTGCGCCTTGGCCGTTTGCAATGTGGGGCATAGATATGATCGGTGAGATTAAACCTACGACATCCAAAGGACATCGCTTCATCCTGGTAGCGATTGATTACTTCACGAAGTGGGTTGAAGCAGCTTCCTACGCTACGGTAACTAAGACTGTTGTGGCACGGTTCATTCGGCATAATCTGATCTGTCGATACGGTGTCCCAGAAAGAATCATTACAGACAACGGTACCAATCTTAATAACAAAATGATCACTGAGCTCTGCGAGCAGTTTAAGATACAGCACCACAACTCTTCTCCCTACAGACCGAAGATGAATGGGGCTGTAGAAGCAGCAAATAAGAACATTAAGAAAATCGTGCAGAAGATGACAGTGACTTACAAAGATTGGCACGAGATGTTACCGTTCGCTCTACATGGGTACCGTACCTCAACCAGGACGTCAACCGGGGCAACTCCTTTCTCCTTGGTCTACGGTATGGAGGCAGTCTTACCGATCGAAGTGCAAATACCCTCTCTCCGGATAATGAAGGATGCAGATCTGAACGAAGATGATTGGATCCAGACACGACTTGATCAGCTAAACCTTATTGACGAAAAGAGACTTGCAGCTATCTGTCATGGTCAGACGTAACAGAAACGAATGATCAGGGCATTTAACAAAAAGGTCAGACCACAAGAGTATCAAGTTGGGGATCTGGTAATCAAGCGAATCATCCTTCCTCAGAGTGATCCAAGGGGCAAATGGACCCCTACGTACGAAGGGCCATTTGTGGTTAAACATGTGTTCTCAGGAGGAGCCATGATTCTAACCAACATGGACGGTGACGACCTTCCTCACCCCACCAATGCATACATAGTAAAAAGATACTACGCATAATAAAGACCCGCTAGGTTGACATACCTAGGCAAAAATTAGGGCTTCCCGATGAACCAAAAGGGTTCGGGCAAAATGAAGGGATGAAATAAAAAAAAATCTGTACACCCGGCAAGTCGAAAACCTGAAAAGGTGGCTTGGGCAAAAATGGGTATCCCGGTGGACTGAAAACCCGAAAGGGCGGTCCAAGAAAAAGTTAGGGATGAAAGCGTAATACTATGTCTCATTGGATCACTCTGCATCCAGAATCCGGTATCTACATCAAGTTCAGACGGCATTGATCAATCAGATTCATCTTCAACTAAGGTCATCAAGTGATGAGACGCTCGGGGATATAAAGGCGATAGCAGAGTTGGAACCCAGTGGGATCATTCATTTCACACAACTGTTTTATTTTCTTTTGTACAAATTTGTATAAACTCTTTTGTTCGGCGGCGTTCTCTTACTGGGACGTCATCCTCTTGTACACAAACGCCTATTTTACAGGCCAAATTCAAAAATCAATACAAAATCACTTTTTAATTAAAATTGCCAATTGTTTTTCTCTTCTGTTTTGTTTTGCGAAGAATGTCCAAGGTTCAATTTGTGATATATGCATTGACAATAATTTGCTAACTCATGAATATTTGCATACGAAACAAAGGATTAATTACAGGTAACATTAGAAACAGGGGCAATAAAGAGTTGTCTAAGCAATCTAATTGTTCCGTCCACTAAGGTATCAAGGTAGGTTCAGCTGAAGAACATAACCAGTATATCTTAATTCCCCAGAGAGTGAGCCGGCAAGTCAGTGCACTCTCCCCAAGCAATGCTATTATCAACCTTAGGGAAGTTGGGTATCCTCCAGCAGATCTCAACATTCCCCAGCGCGAGATATGAATATTCTTAACGAGCATCCCCGGCAGTCTTGGTCTAAAGATTGTTCCCCGGCGGTATATCAAACATTCAATGGAGTCACTTCCCCAGTACATCTCAAAAATTTCCCCAGGAGAGTCCAGTCCAAAAGTTTCCCCAGGAAAGTGGAACCCATCTCCCCAGCAGGTCTTAAAGCTTATCCCCAGTAGATTCTGGAAGCTTGTCATCCGCATAGTACGAACGCTCCCTCGGCTTTATTCAAAGTTTATTTCCCCACCAGGATATAAGTGGGTTATCCTCAGCCAATTGCCACGGAGAGATCGTCCCCGGCGAAGTCTTCCTATCCCCAGCGGAGTTCATCAGATCTCCCAACATGACTTACCAATGGAATCCCCAGCGGAGTTATCATCAACCTCAGCGAAGTATTCCTCTCCCCACAGAGCATTCCCCGCAGAGTAATCTATTCGCCAAGTTTGTTCCCCAACGGAGTCATCTTCTTCTACCGGTATTCTTGCAAACATCACCCCCAGCGGAAACAGAGCTCTACTCTTCCATATCAGCCCAGGATTCAACTTCCCGGCACCCGTCAAGGATTTAATTTCCTAGACGAAAATACATTCATAAACATCACATTTTCATACATTATAGCATGCATATACGCATCATATCTTACAAATCTCATTTATGTTGAGAACATCATCGCTTGATTCATGTCACGCCTTGCATATGACTGACCTTTACCTTTCAGGAAAGATCCAGTCAAGTTCTCAGCTATATTTCAAGGCCTTCTCTGGTTCAGTCAGATCGACCCTAAGATCTCCCTGTTTCTTATCCAGTTGAAGATTTCAAGACCTAAACCGGTTCAGTTAAATCGACCCTAAGATTTTTCTGTTTCTTATCCAGTCAAAGGCCTTCTCTAGTTCAGTCAGATCGACCCTAAGATCTCCCTGTTTCTTATCCAGTTGAAGATTTCAAGACCTAGACCGGTTCAGTTAAATCGACCCTAAGATTTTTCTGTTTCTTATCCAGTCAAAGGCGTTCTCTGGTTCAGTCAGATCGACCCTAAGATCTCCCTATTTCTTATCCAGTTGAAGATTTCAAGACCTAGACCGGTTCAGTTAAATCGACCCTAAGATTTTTCTGTTTCTTATCCATTCAAAGGCCTTCTCTGGTTCAGTCAGATCGACCCTAAGATCTCCCTGTTTCTTATCCAGTTGAAGATTTCAAGACCTAGACCGGTTCAGTTAAATCGACCCTAAGATTTTTCTGTTTCTTATCCAGTCAGAGGCCTTCTCTGGTTCAGTCAGATCGACCCTAAGATCTCCCTGTTTCTTATCCAGTTGAAGATTTCAAGACCTAGACCGGTTCAGTTAAATCGACCCTAAGATTTTTTTGTTTCTTATCCAGTCAAAGGCCTTCTCTGGTTCAGTCAGATCGACCCTAAGATCTCCCTGTTTCTTATCCAGTTGAAGATTTCAAGACCTAGACCGGTTCAGTTAAATCGACCCTAAGATTTTTCTGTTTCTTATCCAGTCAAAGGCCTTCTCTAGTCCAGTTAAATCGATCCCTAAAAGATTTTCCTAATAAATACTCAGTAGAAGATATCCAAGATTCTCTCAGCGTTACTGTTGAGGTTGAAGTCACCCAAGATTCTCTCAACATTCCTGTTGAAGTAGCAATCGCCCCAAGATTCTCTCAGCGTCCCTGTTGAGGTAGTAATCGTCCAAGGTTCTCTCACCGTCCCGTTGAGGTAGTAACCATCCCTGGTTCATTCATCACCGTTTGAAGCTCCAGATCCAACTCCTGTAACCAGTCAGGGCGCATCTATACAAAGAGTTTGAAGACCAGCTCCTGTAACAGGCCAGGTAATCACTTTCTTTTTCAGGTACGCAAGTTCTCGCTAAGGAATCTCTTACGCGATCGACACCCAGATGGCATCTATAAGCCCATCCGCCTTCCGTCACCTCTTAGCATGGCATCTATAAGCCCATCATCCGATCCATCAATCTCCAAATGGCATCTATAAGCCCATTCCCTCCATCACACTACTATGTGAGCGCAAATTTCTGGGCACTCTAGTGTTCAATCATCTTCCACCTTCGGATTACGAAAGGAACGTCAGCCAATCTGCATCCTCAGGTTTAAGAAGATTGAACAGGGGCAACTGTTGTACCCCAAAATTTTCCCTCCCATATTCTTCAATATTTGCCAAGTTAAAGCTTCAAAATCTCCCCAAGGGTTGCACAGTGCAAGGGCCTCCTAACAGTCAAAATCTAGGGTTTTGGTTCTGACAAAGAAAATGAAGTTTCCAAGGGTCTAATCAAGTCCCATTTGCCTACAAACTTGGTCAAGCATCTTCATGCCAAGTTTCAAGACTTACAACACAAAATTGCACAGTCAAAAACCCTAATTGCTCAGCAGTCAACTGTAGGGGCAAAATGGTCATTTGACAGTCAAAAGTTCAAATTTTTGGTCAACATCTTATTTTGAAGCCACAAACATCATTTGATCAAATCTTGATCATGATTCCCAAAGCAGGGCTCAAAAAGTCTCAAGATGCAAAAGTTTCCATATTTGGATAGTTGAAAAAGTCAACTGTAACTTGACCAAGGCATAACTTCCACATGGATTATCAGAAAAATTCCATCCAAATCCCATTTTGAAGAGAAAGAAATTTCCTACAACTCCTCTTCACACTTCAAGTCCATGAAATGCTCTCACAAAAAGTTATCAATTTCAACATTATAGGTCATTTTCAAAAGTCAACAAAAAGGGACTTTAAGTCAAAGGACATAACTTGAGATTGGTAAATCAAAATGACATGGGACCAAAGGCATTGGTTAGAGGACTTCAAGAACTTTCCAAAATGTCCAAGAACATGATCAAAGCTTAAAATTTGAGCAAGATATGCCTTGTGGAAGTTGGGAAATGTTTGGGCATTTTGAAAAGTCAACTTTGCTTCAATAGCCTTAAAATTGCTAATGGGCCACATTTTCTTCCAAGATTCATCATCCAAAGCATATGCACGACCATTTGGCCCAAGGGGAGTTATTTCATCATTTTTTATTATTTATTTGAATTTTTAATCACAATTAATTCATTTAATTAAATAAAATATGGGAAAAATACTCATCCATGCTTTTCAAATCTTTTTATGCATAGAATACCTTCAAGATTTCGTGCACTATCTGATATGGAAAGAATCAAGGTGATTTGGACATGATTGGTATCAAAATACATGGAAAAAGATTGAAAAAATATGCCATTAAAATCCAATATTTTATTCATGATTGCATTGATCTCTTGACTCAAATCTCAACCCTAATCCATCCCATACTTATACTGATCAAAACCTAATGCACAGAGACCTCCAAGTTGCGCCCAAAAACTCTTATGCACTTTGCACTTTTTCAAGAAAACTTCAAAACTGAAAACACCATTCCAAAGCGTTTCAAGGCAGAATAATTATCCCATTGCATTCCTGAGGCTTCAAGGAACGTTTCTGGATCAAAACCATTGTCCCTAACGCAAGGAATCGGTAGAACGACCTTGTCCCGTTCATAATTTTTCTCATATTCATGTATCATAATTCATGCATTGTTTGCAATTTTTAATGTTTGGTTTATATTAAGTTACTCATTCTGAAGCTAACCATGTATTTTAATTGAGTTTTTGTGCATCATACGCGAATTCACCATTGAAGCTCGCTAGGGTTTCTCAAGTTTCAAATTGGGCGTTTGCATATACTGTAAAATCAAGGCACCCCAGTACCATGGCTAGAATCAGGATGCTTGGACGAATTTAATACACTAATCGCGCCTAATTTATATAGCCATACGGGTTATTCGCTATTTTTGAAAAGACTGCATTTTGGGGGGGTTTAAAACCCCCGCTACTTCTTTTTTGTTTCAGGGACAACGAAGAAGAAGATCATGTGGCAAGCTATAACTGGACAATTTGAATTCAGCGCGCGTTTTTTTGTTTCTAGGCCACTAATGCTAATTTTCTCTTATATTATTCATTTGTTATTTTAGGTACAACGCGCGTTAATGGTTCAGTTGGTGGAGGATAACATTGGTAAGCCTTGGGACCTGGGTTCGAATCCCAGGTCCCCCTTCTTTATTCCATATTATTTTTCTAACCATGTTCCTATGTAGCTCGCTTCCAGAGGTTCAACGTACACTCAATGTCCAAGCGTGCCACATGGCCACTAAGATCAAATCAAAAGCCAGGATTCAAGGTCTATGGAATGTCTCAGTCAAACATGCCACACGCTTCCAGGAAAAGTCAAAAGGGCCAGGGTTTCAATGGGCCAGAATTGCTAAATCATACCTCCAGTTTGGGGACAACACCCCCTTTGGTTTGATCTCTTCCATTTTTTCTTTGTTTTGTTTAATTTTAATATAATTCTTCAAATTAATATTTTCACAAAAACATAAAAAATATGAAAAAAATCAGAAAGTCACAAAATAAAATATATTTTATTTAAATGCTATTTTGTAAATAAATGTTATCAATTAATTTAGTTTTTAAATTCTAGGATTAATTTTAATATTTTCTTAATAAACTTAAAAAATGTAGAATTAGGGTTTTGATTATTTTTATCCTTTTGCCTTTTTCACCATATTAATTATTAATTATTATTTTTGTAAATAAAATTGAATTAATTAATTAGGTTAACTTTAGGTTTAACTTTCACATTTTCTTAATAAATAAAAATAGTTAGAATTAGGGTTAATTAAATTTTTTTTAATTTCATTTAATTCTCTCATTAAAATCAATAAATACGAAAAACTCAAAAAAATAATTTCCTTTCTCATTTAACCTAATTAATTTCATAATTATAATTTAATTTCCCTAAAAGGGTCCAACGCCCTCGCATTCCCGATTTTAAGGCTCTTCGCGTTTTTATTTTCTTTCTTTATAAATATTCATGTAATTCTCCCAAAGCCATGTAATAGACTAATTAGGTATTTATCTTTCTGTTTTATTTTATTTCAAATCGGGTCCTGGATTAAATTTGGCGATGTGGACCCGCGCCTTTGTAATAGCGTAGGACTTTTAATTCCGCACTTTTTAACTGTTAATAAATTTGCATGCAAGAATGAATGTCAAAATAAAAGCAACGCGTAGGTCACCAATCCATGAACAAGACAAAAATAAATGAACATGACACACAAATCACACACCACCCCTAGGGTACGCCTCACTGTTGCCTTGCCCCTCGAAAGGTGATCGTCGAGTAGAGGACGTTTTAGTAAGTCCTCATGATCCAGGAACCTGGCATGAGGGTATCTTCTAAGGTGTCTTCTTATTGCTCCGGTGATCATCATGTCCCGAACCCTCGAATTGACCCGAAGACCTCCAACGGTGGTGCTACCTACCTCTCAATGGTGGGATGGCACTACTTTAAGGACATTTACACAGACGAATTCCTTAGGGTAGGTAGACGACTCTAGATACTTGCTCTAATTTCAAAACAAATAAAAAATACTTTTCACACCGACACCTTTTCAAAAAGCTTTCGAAAGCAACTTTTCAAACACTCTTGAGGACTGATACAAGAGTCGAACTGGAATTTTCAAAGAAACTTTTTAAAACCCACAGTTGAAAAGCAAACAAACAATTTTGAAAACACAATGAGCAAGTATCTAAGAGCCCATGGATAACCATGGATAGAAAGGGTGCTAACACCTTCCCTTTCTATAAATCTACCTCCCGAACCGAGAGCGATCTCTATAAGGAATTTTTCTGTGCTTTTGTCCTTTCCATTTGGAGAAAATAAAAGACGGTGGCGACTCTTGCTTCCGCGACATTTCGCGATCCAGCGTTAAACAGTCAGTTCCAGATTCACCGATCACAGATGGCATCTTTAAGCCCATCTCCGACGACTCTCTGTCATCTTCTCCAAATGGAATCTGTAAGCCCATTCCCGACATCGTCAACCATCAGTGTTATGTCATGCGATTGCAAATTTCTGGGCACTCTAGTGTTCAATCATCTTCCACCTTCAGATTATGAAAGGTAGACAAGTCAATCTACATCTTCAGGTTTAAGAAGATTGAACAGGGGAAGCTATTGTACCCCAAAATTTGCCCTCTCATGTTTTCCAAGGTCTTCCCTTACATGGTTGGTAAAAAATACTTGCCTAAAGAAAATAAAGTTTTTTGAAGATGAACAAAGTGTCTTTGAATTGGCATCTGGGAAAAGTCTTCGATTGGGTATCCAAAATCCTTCGATACAGGCTTGACTCACCAATCTTCGATTAGGAATTTGGCACTCTTTGATCGGGCTTTGATTAGTAAGCTTCAATTAGGTGTTTGGAACCCTTCAATCAAGCTTTGGTCTGCAAGTCTTCGATTGAACACTGTACCCCTTTCGATCAAGTCAATTTCATAATGCTTCGACTATGCATTAACTACTTCAGGCCTGCCTTTGATTCACGAGGCAAGAATCTCCTACAAGTTTGTTTCGATTCACAAAAGCAAAGGCCCCTCAATTTGCCAGCACACCAGGTAAGAGGCCGATTCAAAGAACATGTAAGTGACTCATTAGAAGAACATGTAAAGGTCCATTCGAAGAATCATTCAAAGGGTCCATTTGAAGAACATGTAAAGGTCCATTCAAAGAAGCATTCAAAAGGTCCATTCGAAGAAGCATTCAAAAGGTCCATTCAAAGAAGCATTCAGGAGGCCCATTCGAAGGGTACATAAGAAGTCCATTCGAAGGACCCATTCGAAGGGTACATAAGAAGTCCATTCGAAGGAGGAAACTTAAGGCCAATCGAAGAGCATGGCCTGAAGGCATTCAAAACTCAAAGGTGTCCAGGTTCATTCAAGATTCCAAAGAGACATGAATATTTCAAAAAGGAAATATTTTAATATGTCTGATTCTTGTCTCATGGCTTTAAAGGCCTAGTTAAATGACCGTACCTTTAAATTTTCATGCACCCTCACACTCTTATAAATACGAGGCCAAGGATACATTACAGAGAGACGGAAAAAAGAGAACAATTCCAGGGGGACAGACGGACACACATATACTGCCACATAAAAAAACGTAGCCTGCCCCACGAAGTTCTAGAAAGTAGCATCCAATTCCAAAGTTGTCAAAACTCCACACCTTTGCAGGCACTTTCTGTCCAGATTAACACTTTCATCGTGTTCTTGGAGTTCACACAGATGCACACTCACTCGCTCCCCAACATCTCCACACCCAAAGTTGCAGATTGAAGCATACCGGCCATAGTTATAATTCTGAAATTCATTTTCTTAATCTAAGCGCATTTATTCCTTCTGATGTGTTTGTGCATGTTTGTAATGAAACATTAGACAGATTACAGTCCTCACAGACCTGTCATTGTTATCGCATGTGAATTTGGTTCCTTCGAATATCATGATTCTTGGTATTGAATGATGAAATAACTTCAGATCCGAATTAGAGAGGGAATCTAAGGACCTGGATTCGACACCCAGGTCTATATTTGTTTTGTTGCTAACACTTGATGCAGATATAGCCTAAACAGATCCAGTGCACGTAGGATCGAAGGACCTGGTTTTTGATACCCAGGTCCTGCGTTTTATTTCGCTAACATATTTTTGCAGATGTAGTTCCTCCACAGGTGATCCTTCAGGCCTTTCCAGCAACACCCTTCATAGAATCGAAAGGCAACCTTCTTCCTCTGAATTGAAGCCCCCCTTTTTTCCCTGTAATTGAAGTTTACCCATATCCTTCCCAAACCCAATCAAAGGAGGCAAGAAATGGTGGAAATCGAAGCTTGCCCCGTAAATTCTCAAGCCCAATCGAAGGCTACTCACACCCATTCCCTAGCTCAATCGACAGAAGGCCAAAGAAGGGTGAATCGAAGGAGTCCATGGAATGGATCGAAGAAGTCTTTTCTCTTCTTCATTTTTACTTTTAACTTGTCTTTCGATTTGGTTGTAATAGCGTAGGACCTCTATTTTCTACATTTTTTACTGCTTTTCATATTAACTGCTAGTAACTAGGCGTGTATGAAAAGACTAATAATCAAACGTTAGCAAACTTAACAAAAAGACAAAAAATAATTGAACATAACACACTTGCACATATACACCTCTAAGGTACGGCCACTTTGGTTGCCTTTAATAAAACAATCATGAGGAAAGAACACTTTAGTAAAGATCCGTAAAATGAAAATATCATAGTCCCTCAATGACCCAACGGTTGTATTTTTGGTAAATGATCTCGTCCCTTAAACGAAATTGCTAAAGCGTCTACATATGTTGCCTTTATGACTGTAAAACGTCCCTTCGATTATCCCTCAACATCCAACGACAAGGCTATCTACTCACTAATAGTAGGATATCATTGTCTAAAGGAAAAGAGGAAAATAATGACCCTTTTCGAGTAACATAGTAGATAGCTGTTAGAAGTTTGCTCAAATAATTTCCACTTACATAGAAAACTACTTTTCAAAAACCATTTCAAAATACTTTGTATACTTTCTCCACTATCCCGAGAAACATTTCAAATTTCGTCGTACTAAGGCGTTTTCAAAACATTTTCAAACACGCAAAGTACAAAGGTATTTCAAAATGAGCAAACCTCTAAGAGCCCGTAGATAACTACGGATGTAAAGGGTGCTAACACCTTTCCTTTCCATAATCTACCCCCCTTACTCATAAAACTCTCGAAAAGGTCTTCTTCTGTTCTTTCCCCCTTTCCTTAATTTGGATAAAAGAAAAGTCGGTGACGACTCTTGCTTACCGCGACATTTTACGAACACTAACACAAAACTAGTATTAAACAATCGGTTCTGCCACCGTATCACAAGAGGAAATACTTAGAAACTAAGGCTCTCTCTTTTTGCAGATTTTAAATAATGGGAGGCTTGTGGAGATTGCTTGGCGCTACTTTATTTTTGTTTAATTATTTTTCCAAATATTATGGACTATATAGATTATGTCACTATTAATGTATTTTTGGTGGTAAAAGTATTGAATGATGATCCTACTCCTACTTTGCTCGTTTATGTATATTAATCCCTTCATACACGTTATGCAAAAGGGAAAGGTGTGCTACATTGTAGTATTCTTCTCCTGTATTATTGGCTTATATCTCACATCTACAAACAAAGTTACACGGTCAAGGATCTAACAAGGAATGAATTATCTTAAAAATTGAGGGCTCTTAGTGCTGATTCTATTTTGTGGTATGCTAGGAAACATAATATAGAGGAGATTGTCTATAGTTGTGGAGATTTCCCCGATGTTCCATTAATTGGGAAAAGAGAAATTCAAGGTGATTGGTGATCCTGCAAGAGCAAACTTAGATATAGGAGAGAGTAGAAAGGGAGAACAAACCCTAAAGTGTGATCTTGATGCATTGAGATTATATGAAATGACGTAGGACCTTAGGGGAAGAAATTGGGGTATAACACATTCCAATACTAGTATGGAAACTGTTATTATAAGTAAACTCAATCAATGACAAGTGGCTATCCCAAGCTCCTCCGTCTTCTAACGCGCGATCCCTCAACAGATCCTCCAAAGATTGGATAGTCCTGCATGATTGATCTTTCGTCTGCGGATGATATGCATAACTCAACCTCAATTTAGTACCAAAAGCGTTTTGAGAACCTTCGTAGAACTTTGACATAAACCTTAGATCTCTTTCTGACACAATATTCGAAGGTATACCGTACAATTTCACAGTCTATTCGATATACATCTTAGCCAACTTCTGCATAGGATGATTGATGTTCACCAGTAAGAAATGAGTCGACTTAGTTAACCTATCCACTATCACCCAAATTGAATCATTTCCCTTAGCAGTCTTCGATAAACCTAACAAAATTCCATGGAAATGCTATCCCATTTCTATTCCAGAATATTCAATAGTTGTATTAGACCCAAAGGCTTCTAATGCTCAATCTTAAACTTCTGACAAGTCAAACAAGCGTAAACAAATTCAACAACTTCCTTTTTCATACTGGCCACAAAAATAACTTCTTCAAGTCCTGATACATCTTCGTAGCACCCGAATGAATACTGAAACCACTTTGATGTACTTCTTTAAGAATAATATTCTTATGTTCTGGCACATCTGAAACACAAACTCTATTTTCAAACCTCATCGCATCATTTTTGTCAGCTAGAAATTCGCCTCCATGACCTTGGTTAATCAGCAACAACCAGTGAATCAAACTAGGATCACGTTTTTGACTTTCTATAATCTCTTTAATAATCACACTAGTCATATTCAACATCCCTAACTTCACACTATTATGAGTCTATTCACACACCAAACTCATGTCTTTGAATTTCTCGATCATTTCCAGCTCACGCACCAAAAGCATCGACATATGCAAGGATTTCCTACTCAAGGCATCTTCTATAATGTTTGTCTTACTTGGATGGTAACTTAATTCAAATTCATAATCTTTCAACAACTCAAGCCATCTTTTCTGCCTCATATTCAATTCCTTCTAATAAAAAAAATACTTCAGACTTTTGTGATCACTAAACACCTCAAATCTAGACCCGAACAAATAATGTCTCCAATTTTTCAAGACATACACCACAACTGCAACTCTAAGTCATGCGTATGATAATTCCTTTCATGAACATTCAGTTGTCTAGAAGCATAAGCAACAACTTGTCCATTCTGCATCAGCACACCACCAAGACCCATCCTCGATGCATCACAATATACCACAAAGGATTCATTTGGATTGGGAAAATAAATACTGGAGCAGTTGTTAACTTCTTCTTCAACTCTACAAAACTTTCTTCGCATGATACATCCCACACATAAGTTTGACCCTTTCGAGTCAATTGAGTTAAAGGTAATGATAAATTAGAAAAAAGCCTTCAATAAACCTGAGATAGTAACCAGCTAAACCAAGAAAACTGTGAATCTAAGTAGCAGAATTTGGAGTTTCCCATTGAAACACAATATCAACTTTATAAGGATCCACGAGAATTCCATCACTAGAAATAACATGGCCAAAGAAACTCACTTCCTTCAACCAAAACTCACACTTTGAAAACTTCGCATACAACTTCTTCTCTTTCAAAACTTGTAACACAATTCAAAAATGTTCAACATGCTCTTCTTATAATTTAGAATAAATTAAAATATCATTAATAAAGACCATCACAAACTTATCCAAATAATTATGAAAGATTTTGTACATATACTCCATGAAAACACCTGGCGCATTAGATACACCAAACGATTTACAATGTACTCATAATGAACATACCTCGTTCTAAAAGCCATCTTCAAATTATCAGCTGGTTTAACATGAATAAGATGATAACCCGACCTCAGGTCAATCTTGCTAAAAACACAAGAACCTACCAAGTGATCCATTAAATCCTCTATTCTCAGAAGTCGATACTTATTCCTGATAGTATCTGTTGTACCCCAAAATTTTCCCTCCCATAATCTTCAAAGTTTTGCCAAGCATCACCTCAAATGGTTCAAGGTCTACTCAAGGGCTACACAGTCAACCACCTTCCTAAGCCAGTCAAACTAGGGTTTTGGTTCTTGCAAGGAAGTTGAGGTTTTCAAAGGCTCAATCAAGTCCCATGTGCTCATAAACATTGTCAAGCACCTACATGTCAAGTTTCAAGGCTCACAAGGTCAAATTGCACAGTCAAAAACCCTAATTGCTCTACAGTCAACTACAGGGGCAAAATGGTCATTTGACAGTCAAAAGTCAAAATTTTTGGTCAACATCTTATTTTGAAGCCACAAACATCATTTGATCAATTCTTGATCATGATTCTCAAAGCATGGCTCAAAAAGTCTCAAGATGCAAAAGTTTCTATTTTTGGACAGCTGAAAAGTCAACTGTAACTTGACCAAGGCATAACTTCTTCATGGTTCATCAAAAAAATCCCATCCAATGCTCATTTTGAAGGGAATAACATTTCCTACAACTCATCTTCACATTCCAAGTCCAAGAAATGCTCTCACAAAAAGTTATCAATTTCAACATTATAGGTCATTTTCAAAAGTCAACAAAAAGGCATTTTAAGTCAAAGACCATAACTTGAGATTGGTAAATCAAAATTACATGGGACCAAAGGCATTGGTTGGAGAACTTCAAGGCCTTTCCAAAATGTCCAAGAACATGTTCATAGCTTCAAAATTGAGCAAGATATGCATTGGAGAAGTTGGGAAATTTTTGTGAAATGGCCAAAGTCAATTATCCTTGAAACTTCATTTTTGACAAAAGGGGCCCACTTTTTCCACTTGTTTCAGCTTGGCCATGCTTCCCACGTGTCCCACAAATTATTTCAAGATTTAAAATTAATTTTTCCATTTTTATTTAATTTTATTTGATTTAATTCATTTTAAATCTTTTAAAATCAAATAAAAATCAAAGAAATTAATTAGGGGTTATATTTTGTATTGAAATGCTTTGATGCACCATCATGCACATTCCAAATTCGTGCAAGAGGCTATTCCAAGAAAGAATTCAAATTTTGCACAAAAATGGAAAGAGGTTTCAATGTTGGTTATGGCATAATCTCAAACATGAATGCATAAGGTTAATGGCCATAATTCTGATTGATATCCTTTACATAACCTATGTGCAAGCTATCACAAAGGGATTCACGACCTAAAAATATCCCAAACGGCCAAACACATTTCAAATTTTGAAGAGAAAAAAGCAAATCTGAAAACCACCTTGCAGCACGTTTTAAGCCTCCATTTCAATCAAAACACATTCCTGGTATCCCTAGGAAGCTTTAGCAATCGGAAACGAGTCAAGAACCTCAAGAAATCGCGCCATATAACTCATTCGGTTTGCTTCATTTTTCAAAACTGTATATCACATTTCATAAGCATTTGATCCATTTTCTTTATTGTTTTGTATTGCTATGGGCTTTCTGAAGCTAATAGGATAATCCAATTGTATTCTAATGCGTTAAAACATGATTCACCATTAAAGCATTTTAGGTTTTTTTCAAGCTTCAAATTGGGGATTTCCCCATACTGTAAAATTGGAATCCCAAACACCCATGGTTGAATTGAGAAGGACAGGACGAATCCAATGAACTATTCGCGCCCTTTTTATATGGTGTGAGGAGCTAATCGCTATTTTTATTTTTACTGTATTTTGTGGGGATTTAAAACCCCCGCTATATGCTTCATATTTTGCAGAAAAGGTAGAAGACGACCTACGTGGCAGCAAGGCGTTGGTGTGTTCAAATTCTGCGCGCGTGTTTTTGTTTGCTAGCATATAATGCAGTTTTTCTATATAATGTTTTTTTCCATATTACTAACGAATGTGTTTGAGTGCCTCAGTGGTTGGGAACATGTCATGCCATCCTTGGGACCTGGGTTCGAATCCCAGGTCCCCCCAAATAATTTCTATTATTTTGTTCAATTTGATTCCATGCAGCATAGTCAAAACAGGCCACCATGTGACTCCAAGATCCAAGCGGCCATGTGTCTTTCCATGCAGATCCAAGGGCCCAGAAAGCAAGAACACCATGTGCCTGGTCAATAGCATTCCACTCAATTCCCAAAGTCAAACGAGGCTTCCTGCTAATGGGCCAAGATTCAGCATCACACCCCCATTTCTGGCCCAGCACCCTCTCCATTTGGTTTATTATTTTCTTTTCATTTTATTTTTCAATTTAATTTCTAACCCTTTTATTTTATTTTATTTATTATTAGCAATTAATCAATTAACCATTTTCATAAAAAACCAAAAAAATAGAATTAACATTTCTATTATTATTATTTTTATTTTGTAAATAAACCATAATTGAATTAGTTTTTAATTAGGCCATTTTAACATTCTTTTTAATAATTAAAATAGATTTAGATTTAGGTTAACCTAGAATTTTATTTCTTTTTCTATTTTATTTCATAAAAAACATAAAAAACAAAAAATATTTTCTTTTAATTAAATTAAATTAATTAGCTATTAATTAGTTTCCATTTCATTTTAATTACAAAAAAAGACCAAAAAAAATCAATTTTCTTTTCTAAAAAGGGTCAACACCTTTAGACATTCCCGATTCTTCTTTCGCACGCATTTACTTTATTTGATTATTATGTAATTGCTCCGGACATGTAATAGTAATTAGGACTTTTACTGTTTTTATTTACTTTCCGTATTCATTTACTAAAAAACGGGTCTTTGTAATTTTTGGCGATGTATAGACCCGCGCATTGTAATAGCGTAGGATTTACGTTTCCTCAATTTACTTTCCGCACCCCCTTAACTGTTAACTTGTATGAAAGAATGCCTGCTAATTAAAAACAAGCGTAACTCACAATGATGCATGATCAAAGATAAACTTAACATGAAAATAACACACAAATTCACACACCACTTCTAGGGTACGCCTCACCTGTTGCCTTACCTTCGAAACGTGGTCGTCGAGTACAGGACGTTTTAGTAAGTCCTTATGTCCATGATCCAGTTGCCTCGGAAAAGTTGCCTCGGATTAAAAAAGGATCAATGGCATAAGGGTAGCTTCTAAGGTATCCTACTGTTGCTCTGGTGACCACACTGTCCCTACAAACGAATTGACCCGAACACCTCCAACGGTGGTGCTACCTACCTCTCAATGGTGGGATGGCACTACCTTAGGGACATTTACACAACCTAATTCCTTAGGGTAGGTAGATGACTCATAGATACTTGCTCTATTCAAAAACAAATCACACTCTTTTCACACCGACACTTTTAAAAAAAAAGCTTTCAAAACAATTTTTCAAACACTCTTGAGGGCTGATACAAGAGTTATTCCGAAAACGAAACTTTTTCAAACCCACTCACACTTGAAAAGCAAACACTTTTGAAAACAAAATGAGCAAGTATCTAAGAGCCCATGGATAACCATGGATAGAAAGGGTGCTAACACCTTCCCTTTCTATAAATCTACCTCCCGAACCGAGAAACATATCTCATAAGGAATTTTGCTGTGCTTTTGTCCTTTCCTTGTTGGAGAAAATAAAAGACGGTGCCGACTCTTGCTTCCGCGACATTTCGCGAAACCAGCTTTAAACAGTCAGTTCTATTTCCACCGGTCACAGAACTGGCGACTCTGCTGGGGATCACTTAAAGTGAGGTGTACCTTAGGATAGCTCATGTTTGTGTTTTCAATTGCTGTGTTTTGTTTGCTTTATTATTATGGGCATTGTCTTGGAGTTTCATAGATCCTAACCCGGATCTGGGGATACCCTGTTAGGTAGCATAAGCTGTGAGGGACCTGTCCGGCATAGACCGACACGGGTGAAGCAGTGGCTACGTTGGTGTGGCACCTTGGTCTGTACCGATATCCCTTGTGTCGCAATGAGGAGAATATGGGTCTTCTGAGGAGTCATTAAGCACCAACCGACCTTAGAACCTTAAATGACCCAACTTGGCCAATAGAACAGTAGCAGTATGCTACACCCATTGAGGCTAAACTCTCGCGATGGTTCTGGCCGCAAGAAAAGATTGCGATGCTGGAGTTATGACCGATTGAGGGTAGTCAGTGATATTGGGATCCTCTAGAACCCGGTTACTCTTGATAGGACAGGTCTTAACCAACAAACTGAAATAGGGTAGTACCTGAACTTCATGCTGGCCTAAATCCTAAGGGCTGTCTTGTGTGACTTGTGTGCCTTATCATGTTTGCCTTTGTGAATACTTGTGGTGCGCTTTATCATGACATCATACCATTATAGACATTGCATGCATCCTGCATAAGGACTGACCATTTCAAAGACAATATGGTTTCATCTTTGCTCTGTTTTGTAGGACATCATGATGCCTATGCGAAGGAACACTATCCGGTTCAATTTTGTTCACCCACCTGAGTTGCTTGAAGAGTTGGTTAGCAGAATTCCAAACACCACTTCCTTCATCCAGAGGCATGGTTCTCTTCTCGGTTTAGTCACTGCAAAGTGGGACCAACAACTGATGAGCGTCCTGACCCAGTTTTATGATCCCTTGTATAACTGCTTCACCTTTCAAGACTTCCATCTGGTCCCTACCCTGGAAGAATTCTCTGATTTGCTGGGTATCCCTATCTTGGATCAGACTCCCTTCACTGGTTGGGAAAAGACTCTTAGGCTCGAGGAGATTGCTGCAGCCCTTCCTTTGACCACCAAGGAGGTAATGGACAACTGGGTGACTAGAAGCAAAGTTAAGGGTTTCTTGGCCAAGTTTCTGATTGGTAAAGCTAACAGTTTCTGGAACGACTTAGACTTTAGGGCGTATGAAGACATTCTGGCTCTCTTAATCTATGGTTTAGTTTTGTTCCCTAATCCTGATAACTTCATTAACGTCACTGCCATAAGGATCTTCATGTCTCGGAACCCTGTGCCCACTCTCTTGGGTGATATCCTGCAACAACTCTATGCCCGTACTGCCCGAAGACAAGGAACTCTGTGGTGTTGCATTCCTTTGTTAGTGAGGTGGTTTATTTCGCACCTCCCTAAGTTCGTACTGAAGAACAAAGAAGGAAGAGGTTGGGCTCACAGGTTAATGTCTCTCACTGATAATGACATCATTTGGACTTTCAGGGGTTTGGATGAGGTAGCTGTTATTGATCGTTGCAGAGCATATCCTAATGTTCCTTTGATTGGTACCCAAGGAGGAATCTCTTATAATCCATGTCTAGCCCTCCGTCAGTTTGGAAGAGCCAGAAGAGCAGGGCCTCATGAGATGTTGGTGCCTCACATCAGTTTTGAGTTTCAGGTGGATAGTGACGAGCTGCGTCGTAGGTTCATCAAGGCTTGGGACAGAATTCACAAAGCTGACCCACATGAGTTGGGACCGAAGACTTCTCTACCTATGGAATCCTACTACAGATGGGTACGCATCCGTGCTCAGAAGTTAGGTATGCCATACGAAGCTGCCAGACCCATCATTCTTGAATATCCTGACAGAGATGGGGCTCCTCCAACTGTTCTCCCTCCTCAGATACCTACTGACGTTGATACACTAAATTGGTCTTGGGCGCAACTACAAGAAGAACGGGATTCTTATCGGGAAAGGTTCAACGAGCAGGAATTGAAGATCCAAAAGCTGACAAAGCAGTTGGAGAACGAGCGGGCCTTGAATGACTACATCCGTACTGAGAAGAGGAGACCCTGGGATCACTGATGAGCTTTGGATATTCTTCTACAATTTTTATTTCCCTTTTCAAGTAGTTCCGTTTTATGTAACGCCTAAGGGAAATCTGTTGAACAATCTAAATTTCAAAGTTGAATCTAATAAAGTGCGTTTCCTTTTTGTTTACAAAGTTGAATCCCGATTGTCTTTGAAAACATAAATCATACGCATTCCATTCATCATGTGCATCACAGGTACTCTTCTTTTCAGGTTGCTTAATGTTCTTCGCTGTTTATTTCAGCAGCCATCATGAATCCTGAGTCATCTACTGAGCAATCCATCAAGGCCCTCCAGGCTCAGAACGCCCAGTTCCAAGAATTGATCATGAGTTTAGCCCAAGGTCAAGAGGAATTGAAGGCTCTGCTGGTCAAGAAGAAGAAGAAGAGAACTGTAATATTCAATACTGGCCGGAGGTTTGGCAATACACTGCAGAATGAGGTTGATCAAGCTGGTTCTTCTGTAGGGAAAGGCAGTCCCCAAGGGGGAAGGGTTCCTAGTCCTGTGGTCTCTAACAACGAGACTGATTTCAATGAGGAGCAGTATCCTCCAGCTGAAGACAAGTACAAGCAGTTAGAGGATCGCCTGAATGCCATGGAAGTTCAACAAGTGCCTGGGTTGGATTTTGGAGACCTGGGTCTATCTTCTGGTGTGGTAATCCAACATAAGTTCAAAGCACCATCTTTCGCAAAGTATGACGGGGCTTCCTGCCCTAAGCTACATATCAGATCTTATGTGCGGAAGATCCAACCGTATACTGTGGACAAGAACTTATGGATCCATTTCTTCCAGGAGAGTCTTTCAGGGACTCATCTCAAATGGTTCTATCAGCTGGATGGAACCAAGGTTCGTAACTGGGAGGACTTGGCTACTGCTTTTTACAAGCAGTATCAGTACAATTCCGACCTCGCTCCTACACGTACCCAACTCCAGGGTATGTCGCTAGGATCGGAAGAAGGTTTTAAAGAGTATGCGCAGAAATGGAGGGACCTGGCTGGCAGGGTGCAGCCACCATTAACCGACCGTGAACTAGTGGACATGTTCTTAGGGACCCTATCCGGGCCGTTCTTCAACCATCTCATTGGTAATTCGTCTGCATGGTTTACAGACCTCATTCTGACTGGGGAAAGGATAGAGGCTGGTATGAAATCAGGGAAGATACAGAAAGGTGCGTCCTCAAGTTCTGAGAAGAAGCCTTTCAAAAAGGAAGCCAGTGCTGTGTATGGGCCTAGAAGGCAAAACAAACCGGAACGCCGCCAAACTGTCAACGCGGTGGTAATTGCAAAGCCTACTGCCGCTCCTCGGCAACTTAACCAACCAAGGGGTGAGAGACCCAGAAGAGAATATACTCGGCTTAGTATGACCTTGTCACAGATCTTGCCGCAATTGCTATCGACCAACTTGGTAACCATCAGAGAAGCTTCGAAGATGGTAAACACAACCTCTCCGAAGTACAATCCCAACGCCCGCTGTGCTTATCACTCTGATAGCCCGGGGAATTCTACTGATGATTGCTGGGCCCTGAGGAATAAGGTTCAGGACCTCATCGATGCCAAGGAAATACAGTTCGAGGCGCCAGAAAGGCCCAACATTGTGACTGCTCCTATGCCCCAGCATGGAGTAAATGCTATTGAGGAAGACCTGTATGCAGTTTCTGTGGATGATGTTGTTACCCCTCTATTGACCGTCAAGAGGAACCTGTTGCTAGCTGGTTTATTTCCGGGTTGTAGCAAGGGTTGCCTTCTGTGTGCCGTTTCCCCTGCTGGTTGTCCGTTGCTGAAGTCAGGCGTCCAAAACCTGATGGATAGCAAAGAAATTTTGTTCAAGAAGACCGCTGTTCCCTGTATTCCTACTGAAGAAGTATCCGTTGTCACCATTTTTAACAATCCTACCAAGGCTCCCCCGAGGAAGCCAGTCAAAATCATGTCTGTTGCACCCATTATCATTACTGTTCCGGGCCCCCTCCCCTACGAATCTGACAAGGCTGTCCCATGGCACTATGGGGCAGATGTGTATGTGCTTGGAGTGAAGCAGGAGTTTAACACTAGTACCAGTATCAGTAACATCACCGGTCCCACTAAAGTTACTCGCAGTGGCAGGCTCTTCTCGCCTGACATTGCGCCACCAGTTATCCGAAGACCTCTTATCATCACGCCTACAAATGCACCTCTTCAAGTTTCTACCCCTGCTGCCGAGTCATCTGACACTCGGGGCAAAGGGATTGCTGATATGCCTGCCCAGATGGAGGCACCAAATACTGTTAATCTTGAAGCCTCCCAGCAAGAGATGGAGGAAATTCTCAAGATCATCAAGAAAAGTGACTTCAACGTCGTTGAGCAGCTGGGGCGTACCCCCTCCAAGATCTCTATGCTATCACTGCTGTTGTGCTCAGAGGCCCACGCCAAGGCCCTGATTTCTTTCCTAAAGACGGCCCATGTTCCACAAGAAACATCTGCCGACCAATTTACGGATTGTGTGGCTAACCTGACCGCTGACAATGGGCTGGGTTTCTCTGATGCTGATCTGACCGCCAAAGGAAGTAACCACAATGATGCCCTGCATGTCTCTATTGAATGCAGGGGCACTACTCTCGCACACGTGTTGGTGGACACCGGTTCTTCGTTGAATGTATTGCCCAAAAAGGCCTTAGACAGGTTGAATTGCGAGGGTCTGGAGTTGAAGCCTAGTAACATCATCGTCCGAGCCTTTGACGGGTCGAAGAGGATGGTACATGGTGAAGTAGATATTCTGATCCGGGATGGTTCCCAAATCTTTGACTCAACGTTCTATGTGATGGACATTCGTCCATCCTATTCTTGTTTGCTGGGTCGTCCTTGGATCCACAAAGCTGGGGCTGTGACCTCCACTCTACACCAGAAGCTTAAATACCCTGTCAGAGGGAAGATTGTTACGGTACAGGGGGAGGAGGAATACATGGTTAGTCATCTGAACTCGTTCCGGTATATAGAGATGGACGGGGAGTTCATTGAAACCCCCTTTCAACATTTTGAAGAGGTGCCTCCAACATTGGCGTCAGCTAAGACAGTAATTGAAGAGGACTCTCCTTTGAAGATGGCTTCCTTGAAGGACGCCCGGGCTGTGATTGAAAAAGGTGAATGTGCAAACTGGGGCAGGCTTCCTGATTTTACTCCTAAGATTGACAAGTTTGGACTGGGTTTCACTGCAGAGGCTCAGAGGGCTGTGCACAAAGCAAAGATCGGAAGACCTCCCGTGTTCATCACCAACCCGGGAGTGAATGCTATTGAAGGCGATGCGGAGGAGTCAAAGTTTGATAGCTGGATCTACCCGACGACCGATGGTGGACTGAACAATTGGACCGCAAAAGACTACATACCTGTTACTTTTGTTACGCAATAATGAATTCCTTTGTTTTCTAATTTGTAATGAACAATAAATTGAAACTTTATGGCCCGATGTCTAACCCGGGGCACCGTGGCTTCATTTGTGAGGGCTTATTACTTGTCATTTCCATATATCATGAATAAAAACATTGGACGTTTTTCGCATTTCAAATCTTGTGCTCCCTTTCTTTCTTTCTTTATATATTGCAAAATAGCTATATTTACACACACTCACTCATACAGGTTTCAATCCACTCTGGATCTCACTGGCAACGACTCTGGTACTGCCAGTTATGACTTCGAAAATCCGATCAACTTAGCCGAAGACGAAGGTGAAGATGATTGCGAAGTGCCTGGCGAGCTTGTTAGACTGTTACTCCAGGAAGAGAGGGCCATTCAGCCACATGAAGAGCCAGTGGAAACGGTAAATCTGGGTACTGAGGCCAACAGAAAGGAAGTTAAGATTGGGGCCAACCTGGAGCTCAGCGTGAAACAACGGTTGATTCAGATGTTGCATGATTATGTGGAAATCTTCGCCTGGTCCTACGAAGACATGCCTGGGTTGGATACCGACATTGTGGTCTATCACCTGCCTACCAAAGAAGACTGCCCTCCGGTTAAGCAGAAGGTCCGCCGTATGCGCCCAGAAATGTCCGAGAAGATCAAAGCTGAGGTTATGAAAGAATTCGACGCTGGTTTTCTTGCAGTGACTTCTTACCCTCAGTGGGTTGCCAACGTGGTTCCAGTGCCGAAGAAAGATGGTAAAGTCAGAATGTGTGTTGACTACAGGGATCTAAATAGGGCGAGCCCCAAGGATGACTTCCCTCTGCCTCACATCGACGTTCTGGTTGACAATACTTCTCAGCACAAGGTGTTCTCCTTCATGGATGGTTTTTCAGGTTATAATCAAATCAAGATGGCTCCTGAAGATATGGAAAAGACTACCTTTGTTACTCAGTGGGGCACCTTCTGTTACAAGGTCATGCCTTTTGGACTGAAAAATGCTGGGGCAACCTACCAACGTGCTATGGTTGCTTTATTTCATGACATGATCCATCGTGAGATTGAAGTGTATGTCGATGATATGATTGTAAGGTCCCAAACTGAGGAGGAACACCTTGACCATCTACAGAAGCTGTTTGACCGTCTGAAGTTGTACAAGCTGAGGTTGAACCCGAACAAGTGCACCTTCGGGGTAAGATCTGGAAAATTGCTAGGCTTCGTCGTGAGCGACAAAGGTATTCAAGTGGACCCTGCCAAGGTAAAAGCCATACAAGAGATGCCAGCTCCCAAGACAGAGAAAGAAGTCAGAGGCTTTCTAGGACGTCTGAATTACATTGCCCGATTCATCTCGCACCTAACTGCTACCTGTGAACCAATCTTCAAGCTACTGAAGAAAGATCAAGTAGTACGTTGGAACGATGAATGTCAGGCCTCTTTTGACAGAATCAAAGAGTATCTCCAAGAACCACCCATTCTTATGCCACCGGTTGAAGGGAGACCTCTAATACTATACTTGACAGTACTTGACAACTCAATGGGATGTGTGCTGGGGCAACATGACGAGTCTGGCCGAAAAGAGCACGCCATTTATTACCTTAGCAAAAAGTTTACCAACTGTGAGACCCGATACTCACTGCTTAAGAAAACTTGTTGCGCTTTGGTATGGGCTGCTCGCCGACTGAGACAGTATATGCTGACTCACACTACTCTTTTGATTTCAAAAATTGATCCGATCAAGTACATATTCGAAAAGCCTGCTCTGTCTGGAAGAATAGCAAGATGAAAGATGATCTTGACAGAATACGACATCCAGTACACAACTCAGAAGGCAATCAAGGGAAGTGTATTGGCAGACCATTTGGCACACCAGGCAGTGGACGACTACCAGTCAATGAACTTTGAATTTCCTGACGAGAACATCATGGTAGTGACTGATTGCGAAGTACCTGGACCGGATGAAGGACCTGAGGAAGGATCCCGATGGTCTATGTACTTCGACGGAGCCTCCAACGCTTTGGGTAACGATATTGGTGTTGTAATCATATCCCCTCAAGGCACTCATACTCCACTCACCGCCCGGCTATGTTTCAACTGCACCAACAACATGGCGGAGTATGAGGCATGTATCATGGGTCTTCAAGCTGCGATTGACTTAAGGATCAAGTTTATGAGTGTCTTCGGATATTCCACTCTCGTGATCACTCAGATCAAAGGCGAGTGGGATACGAAACACCCAAATCTCATTCCTTACAAAGAGTGTGTGTTGACATTGATCCCCCATTTCACAGAGATAACTTTTGAACACTTCCCAAGAGAGGAGAATCAGCTGGCGGACGCGTTGGCTACGATGTCTTCTATGTTCAGAGTCAAATGGGACAATGAGGCTCCCCGGATCATCATCTGGAAACTGGATGAACCCGCATATTGCTGTGATCTTGAGACTGAAGAGGTAA
This sequence comes from Vicia faba, assembly GCA_948472305.1. Classification (NCBI taxonomy): domain Eukaryota; kingdom Viridiplantae; phylum Streptophyta; class Magnoliopsida; order Fabales; family Fabaceae; genus Vicia; species Vicia faba. Next base: position 1,149,332,749 of record OX451738.1, on the reverse strand, counting down.
CTGAGAAACCTTGGTATCATGAAGTGAAGAGGTAATTGGAAAGCTCAAGAATACCCCGAAGGTGCATCTGTCAACGACAAGAAGTTTCTGATAAGGTTCGCAGCAAAATTCTTCCTCAGCAATGGCATTCTATACAAGCGAAACCATGATTCAACTTTACTGCGTTGTGTGGATAAGACTGAAGCAGAAAAGATCATGGCGGAACTACATGAAGGTACCTTCGGAACACATTCCAGTGGACATACCATGGCAAAAAAGATCCTTCGGGCAGGATATTTCTGGTCCACAATGGAAGCCGACTGTTACCAACATTCTCGGACATGTCACAAGTGCCAGATTTATGCAGATAAGGTGCACGTTCCTCCAGTCCCTCTGAATGTCTTGACTGCACCTTGGCCTTTTGCAATGTGGGGCATTGATATGATCGGCGAGATTAAACCTACGGCATCCAACGGACATCGCTTCATCCTGGTGGCGATTGATTACTTTACAAAGTGGGTTGAAGCAGCTTCCTATGCCACTGTAACCAAGAACGTCGTGGCACGGTTCATTCGGCATAACCTGATCTGTCGATACGGCGTCCCAGAAAGGATCATTACGGACAATGGTACCAATCTCAATAACAAGATGATCACTGAGCTCTGCGAGCAATTCAAGATACATCACCACAACTCTTCTCCTTACCGGCCGAAGATGAATGGGGCTGTAGAGGTAGCGAATAAGAATATCAAGAAGATTGTGCAGAAGATGACAGTGACCTATAAAGATTGGCACGAGATGTTACCGTTTGCTCTTCATGGGTACCGCACCTCAGCGAGGACGTCAACCGGGGCAACTCCTTTTTCCTTGGTCTATGGCATGGAGGCAGTCTTGCCAATTGAAGTCCAGATACCCTCTCTCCGGATAATGAAGGATGAAGATTTGAGCGAAGATGACTGGATCCAGACTCGACTTGATCAGTTAAACCTAATTTACGAAAAGAGACTCACTGCTATTTGTCATGGTCAAACGTATCAAAAGCGGATGATCAGGGCATTTAACAAGAAAGTCAGACCACAAGAGTATCAAGTTGGGGACCTGGTAATCAAGCGCATCATTCTTCCTCAAAGTGATCCCAGGGGCAAATGGACCCCTACGTACGAAGGGCCATTTGTGGTTAAACATGTCTTCTCAGGAGGAGCCATGATCCTAACCACCATGGATGGTGACGACCTTCCTCACCCTGTCAATGCAGACATAGTAAAAAGATACTACGCATGATAAAAGACCCTCTAGGTCGACACACCTAGGCAAAAATTAGGGCTTCCCGGCGAACCAAAAGGGTTCGGGCAAAATGAGGGATGAAATGGAAAAATCTGTACACCCGGCAAGTCGAAAACCTGAAAAGGCGGCTTGGGCAAAATTGGGTATCCCGGTGGACTGAAAACCCGAAAGGGCGGTCCAGGAAAAAGTTAGGGATTAAAGCGTAATACTATGTCTCATTGGGTCACCTTGCATCCAGAATCCGGTATCTACATCAAGTTCAGACAGCATAGATCGATCAGCTTCATCTTCAACCGAGCGGCAAAGTGACGAGACGCTCGAAGATATAAAGGCGATAGCAGAGTTGGAACCCAGTGGGATTATTCCTTTCACATAGCTGTTTTGTTTCGCTTTGTACAAAATTGTATAAACTCTGTAGTTCGGCGGCGTTCTCTTACTAGGACGTCAGCCTCTTGTACATAAACGCCTATTCACAGGCAAATTCAAAAATCAATACAAATTCACTGTTCAGACCAATTGCCAATTGTTTTTTTCCTTTTTCTGTTTTGTTTTGCGAAGAACGTCCAATATTCAATTTTTGATATATGCATTTGACACTAATTGCTAACTCATAAATATTTGCATGCAAAACAAAGGATTATTTACAGGTGACATTAGAAACAGGGGCAATAATGAGTTGTCTAAGCGATCTAATTGCTATGTCCACCCAGGTACCAAGGTAAGTTCGGCTGAAGAATGTAACCAAGATACCTTAATTCCCTAGAGAGTGAGCCAGCAAGTCAACAATACTCTCCCCAAGCAGAGTTAGCCTACTCTATCAGCCTTAAGGAAGTTGGGTATCCCCAGCAGATCTCAACATTCCCCAACGCAATATACAAACATTCTTAACAAGCATCCTCGGCAGTCTTGATCTAAGATTGTTCCCCGGCGGTATACAGGCATCCAGTGGAGCCATTCCCCAGTCCAAGCTGAAAGGTTCCCCCAGGAGAGTTCAATCAATCTCCCCAGTAGTAAGCTTATCCCCAGTAGATTCTGGAAGCTTATCCCTCGTAGAGCACGAACGCATCTCCCGGACTTTTTATTTAAAGATTATTTCCCCACCAAGATATAACTGGGTTATCCTCAGCCAAAAACCACGGAAAAGATCGTCCTCGGAAAAGTCTTCCTATTCCCCAGCGGAGTTCATCAACTTCCAACAAAACTCAACAATGGTATCCCCAGCGGAGTTATCATCAACATCTCAGCAAAGTGCCTCTCTTCCCACAGAGCATTCCCCGCAGAGTAATCTCCTCAACAAGTTTATTCACCAACAGAGTCATCTTTTCCTACCGGTTTATGCTTGCAACCATCATCCCCAGCGGAAACAAAGCTCTACTCTTCAATAGCAGCCCAGGAGTTAACTTCCCGGCACCTGTCAAGGATTTACTTTCCTAGACGAAACATACATTCATGAACATCACATCTTCATACATTATAGCATGCATATACGCATCATGAACATACAATCTCATTTATTCTGAGAACATCACACATGTCATACATCATGACATCGCATACAACTAACGTTTTGTCTTGTCAGGACAAAAGTTAATACGAAGATAATTGCTATCAACGGTCGCCACTAAAGATCCGATTCCTGTATCTCGCCAGGGTGTATCTGTTGACGACTATATTCCAGACTCGATTCCTGTATCCTGCCAGGGCACGTCTGAAGAGTTCGAAGATCCGATTCCTGTATCTTGCCAGGGTGTATCTGTTGACGACTATATTCTAGACTCAATTCCTGTATCCTGCCAGGGCACGTCTGAAGAGTTCGAAGATCCGATTCCTGTATCTTGCCAGGGTGTATCTGTTGACGACTACATTCCAGACTCGATTCCTGTATCTTTCCAGGGCACGTCTGAAGAGTTCGAAGATCCGATTCCTGTATCTTGCCAGGGTGTATCTGTTGATGACTACATTACCAGACTCGATTCCTGTATCTTGCCAGGGCACGTCTGAAGAGTTCGAAGATCCGATTCCTGTATCTTGCCAGGGTGTATCTGTTGACAACCATATTCCAGACTCGATTCCTGTATCCTGCCAGGGCACGTCTGAAGAGTTCGAAGATCCGATTCCTGTATCCAGCCAGGGCGTATCTATTGACGACTATTTCCAGATTCGATTCCTGTATCCAGCCAGGGCATGTCTTCACGAAGAGCTTAGAGATTCAACTCCTGTATCCAGCCAGGGCACGTCTGTAAGCAACCTTTTGAAGTTCCAGATTTGACACCTGTATCTAGCCAGGGCATGTCTGTGAACGACTGAGTGAAGATCAACACCTGTGACAGGCCAGTTAATTATCTTTCTTTTTCTCTCAGGTACGCAAGTTCTCGCTAAGGAATCTCTTACGCGATCAACACCTAGGTGGCATCTATAAGCCCATCCTCCTATTACAATTCCAGATGGCATCTATAAGCCCATCCTCCTATCCATCATCTCTCCAAATGGCATCTGTAAGCCCATTCCCGCCATCACACTGCTTATACTCAACTATGTGAGTGCAAATTTCTGGGCACTCTAGTGTTCAATCATCTTCTACCCTCGGATCACGAAAGGCACACAAGCCAATCTACATCCTCAGGTCTAAGAAGATTGAACAGGGGCAACTGTTGTACCCCAAATTTTCCCTCCCATAATCTTCAAAGTTTTGCCAAGCATCACCTTAAATGGTTCAAGGTCTACTCAAGGGCTACACAGTCAACCACCTTCCTAAGCCAGTCAAACTAGGGTTTTGGTTCTTGCAAGGAAGTTGAGGTTTTCAAAGGCTCAATCAAGTCCCATATGCTCATAAACATTGTCAAGCACCTACATGTCAAGTTTCAAGGCTCACAAGGTCAAATTGCACAGTCAAAAACCCTAATTGCTCTACAGTCAACTACAGGGGCAAAATGGTCATTTGACAGTCAAAAGTCAAAATTTTTGGTCAACATATTATTTTCAAGCCACAAACATCATTTGATCAATTCTTGATCATGATTCTCAAAGCATGGCTCAAAAAGTCTCAAGATGCAAAAGTTTCTATTTTTGGACAGTTGAAAAGTCAACTGTAACTTGACCAAGGCATAACTTTTTCATGGTTCATCAGAAAAATCCCATCCAATGCTCATTTTGAAGGGGATAACTTTTCCTACAACTCATATTCACATTCCAAGTCCAAGAAATGCTCTCACAAAAAGTTATCAATTTCAACATTATAGGTCATTTTCAAAAGTCAACAAAAAGGCATTTTAAGTCAAAGACCATAACTTGAGATTGGTAAATCACAATGACATGGGACCAAAGGAATTGGTTAGAGGACTTCAAGACCTTTCCAAAATGTCCAAGAACATGTTCATAGCTTCAAAATTAAGCAAGATATGCATTGGAGAAGTTGGGAAATTTTTGTGAAATGGCCAAAGTCAATTATCCTTGAAACTTCATTTTTGACAAAAGGGGCCCACTTTTTCCACTTGTTTCAGCTTGGCCATGCTTCCCACGTGTCCCACAAATTATTTCAAGATTTAAAATTAATTTTTCCATTTTTATTTAATTTTATTTGATTTAATTCATTTTAAATCTTTTAAAATCAAATAAAAATCAAAGAAATTAATTAGGGGTTATATTTTGTATTGAAATGCTTTGATGCACCATCATGCACATTCCAAATTCGTGCAAGAGGCTATTCCAAGCAAGAATTCAAATTTGGCACAAAAATGGAAAGAGGTTTCAATGTTGGTTATGGCATAATCTCAAACATGAATGCATAAGGTTAATGGCCATAATTCTGATTGATATCCTTTACATAACCTATGTGCAAGCTATCACAAAGGGATTCACGACCTAAAAAGCTCCCAAACGGCCAAACACATTTCAAATTTTGAAGAGAAAAAAGCAAATCTGAAAACCACCTTGCAGCACGTTTTAAGCCTCCATTTCAATCAAAACACATTCCTGGTATCCCTAGGAAGCTTTAGCAATCGGAAACGAGTCAAGAACCTCAAGAAATCGCGCCATATAACTCATTCGGTTTGCTTCATTTTTCAAAACTGTATATCACATTTCATAAGCATTTGATCCATTTTCTTTATTGTTTTTTATTTCTAGGGGCTTTCTGAAGCTAATAGGATAATCCAATTGCATTCTAATGCGTTAAAACATGATTCACCATTAAAGCATTTTAGGTTTTTTTCAAGCTTCAAATTGGGGATTTCCCCATACTGTAAAATTGGAATCCCAAACACCCATGGTTGAATTGAGAAGGACAGGAGGAATCCAATGAACTATTCGCGCCCTTTTTATATGGTGTGAGGAGCTAATCGCTATTTTTATTTTTACTGTATTTTGTGGGGGTTTAAAACCCCCGCTATATGCTTCATATTTTGCAGAAAAGGTAGAAGACGACCTACGTGGCAGCAAGGCGTTGGTGTGTTCAAATTCCGCGCGCGTGTTTTTGTTTGCTAGCATATAATGCAGTTTTTCTATATAATGTTTTTTTTCCATATTACTAACGAATGTGTTTGAGTGCCTCAGTGGTTAGGAACATGTCATGCCATCCTTGGGACCTGGGTTCGAATCCCAGGTCCCCCTAAATAATTTCTATTATTTTGTTCAATTTGATTCCATGCAGCATAGTCAAAACAGGCCACCATGTGACTCCAAGATCCAAGCGGCCATGTGTCTTTCCATGCAGATCCAAGGGCCCAGAAAGCAAGAACACCATGTGCCTGGTCAACAACATTCCACTTAATTCCCAAAGTCAAACGAGGCTTCCTGCTAATGGGCCAAGATTCAGCATCACACCCCCATTTCTGGCCCAGCACCCTCTCCATTTGGTTTATTATTTTCTTTTCATTTTATTTTTCAATTTAATTTCTAACCCTTTTTTTATTTTATTTATTATTAGCAATTAATCAATTAACCATTTTCATAAAAAACCAAAAAAATAGAATTAACATTTCTATTATTATTATTTTTATTTTGTAAATAAACCATAATTGAATTAGTTTTTAATTAGGCCATTTTAACATTCTTTTTAATAATTAAAATAGATTTAGATTTAGGTTAACCTAGAATTTTATTTCTTTTTCTATTTTATTTCATAAAAAACATAAAAAACAAAAAATATTTTCTTTTAATTAAATTAAATTAATTAGTTATTAATTAGTTTCCATTTCATTTTAATTACAAAAAAAGACCAAAAAAATCAATTTTCTTTTCTAAAAAGGGTCAACACCTTTAGACATTCCCGATTCTTCTTTCGCGCGCATTTACTTTATTTGATTATTATGTAATTGCTCCGGATATGTAATAGTAATTAGGACTTTTACTGTTTTTATTTAATTTCCGTATTCATTTACTAAAAAACGGGTCTTTGTAATTTTTGGCGATGTATAGACCCGCGCCTTGTAATAGCGTAGGATTTACGTTTCCGCAATTTACTTTCCGCACCCCCTTAATTGTTAACTTGTATGAAAGAATGCCTTCTAATTAAAAACAAGCGTAGCTCACAATGATGCATGATCAAAGATAAACTTAACATGAAAATAACACACAAATTCACACATCACTTCTAGGGTACGCCTCACCTGTTGCCTTACCTTCGAAACGTGGTCGTCGAGTACAGGACGTTTTAGTAAGTCCTTATGTCCATGATCCAGTTGCCTCAGAAAAGTTTCCTCGGATTAAAAAAGGATCAATGGCATAAGGGTAGCTTCTAAGGTATCCTAGTGTTGCTCTGGTGACCACACTGTCCCTACAAACGAATTGACCCGAACACCTCCAACGGTGGTGCTACCTACCTCTCAATGGTGGGATGGCACTACCTTAGGGACATTTACACAACCTAATTCCTTAGGGTAGGTAGATGACTCATAGATACTTGCTCTATTCAAAAACAAATCACACTCTTTTCACACCGACACTTTTCAAAAAAAAGCTTTCAAAACAATTTTTCAAACACTCTTGAGGACTGATACAAGAGTTATTCCGAAAACGAAACTTTTTCAAACCCACTCACACTTGAAAAGCAAACACTTTTGAAAACACAATGAGCAAGTATCTAAGATCCCATGGATAACCATGGATAGAAAGGGTGCTAACACCTTCCCTTTCTATAAATCTACCTCCCGAACCGAGAAACATATCTCATAAGGAATTTTGCTGTGCTTTTGTCCTTTCCTTGTTGGAGAAAATAAAAGACGGTGGCGACTCTTGCTTCCGCGACATTTCGCGAAACCAACTTTAAACAGTCAGTTCTATTTCCACCGGTCACAGTATCCTTATTCAACTTCTGGTAGTCCACACATAACCTCATAATGCCATCCTTTTTCTTTACCAGCAATACAGAAGAACCCTATGGAGAAACACTCGGTCGAACAAACTTATTCTCAAGTAATTCTTCCAATTGTTTATTTAATTCACCCAACTCTGAAGCTAACATCCTATAAGGAGCCATCGATTTCGGACTTGTACCTGGTACCACCTCTATAGAAAACTCTACCTCACGCTCTAGAGACAAATCACTAACATCATCTGGAAACACCTTTGGAAAGTCACAGGCAATAAGTACTTCAACACTTACAGCTTCAAGATCAACTTGTAATGACACAATGATTGCAAACATCAAGGCTTCATCGTCTAAAAGTTCTTATACTTGCTTAGCAGATAGAAAGATCAGCTCTCCACTATCACCAAACTTAGAGAACCTCATAGTCTTATTATAATAGTTGATATGAACATAGTTAAACTCCAACTAGTTTATTCCAAGTATAAAAGTCAATTTGGTGCAAGGGTAGATACATCAAATTCATCACAAAATTCTTACCGAAGATATTTATAGGACAACTCGAACAAACAAAAGTAGTAATAACAAAACCCTTTGCATGAGTGTCTATCACCATACTACCATCCATAGAAGACAATTTCAATCCCAACATCATAGCACATTCACGCAAAATTAACAAATGAGTAGCCCTAATATCAATAATAGCAATCAACTTAAAATTGTTAATAAAACAAGTACCTTGAATCGAGTTATCCTTCTTGGGAACCTCTGAACCACTCAAAGCAATACTCTGCCATTAGTCAGAGCAACAATAGCATTCTTCTACACCTTCTAACATTGGGTAATGATGTGACCTTTTTCACCATAGTTGAAACAAGTCGGACCGTCATTCTTGCACTCAGAAGCATGATGACATGCCTTACCACATTTATTACATCTCAGTGCCTTATTTTTGCAACTATCAGCACGGCGGCCTTTCTTGCCACTCTTACAACACTTGACCGAAGTAGGAGATCCTCCCCCACCTAGCTTGTTCTCATCAGAAACTTTCTTCTCCCCTTTGTCTATAGAAGCACTATACGACTTACCATAATCATGTTTCTTCCCTTTCTTCTCATTATAACTCTTATAAAAAGAAGACTTTGCTCTAGTACCCTGATCATAGATCCTACACTTATTCACTAGCACTAGAAATAGGCGAGTATCCTGATAACCAATTCCCTTCTTAATCTCAAGACGCTGCCCATTCTCAAATTTGTTGCACTTAGACGCCTTAGTTGCTAGATTATTATAATGCGGGTAGAACTTCACCAATTCCTTGAACCTTGTAGCATACTCAACAACAGTTGAATTCTCATGTTTCAGCTCAACGAATTTAATCTCCTTCTTTCCAAGTACATCTTCAAGAAAGTAATTCTCCAAGAAAGCAGCTTTAAAAATATCACAAGTGATCTATGTACCCAAAATCTCCATCCTCTAACGTGCATTACCACACCAGTCTTCAGCCTCTTCCTCCAACATGTGGGTACCAAACTGCACCTTCTGCTCCTCTAAGCAAGCCATCACTCTGAAGATCTTCTCGATCTTTCTGAACCACACTTGTGGACCATCAGGATCATCTATGCCCTTAAAGATCAGTGAGTTGTTTCACTGAAAACTCGCCAAGACACATAAATCATCATTCCCTCTAGCATTCAGGTGATTCTATTGGTTATGGGCCATTTCTTGAGCCAATGAGTCAAAATCCTCATCAATTGCATCATCATTTCTTCCTCCATCCATTTCTCTCTGCATACAAACAAACATTACTAGAGGAATGAAACGTCGATTGTGTTCACACATAAATCGACCACTAGGGTACATACATTGTACAAAAACAAGGCTAGACAGACTGACCTGCTCTGATACCACTAATGTAACACCCTTCTAAACCCATATGAAATATTCTTATAATTTATGAATTTAATCGAATAAAATCACCACTAAAGGGTGTCATACTTCATAGAAAACAACATAGATTCAATCTTGCTCCTGTAACACGTGTTACATCAATTTAAAACATTCATATGTTTATAATTCATCACATCATTTAAAAACATCGAAGCGGAATTCATCTTCATAATGTAGTAATTACCTTCTCAATACTCATACTTTTGTGTCATCAATTATTAAATCAATTTAACCATCAAAACATCCATAAAATAAGTAAACATAAAAAATAACATAACATTTGCACAATATAGCATTCCCATCCATATGTTACATATTAGAGAAAGACACCTCTAATTAACAGAATTAAATAACACACTTTGAAGTTATCCTCAAAGCTTCTACGAACTGTTCCTGGTCACCTGCACGTTACCCACGTGGATGAAACATTCAAACATAAATGGTGCATAATCATGATTCACTATAAAAGATATAAGGAAAAGATTAGTACTTATAACAACCTCATAACATAACAACACATACATTTCATCAATACTTCATACTCACAGATACATCATAATTACACTTACATTTATTTCATCATCAAAACATCATATAATCACATGGTTCATAATTATCATCATATCACAACTCATCGATAAAATTTATTCAATGTCACATAAGATGTTAATGCAGCACAACTGACTCAATGCATGTGGTACCAAGTTTTTATGAACACTTGGTTCATTACCCTCCAAATATCTCCACCATAGGATCATTTACCTTTTGGAATCAGAGCGTATCATAAATGCACTCAATCCAGACAATGGGATTGAGGTTCATCAAAAGCGGACCACCATCAAAAAATGTTAACGAATGCATGATGCACAACAACGACATATAAATTCGACCACAACTAGTCAAGTGCATCATCATTAACATAGTCATCACATAGTATTTATTACATATTTAAAACATGCACAATACTAAATCATAATCATGACTCACATCAATTATATCACAATAACGTCGTAGCAATTTCATAACACTTCATCATAACATCATATTCATCATTAAAATAAAACATCATAGCATAACAACATATAATAAACCAATGTCATAAACACATAGGATCCAGAATAATGCATCACACATCTCATATTAATCTATCATATTATATTTCAATACGTCAACTTCCCAATGCCTTGAACGATGTGTCAAATGGATTCTTGAAACTCAAGTTACAACATTTTGAAGTTACTGTCACGTTTACTTTCCACCTCCTCGTACGACGCCTTTTCTCGTGCTCTGCTCGCCTCTTTCATGCCCGGTGACATCCTGGTGATGCGTATCTCCCCATAAAGTTTCTACGAGCTCACCTTTTTCACCATCCAACTCGCCAGTTGGCTCGCCCGATGATGCTGAGGTGCTTTGCTCGCCACCACGCTTGTCGCTGGCTCTCCCGACCATGCTTGTGAAACAACAACTTTTCAGTTGCAATTTCTGAACTGTTCAGCCCTATTCTAACTTTGATTACAGTACCAATATTAGTCCGAAACGCGTCATAAATCTCACATATCACATAACAACATCAAAATACATCATCTACACATTATAGATCTACTCATGGCTTTTCTATTTTATCATAATACCAATTTCATCATGCAATTCATCATTTTTTCACCAAATCAATATACAAACCAACCCCTAAAATCATCCCAACCCTCTATCATTAATAATAAATCAGATTAAACCCCTTACCTTAATTAGTAACGATTGATTCTTCGAAATCTAAGAACTGATTCTCTTGTTCTCTTCTTTCTATGCCCCAGCCTTCTCTACGTGTTCTCTCGAATTCCATGATCGCATAGAATAAAATCTCTCTTTCTTATTTCCTTTTTTTACTTATTTAACCCTTGGACCCTTTCTATGATATTTCCCTTATACCCTCACTTATCATCATATATTACCCCCACGTCCTTATTCTCCCTTTTTTACCTTAATATACTATTTATTCTAATTAATTATTATAAATCTAAACAATTTAACTCAAATTATTTAAATCTAAATAATTACAACTAGCACCTTAATCCATATGACCCCCCAACATGTCATCATATATCACACATATAATCATCAATAATTCACAAATAATCAGTTAAATAATTAATTATAGATTTTGGGGTGTTACACTTTGTACTAATTCTATAGAAGAGTGAATTTCCTTTCTTGGGTTGGGTGCCCCCAAATGTACGACTGATTTGCACTAAATTGAATTACCAATTTTCTTGTTTTCTTTATTGCTTTGTCTTTATTTTTGTCTTATTGTCATATTGTGTGAACCTAATTTAATAAGTTGGACAAATTGTCCTAGATATCTGGTCCAACATTTGTCCTCTGAGGAACAAAATTTTAATTTGCATCACATCAGGCACCCTATTTTGTTTGGGTGAGCTCCATGGAATACATTTTCTATTCAGATGGACAACAATAAGCATGAAGGGTATGTTAATAGACCATATGTTTTGGATAACACCAATTATGATTATTGGAAAGCCAAGATGGTTATATTTATTAAATCCATACACAACAAAAGTTGGAAGTTGTTGTTAAAGTTTGGAAGCCACATGCGATCACTTCTCATGATGGTATAACGATCCTAAAACATGAAGCTGGCTGGATCAAAGATGAAGATGATGAAGCTCTTGGAAGCGATAAAGCCTTGAATGTTATATTTAGTGTTGTTGATAAGAACATGTTCAGACTAATCAATACATGTACTGAAGCTAAAGAGGCTTAGGAGATTCTCAAGACTTCTCACGAAGGTATCATACCCCAAACATGTTCTACCACTTTATAAGGATCATATGGCTTATGCATCTCGTATCCTTTATGTACATACCATCCATTAGGTAATTTTACACAACATACATCATTAATCAAATAAATTGGCATAAGATCAAGGATCTTGAGGATTACAGGTTTCTTTTTGCTTTGAGGTTTTTACATCATTCAAGGTTGAAACAATTGTTCCTTCCTCAGTCGTGATTTGTGGAGCTAGGGTTTTGGATCCGTGTTCATTATGAATTATTCTTCTATCAAGCTACAAGGTTTCCATCAGGGATCGGACATTTGGGGTTTCAATATTGGTTTTTTAATTGGATGGCTTTAATCTAGGGTTGGATTCTCTTCACCACTTCAATTCGTATCTTCATCATTCAAGGATTCAAGGAACTGATACTTTGTTGAGTATAAGAGGCATGATATGTTACAATAAATGAGGGAGTCATTATGATTTTGACGTGGTTGTTCTCTCTCAAGTGCTTATGGTTTGTTGCTTAAATGATAAGTTATTATGGACTTGGGATTTAGGTTTCTTAAAAGAAGGGAAAACATAGTTTAAACTTTGGCTTACATCCATTTTCTTATGAAAATCAAGAAAGGATCAAGGCATTTATTCATGATGACTCAAGAGTTTACAAAGTTATTATATTACATAATGTATTAAGTTTGAACAAAGTTCCCCTATCTAATACATGATATGTTGGAAGGATAATCATTATGGTATGGCAAGCCATATATTCAAGCAACATCATGACTAAAGATTCAAGAGGATTTTCTTCAAAAGTTCGTGACTAACGGAAGCAAAATGATGATGTTTATCATATCAAGTTCCAAGATTCCATCAAACTACATTCATAAGCAATAGTTTTAATTCCATTCAAAATGTCAAGTTTCAACATTTCATCAAACTACATCCATATCTTCATTCAATCTTATGCGAGCTTCATCAAAAATCATTCATGTTCATATAAAGAAGGTATATTGTGTCATTCCAAGAGCTTCATATTACAAAGCCATTACAAAAAAGAGTTGAGTATATTTCTAGCACAAGATAAAATCACATCAAATTCAAGCTATATGTTATACCCCAATTTTTCCCCCTAAGATTCCTCTATCATCTCTTATCAACTCAATCACAACAAGATCACAATAGGGTTTGGATCTTCTCCCTATCTTTAGGTTTGCTCACAAGGAATCACAAATCACCTTGATTTGTATATTATGATCATCAATTTTGTGTATTGATTAACTTTTAACTAATAAATACTATGAATGTTTGCTCTAAATGATGATGCTATAGGTGATGGCACAACACATTTCATCAGGTGGATTCATAGGTTCATGAGTTTATTTCCATGCCTTCTTCAACAAAGACTTATTGAGATTCAAAATTCATTATTGAAGATACTTTAAAGTAATATCATGGCAAGGTCTACTATGATTCATCATGCCTCAATTTGTGAAAGAAAGTCAAAGGATGCAAGGGTTGATTGAAGAAGTTGACCTAATTGGACAAATTCTTGATTCTTTGATGACAAGGACATAACTCTCTAAATAATTAATATTTGGAGGTGTTTATTGTTTTTATGGGTTATTATTATCATCCACAACAACCTCTATTCACATGGAAATAGTTATTATGCAAGAAAGTTTGTCAAAATTGAAAAGGGTTTCCAAGTCATTTTGGTGTTTGAGGAGCTAGGGTTTTTACTCCTAAGGGCTATATCTTTCCCATCTTTTGAGATTTTTGAGTAATTCTAAAGAGATGTTTCTATTTAAAGGTTTATCAACTAATCACTTCAATATTTTCAAGAAAATGTTTTGTGAAAGATTCCTAATAATGAAGAAAGATTACAAGTCCTCTAGATAGGCAATCAAATTCTCTGATGTGATTTAGAAAGATCATAACTTGTTCAATTTATATCTCCTTGAGCTCATTATTTTTCCACAATGATCATAATAAAGTTTACTTCAACTCTTCTTTTATGATAAAAAGCATTAAAATGAGTGGAAGATGCCCTAAGAATTCAAAAGATTATGGGTCCCCTCATGAATTTTCAAAAATTTTACAAGGCTATATTTTTTTCAATACTTGGTATTTTTGAGTGATTCAAGTTTCAAAATGCTCTTTTGCAAGTCTACTTCAAGCTAGAATCAATGTTCAAAGCTCAATTTTGGAGGAGTGCCTTGTTTGAACTCAAAACATTATAGGTCACTTTTGAAGAAATACTTAGAATTTTTTGAAGTACAAAAGTCAGCATCTTTTTTCTCAACTTTGACTCATCACACCTTTCAGCTTAAACATCCATCTGATCTCATTTTTGGTACATTGCAAATATTGTGACCTTATCTTTCAAATGCTTCAATAATTATGCCCTAAGACTCCTTGAGACGTGAACACCGTGGATTCAAATATGGTACCTTGAAACTGAAATTTTCTCCAAAGTCAGAATTTGAAATTCATAATGTGGCTTCTAAACACCAAATTAGCATGCTTTTTTATTTAAACATGCTTAACCAAGTTCCAAAAGTCGAATTATGGATCAAAACACAAGAGTTAACTAAGTTTTGAGCAAAATCAAGTCACACTTTTCTCATTTTCGATCTTCCTTTGTTTTCCCTCCAAACTTCACTTTTGCTTCTAATTATTTTCACCATCCACTCTCCTATAAATAGAGGGACATATTGCATTCATTTTCTCAAGCTTGAACAACCAGAATCACCCTGCCAAACTCTCTCCCTAACCCACATTTCTACAACTTCGAATTTGGTTTTACAGCCTTCTTCAGGTCATTTTCTTTGCTAATTCTTCATCCTTGAACTTCACTGAAGCTAACACAAGAAGAAACAAGCCCTAAAGCATCCTAAATCGTGCTAGCCAAGTCAAGTTTCAAAGCTCTGAATTTGAGCTTCAATAGGTAGATTCCTTCATGAATTCTCTCAAAATTTGTTACTACAATAAAGCTCTCATCATTCTGATACTAGTCGCGTCATTTGTTTTCAACTGGAAGTGAGTTTTAGCCATGAATTTTCAAATCTCTATTCAACTTTTTCCTTCCGGTTTCTTGCAAATCGACTGAGCTACACCTTAAATAAATTTTTTGCGAGGGTACGGTTGTCTTCATCTTGATGAGACGAAGCGAATGGAATAGGTGTGAGCTCCTGATTTTACAGTATGAGAGACATGCAATTTGTTGCACCCCAAAATTTACCCTTTTGACTTAGGCTTATGTTTCATCATGAATATCATATTGCATTGCATTCATACATTGTGATGGGATCAAAGCACTTTGGTTATCAAGTCTTCCTCAAGCCTTGAAGGTTATTTGCATTGACAAGTTACTCAAGAAAAATATTGTTATCTAAACCTTTGAATATTTCAAACTCAAAAGTTATTGCATATCTCAAGATGCTTCATCCATCTCTTTGGATCATCAGAGGATTGAAGTTTGTGTTTGACTACATGGGGAATCATTCTCTGGATTCACCAGCCAAATTAGGGTTTTGCTTGATTAAGGCTATTGGCCAAGGAATAAGTCTTGATTTTGGAAACAACAACATTCCTTTGATATTTGAAAGGTCTTTGTACAAGAAATTGGTCATGATACCCAGAGGATTTGAAGTTTTGAAGATGATTCATCAGTCTCTTTAAGGGTTGATCAAAACTAGGGTTTGGGATTTCATCAATTTTTCTTGAGAATTTTGAAGTGAAACTTGGTACATGGCCTCTATGTATTTGGAAGATCATATGTTTGAAGTTTTGATCATCAATTTTTAAGGGAAATGGACCAATGGATTCAGAGGGGCAAAATGGTCATTTTGGTCAAAATCAGTCAAACTCAAAGTTGACCAAGGGAACTTTTGGTCAACCATAAATTCAAGGATGCAATTTTCACATTTAAAGTCCATTTTGGTCATTGGATAAAAGAGATTGAGGTTTGGGTTGAAACTTGTTCTTGAAGAAACCCTAAAAGTTTCTAATTTTGGAAAATAGGGACTTAATTTCAAAAATTCATATTTTATTCATCTTTGATCACAAAAATACAAATGAAATATGCTTGGAATGTTAAGAGAGTGATCTTTCACCTCCTTTTGTTCTCATGTCCAAATTGACAAGGAATCAAGAGTTATGGTCTTTTGAAGTTACAAAATTATAGGTCATTTCTCAAAATTAATGAATTTCAAGCCAAATTTTGAGAACCTTAATGGATTAATTTGCAAAAACTATAAACTAAGGGTTTGGAGATCTTTTCAATACCTTTCCAAATTGTGTCATTTGTTCCAAAATTCAAAAGTATGAGCAAGTTATGAATTTTGGAATTTTGTGGCATTTTAGTGAAACTTGACAAATATGCAAAATGGCCAATTCATGAAAACTTAAGTCTCAGCCATTCACTTTGTTCCTAACCCAGCCCATGACCTATTTTAGATTTTCTAAGGCCCATAATACCAGCCATTTCGTGTTCTATGGACCTTGGTGCTTGCTTGATTGAAAAATGCAAAAACTTGCCCAAAGTTGCAAAAACTCCAACACTCTTTGATCAGATGGAATTAAAGGCCAAGATCCTAAGGACAATCTTCTGAAGTTATTTGGCTCACAAAACGCATAAGAAGCAAGAGAATGCACGAGAAAAACACCTGATTCAATATGCACCTCATTTTTGGCCAAAATTCCCAATCCTGTCCTCCAACGATTTTAAAGTCAGATTTCCACTTCTAACCTTCTCCAAAAACTCTATATAAGAGGAAGCAAGTAAATAGAGAGGGAGATAACGCGCCATTTACAATAATTCCAGATCTGAAATTTTCCTTCATCTTCTGCAACTTGATTCGATTCTCTCAATTCCTTGGTGTTTTCATCATAATTCTTGTGGATTCAGCTTCAGCAAAGTGAGTGGATCAAGCTAGCACCATTTGTTTGCATCTGGAGTGAAGGAGATAGTAGAACATTTTTCGCCTTGAGGTAATGATTCCAAACTTCAATTTCTGAGATGTGCTTGTTTATTGAGAAGTTTGAGCTTGA
Organism: Vicia faba; assembly: GCA_948472305.1. Taxonomy (NCBI): domain Eukaryota; kingdom Viridiplantae; phylum Streptophyta; class Magnoliopsida; order Fabales; family Fabaceae; genus Vicia; species Vicia faba. The sequence continues at coordinate 1,149,315,386 of OX451738.1, read as the reverse complement.
ATTTGTGTTCAATGATGTTAATAGAATGTTTCTGAAGCTTTACATCTCTTGATTTGGTGAATTATGCATGTTTGGTTGCTCTGAAACTCGTGATTCAGAATGGTTTTGTTCATATTCATGACTAGATTGTGAACAATGTGGTTGATGTTTTGGTTTGATTCAAATTGTTATGGATTCCTTATCATGCTAGCTTTGATTTGCCTTTAATTTCATAAATAATTATGCAAAATTGAGTATGTTATGCTGATATGAAAGTGAGCCTTAGACCTGGATGTTGCACGCGTTTTTGAACCATCCAGAGGTTGAAGATGATGTGGTGGCACATCATGATTGATCCATTTGAATTTTTGGCTTATTTGAATTTTTGTTTTAATTGACATTTTGTTTGATTTTATTTTCTGATCAAAACACTTTCAAAAATCACAAAAAAATTACTATAGGTCAATATTATTTTCTAGTATTTGTCATATTTTTTTGGATTTTTTTAAAAATAATCTGATTGGTTTAAAAAATTCATAAGCTTATTTAATTGTTTATTTGAAGATAATTTTTATTTTAATACTTCTTTGATCCAAAAATTCCACAAAAATTGTCCTAGACTCCTAAAATAATGTAAAAATTGATTCTGACTTAGGTTTATAATTTTCTTTATTTTTGATTTAAATTTTAATTTCAAAGGTTATTTACAATATTTGTTTGATTTTTATTTTAATATTTCCCGTAATCAAAAAAATCTCAAAAAAATCATGTAAGCTAGTTTTTGATCATAGAATCTGAATATATTTTTATTTTGACCTTTTCTTGATTTTTGGTTAGGGTTTGCATTTTTTTGCCCTTAAATAATAATTCAATTATTAATTGTTTGTTTATCTTTTATTTTAATAGTTTCCTTTAATTCAAAAAATTCACAAAAATTCAGGGATGTGTGTTTTTAGCCCTAATATTTGAATATAATTTTGGTTGGCCATTTTTCTGACTTTTTGATTTAAATATTATTTTGATATGTGGATATTTGTTATTTGAATAATTGCTTGAGTTTAATTTCATTTTTGATTTTTCCTTAATTCAAAAAAATGTAAAAAATTATATTTTATGACATTTAAGGTTCCTTGATGATTTGTATGATCTTGACTTAATTTGTTTGAATTTTGATATCATTTAATCAATATTGAGATAAAAAGTCAATAATTAGGGTTTTGTTGCTTATGGTGCAAGTTTCATGTTCAAAACCCTTGTGCCTTGGACTTTATTGGGAATTCAGGTCTTGTTTATGGTTCATGAATATGTTGGGGATTTGAAAACCATTTTTATTGAATTATTTGACTTGGTTTGACATTTTTCCACAAATTATTTTGAAAACTTGTCTAGTTTGGTAGTTTTGCCAACTAGCCTTGAACTTTGAACTTCATTTGGCCTCTTCCTCAATCATTCATGAACTTAGGGCTTGAATTCTGACTTTTATACCTTTCAAGGATGCTAATTTGTTTTTGGTTTGAATTATGGACCTTTATTTCTATTTTTTGATGTAATTTTTAAGTGAAGGTACCCAATTATGTTTGCATGTCTTGTGGCATTTTGTTTGATGGCCAATGAACTTGAGTGAGGCTTATAATTGGGAACTTAATGATCATGTTGATTCTGATTGTCCATGTTAACTTAATCCATTTCATTTAAAAGCTTCATATTTGAATGTTTTTAAACCATCTAATGCATTATGTAGGTTTTATCTTTTATTGTGTTCATGGAGTTGTGATTGAATTAATTATGCATGATTAAAATGTGTTTGCTACTAACCTTTATGGTCTTTGTTCATATTATTCTCAAGCTCTTATGATCCTTGATTGATATTCAATTGTCAATTCAACATGGTGATAGAAGGGAGCAATATTCCTTTGATTCTTTTGACCTAATCTGTGCATATGCTTGTTTCCTCTTGCCTATTATGTTTAAAGTTTGATAATTTCCACCATGTTGTTCTCACTTTTTCACCTTATGGAATACTAACTTGGTTGTTGAATATGCGAGGTACTCTGAGAAAGTAGCCACTTTTGGCTTGGGGCTTTTGTGTTTCACTTTATTTGTGGAACACAATCCACTATACTGGCATTATTCTTGTGTTTGGCATGTTTGATAATTTATGAAGGATATACATACATATGATTGTGAATGTCATACATTTCCCATGGTATTTGTACATATCTGATAAATTGCTTACATCTTGATGGTGCAATTGTTGACTCAATTTGTCTACTGATGCCAGCTTGCTTGAAGTTTCTCTGGGTTTATTTTATTCTTGCTTGACTACTAAAGATAATTATCTGTTTGGTATTATATCACATCCTTTCTCCCATCTTCATTTTGCATAAATCTCTGACTGCATGATGGGACCTCTGTTACTGATATATGTCAGGAGGCCCTCTGACTTTTTGTCTGATTTTATGTGTTGTGTTTGCTTGTTGATCGATGAGTCACTCAATTTAGACATTGAGATCACAACTTCGCTCTCATTACATGTTCCCTATAGAATGTTTATTGCTTTTCTTCTTTAATTGTTGATCGATGAGTCACTCAATTTAGACATTGAGATCATGACTTCGCTCTCATTGCATGTTCCCTATAGGATGTTTATTGCTTTTCTTCTTTAATTGTTGATCGATGAGTCACTCAATTTAGACAGTGAGATCACAACTTCACTCTCATTGCATGTTCCCTATAGGATAGTTTTGTTAAGCTCCCTCTAACATGTGAACATAGGATATGATTCTCCTTTATCCTCAACCTTAGGGTCAACCATTGTATAATAACACTAGGGATAACACTAGGTTAGTTTCCCTTAGTTGTTTTCTTTTACTATGCATTCTGCATCTTAAAACAAAAATCTATTTTCTAGGCAAATCATAAGACACCTCTAATGAACTCAAGCCCTTCTTCAAAGTAAAAGATACAAACCAATCTTTGCCATGCCTTCTTGTTATCTTTTATCGATGTCTCGCCATCGCACATGTTCATTATCCTACTTCGATTCTCAATATCATTGTTAGGTGTGATGTTTTGTCATCCAATTTATTGATGTTTCGTCATCTTTGCCATTATATTTTTGTTATCTTTAAGCTGATGTTTTGCCATCACACATTTGTTTGAAGCCGGTGTTTCGCCATCGCACATGTTTGATTATTTAACTTTGATCCCCAATATCATTGTTAGGTGTGATGTTTTGTTATCCAATTTATTGATGTTTCGTCATCTTTGCCATGATATTTTTGTTATCTTTAAGACGATGTTTCGCCATCGCACATTTGTTTGAAGCTGGTGTTTCGCCATCGCACATGCTTGATTATTTAACTTTTGATCCCCAATATCATTGTTAGGTGTGATGTTTTGTTATCCAATTTATTGATGTTTCGTCATCTTTGCCATGATATTTTTGTTATCCTTAAGCCAATGTTTCGCCATCACACATTTATTTGAAGCCGGTGTTTAGCCATCGCTCATGTTTGATTATCTAACTTTGATCCTCAATATCATTGTTAGGTGTGATGTTTTGTCATTCGTTTTATCGATGTTTAGCCATCTTTAACATGTTACTTTGTTATTTTTTAACCGATGTTTTACCATCTCATTTGGTTTGTTTTATTTGATGTCTTGCCATCTTGACTATCTTTGTTTGTCTTAATTAAAAAACACAAACCAACCAAAATATGTAAGCCGAACTACGGCTGCTCTGATTCCTTAAAAGGGATACATATGCATTGGGGTAGGGCCCAACCGAGCATAACTTTTTTTCCCTACATTATTTTCTTTTTTCCTTTCATATGCATTCCCTTTTAAGTTGTAAGCCATAGACATAGGATTTGACCACACCCATTAGATTAGACAACAAGAGTGGATACCGTAGAGTACTACGGGCGTGTGGGGTGCTAACACCTTCCCCTCGCGTAACAGACTCCCTTAACCGATATCTCGGTCGAAAGACCGTGATTTCTCCCTTTTCAGGTTTTCTCGATGTTTACCTATCCCTTTCGACGGGATAAAAGACGTTCGGTGGCGACACTATTGATGTTTCATTAACATCCAGATGACAGGTTCCGGCCGCGTAGTTTCAGCTGGAGACTTTACTGGGGACAGATTGACCTTTTGCTGGTCCATCCCGGAGTCGATCCTAGCTCTTGTTTGTTTTCTTTTTGGGTGTTTATTTTACCGCTTTGCATATTTATCTGTTTGCATTGCATCCTATGTGTGCTTTACTTTCTGCATACTAGATTTGGCTGGACTATTCGGATTCTGGTTTTCTTGTTGGGTGGGTTGTTTCATGAGGCAAAAGGCCTTGTAACCAGGCTATGAGTGAATTCCATAGGAACTAGGAATAGAGTGGCCATGGCAGCTATGAGGCGGATGCTTTGTAGACCTGACCATGAGACCCATGACTTCAGAGGTAGTTTGGATAGGTGTTATCGTATGATGATACCAACATTCAAGATCTTGTACTCTGATTTGGCTTTAGACCTTACCTTAACCTAGACTACACGCATGACAGAGGGGGGAAAATTTTTCTTACAGGTACAGGTACTGTTGGTGACTTTATGTTGCGAAGGTGACTCAGGTTCCCATGGTAATTTTGAAGCTTTGGGGTTTTCTTTCGATCTTAAGTGGTGTTGTTCTGTAACGGTCCAACCTTGATCCAGTGTGAAGCTTTGATCCTGTCATGTTACATCATAGCATATTTATTTCTAAAAAAAATAAAAAAAATATAACTAGCATGCGCATGTCATTTTCCAGGGAAATTCAAGAGTCTTCTTTCCATCAAAAATGGATGGTCTCCCTCCAGTTGAGTTTGATTCAGTTCGTGTCAAAGACCTCACCAGGCATACTTTCGCTTATCATATTCCTACCAGTGATGTGTCCAAATTGAAGAGGTTGAGTTCTTATCTGAAGGGTGATGTTCTGAGTAATTTCAACAGAAATTATGGTAACTTGTTACTAGTCCTTAACACCCCAGTTGACCCGATGGCTTTGATCACTTCTTCCAGTTCTATGAAAAAGAATTACGATGCTTTACTTTTCAAGATTATCAACTGGTTCCCACACTAGAAGAGTACGCGTACCTACTTAATATCAAGTTGTCTGATAAAGTTCCTTTTGTCCAAGTGCCGGAGAAGCTGAAGTTCGAAGTTATTGCTGGAATTCTTCGTTTGAGTTTGAAAGAGGTGAAAGACAATTGGAAGTCCAGTGAGGATACTACAGGGTTTTATTTGAACTTTCTGGTGAAGAAAGCTGAATACTGGTCAGAGAAAGGCGATTGGAGTAACTTCAGTTCTCTGTTTTCTCTTATGATATACGGGCAGATACCGACACTCTTGGCAGATACTCTTTATACCATTCATTCAAGGCATGGAAAGGGTGGTAATGTAGGTTTATGTCATTCAATGTTGTATCAATGGCTTAAGATGCATCTACCAGTAAGTGGCCCTTTTGTGGATACCAAGCATTCTCTCCGATGGTCATCAAGGCTTATCAACCTCACTTCATTCGATATCCGATGGAATTATGACATGGGAGAATTACGAAGCATTATCACTAGCTGTGGAAATTTCCCTAATGTTCCCCTCATAGGAACTAAGGGGTGCATCAACTATAATCCTGCTCTTGCTTATCGTCAATTGGGATATGCAATGGATGGACCGCCAAAGGTTGAGGAGGTGTCTGAATCAGTGTATTTCGCTAGAGGAGATGATCCTGTGATGTTGAAGAGAGTGACAAGTGCTTGGAAGGGAATTCACAAGAAGGATAGAACTACTTTGGGCAAGAATGTTCCTGTTGCTAGAGTTCCTTATTCGGAGTGGGTTAAAGCCAGGGTTAAGATCCTGCGGTTACCATTTGCAAGGTCGGCTCCTTTATACGAGCAACCTCCTGTTATTCTAAGTAACACGGTGCCTACGGAGATGTTCACCCAGGTTCATGTTGAGAACATTCAGCTTCGTGCAAAAGACCTTGAGGCGGGGATGAAACTTTATAGGGCAGATCAAGAAAGGGCCGACTTAGCTCGCAAAATCAAAGAAGCTCAAGGGGAAACTTCTGATACAAACAGTGTTTAGGAAGAGATCTCATTCTGAAATAGAAGAAGAGTTGAGTAAGACCCAGCAAGAATACCAGAAGCTTCAGGTATCTGAGAATAGCTACAAGAAGAAGATTCAGAACATAGAGAAACAACTCAAAGACAAAGATGCTCAGCTTAAGAAGGAAGTAACCCAGAAGCGTGTCGCGGAAGATCGGTTCCAAGAAAGTAAAATGGTCGCATCTCAACTTTTGAAGGAGAAAGCCAGACTTGAAGAGTACTTTCAACACCTTGAAGCATGTTTAGTTCCGGAGATTTAGTTTTTGTTATTTACTTTTGGTGTATTAGGTCACCCCCAGAATTGTTGGAAGGGACCGTTTGTTTTTTTATCATTCAGTTCTTTTTGCTTTATTGTTAAGACATGTATTTATTTGTTTATCATTATGCTCTTAATTGTCCGAAGTCACTTGGACATCGTTTCTTTTGTTTGTAAATAATTGAAGTGTTCATCTTATTATCCTTTCTCTTTTGATTGTATGGTCGCACGCTGTAAATGATGAATAAAAGGACTTTTGGATACCAGGAAATGACAAACACATCATGCATATCATGCATTTCATAACATTATAGGTTATCTCAAGACGGTTTTCTTAATTCTGCTGCTTTTCTTATTCAGAATTCAAGACGACTACTCATCGGTATTCCACCAGAAACAACTTGCCAAGACAGATGGAACAGGTTCAAGCTGAACTTGCTGAAATGAGGGCCCAGATGGCTACTCAGATGACTCAGTTCATGGAGGTCATCACCAATGTGAATCCCTGACAGGAAGAACTAGTTTCTATTATCAACAATCAGCGTCGCTATCCAGGGGATGGTTGAAATCAAGGGCTCTATCAGGACGTTTTTGTAGGACTGGGGGATGTGCAAGATCAGCCTGCTTGAAATTTTCACGGGATGCCGAGAAACCCTTTTGTGCGTAACATAGGGAAGTTTCCTCCATGTCCTAGACCTCGTCTTGTGGGGAACAAAAGAGTTAATAAGGGCGGTGTAAGGAATTATCAAGAACAGGATTGTGACTTTGACTAGGATGAAGATCAGTTTTCTGTGCGGCATTCAGAGCTGGGGATTCAGATTGAGGATATGAAGTGTCATTTATTGGAAGATCGTTTGAAGGCTGTGGAAGGGCAAGGAGTCCTTGGTATGGATGCTAATGATCTCGGGTTGGTGTCTAGGGTGAAAGTTCCTCCAAAATTCAAGCCTCCTACATTTGAAAAGTACAACGGAACATCGTGTCCTATTACTCATGCAACTGCTTATTTCTGGAAGATGTCGGTGCATACCGAGGATCAAGGGCTTTTGATTCACTTTTTCCAGGATAGCCTGTTTGGGGCATCCCTGGAGTGGTACATGAAGTTGGAGAAAACTCATATTCGTTGCTGGAATGATCTTGCTTGGGCTTTTGTCAAACATTATCAGTACAATGTGGATATGGTGCCTAATCGCACTCAGTTACAGAATATGTCACAGGGACCGAAAGAATCTTTCAAGGAATACGCTCAGAAATAGCGTGAGTTTGTTGTGGGGGTTTAACCTCAGCTCATGGAGAGAGAACTCATTGATATGTTTATGAGTACCCTGCAAGGGTCGTTTTATGAACACATGATAGCAAGTACTTCGGCAGGATTTGCAGACTTGGTTATGGCTGGTGAGAGAATTGAGGTAGGTTTGAAATTGGGGAAGATTCAGATCGGAGGTTCTAGCGGCTCATCAGGGGGCAGTAAGAAACCATTCAACACTTACCCTAAGAAAAGGGAAGGCGACTCAAGTGCGGTCTACTCTCATAGAGGAAGAAGAGAGGATCTTCAGAATCAACAAATCAATGTTGTTTCTATTCCTGTTAATGCTCCTCCACAGCAGAGACCGAATACAGTGCCTCAACAACAAAGGCAGCCGGATGCTCCCCATCAGTATAATAATCAACAACAGAGACAGCCAAGTAAATTTGATCCCTTGCCAATAACTCTTACTAAAGCGCTCCACCACCTGCTTGATCTGAAGTTGATCAGTTTGAGAAATATGCCACTGCCACCCGCAAGGCTCCCTATTAACTATGATGCTAATGCAAGATGTGAATTCCATTCAGGCGGGGTTGGTCATTCTACTGGCAATTTCTTTGCGTTGAAATGTAAGGTACAAGACTTGTTGGATGCAAAGGCGATTGAGTTTACTCCAGTAACTGGTCCGAATGTTACTCAAAACCTAATACCTAGGCATAGAGGGTGTGTTGTTAATATGATCGATTATAATGGTGAAGTGTTGAGTTTGATCATGGATGTGGAACAAGTAACTACTCCGTTAGGATGTGTTAAGAAGTATTTGCTCGACAATTCTATTTTCCCAGGTTGCACTTCAGAGTGTGCCAAGTGTAGAGAACAACCGAAGGGATGTATTGATTTTAAAGCCGGTATCCAGTTGTTGATGAAGGAAGGTTCCCTGCATTTTGATAGAAAACCGAGCTACCACAATGTTACCGAAGAAGATATTGATGTGATGTCTATTCCTTACACCCCTGCGTGCATTGCCGCCCCGTCAAGGGCGCCCCCTCTGATGATTACGGTACCTGGTCCCATGCCATATACCAGTGAGAAGGCGGTCCCATGGCATTATGGTGCCGATGTTTATTACCATGGGGTAAAGCAGGAGGTTAATGCTCGTTTGTCTGAGGAAGAACATGCTAAAGGTGATGAAGAGGAAGTCCATAACTTTTCTGGTGTAGGTCGAATGACTAGAAGCGGGAGAGTATTTAGTCCTTCTAATGTGCAAGATGCGACAGATGCTTATGCAAGGGAAAAAGGAAAACAACAGGTAATGATTGGTAATCTAAGGGTTACTCCGACCAATGTGACTAAACCGATTCCTATACCAGAAGATTCTTCAGTTCTCGATTAGGTTGAAGAGCTGATGCGAATTATCAGAAAGAGTGATTATAACATAATTGATCATCTGAACCACACTCCTTCCAAGATGTCTATCTTGTCTCTGTTGATTTATTCAGAACCTCACAGAAATGCTTTGATGAAGTTGTTGAAGAATGCGTTTGTGCCACATGAGATAACAGTCAATCAGTTTGAGAATATTTGTGCTAACATATCTGCGGGAACGGTTTGGGCTTCACAGGTTTTGATCTTCCCCAGAGGGACCAGACCATAACAAAGCGTTGCCCAAGTAAGCATTGATGAAGATTGATTATTCTGTACTGGAGTTGCGTCCAAGTGATTTGATGTTGAAGGCGTTTGATGGGTCTCGAAGGTCGGTATTTGGGGAGGTGAAGTTACCAATCAAGGTCGGTCCTCGCACCTTCACGGCTACATTTTTTGTGATGGATATACAACCAGCATATTGTTTCTTGTTGGGGAGGCCGTGGATTCATAGAGCAAGAGCAGTCACTTCTACTCTTCATCAGAAACTCAAGTATCTTGCAGAGGGAAAGGTGATAACCGTGTGCGGCGAGGAAGGGTACATCGCAAGTCATTTGACATCATTCCTCTATGTTGATGTTGAATGAGAGATACATGAGACTCCATTTCAGGCGTTTGAGACAGTACATGTTGGCAACCTTCCTCCTCCAGAGCAGAAAATGAAACCGGAAACTGTTATGTCTTCTCTCAAGGATGCGAGAGCTGTGGTGGAGAATGGTAACCCTGAAGGTTGGGGTCAGGTGCTGGATGTTATTCCGAAGTTTGATAAGTTTGGTCTTGGTTTTAGCCCAGGTCAGTAAAGTGCAACTCCCAGAGCATCTAGTTTATCTACTCCTGTGAAGTTTTCCCGTCCTTGTGCTACTCAAGAAGGACACGTCAATGCAATTGGCGACGATAGGGCTGATGGCTGCAATGTTGAAGATTGGATTCGTCCGAGTATTCCAGGCCAGACACTCAATAATTGGACTTCTGTGGATGTTATCCAAGTTTCAAGCGCTGAGGAGTAATTTTCTTATTTCTTTTATAATCATATCATAATCCCTACGCTTTGCCCAAGGCGTAGTGGATCATTTGTGTAGGGCCACCATGTTTATTTTCAAGTTTATCATGAAATAAAGGACATTTTTTGCATTCAAAATTTTGCTTCTTCTTTTATTTTTATTTTTAAATGGCAATGTTTCGCTTTTCACACACTCACTAAAAAACGCAAAAATGTCATTCATGCAGATGCACTTCCACCACCGATTCTATTGGTAACGAATCTGCTATGGCTCATTATGACTTTGATACTCCTATTTATCAAGCTGAAGAAGAAGCGTATGAGGATTGTGATCTTCTTGAGGAATTATTGAGATTGTTAAAACAAGAAGAGAAAGTTATCTAGCCGAATCAAGATTCGATTGAGGTGGTGAATATTGGCACAAAAGATGTAAGAAGAGAAGTCAAGATAGGGGCAGATCTCGAAGAAAGTGTAAAGGTCAGACTGATTGAGCTACTCCGTGAGTATTCTGATATCTTCACATGGTCTTATGAGGATATGCCTGGGTTGGATACATACATAGTGGTGAATCGACTGCCACTCAAAGAAGGTTGTTCCCCTGTCAAGCAAAAGCTCCGAACAACTCATCCTGAGATGTCCAAGAAGATCAAAGAGGAGGTCCAGAAGCAGTTGGACGCGAATTTCCTAAAGGTCGTCAATTATTTGCCATGGATTGCAAATATTGTGCCTGTGCCCAAGAAATATGGTAAAGTCAGGATATGCATGGATTATAGGGATTTGAACAGGGCCAGCCCCAAAGACGATTTCCCTCTTCCGCATATTGATGTGTTGGTTGATAATACTGCTCATTCCAAAGTATTTTTGTTCATGGATGGTTTTTAGGGTTACAATCAAATTAAGATGGCCCCGGAGGATATGGAGAAGATAACATTCATCACGCCTTGGGGAACTTTCTGTTATAAAGTGATGTCGTTTGGTTTGAAAAATGACGGGGCAACATATCAGCGCGCCATGGTCACTCTCTTTCATGATTTGATTCACAAAGAGATTGAGGTATATGTAGACGATATAATTGCCAAGTCTTACACGGAAGAGGAACATCTTGTTCATCTGAAAAAATTGTTCGAGAGATTGAGGTAGTTCTTTCTACGGTTGAATCCGAATAAGTGCACCTTCGGGGTGAGTTCCGACAAGCTATTGGGTTTTATTGTGAGTGAAAAAGGTATCGAGGTAGACCCGGCCAAGGTCAAAGTGATACAGGAAATGCCCGAGCCAAGGACAGAGAAGGAAGTGCGTGGTTTTTTGGTAATGTTAAACTATATTTCTAGATTTATTTCTCATCTCATAGCCACCTGTGAACCTATGTTCAAGTTGTTGAAGAAAAGCCAGACAGTGAAATGGAATGAGGATTGCCAGAAGGCATTTGACAAAATAAAAGAGTCGCCAGTGGAAGGAAGGCCACTAATCATGTATCTAACCGTGTTGGAAACCTCAATGGGTTGTGTCCTCGGTCAGCACGACGAAACAGGGAAGAAAGAGCAGGCTATTTACTACTTGAGTAAGAAGTTTATGGAATGCGAGTCGAGATACTCATTGTTGGAAAAGACTTGTTGCGCACTCGTCTGGGCCGCCAAAAGTTTGAGGCAATACATGTTAACTCACACCACCTACTTGATATCCAAAATGGATCCAATCAAGTACATTTTTGAGAAGCCAACTCTTACAGGCAGGGTAGCCCATTAGCAGATGATACTCACCGAATATGATACCAATACACTACTCAAAAAGAAATTAAGGGTAGTGTATTGGCCAACCATCTTTCTCATCATCCCATGAATGATTATGAACCGGTGAAGTTTGATTTTCCGAATGAGGAAATTGTGTATATTCGGGATTGTAACATACCAGGCCCAGACGAAGGACCCGAGCCAGGATCACGTTGGACGCTTGTTTTTGATGGTGCCTCCAATGCCATGGGCAACGGTGTTGGAGCTATTATCACTTCCCCTGAAGGATACCACATTCCTTTCACGGCTCGTACCTGTTTTAATTGCACTAACAACATGGCCGAATATGAGGCTTGCATTTATGGCATTGAAGCAGTGATCGACCTGCGCATCAAATTTTTGAAAGTTCATGGGGATTCCAATCTTGTTATTATCCATATTAATAGAGATTGGGAGACTCGCCATCAGAACCTAATTCCCTACCGTGATCATGTTATGAAGCTGATTCCGTACTTCGAAGAGATCACGTTTGAGCATATTCCCAGAGACGAAAACAATCTAGCTGATGCACTTGCAACTTTGTCCTCCATGTTCAAGGTTAAGTGGGCTAATGAGGCACCTTCCATTACCATCAGAAGTTTGAGTGAGCCAGCTTTCTGTTTTAAGGCTAGTTTGGAATCAGATGGTAATCCTTCGTTTTATGATGTTAAACGATATCTTGAAACACAAGAGTATCCTGAAGAGGCATCCGTTACAGATAAGAAGTTCTTGAGAAGATTTTCAGCCAAGTTCTTTCTCAGTGGTGGTGTGTTGTATAGAAGGCATCATGACAGTTTACTGCTCAGATGTGTTGACAAGAAAGAAGCAGCTAGAATCATTGAGGAGATACATGAAGGTGATTTCGGGACTCACTCCAGTGGGCACACCATGGCTAAAAAAAATTTGTGAGCAGGTTATTATTGGTCCACCATGGAGACTGACTGTTACAATCATGCACGGGTTTGCCACAAATGTCAAGTCTATGCTGATAAAGTGTATGTGCTACCGGTGCCTTTGAATGTCTTGACTTCCTCTTGGCCGTTTGCGATTTAGGGAATTGATATGATCGGAAAAATTGAACCAACTGCATCCAACATGCACCGTTTCATTCTGGTTGCCATCGATTATTTTACAAAATGGGTCAAAGCTGCATCCTATGCCAATGTCACCAAGTAGGTGGTAACTCGGTTCATTAAGCACAATATTATCTGTCACTACGGAGTGCCCGAGAAGATCATTACCGATAATGGGTCTAATTTAAATAACAAGATGATGAAGGAGCTTTGTGAGTCTTTCAAAATCAAGCATCATAATTCTTCCCCATATAGACCAAAGATGAACGGTGCTGTAGAAGCGGCCAATAAGAATATCAAGAAAATTGTGCAGAAGATGGTGGTAACCTATAAAGATTGGCATGAGATGTTGCCTTTTGCTTTGCATGGTTATCATACCACGGTGCGTACTTCGACTGGGGCAACCCCATTTTCATTGGTTTACGGCATGGAAGTAGTATTGTCGGTAGAAGTCAAGATTCCTTCTCTTAGGATCATGAGAGATGTTGAGCTGGATGAAAGTGAATGGGTACAGAATCGATTGGATCAGTTGGAAATTATTGATGAAAAGAGATTGATGGCCGTATGTCATGGTTAGGTATATCAGTAAAGGATGAGGAAAGCTTTTGATAAGAGGGTACGGCCTCGGTGTTACAAGCCAGGTGACCTTGTGCTAAAGAGGATAATTCTCCCCCAGGGTGATTGTGATACGGTGGGAGAACTGACTTGAGGTTTTGTGTTTGTGTTCGCACTTGTTCGGTTTAGAAAGAGTCGCCACCGACTTTTTATTTTATCCAAAGGAAAGGTCAAAAAGTACAGGAAAGACCTTTGAGATGTTTTCTTGGGTTCGGAGGGTAGATTATGAAAAAGGGAAGGTGCTATCACCCTTTTCATCCATGGTTTTCCATGGGCTCTTAGTTACTTGTTTTAGATCACTTGCCTTTGCTTTTCAATTGTTTGAAATGGTGCTTTGTGTGTGTGGTTTTGAAAATGTTTTGAAAAAGATGCCTAGTCTAGGCAACCTTTGTAATGATTCTTGTTTTAATATATACAAAGGTGTGTGTCTTTTTGAAAAGATATTTCAATGTTTTGAAAGTTGTTTTGAAATTGTTTTGAAGTTGTGTTGTGAAATGTGTTTGAAAATGGAAAGGATGTTTTGCAAGATTTTTTATCGAGTAACTAAAAGTTGTCTACCCTATTTTACTCAAAGATCTTTCTTATATTTTTAACCCTTTTAACAGTGTTATTTCACCATTGTATTTGGTGAACAACCTTGCGTTAGGATGTTAAACGGGACAGGTGCGGGTCATCGTATACAATCATTGAAAGCAACTTGTGAGACAGTCTAGCAATTTTGTAAGGGACGAGATCGTTTTATCGAAGGCAACATCGAGGGTCATCGAGGGACTACGATCTTTCTTTATCGAAGGGGCATTTTCTAGAGTGTCTCGTACTCGAGGGACATGATTTCATTTTCCGAGGCAACAAGAGAAGTTACCCTAGAGGTGTAAGTGTGAATTGTGTATTGCTTTTCATGCATTTATCTTGTATTAGGTCATCTAGCGATTGATTTTGAATCTTCGCATACAAACCCTAATTACTATACAGTATATTGAAAGTAATAAATTGCGGGAATTTAAAGTCTAAATTATTACAAAACAGTATCCGGGGATGGGGGTACAAATATTTACAAATGGGGATGAGTCTTATCAGAATAATAATGTCCTAGTATATATTACAACCAAATTGAATTGTCGCATTTTCAATGTAAAAATTATAACAAAAAATAAAGAGAATCAAAAGTATTATGTGATGCATGTATTTATTTACAAATGAAACAAATAAAAATTAACCTAAGGAAAATTAAGTATTTATTAATATTTTTGTGTTTTATGATTGATGAAAAGGAAAAAAGTTTTAAAGAAAGAAAATTCATTTTGAACTAAATCCCTATTATTTATGTATTTTATTAAATGTAATGATTATTAAAGAAAAATCATATTAAGAAAATTTAAACAAAATTTTTAATACATTTTAGTTTTTATATTTAACAAAAGAAAAAGAATCAGATTATTTAAAAAAAATGAAAATAAAGAGAAGTGTTAGTTTTAAAACATTAAAAAGAAAAAGGATAATGGGCCCAAAGAATGTTTTTAGATGGACCAAATAAAAAATGATAAAGAACAGTAATTATGAAGAAGAAATGGAGGTGGGGCGCGCTTAGTGGAACATGGGCCTGAAGTGTTTGGTTTGGGGCGAAGGCCCATCTGAAGTGTTGTACAATATTTTGTTAGGGTTGCTTCATTTGGTTAGGGTTTGCAGTTTTGGTACACAGCGGCGCCTCCTCTCATCTCTTCTACCTCTTCCTCTCTTTCTCAGGCCATGGTTCAGACTTGAAGTTCCTTCTACGCCCTAGCCACCGGAGCGTCGCCTCTCACTTCTTATCCCTTCACCGTGATCCAGAGTTTTTTTAGAGAAACGGTACGATTCGTTATCTTTTTAGGTCTTTTACGGTTGCAACGTTTAATTCTTGCATGTTTATCGTTTGCAATGTTTTAATCTTTGATGTTTATGTGTGAGATGCAGCGAAAGTTTGAGGGAAAGAGACTATACCTTTGGCGTTTTTCTGGGTTGAAAATGGAAGGAGAGAGATGTGATGAGAAGGAGGCGCTCCTTGGAGGCTTAGGGCAGAGGAAGATGATGGCTACGCTTTGGCTTCTGGTATTTCTATATTTTCTTTTAATTATTTCGTTTGATGATGATGAATCTGAAAACTTGCTTACTTCTGAATCTTTCCCTTTCTCGTTGCTGAATATTGTTGATGATAATTCTGAAAACTTGAATATTTGTGATGATGATACCTTTTTTTAAAGTTTCTGAAAGCCTCTGAACCTCTCCTTTGTTAATGATGAGTTTAGATTTGAAACTTGTTTGCTCTTTGTTTTGGTTGATGATGAACAAAGGTTCTGAGATCTATTCTTTGTGTTGTTGATGATGAACAAAAAATTCTAAAACTTGTATTATTTTGCTTCTAAAACTTTTGCTCTCTCTTTGTGGACCCTGATAATTTGATGATGATGAATCTGAAAACTGGCTATTGTTTGTTGTTAGTGAGTTTCTGAAATGCTCTTGTTGATGATGATCTTAGATCTGAAATTTGTTGGTCCCTTGTTGTTTTGGCCAGCTTGAGTAAGTTAGCTTCGCAGTTTGGAAATGTTTACAGGTTCTTGTAATTTGACCTGTGAGCAGGTTTTGGAATTTGGCTTTACAGGTTTGCTTTTTGCTTGTATTTTGAGCAGTTTAGGCAGGTTAGAGAGTTGAAGTTATGCAAGCCTGTTTGTTTTTGGGCAAGCAGGTTTGGAAGTTTGTCTGGTTTGGGCTCACAGATTTGCCATTGGTTCTGTGCTTTTGAGAAGTTGCAGTTTTGGTAAGCAATGTTTGTTGACAGGTTTGTGCTTGCTTGAGTTACAGTTTATACAGGGTGCCTTGATAGCAGGTTTGCCATTTGTAAGGCAGGCTTGTGTTTTGGTTGTTTTCATATTTTTGTAAGTTGGGTAAGTTTGAACAGGTTTGTTGTGTTTTGGCCTGGACTGTTTTTTTGTTGAGCTTGAGATGCAGGTTTTGTTTTGGGAGGCAGGCTTGCTGAGTTTTGTGTTTGGGAAGCCAGGCTTGAACTTGTTTGGATTTGCAAGCAGGTTTCTGTAGGTTTTTGTTTTAGCTTGCAGTTTGGAGGTTATGCAATATTTTCTCCCTCCCCTTGAACTGTTATGCAGTAGCCTCTTTATATCTTTTTTTTTTCTTTTACTGTCTTGAAAAAAACCTGCTTTTGCCAAAACTGCAAACTCTCACTGAGGTTCTCTCTTTCTCTCTCTGCCTAAAAATCACTTTTAATTGTTATTATATTATAATTCTGAAAAGCTTGCTGGCCAGAAAATGATGATGAAATTGACAAGTCCCTTTGGCTTGTAACTTGGTTTATCTCTGCATTGTGTACTTTCTTTGACAGCCTTGCAACTTTCTGGTTTGTGTACTTGCTGTGACAGTTTTGCAACTTAGTTTGACATTCAGCTTGGTTAGTGCATTTGTAGTTAGCTTGCCATGCTTTCTCATGTTTGCCTTGCTGTTGGTTGACTAATGCAGTTTGAAACTCAGTTTGTAGTACCCTTTGCTTCGCCTTGCAATTTGCCTATGTTTTTGCATTTTGAGTTAATTGTAATCTTGCAATTTATTTTTTTACTTTTCTCTTTATGAACCAAGAAGAGAAATCTTCTTGTGATTTGCAAAGAGAAAAAGTAAAAACATGATGAATCCAAAAGCATTCTGATTCCAGCCAGCAAGCTTTAATGATGATTTCTCTTTATCTGCTTGAAAATTCTTTTCAGCTAATTGTGCTGATTTCATTTTCTTCTGTCTTTTACAGGTAAGTACCAGTTGGAGGACGCAGTAAAAAGTCAAAGATCTAAAGAGATTTAGGCTTAGATTTATTTTTCCGTTTATTGTAAACAAATATTATTGTAAATACTATAAGTTGTAATCTTACAATATTCGAATAAAATTTGTAACAACATTTGAAATAAATAAAAAGTCTTTGTCAAAAAAGAATTTTCTACTGTCACATATTCCAATCTTTCCTTGTATTGTCTATTTAATTATTTAAGACTCTTAAATCAAAATAACTGGAAATGTATCCCAATAACTTTAATCTAGATGAAATAACTAATCAACAAACTTTGCCGTCTCGCAACCTTGCATTAGTCACAATACGCGTAGTATTCCAATTAACATATGCGTTGTACAGTTAAACAAACAAGCATTCTATTGTACCCCAAAATTTGCCCTCCCATATTTCTCAAGACATGTCAAGAATAATCTCCAAATGGTTCAAGATTGCTCAAGAGTTGGACAGTCAAATCACCTCCTAAGGCAGTCAATCTCTAATTAGGGTTTTGTGTTGCATCAAGGTCCTTACATACAAATGACCTAAAATGCTCCCCAATGTCCTAATATTTTCTCAATGTCATCCATGTCAAATTTCAAGCCTTGCAGAGGAAGTTTGGTCAGTCAATTGCTCAAGGGGTCCAAAAATCGACTATGCTAAGGCAAAAGTCAACTGTGACCTACAAATAGTCAAACCTCAAGGTTTTTTGTCAACATTCTAATTTTGAAGGATAATTAATCATTTGATCAAGGTTTGATCATGATTCATCAAGGATTGCTCAAAATTCATTAAGATTCAAAAGTTGCTAAATTAGGGTTTTGCAGGAAAAGTCAACTCAAATTTGACCAAGCATAACTTTCTCATACTTTATGAGAAATGACCCATCCAAAGCTCATTTTTAAGAGGACGCAATTTACTACAATCCATCTTCACACCCCAAGATGAAGAAATGCACTCACAAGAAGTTACAAATTTGGACATTATAGGTTATTTTTGAAAGTCAACAAAAACACCTTTTTTGCCAAAGCTTATAACTTGAGCATGGAATATCAAGATGATACGATAAAGAAAGGGTTGGTTATAGGACATCTCAAGGTTTTTAAAAAGTCCAAGAACACCTCCAAAAGTTCAAAATTGAAGAAGTTATGCATTGTTGAAGTTGGACATTTTTCCAAAATTGCCAAAAGTCAATTATCCTCAAAACTTAGAATTTTGTCAAAAGGGCCCACTTTTTTCCACTTGATTTGATCTTATCACACTACACACGTGTCCTATCTTCAATTTTATGTCCACTCATTAATTTTTCTATTTTATTTGATTTTTATTGATTTAATTCATTTTAAATCAATTTAAATCCAAATAAAATCCAAATCTTAATCACTTGGTATCTTTTTGATCATTACAGGTCTTAAATATCATCATGTACACAATCAAATCCGAATCAAGCCATGTTGTGAACAAAATATTGGTTTTTGACAAATTTGGAAGCTTTTTCAATGGAGAATAAAATCAAATCTTGAATCATCAATGCTCATGGATTCAAAGCCCAAATTTTAACCTAATACATTGCTTGATACTTATACAACACAAGGACACGAAATAGAGAAGCTGAAGGATGCAAATGTCAAAAAACAAAAACTTGAAAAAGCTTGAAAAAAGTTGGAAACTAAAATCTTGGTTAGAGGTCGATTCAGAGCAAAACCTCCACGCTATCTTCTTGCTGGACATCCATTGAGGCTAAAGAAATCAGAATCAAGCCCTCTCCCTCCCTAAATCGCACTGTAAGTCTCCTTGAACATTCTCCTGTACACGAAATTACAATCTCTCATTCTTGCATCTTTTTGACAAAACGTTGGTATAATCATGCATATCATTAAATTCCTAAACTTTTTGCATCATTTGATTTTGATTTTGTGATCTATAGCGCCATACCCGAATCTAGGGTTTTGGAGGTTCGTTTTTGGGCGTTTGCTTTGCAGGGAAAATTGGAACAAATAATGGGTATAGACATGCTCAGGAAGGAGAGACGAATCGAACCATGGTCTTGGAATTGATTTCTATGGCCTAGGATGGATTTTAGAAGGCAGCTAGGGATTTTGTTGCGAATTCAAATCCGCAGGAAAAATAACCAGGGCCATTGGAGAAGATGAAGACGTGTTCATGTCCGATTGGCCCATTCAAACAAATCTCGCGCATTTTTTAATTTCCAGTATATTATTTGCTTTTCTCTTATAATATTATTTATCCATTATAATAACAAATAGATGCAGTGGTTGAGTTGGTAATTGAAGCGTGTCAAAGTCCAATGGGACCTCGGTTCGAATCCCAGGTCCCCAACATATTTTCTTAGTATTTTCTTTCAAGCTTTCCAATGTGCCTCATGTATTGCAGTCTACTATGGACCTCAAATCTCCAGGCGCCAGATGGCCTTCAGGCCAAATCTGATGGTCAGGATTGAAGGTGCATCCTATTGTCCAGTCAACGTGTCACATAGAAGCGCAAAAAGTTAGCCAAGCTTGCAACTATTGGGCTTGGAAAATGCTGATCAAACCCTCAATCTGGGCCTAACACCCCCCTTGGTTTATTTCTTTTTTCTTTTCATTATATTTATTTATTTTGTTTTGTATTATTATTTTTATTGTTTAACTAACCAATTAATAATTTTTCTCAATAAAATCAAAAACACAAAAATATATTTTATTTATTAAAATTAAAATCATCACTTGATTTTTGTAAATGAATTAACTCAATTAATTTAGTTTAATTAGATTTAACCTTTAATATTTTTGCAAACAAATAAAATTAATGTAGAAAAATTAGGTTTTTACCAACTTTTAATCAATTTGTTTTATTTCTTTAAATACTCAAAAATCCAAAAATATTTTCATTAATTAATTATTAGCTTAGATTTAATTTCCTTTAATTAAAAAAAATAACAAAAAATGCTTTCTTCTCAAAAAAGGGTCAAAACCCTAAAAAATGCGTCGTTTTAATTTCTCTCACGCGATCTATTTTACCAATATTGTAATTGCTTCCGGTATGTAATAGCTTTTAATTAGGACTTTAATTATTTATCGCTTTATTTTACATTCCGCAATTTAAATTCAAGGGTTGTTTTTAGCGATGTAAATACCCGACGCCTTGTAATAGTTTAGATTTAATTTCCGCAATTTAAATTCCGCAACTATACACTACTAGATGTTTGATAATAGGGAATGAATGACAAGATCAAATATTTAACCTAAAATCAACATAGCTCACCCATGACATGTACAAAGATAAATAACTGAAAAACAACACACTCGCACATGCGCACTCTTAGGGTACACCTCACTTGGTTGCCTTCGAACGTGGTCATTGAGTATAGGAAGTTTTAGAGGTCGCCCTCTTGTCCAAATATCATAGTTTCCTCGAAACGGTTGCCTAGGGTAAAATGATCTAAGACATTAGGGTTACCGCTAAGGCATCCTAACATTGCTTTAGTGACCACACGTCCCTTAATAGAATTGACCCTTAAAACTCCAACGATGATGCTACCTTCTCATCAATAGTGGGATATCATTGTCTAAAGGACATTTGTACAGTTTAATTCCTTTTTCGAGTAGGTAGATGATTCTTAAGTACTTGCTCTTTCAAAACAAAAATAAAACTTTTCGCACTTACACTCCTTTCAAACAAAAACTTCTTTCAAACTCACAAACACAAAGAAAAGCAAATTTTTGAAAACACTTTGAGCAAGTACCTAAGAGCCCGTGGATAACCACAGATAGAAAGGGTGCTAACACCTTCCCTTTCTATAATCTATCTCCCGGACCTGAGAAACATCTAGAAAAAGGAATTTTTTTGTGCTTTTTTCCTTTCCTTGTTGGATAAAATAAAAGACGGTGGCGAGTCTTTCTTACCGCGACATTTTGCGAAAACAAATGCAAAACGCGAACCAGCATTCCGAAAACAGTCAGTTCTCTTCCCACCGTATCACAGAACTGGCGACTCTGCTGGGGATCTATTAACAAGTGAGGTGTACCTTAGGATTAGATCATTGTGTTTTCAATTGTATGCTTTGTATGATTTATATTTGTGGGCTTGTATCGGAGTTCTATAGATCCTAACCCAGATCTGGGGGTACCCTTTAGGTAAGTAGCAATAAACTGTGAGGGAACTGTACGGCGTAGACCGATACGGTTGAAGCAGTAGCTACGTTGGTGAGGCACTTCATTTTGGACCGATATCCCTTGTGTTGGAACAAGGAGAATATGGGTCTTCTAAGGGGTCATTAAGCACCAACTGACCTTAGAACCTTTAAATTGACCAACTTGGCCATAGAACAGTAGCAGTATGCTACGCTCATTGAGACTAAACTCTCGCAATGATTCCGGGCGCAAGAAAAGGTTGCTAAACTGGAATTATGACCGATCGAGGGTAGTTAGTGATATTGAGATCCTCTAGAACCCGATTACTATTTTTAGGACAGGTTTAAACCAACTGAACTGAAAGAGGGTAGTACCTAAGCTCCTTGCCAGCCTGAAATCTAAGGGCTCTCTGTGTGACTTGTGTGCCTTTACCATGTTTGCTATTTGTAGATACTTGTGGTGTGCTTACTATTATGACATCATGACATCATAACATTGCATACATCTTGCATAAGACTAACCTATTTCAAAGACATGGGGGATTCACCTTTGATCTGTTTTGTAGGTCATCATGATGCCTATGCGTAGAAACACCATCTGGATTAACTTTGTCCAGGTTCCCACTATGTTTAATGATTTGGTTGTAAGGATGCCATATACTACTTCCTTCATCAGAAGACATGGGCATCTTCTTAGTTTGGTCACCTCCCAGATGGATGAACAGATGATGAAAGTCTTGGTCCAATTTTATGATCCATTGTACCATTGTTTTACTTTCCAGGACTACCAGCTGGTTCCCACCCTAGAAGAATTATCTGATCTGCTCGGTATCCCTATTCTGGAGCAGACCCCGTTTACTGGTTGGGAAAATATGCTTAGGCCCGAAGAGATTGTTGCAGCCCTTCATTTGACCAAAGAGGAGGTAATGGCTAATTGGGAGACTAGAAGTGGAGCAAAGGGCTTTCTGACTAAGTTCTTGGTTGGTAAGGCTAACTATTTCTGGGATGGCCTAGACTTCAAGGCATTCGAGGATATTCTGGCTCTTCTGATATACGACTTGGCATTGTTTCCAAACTCTTACTCCTTTGTTGATGTTAATGCGATAAAGATCTCCATCTCTCGGAATCCGGTACCCACTCTCAAGGGTATGGACGAGGTGACTGTTATTCATCGATGTGGGGAGTACCCCAATGTTCCACTGTTAGGAACCCATGGAGGAATTTCTTACAACCCATGCTTAGCTCTACATCAGTTCGGACGTGCCAGAAGAGAAGGACCTCATGAGATGCTAATGCCTAGTATCATCTTTGATTTTCAAGGGGATAGCGACGAGCAATGTCGCAGATTCATAAAGGCTTGGGATAGAGTTCACCAATCTGATCCACATGAGCTGGGCCCAAAGACTTCACTTCTGATGGAGCCATATCTCAGATGGGTCTGCATCCGTGCCCAGAAGTTAGGTATGCCATATGAAGCCGTCTGGCCTGTCACTCTTGAAATTGCTAATGAAGAAGGGGTTCTTCCAACCATCCTCCATCATTATATGCCCACTAACATTGGGGCACTAAAAAGGTCTTGGATGCAACTAAGGGAAGAATGGGATTCTTACCGAGAGAAGTTCAACGAGAAAGAGCAGAAAATCCAGATGTTGACTAGGCAGTTGGAGAACGAGCGGATTATCAATGACTATGTCCGCAATGAGAAGAAGAGACCATGGGAGCGTTGATTGACCTTTGATTTTTCCCTTTCCGGTTTTATTTACTTTTCAGTATTTCCATTCTTGTAAACGCCTTAATGGCATAAGTTGAACAATTTGAATTTCAAAGTTTAAATCTAACAAAGTGTGTTTCCTTTCTTGTTTACAAATTTAAATCTCTTGACTGTCTTTGAAATCACAATCATACGCATTTCATCCCATGCACTTCATAAATAGGTACCCATCACAGGTCTCTTATCTTCTTCGCTGTTTATTTCGGCACTCATCATGTCTGCTGAACCTTCAACTGAGCAAGCTATCAAGGCCCTCCATGCCCAGAATGCCCAATTCCAAGAGCTGTTCATGAATCTAGCTAAGGGTCAGCAAGACCTCAAGACCTTGATTCTGAAAGAGAAGAAGAAGAAGAAGAGGACAATCCTGTTTAACACAGGGCACAGGTTTGGAAACAGGATACAAAATGAAGTTGATCTGACCACCTCATCTGGAGGGAAAGATAGTCAAGAGGAAAGGAGGGCTCCTAGCCCTGTGGTCTCCGACAACGAGACGGACTATGATGAAGAACAATATCCTCCTGCTGAGGATAGATACAAGCAACTGGAAGACCGGTTGAATGCTATAGAAGTTCAGAAGGTGCCTGGTCTAGACTTCGGTGATCTAGGTCTATCATCCGGGGTAGTGATTCCCCACAAGTTCAAGGCACCAGCCTTTGCCAAGTATGACGGAGTTTCTTGTCCGAAACTGCACCTCCAGTCATATGTGAGGAAGATTCAGCCGTACACCCTGATAAGAACCTATGGATCCATTTCTTTCAAGACAGTCTCTCAGGGACTCAACTTGAGTGGTTCTATCAATTGGACGAAACCAGTATCCGCAGTTGGGAAGATTTGGCTACTGCATTCTACAGGCAGTATCAGTACAACTCCGACCTCGCTCCTACGCGTACCCAACTCCAGTGTATGTCAATGGAAACAGGTGAAGGATTCAAAGATTATGCTCAGAAGTGGAGGGACCTCGCCGGAAGAGTACAACCACCATTGGCTGATCGGGAGCTTGTGGACATGTTACTAGGGACCCTGTCTGGTCCATTTTTCAACCACTTGATTGGAAGTTCTTCATTTGGGTTTACAGATCTTATTTTGATAGGTGAGAGGATTGAGGCTGGTATTAAGGCTGGGAAGATACAGAAGGGTGCCTCATCGAGCACAGAGAAGAAGCCGTTTAAGAAAGAGTCCAGTGTTGTCTACAGTTCAAGAAACCAGAATATACTTGAACACCGCCAAGCTGTCAATGCGATTGTTATTTGAAAACCTGCTGGTGCTCCTCAGTATAACAATCAACAGAAGGATGAGAGATCTCGGAGGTAATTCACCCGTCCCAGCATGAATTTGTCTCAGATTCTGCCACAGTTGCTGAAGACCAATCTGGTGATTCTAAAGGAAGCTCTGAAGAATCCAAATACAACATCACCAAAGTATAACCCTAATGCCCACTGTGCTTATCACTCTGATAGCCCGAGGCATAACACAGATTATTGTTGGGTTTTGAAAATCAAGGTACAAGACTTGATTGATGCGAAAGAGATCGAGTTCGGAGCTCCAGAGAAGCCTAAACAAGATACAAGGGTGAATGCTATCAGGGATGACGATGATGAAGAGTTTGATATCGACAATTGGATTTACCCGACTGCCAATGGTGGATTAAGCAACTGGACAACGAAGGATTCTATGCCCGTTTCTGTTATCACCCAGTAATGAAACTTTTTGTTTTGAATATGTAACAGACAATATTTTAAACTTTATGGCCCGGTGTCTTACCCGGGGCATTGTGGCTTCATTTGTGAGGGCTTTTGTGTGTCATTTTCATATATCATTAATAAAAGCATTGGACGTTCTTGCATTTCAAATTTTGTGCTCCTTGTTTTTCTTCATTATATATTGCAAAACAGCTATTTTAGACACACTCACATATACAGGTCCACATCCACTCTGGATCTCACTGGTAACGACTCTACTATTGCCAGTTATGACTTCGAAAATCCGATCAACTTAGCCGAAGACGAAGGTGAAGATGATTGCGAAGTGCCTGGTGAACTTGCAAGACTGTTACTTCAGGAAGAGAGGGTTATTCAGCCACATGAAGAGCCAGTGGAAATAGTGAATCTGGGTACAAATATAGACAAGAAGGAAGTCAAGATCGATGCAAATCTGGACCTTAGTGTGAAGCAACGGTTGGTTCAGATGTTGCATGACTACGTTGAGATCTTTGCCTGGTCTTATGAAGACATACCTGGTTTGGATACTGATATTGTGGTTCATCGCCTGCCTACCAAGGAAGACTGTCCTCCAGTGAAACAGAAGGTCCGCTGAATGCGCCCAGAGATGTTTGAGAAGATCAAGGCTGAAGTTATGAAACAGTTTGACGCCGGTTTTCTCGTAGTTACTTCTTACCCTCAGTGGGTGGCCAATGTGGTTCCTGTACCAAAAAAGGATGGTAAGGTTCAGATGTGTGTTGACTACAGGGATTTGAATAGGGCAAGCCCCAAAGATGATTTCCCTCTGCGTCATATCGACGTTCTGGTTGACAACACTGCTCAGCACAAAGTCTTCTCCTTTATGGATGGTTTCTCAGGTTATAATCAGATTAAAATGGCTCCAGAAGACATGGAGAAGACGACCTTTATTACTCAGTGGGGCACTTTTTGCTACAAGGTCATGCCTTTTGGATTGAAGAATGTTGGGGAAACATATCAGCGTGCCATGGTTGTTTTGTTCCATGACATGATCCATCATGAGATAGAAGTATACGTCGACGATATGATTGCAAGGTCCCAGACTGAGGAGGAACGCCTTGACCATCTGCAGAAGCTGTTTGACAGGCTGAAGTTGTACAAGCTGAGGTTAAACCCGAACAAGTGCACCTTCAGAGTGAGGTCTGGTAAACTGTTGGGTTTCGTAGTGAGGGACAAAGGTATTCAAGTAGATCCGGAAAAAGTGAAAGCTATACAGGAGATGTCAGATCCCAGAACAGAGAAAGAAGTCAGAGGCTTTCTGGGACGACTAAACTACATTGCCCGATTCATCTCGCACATGACTGCTACTTGTGAACCAATCTTCAAGCTGCTGAAGAAAGATCAAGTGGTACGTTGGAATGATGAATGCCAGGCCGCTTTCGAAAGGATCAAAGAGTATCTCCAAGAGCCACTTATTCTGATGCCTCCAGTTGAAGGGAGACCTTTGATCTTATACTTGACAGTACTCGACAACTTAATGGGGTGTGTGCTGGGGCAGCATGACGAGTCTGGCCGAAAAGAGCATGCTATTTATTACCTTAGCAAAAAGTTTACCGACTGTGAGACCCGATACTCATTGCTCGAGAAAACTTGCTGCGCTTTGGCATGGGCTTCTCGCCGGCTGAGACAGTATATCCTGACTCACACTACTTTGTTGATATCAAAGATGGATCCAATCAAGTATATCTTCGAAAAGCCTTCCTTGTCCAGAAGAATAGCAAGATGGAAGATGATCTTGACTGAGTATGAAATCCAGTACACGACCCAAAAGGCAATCAAGGGAAGTGTATTGGCAGACCATTTGGAACATCAGGCAGTGGATGATTACCAGTCTATGAACTTTGAATTTCCGGACGAGAATATCATGCTAGTAACTGATTGTGAGACACCTGGACCGAATGAAGGACCTGAGGAATGATCCCGATGGTCTATGTACTTTGATGGAGCTTCAAACGCTTTGGGTAATGGCATTGGCACCGTGATCATATCTCCTAAAGGCTCTCATACTCTGTTCACCGCCCGACTATGTTTCAACTGCACCAACAACATGGCGGAGTATGAAGCGTGCATTATGGGTCTTCGAGCAGCAATTGACCTAATGATTAAGTTCTTGAGTGTCTTCGGAGATTCCACTCTCGTGATCAGTCAGATCAAAGGCGAGTGGGATACGAAACACCCAAATCTTATTCCTTACAAGGAGTATGTATTGACTTTGCTTCCCCATTTTGAGGAGATAACCTTTTAACATTTCCCTAGAGAGGAGAATCAGTTAGCGGACGCGCTAGCTACGATTTCTTCTATGTTCAAAGTCAATTGGGACAATGAAGCTCCCCGGATCATCATTCAAAAATTGGACGAACTTGCACATTGCTGTGACATTGAGACTGAAGAGGTAACAGAGAAGCCCTGGTACCATGAGGTGAAGAGGTATCTTGAAGCTCAGGAATACCCCGAGGGTTCATCGGTTAATGACAAGAAGTTTCTGAGGAGGTACACGGCGAAGTTCTTCATCAGCAATGGCATTCTTTCCAAGCATAACCATGATTCGACCTTACTGCGTTGTGTGGATAAGATTGAAGCAGAAAGGATCATGGAAGAGCTGCATGAAGGTACTTTCGGGACTCATTCCAGTGGACATACCATGGCAAAGAAAATCCTTCGGGCAGGATATTATTGGTCCACAATGGAAGTCGACTGTTATCAACATTCTCGGACATGTCACAAGTGCCAAGTTTATGCTGATAAGGTGCACATACCTCCAGTTCCTCTGAACATCTTGACAGCACCTTGGCCTTTTGCAATGTGGGGCATTGATATGATCGGCGAGATCATACCTACGACATCCAACGAGCATTGTTTCATTCTAGTAGCAATCGATTACTTTACAAAGTGGGTTGAAGCAGCTTCCTTTTCTACCGTAACCAAGAACGTCGTGGCACGATTCATTCGGCACAATCTGATCTGTCGATACGATGTACCAGAGTGGATCATTACGGACAATGGTACCAATCTCAACAACAAGATGATCACTGAGCTCTGCAATCAGTTCAAGATACTGCATCACAACTCTTCTCCCTACCGGATGAAGATGAATGGGGTTGTCGAAGTAGCTAATAAGAACATTAAGAAGATTGTGTAGAAGATGACAGTGACATACAAAGATTGGCACGAGATGTTACCATTTTCTCTTCATGGGTACCATACCTTAGCACGGTCGTCAACAAGGGCGACACCCTATTCTTTGGTATATGGCATGGAGGCAGTCTTGCCCAATGAAATTCAGATACCCTCTCTTCGAATCATGAAGGATGCAGGTTTGAGTGAAGATGACTGGATTCAGACCCGACTTGATCAACTGAACCTAATCAACGAAAAAATACTTACTTCTATTTGTCACGGTCAGACGTACCAAAAACGGATGATCAAGGCATTTAACAAGAAATTTAGACGACAAGAGTATCAAGTTGGGGATCTGGTAATCAAGCGCATTATTCTACCTCAAGGTGATCCCAGGGGCAAATGGACCCATACCTACGAAGGGCCATTTGTGGTTAAGAACATTTTCTCAGGAGGAGCTATGATTCTAACCACCATGGATGGTGACGACCTTCCTCACCCCATCAATGCAAACATAGTGAAAAGATACTACGCATAATCAAAGACCCGCTAGGTTGATTGGCCTAGACAAAAATAAGGGCTTCCCGACGAACCAAAATGGTTCGGGCAAAAATAAAGGATGAAAATAAAAAAATTTGTACACCCGACAAGTAGAAAACCTGAAAAGGCGGCTTGGGCAAAAATGGGTATCCCGGTAGACTGAAAACCCGAACGGGCGGTCCAGGCAAAAGTTAGGGATCAAAGCGTAACACTATGTCTCATTGGATCACCTTGTATGCAGACTTCTGTATCAACTATCAAGCTCGGACGACACTAATCAATCTGATTTACCTTCAACCAGTAGCAAAGTGATGAGATGCTCGAGGATATAAAGGCAATAGCAGAGTTGGAACCCAGTGCGATCATTCACATAGCTGTTTTGTTTAGTTTTTCACAAATTGTGTAAATTCTATTATTCGGCGGCGTTCTCTTACTAGGACGTCAGCCTCTTGTACAAAAACGCCTATTTACAGGCCAAACTTCAAAATTAATACAAATTCATTTTCAGACAAATTTCAAACTGTTTTCCTTTATCTGTTTTGTTTTACAAAAAAACGTCCAATGTTCATTTTTGATATATGCATTTGACATTAATTGTTGCTCATGAATGTTTACATATGAAACGAAAGATGAATTACTGGTAATAGCAGAAATAGGGGAAAATAAGAATTGTCCAAACTGTATAGTTGCTTTGACCACCAGGTACAAAGGTAGATTCAGTTGAAGGATATGGCTAAGATATTTTCACTCCCCGCAGAGTAAGACAGTAACGGTAGCTCTTCCCCAGCTGAGACTTACAATCGCGAACGAATCAGCAATACGCTCCCAAATCAGAGTTAGTCTACCATCAGCACTAAAAAGGTCTTAATATTCCCCCAGCGGAGTATAAGAATATTCCCCAGCAAGTATAAGAGTATCCCCGGCAGTCTTAACATTCCTTAACAGAATCTAAGAACGTTCCCCGACAGAATACAAGATACTCCAGTGGAGTCAATATTTTCCCAGCACGGTCTGGAAAAAAAAAAGCTTCCCCAACGGAGTTGAAGCATCATCCTCAGTAGACTCTGGAAGTTTACCCCCGGCGGAGTACAAAATAAATCTCCCCAGCCAAATTCAGAAGGATTATCCCCACAAGAGTCTAACAGGGTTATCCCCAGCAAGTTGTAACTGAAAGTTCATCCCCAGCGAAGTTCTTTTCTTTCACAAGCAGGAATTCAATCCTCAACAGCTTTAATATCACCAGCAACGGTAATCCATCCCCAGTGTAGTTTATCATTGAAATCCACAGCGGAACTTATCAGCGGAATCCCCAGCGAAGTTTATCGTTAAAATCCTCAGCAGAGCATCTCTTCCCCCACAGAGTAATTCCCCTCGGAGTAATATCCTGATCAGTTTATTCCCCAATGGAGTTATCCTCTCCTACAAGTTTATCATCTTCGTTCGTCATCCCTAGCGGAAACGAAGAATTTAACTCTATTCTCCAGCAGCTATCCGGGATTTATTTTCCCCAGCTAAAACATTACATTTCCATACATCATGATACATGCATAAACGCATCATACAATACAATCTCATTTATGTTGAGAACCTCATTGTTTGATCCATATCATGCATTGCATATGACTGACCTTTACCTTTCAGGAAAGATGCAATTAAATTCTCAACCCGTCAATGGAGACAAAACCAGTTAAATCGATTCCTAAAGATTTTTCTGAGGAAAACCCGTCAATGGAGACAAAACCAATTAAATCGATTCCTAAAGATTTTTTTGAGGCCAACCCGTTAATGGAGACAAAACCAGTTAAATTGATTCCTAAATATTTTTCTGAGGCCAACCCGTCAATGGAGACAAAACCAGTTAAATCGATTCCTAAAGATTTTTCTGAGTCCAACCCATCAATGGAGACAAAATCAGTTAAATCGATTCCTAAATATTTTTCTGAGGCCAACCCGTCAATGGTGACAAAACTAGTTAAATCGATTCCTAAAGATTTTTCTGAGGCCAACTCGTAAATGGAGACAAAACCAGTTAAATCGATTCCTAAAGATTTTTCTGAGGCCAACCCGTCAATGGAGACAAAACCAGTTAAATGGATTCCTAAAGATTTTTCTGAGGCCAACCCGTCAATGGAGACAAAACCAATTAAATCGGTTCCTAAAGATTTTTCTGATGCGAACGCAGTCAATGGAGATAAAACCAGTTAAATTGATTCCTAAAGATTTTTCTGATGCGAACGCAGTCAATGGAGACAAAACCCCTCTGGTCCAGTTAAATCGATTCCTAAAGATTTTTCTGACGCCAATCCAGTCAAAAGAGACAGAACCCCTCTGGTCCAGTTAAATCGATTTCTAAAGATTTTTCTGACGCCAATCCAGTCAAAAGAGACAAAACCCCTATGGTTCAGTTAAATCGATTCCTAAAGATTTTTCTGATGCCAATCCAGTCAAAGAAGACAAAACCACCTACCAACAACCTCCAAATGGCATCTGTAAGCCCATTCCCGACATCACAATGTTGATACTACGTCATGCGAGTGCAAATTTCTGGGCACTCTAGTGTTCAATCATCTTCCACCTTCGGATCACGAAAGGCACGAAAGCCAATCTACATCCTCAGGTTTAAGAAGATTTAATAGGGGCAACTGTTGTACCCCAAAATTTTCCCTCCCATATTTCTCAAGACATGTGAAGAATAATCTCCAAATGGTTCAAGATTGCTCAAGAGTTGGACAGTCAAATCACCTCCTAAGGCAGTCAATCTCAAATTAGGGTTTTGTGTTGCATCAAGGTCCTTACATCCAAATGACCTCAAATGCTCCCCAATTTCCTAATATGTTCTCAAGGTCATCCATGTCAAATTTCAAGTCTTGCAGAAGAAGTTTGGTCAGTCAATTGCTTAAGGGGTCCAAAAATCAATTGTGCTATGGCAAAAGTCAACTGTGACCTACAAATAGTCAAACCTCAAGGTTTTTTTGTCAAAATTCTCATTTTGAAGGATAATTCATCATTTGATCAAGGGTGGATCATGATTCATCAAGGATTGCTCAAAATTCATCAAGATTCAAAAGTTGCTAAATTAGGGTTTTGTAGGAAAAGTCAACTCAACTTTGACCAATCATAACGTTCTCATACTTTATGAGAAATGACCCATCCAAAGATCATTTTGAAGAGTATGAAATTTCCTACAATCCATCTTCACACCCCAAGATCAAGAAATGCACTCACAAGAAGTTACAAATTTGGACATTATAGGTCATTTTTGAAAGTCAACAAAAACACCTTTTTTTACAAAGCTTATAACTTGAGCATGGAATATCAAGATGAGATGAGACCAAACGAGTTGGTTAGAGGACATCACAAGGTTTCTAAAACGTCAAAGAACACCTCCAAAAGTTCAAAGTTGAAGAAGTTATGCATTGTTGAAGTTTGGCATTTTTCCAAAATTGCCAAAAGTCAACTATCCTCAAAACTTCAAATTTTTTAAAAGGGCCCACTTTTTTCCACTTGATTTGTTCTTATCACACTACACACGTGTCCTATCTTCAATTTTATGTCCATTCATTAATTTTTATATTTTATTTGATTTTTATTGATTTAATTCATTTTAAATCAATTTAAATCCAAATAAAATCCAAATCTTAATCACTTGGTATCTTTTTGATCATTACAAGTCTTAAATATCATCATGTACACAATCAAATCCAAATCAAGCCATGTTGTGAACAAAATATTGGTTTTTGACAAATTTGGAAGCTTTTTCAATGGAGAATAAAATTAAATCTTGAATCATCAATGCTCATGGATTCAAAGCCCAATTTTTAACCTAATACATTGCTTGATACTTATACAACACAAGGACACGAAATAGAGAAGCTGAAGGCTGCAAATATCACAAAACATAAACTTGAAAAAAGTTGGAAACTGAAATCTTGGTTAGAGGTCGATTCAGAGCAAAACCTCCACGCTATCTTCTTGTTGGACATCCATTGAGGCTAAAGCAATCAAAATCAAGCCCTCTCCCTCCCTAAATCGCACTTTAAGTCTCCTTAAACATACCCCTGTACACGAAATTACAATCTCTCATTCTTGCATCTTTTTGACAAAACGTTGGTATAATCATGCTTATCATTAAATTCTGAAACTTTCTGCATCATTTGATTTTGTTTTCGTGAGCTATAGCGCCATACCGGAATCTAGGGTTTTGGAGGTTCGTTTTTGGGCGTTTGCTTTGCAGGGAAAATTGGAACAAGTAATGGGTATAGACATGCTCAGGAAGGAGAGATGAATCGAACCATGGTCTTGGAATTGATTTCTATGGCCTAGGATGGATTTTAGAAGGCAACTAGGGATTTTGTTGCGGATTCAAATCCGCAGGAAAAATAACCAGGGCCATTAGAGAAGATGAAGACGTGTTCATGTCCGATTGGCCCATTCAAACAAATCTCGCGAGTTTTTTAGTTTCCAGTATATTATTTGCTTTTCTCTTATAATATTATTTATCCATTATAATAACAAATAGATGCAGTGGTTAAGTTGGTAAGTGAAGCGTGTCAAAGTCCAATGGGACCTGGGTTCGAATCCCAGGTCCCCAACATATTTTCTAGTTATTTTCTTTCAGGCGTTCCAATGTGCCTCATGCATTGCAGTCTACTATGGACCTCAAATCTCCAGGCGCCAGATGGCCTTCAGGCCAAATCTGATGGTCAGGATTGAAGGTGCATCCTATTGTCCAGTCAACGTGTCACATGGAAGCGCAAAAAGTCAGCCAGGCTTGCAACTATTGGGCTTGGAAAATGATGATCAAACCCTCAATCTGGGCCCAACACCCCCCTTGGTTTTTTTCTTTTTTCTTTTCATTTTATTTATTTAATTTGTTTTGTATTATTATTTTTATTGTTTAACTAACCAATTAATAATTTTTCTCAATAAAATCAAAAACAAGAAAATATATTTTATTTATTAAAATTAAAATCATCACTTTATTTTTGTAAATAAATTAACTCAATTAATTTACTTTAATTAGATTTAACCTTTAATATTTTTGCAAACAAATAAAATTAATGTAGAAAAATTAGGTTTTTACTAACTTTTAATCAATTTGTTTTATTTCTTTAAATACTCAAAAATCCAAAAATAGTTTCATTAATTAATTATTAGCTTAGATTTAATTTCCTTTAATTAAAAAAAAAATAACAAAAAATGCTTTCTTCTCAAAAAAGGGTCAAAACCCTAAAAAATGCGTCGTTTTAATTTCTCTCACGCGATCTATTTTACCAATATTGTAATTGCTTCTGGTATGTAATAACTTTTAATTAGGACTTTAATTATTTATCGCTTTATTTTACTTTCTGCAATTTAAATTTAAGGGTTGTTTTTGGCGATGTAAATACCCGACGCCTTGTAATAGTTTAGACTTAATTTTCGCAATTTAAATTCCGCAACTATACACTGCTAGATGTTTGATAATGGGGAATGCATGACAAGATCAAATCTTTAACCTAAAATCAACATAGCTCACCCATGACATGTACAAAGATAAATAACTGAAAAACAACACACTCGCACATGCGCACTCTTAGGGTACACCTCACTTGGTTGCCTTCGAACGTGGTTATTGAGTATAGGAAGTTTTAGAGGTTTCCCTCTTGTCCAAAGATCATAGTTTCCTCGAAACGGTTGCCTCGGATAAAATGATCTAAGAAATTACAGTTACCGCTAAGGCATCCTAACATTGCTTTAGTGACCACACGTCCCTTAATCGAATTGACCCTTAAAACTCCAACGACGATGCTACCTACTCATCAATAGTGGGATATCATTGTCTAAAGGACATTTGTACAGTTTAATTCCTTTTTCGAGTAGGTAGATGGTTCTTAAGTACTTGCTCTTTCAAAACAAAAATAAAACTTTTCGCACTTACACTCCTTTCAAACAAAAACTTCTTTCAAACCCACAAACACAAAGAAAAGCAAATTTTTGAAAACACTTTGAGCAAGTACCTAAGAGCCCGTGGATAACCATGGATAGAAAGGGTGCTAACATATTCCCTTTCTATAATCTACCTCCCGGACCCGAGAAACATCTCAAAAAAGGAATTTTTCTGTGCTTTTTTCCTTTCCTTGTTGGATAAAATAAAAGACGATGGCGACTCTTGCTTACCGCGACATTTTGCAAAAACAAACGCAAAACGCGAACCAGCATTCCAAAAACAGTCAGTTCTCTTCCCACCGTATCACACATTCCATAAACCTTTCACTCCACTGATAAAACAAATTCCTTAATGTTCCAAACAAAAGTCTAAGCTCTTATCCCAGATAATTAGGTTTTGATAAATAACCGGTAATCTTGAACAAACGTAAAAATAATGTAACAGTCAACTGAATTTCTGAGGATTCTGTTTCTTCTGAGAAATGAGAGCGTGAACCCTAATCCTGGATTACTGCCAAAGAAAGATCTGTCTGATCGATTCTTGAGTCAACCTTAACAAATCAGAGAAAACCCTAATTCTGGATTGATTGATAAAGAAAAGTATGTTTGACCGATTCTCGAGCCAATCTTAAAAATCAGAGAAAAACCCTGGGGTTGTGATTTCTTGTGAAAAAGTGAGGGGAAATTTTGGGGTACAACAGTGATCTCAGGGGCAAGTGGGTTCCGACTTATGAAGGTTCTTTCATGGTCAGAAAAGTTTTCTCTGGTGGAGCGATGATGCTCAAGACTATGGATGGAGAGTACTTCCCTCTCCCTGTGAATGCTGACGTAGTTAAAAAATACTTTGCATAAAAAATAAAAATAAAAATAAAAAAACCCCGCTAAACTAAAAACCCGAAAGGGCGATTTAGGCAAAAAGAGGGTGTCTTGGTGAATCGAAAACCCGAAAGGGCGATTCAGGAAAAAGTTAGGGACTTAAAGCAAATGACTACGTTTAGCCTGAATTCCTTTGTTTCCTTCCTTTGATCCATTGCCTGGCAGGAGCTCGAGGCTAATCCAAGAGCATTCTGTCTGAAAGAAGGAAGATGAGAGTCATAGCAGAGTTAGGACTTGATGGATATTCACATTTTTACGCTGCCATTTGAAAACACTTATTTGTTTTGATTTTGTAATTACTTGCTTCTAAAATGTAAACGCCTTTTTCATAGGCTGATCTCTCAAAATCAATAAAGTATCTTCTTTCAAGTATGTGTACGCATTTCTTTTCTCCCTTTTTACTATTTTGTTTGCAAAAACGTCTAATATTTTTTATAAGCATATGCATGTAAACTTCGTGGGCCTTACACGGAAATTGTGATATGAGTTATGATTGGTTGATCGCTTGAAATACGGATAACAAACGCAATTTCTACTGCGCAAGGGGCATGTTTGTTTCTCTTTTTAATGGACTTCTCTTTCACTTTACTGGCGGGTTCCTTGCCGTTTTGTTTCACAACTCCGTGCTGTTGGTAAAGGTCATGGGTCAGGGTAATATCAAGATTACGGCAGGTTGGCGAACCTAGTTAGAGATATTTCTTCCCCATAATGGCTTTTATTACGTTTCTTTGCCGCATTTTCATGTGTTATCTTGATTGATTGTTTTGGCTTTGTCTGTATATAGGATTTTGTTTATGGCCGAATGTTAGTCCTGACGCGTTGAATATTTTTGCTTTGAAAAAATTGTTCGTTTTACTTAATTCATCCAGTATCACTCTTTAATTGATTTTTTTTGGGCGTTTTGATACCAACTATGCCGATTCTTTTGCTTAGCCAAAAGTTTGGAGGAAGGAGTCTAGATAAAAACGATGATTGTAATGGTATGCTTTTGAGTAGAACCCTGTTTACGATGTACATGCATTGTTTCAATCCCCAAACACCGGAGTTATAAGGAAGTTAGACTCTCGTTAACCCCTCTGAGCCTTCGAAGTAGGAGTTTCTCTTTCGTTAAAAAAAAACCTTTTAACCAAGGGCAGGGTAGATGTTCAGTTGATTTGCCCAAGCATTCAAATTTCAGAAGGAATGACCCCTCTGAAGATCACTACATTTTGTCTTTCACATCATGAAAGAGGGGGAAACGCGTGTCTAAACCACGATGTTCATCTCCTCACAAAGTCCTAAGGTCGAGATCAAATCGATACAACAATGGATATCTCTCGCCGACCAAGGAATGAGGCATTTGTTTTCTTCAAAAAAAAAAGAGGAAAGTATAAATAAGAAAGAAACAAAAAGCCCTGCTAAGTCGATACTTGAAAACAAGTCTCTTAGGCAAAAGTTAGGGCATCCCGCTGGACTCCCAAAGTTGAAATTCAAGAGATTTGGTCCAGGCAAAAGTTAGGGAAAAGAGAGCCTGAAAGGCCAAGAAGAAAGAGAGATTGTTCAAATAAAATTTTAATCAAAAGGAATAGGAACAATAACATCAAAAAGAGACGAGAAAAAGCAGCAAAAGATAAGTGAAGATCATGTTTGAGGATTTGTCGTGATCACTCAATCATTATAAATCCTTTTGAAAAATGAATGCTTGTGATAAGTCAACTAAACTTAAGACAAGAGAATATCACGAAGGGGGTGGGAACCAAATAACTTGAGCCTTGAAAATTTTTTTCTTCAAAAAGAACCTCCAACCAGGCCACATTACAACCTCTAGAAGTCCTAACTGAAATTAGGGTTTAACTCGAAAGCATACTACAATAGG
This sequence comes from Vicia faba, assembly GCA_948472305.1. Taxonomy (NCBI): domain Eukaryota; kingdom Viridiplantae; phylum Streptophyta; class Magnoliopsida; order Fabales; family Fabaceae; genus Vicia; species Vicia faba. The sequence goes on along the minus strand of OX451738.1, from coordinate 1,149,278,145 downwards.
ATAACATTTCCTAAACTCCCAAATATGTGCTACATATTCATGTTGGTATCTTATCACCCACATCTTGACTCGTTTGTTAAAAAGAAAAAAGGGTTTTAAATTTTTTTTCACTCTAGCCAGTGATTCGTTCATAACAAAGATGCGACATTTTGTTAAAGTTTTCGACTTCGAGGCTTAAATAATTATCGCATCAGGTTTGTCATTCTAAAAAATAAACATCTTTTTGTATGCAAAACAGTTGTCTAAACATCAAAAAAGGAGTTCACGCATTGAAACACCTGTAAAGAGCTTAATGATTGTCAGGAAGGGAATGTTTGGTTTTCTTCTTTCTAGACAAGGCCCATATATGTGTAAGACTTTTCTTTTCCCCTGTGAAGTTTATTTTCCCCGATGAAGTTTCGTTTCTGCAGCAAATTTTTGTTGCCCCATGGATTTTCTTTCAAAAAGCTTCATTCTAAGACTTCAAGTTCGGATATGTCATCCATCCCCAGTGGAGCCATTTAAGTAGGAACTCGCATTCTGAAGGAGTTTCGATTTCCCAACAGAATTTCCAACAGAGATCCCTCGCTTTGAACTTTCATTTTCCTAGCCGATCTGTTGACCGGGGCATCCTTATGTTAAAGATCTTGTCTTATTCCCCATTAAGGTCGTTACTGTGTGACTATCTACATTACCCGTTCATTGGTTGCATTCCAGGAATCTCTCTCCAGCAAGAAAGTTTTCAGCAAAGTTATGTATCCCCGGTGAAGTCCCGTCTCCTCAGTAAAGCTTTGTTCTCCCAGCAAAGGTTTTCACCTCTCACATCGGTTTTGTTTGTCTTGGTATCATCCTCAACACGGCCGTGTGCTGTCCTTCCCAGAGATTATAGTCTTGCCCTGATCTTCTCCCTCAACGTGTAATCTTCAGATAAGCGATCTTCTCCAGAAGCTACGGTGTCGATCTGATCTTCTCTTGGAGATTGCAATTTATTTTTGCAGATCCCATCAATGTTTGTGGCCAATTTCTGTTGTTTGCTCGTTTGTTATTCCCCGTGAAGCTTCATCTCTGTGAGGTTACTTCCCCGATAGATCCCCATATTTTCTCCTCTCCTTTGGATTTTGCAATTTATTTTTGCAAGTCATGTCAGATTCTCACTTTGTGGTTTTGGCTTCTCAATTGGCCATTCCCCAGTGAAACTTTTTAAACATGCACCATTACATTGCATCTACCAAAACGCGTAGCATTTCCATTATATGGAGCATTGTGTTATATAAAAAGAATTCAAACATACATCAGAACATAAGCCATTATTATTTCTGTCATCCACGATGATTTTGCTTTTACTTTGGATTACATCCCCAGCGAGGTCTTCATCCTCATTATCTCGGTTTCCTCCCTGTACCAATGTCCCTTTGACGTCAATCATTTGTCTAAATGTCTACTCTAGACTATAAGTTCAGTTTCACCCTAGCGCGGTCTTTTTGAGTTTAGTCTTCACTAGTCTCTCCGGTTCATGCCAATATCTATTGGTGCACCTTTTCGAATACCAGTTTCGTCCTGATATTCGCTTTCAACAAGTTCTTAGGTGTACGCCCTAATCTCCTTGCTTTGGGTCGAGTTTCGCCTCGTCGCCTGTGCATGAAATCCAGTTTTGTCCTGGTACTCATCTAGCTTAGTTTCACCTAACTAGTTATTGAATCAAGTTTTGTCTCGTCTTTGTTTTCATACCTTGGGCCCTTTGATGGTGTTCGTTTACCGAGTGCAATGTTCGTACTGCGTCCCTGATTTGAAATCAGTCTCTTTTGTTCCTTGGATTCTTCTATCAGTTTTCGTCGATCTTTATCCATTGATCTGAGACCAACAAGTGTTTTGAGAAACATGCACTCTCATAACTTTGCTTTGGGTCGAGTTTCGCCTCGTTATCCGTGCGTGAAATCCAGTTTCGTCCTGGTACTCATCTAGTTTAGTTTCGTCTAACTGGTTTTTGAGTCGAGTTTCGTCTCGCTTCTGTTCCTCATCTCTGAGATTCTTTCAGTTCCTTCATACTGTCTATCTTAGTTGAGATTAGCAAGTTCCCCTAGAATCACGCACTCTAGCCACTTTCACCTTGGGTCGAGCTCAGAGTTTCGTCTCCTCACTCGCGTATGTTTTATTTTCCAGAGCTTAGCTTCGCCTATACTCTGTAGTTTGAGTTTTATCTCACTCTTTTTGAAGCCCAGTTTTTCCCTGGCACATTTGTCCGGAAGTTCAATTGCATCTACCCTTCTTTGTCTTCTTCTGTTTCTTTCCTTCTCAAGAGTGTAAATTTTTGGGTTCTTTCGTATTCAATCATCTTCAACCCTGAACGCTCAAAAGTTATCACTTTTCTCACTTATCATGTTGAAGATATTTGAATAGGGGTAGCTGTTGCACCCTAAAATTTACCCTCTTGATTTAGGCTTATGTTTCATCATGAATATCATATTGCATTGCATTCATACATTGTGATGGGATCAAAGCACTTTGGTTATCAAGTCTTCCTCAAGCCTTGAAGGTTATTTTCATTGACAAGTTGCTCAATAAAAATCTTATTATCTAAACCTTTGAATCTTTCAAACTCAAAAAGTTATTGCATATCTCAAGATGCTTCATCCATCTCTTTGGATCATCAGAGGATTGAAGTTTGTGTTTGACTACAAGGGGAATCATTCTCTGGATTCACCAGCCAAATTAGGGTTTTGCTTGATTAAGGCTATTGTCCAAGGCACAAGTCTTGATTTTGGAAACAACAACATTTCTTTGATATTTGAAAGGTCTTTGTATAAGAAATTGGTCATGATACAATCAGTCTCTTGAAGGGTTGATTAAAACTAGAGTTTGGGATTTCATCAAGTTTTCTTGAGAATTTTGAAGTGAAACTTGGTACATGACCTCTATGTATTTGGAAGATCATATGTTTGAAGTTTTGATCATCAATTTTGAAGGGAAGTGGACCAATTAATTCAGAGGGGCAAAATGGTCATTTTGGTCAAAATCAGTCAAAGTCAAAGTTGACCAAGGGAACTTTGGTCAACCATCAATTCAAGGATTCACTTTTCATATTTCAAGTCCATTTTGGTCATTGGATCAAAGAGATTGAGGTTTCAGTTGAAACTTGTTCTTGAAGAAACCCTAAAAGTTTCTAATTTTGGAAAATAGGGACTTAATTTCAAAAATTCATATTATATTCATCTTTGATCACAAAAATACAAATGAAATATGCATGGAAATTTAAAAGAGTTATCTTTCACCTCCTTTTGGTCTCATGTCCAAATTGACAAGGAATCAAGAGTTATGGTCTTTTGAAGTTACAAAATTATAGGTGATTTCTCAAAATTAATGAATTTCAATCCAAATTTTGAGAACCTTAATGGATTAATTTGCAAAAACTCTAAACTAAGGGTTTGTATATATTTTCAATACCTTTCCAAATTGTGCTTATTTGTGCCAAAATTCAAAAGTATGAGCAAGTTATGAGTTTTGGAATTTTGTGGCATTTTAGTGAAACTTGAAAAATATGTAAAATGGCCAATTCATGAAAACTCAAGTCTCATCCATTCTCTTTGTTCCTAACCCAGCCCATGACCTATTTGATATTTTCTAAGGCCCATAATACCATCCATTTCGTGTTCTATGGACCTTGGTGCTTGCTTGATTGAAAAATGCAAAAAGTTGCCCAAACTTGCAAAAACTCCAACACTCTTTGATCAGATGGAATTAAAGGCCAAGATCCTAAGGACAATCTTCTGAAGTTATTTGGCTCACAAAACGCATAAGAAGCAAGAGAACGCACGGGCAAAACACCTGATTCAGTATGCACCTCATTTTTGGCAAAAATTACCAATCCTGTCCTCCAACGGTTTTAAAGTCAGATTTCCACTTCTAACCTTCTCCACAAACTCTATATAAGAGGAAGCAAGCAAAGAGAGAGGGAGAGAACACGCCATTTGCAAGAATTCCAAATATGAAATTTTCCTTCATCTTCTGCAACTTAATTCGATTCTCTCAATTCCTTGGTGTTTTCTTCCAAATTCTTGTGGATTTAGCTTCAGCAAAGTGAGTGGATCAAGCTAGCACCATTTGTTTGCATCTGGAGTGAAGGAGACAATAGAACATTTTTCTCCTTGAGGTAATGATTCCAAACTTCAATTTCTGAGATGCGCTTGTTTATTGAGATGTTTGAGCTTGTATTTGTGTTCAATAATGTTAATAGAATGTTTCTGAAGCTTTACAGCTCTTGATTTGGTGAATTATGCATGTTTGGTTGCTCTGAAACTCGTGATTCATAATGGTTTTGTTCATATTCATGACTAGATTGTGAGCAATGTGGTTGATGTTTTGGTTTGATTCGAATTGCTATGGATTCCTTGCCATGCTAGCTTTGATTTCATAAAAAATGATGCAAAATTGAGTATGTTATGCTGATCTGAAAGTGAGCCCTAGACCTGGATGTTGTGTGCGTTTTTGAACCATCCAGAGGTTGAAGATGATATGGTGGCACATCATGATTGGTCCATTTGAATTTTTGGCTTATTTGAATTTTTGTTTTATTTGACATTTTGTTTGATTTTATTTTTGATCAAAACACTTTCAAAAATCACAAAAAAATTACCATAGGTCAATATTATTTTCTAGTATATGTCATATTTTTTTGGATTTTTTTTAAAATAATCTGATTGGTTTAAAAAATTCATAGGCTTATTTAATTGTTTATTTGAAGATGTTTTTATTTTAATACTTCTTTGATCCAAAAATTCCACAAAAATTGTCCTAGACTCCTAAAATAATGTAAAAATTGATTCTGACTTAGGTTTATCATTTTCTTTATTTTTGATTTAAATTTTAATTTCAAAGGTTATTTATAATATTTGTTTGTTTGATTTTTATTTTAATATTTCCCTTAATCAAAAAAATCTCAAAAAAATCATGTAAGCTTGTTTTTGATCATAGAATCTAAATATATTTTTATTTTGACCTTTTCTTTAATTTTGGTTAGGGTTTGCATTTTTTCCCTTAAATAATAATTCAATTATTAATTGTTTGTTTAACTTTTATTTTAATAGTTTCCTTTAATTCAAAAAATTCACAAAAATTTATGGATATGTTTTTTTAGCCGTAATATTTGAATTTAATTTTGGTTGGCCATTTTTCTGAATTTTTTATTTAAATATTATTTTGATATGTGGATATTTGTTATTTGAATAATTGCTTGAGTTTAATTTCATTTTTGATTTTTCCTTAATTCAAAAAAAATGTAAAAAAATATATTTTCTGATATTTAGGGTTCATTTATGATTTGTATGATCTTGACTTAATTTGTTTGAATTTTGGTCTCATTTAATCAATATTTGAGATAAAAAGTCAAAAATTAGGGTTTTGTTGCTTATGGTGCAAGTTTCATGTTCAAAACCCTTGTGCCTTGGACTTTATTGGGAATTCAGGTCTTGTTTATGGTTCATGAATATTTTGGGGATTTGAAAACTATTTTTCTTAAATTATTTGACTATGTTTGACATTTTTCCACAAATTATTTTGAAAACTTGTCTAGTTTGGTAGTTTTGCCAACTAGTCTTGAACTTTGAACTTCATTTGGCCTCTTCCTCAATCATTCATGAACTTAGGGCTTGCATTCTGACTTTTATACCTTTCAAGGATGCTAATTTGTTTTTGGTTTTAAATATGGACCTTTATTTCTATTTTTTGATGTAATTTTGAAGTGAAGGTACCCAATTATGTTTGCATGTCTTGTTGCATTTTGTTTGATGGCCAATGAACTTGAGTGAGGCTTATAATTGGGAACCTAATGATCATGTTGATTCTGATTGTCCATGTTAACTTAAGCCATTTCATTTAAAAGCTTCAGATTTGAATGTTTTTGAACCATCTAATGCATTATGTAGGTTTTATCTTTTATTGTGTTCATGGAGTTGTGATTGAATTAATTGTGCATGATTAAAATGTGTTTGCTATTGACCTTTATGGTCTTTGTTCATATTATTCTAAAGCTCTTATGATCCTTGATTGATATTCAATTGTCAATTCAACATGGTGATAGAAGGGAGCAATATTCCTTTGATTCTTTTGACCTAATCTGTGCATATGCTTGTTTCCTCTTGCCTATTATGTTTAAAGTTTGACAATTTCCACCTTGTTGTTCTCACTTTTTCACCTTATGGAATACTAACTTGGTTGTTGAATATGCGAGGTACTCTGAGAAAGTAGTCACTTTTGGCTTGGGGCTTTTGTGTTTCACTTTATTTGTGGAACACAATCCACTATACTGGCATTATTCTTGTGTTTGGCATGTTTGATGATTTATGCAGGATATACATACATATGATTGTGAATGTCATACATTGCCCATGGGATTTGTACATATCTGATAAATTGCTTACATCTTGATGGTGCAATTGCTGACTCAATTTGTCTACTGATGTCAGCTTGCTTGAAGTTTCTCTGGGTTTCTTTTATTCTTGCTTGACTACTACAAATAGTTATCTGTTTGGTATTATATCACATCCTTTCTCCCATCTTCATTTTGCATAAATCTCTGACTGCATGATGGGACCTCTGTTGCTGATATATGTCAGGAGGCCCTCTGATTTTTTTGTCTGATTTTATGTGTTGTGTTTGCTTGTTGATCGATGAGTCACTCAATTTAGACATTGATATCACGACTTCGCTCTCATTACATGTTCCCTATAGGATGTTTATTGCTTTTCTTCTTTAATTGTTGATTGATGAGTCACTCAATTTATACATTGAGATCACGACTTCGCTCTCATTGCATGTTCCCTATAGGATGTTTATTGCTTTTCTTCTTTAATTGTTGATTGATGAGTCACTCAATTTAGACATTGAGATCACGACTTCACTCTCATTGCATTTTCCCTATAGGATAGTTTTATTAAGCTCCCTCTAACATGTGAACATAGGATAGGATTCTCCTTTATCCTCAACCTTAGGGTCAACCATTGTATGATAACACTAGGGATAGCACTAGGTTAGTTTCCCTTAGTTGTTTTCCTTTACTATGCATTCTGCATCTTAAAACAAAAATCTATTTTCTAGGCAAATCATAAGACACCTCTAATGAACTCAATCCCTTCTTCAAAGTAAAAGATACAAACCAATCTTTGCCATGACTTCTTGTTATCTTTTATCGATGTCTCGCCATCGCACATGTTCGTTATCCTACTTTGATTCTCAATATCATTGTTAGGTGTGATGTTTTGTCATCCAATTTATTGATGTTTCATCATCTTTGCCATGATATTTTTGTTATCTTTAAGCCGATGTTTCGCCATCGCACATTTGTTTGAAGTCGGTGTTTCGCCATCGCACATGTTTGATTATTTAACTTTGATCCCCAATATCATTGTTAGGTGTGATGTTTTGTTATCCAATTTATTGATGTTTCGTCATCTTTGCCATGATATTTTTGTTATCCTTAAGCCGATGTTTCGCCATCGCATATTTGTTTGAAGCCGGTGTTTCGCCATTGCTCATGTTTGATTATCTAACTATGATCCTCAATATCATTGTTAGGTGTGATGTTTTGTCATTCGTTTTATCAATGTTTCACCATCTTTGACATGTTACTTTATTATTTTTTAACCAATGTTTTACCATCTCATTTAGTTTGTTTTATTTGATGTCTTGCCATCTTGACTATCTTTGTTTGTCTAAATTAAAAAACACAAACCAACCAAAATATGTAAGCCGAACTACGACTGCTCTGATTCCTTAAAAGGGATACGTAGACATTGGGGTAGGGCCCAACCGAGCATAACTTTTTTTCCCTACATTATTTTCTTTTTTCCTTTCGCATGCATTCCCTTTTCAGTTGTAAGCCATAGACATAGGATTTGACCACACCCATTAGATTAGACAACAAGAGTGGATACCGTAGAGTACTGCGGGCGTGTGGGGTGCTAACACCTTCCCCTCGCGTAACAGACTCCCTTACCCGATCTCTCGGTCGAAAGACCGTGATTTCTCCCTTTTCAGGTTTTCTCGATGTTTACCTTTCCCTTTCGGCGGGATAAAAGACGTTCGGTGGCGACTTCATTGATGTTTCATTAACATCCAGATGACAGGTTCCGGCCGCGTAGTTTCACAATTCACATGGTCGGAGGTTGAAGAAGACCAACGTGTCATCTCTCAACCAATGATAAGGCGCCACTTGTTTTTTTCAAAATCCGATTTAATATTTGATCCAGTGATTTATTCACTAAGGTCCATGATATGCACAGCGAGCCAGATCCCTTGGATCTGATTACTAACGCATTTTGACATTCATCCAATGGTCTACATCTTTTTGTTTTATTTTTATTTTCTGATTTTTATATTTTAATTGATTTAAACTTCAAAATTTCATAAAAAATTCATTTCTATGTCAAAAAATCTGAAAAAATTCATAAAAATATTTGGGAATTTTCTATTTCTATTTTTTATATTTCACAATTTTATTTCATGATTTTGTATTTTTTTAAATAATTTTTCACTTTAATTAACTTATTTTAATTAATTAAAAAGAATATTTTTCTTAATTTTAAAATTCTAAAAAATTATGGAAAGCTCCTTTGGCCTTTTTGGCAATTTTTGATAATCTTGTTTTATTTTCATTTCTGATTTTAATGTTTTTTTTACCATTTTTAGTTTTTTTTACATATTTCTTTTATTTTTAAAAAATAGTTTCTGACTAAAAAAAATTCTAAAAATTTTTGTCAAAATTTATTAAATCATGTTTGACCTCTAACTATTTTTTGAGATTTTTATTTGATATTTTAATACATTTTGAGCATTTTATCAATTATTCTCTTTTTATTAACCATTTTATTATTGTTTATTTAAATATTAATTTTATTATTATTTTTTATTTTTGTTCTGATTTGGACTTTATTTGGTGACAAATTCTTCAACCTCGTTGGATCTTGGGTATTGATAGGTTGAGAAACCAAATCCACCTAATTTCATACAATATATCCTTTCCCTCTTCATCTTATCCCCTTCTCTTTTGTGCTACATGTTGTTAGAGGATGATCTACATATCATCTCTCTAAACATATGGCACATAGATTGCTATTGACAGACCTCAAAATAGGTGCGACTTTTATATAAGTCCACTTACGATTGCTTAACATAACGCTAAATTTTGTCCCGATTCGAGAAATGATCATTCATGGGCCAAACTTATGTTTGCAAGCCCAAGTATGTTTAATTTGAAACCTTTGATCCAATAACCTTGAGGTTAATTGTTAGGAGGCTTTGGTCTTATCAATCCTCTAATAAATCTTCATAAATTTTAGACTAAGTGAATCATTTAAACATCGTTGATCATTTACTGTTGCCTCGAGATTTTGAAATGAATGATATACTTGACAAAAAGCAAATGAAAATTGTTGTTGAGAGGCTTTGATTTTATCAATTTTCTAATGAGTTTTCAAATGCAATTTTCAATATTGTCGTTTAACTAACCTCTAATTTATAACTCATTAACAATTGACTTTTATTTTCATGATTTTACCTCATGCCTTTACTTTAATGCACCGTTTATTTTAGCATTTACATTTCATGCTATTTTCATCTTTGCTCATTTGAGCATTTATCTTTATGCCATTTTCACTTTGCTCAATTGACCTTTTCATTTTCTTTTTTTAAGCTACCTAATAACCAACTTAAACAATAAAAAACTTTAATGTTACTCAGACTATTTGGTTACTATCCTTGGCATGATGGAGTTATGGAATTCTCGGACTTAGGATTAGAGATCTTGATCTACCTTGAGACCTTGTGACTTCTATTTCTATTTTGTATGGAGTTCTTGGGGTTTTCCCTGAGACATTGGGTTGTTTGTTTTCTTTGTGTGCAGGTTATTCTGATTATGTGCTTTGTCTGTGATTAGGAGTTCATTTGTATACAGTCGTTACTCTGCCCAATTTTTGTGAAGACTTAATGCATTTGAAGCTTGGCTTTCATAAGATGTTTATTATCTTTGCTCGTTTGGTTTTAATCCAATGGATGGGAATTCTACATTGACTCATTATGTCAAGTGTTAGCTTCTTATTGGTTAGACGGTTATTTTACCTAGCTTTTACCTTATGCCTTAGGATAGTCTCTTCATCTCCTTACATCTTCTTTAATTTAAAAAATCTTCTCCCTCATTTTCAAAAACTATTCTTGCTTTCTAAACTTGAACCGCTTTCATAATAAACTTAGACTTAGGTCCATGCATTTTCAAAATCTTTTCTTAGAAGACTAAAAGTCAATCAATATCATTCAAACCATTTTTCCACTTTGGCTTTTTATTTTATTCTTTTCTCAAAAATTTAGACTCTTGTCAATCCTTGTAGTGATGTGAGCTACTATACTTCTACGATATATAGTGAAGTGGGATATTTTCCACTTAGGTGTTGAGCAAGGCTTTGCTGATTTTAAAATCCAATCTATATCTTCCAATTTTAGATGGTGCAAATTCTCTTTTCTCATAATTGTGGATAGTAAGCATGTCTTCCACTCGGATAAGACGATAACGTCTCGTCTCTTAAAATTAACCAACACACTTGTGTTTTTTAATTTTTTTTTAAAGGTGAACTACGAGTACCTTGATCCCCTATTACACGGAAGATAGTACGTAGGAACTAAAGGTTCACAACCACGGCTGGTGCCAAAAAATTGTAAAAAATATTTCATTTCTCATCTCCACCATCTATTTTATATACAACTTTTATAGCCAAAATACACAATTTTCAAAGAGGTTCCTGCGGAGTACCATAGATGTTTAGGGTGCTAATACATTCCCTTTACATAATCAACCCTAAAACTTATATTCTCTTCCCCTCTTTTTGGGTTATTCGCTCTTTTCCCATTACTTTGGAAACAATAAAGCACGATGGCAATTTTTATTTGATCTTTGCGGGTCAAGTCAATCCAATGGCTTAGTCTCAACATTTCTACCGCTACAGAAAAAATGGCGACTTCACTAGGTAAAGATCAACCAAATGCTGGTCCATCCCTAAGTGAGTTAAGCCTATCTTTGTTTATCTGTGTATGTGCTATTATTTGTTGTTTATTATATGTTGTATATATGTTTGTCTGGATTTTCCTAGTTTTCAGGGTGCTTGGTGATTTCTTATAAGTCCTCTACCCGACTTGGGAAAACATAAGATAGGACCGGAGGTATAGTCATATCAACTTTGAGGGAGTAATCCCAAAAAAGGTGGCATGAGATCCCTAACTCATTGGAGGCCCCAATGATTATAGTGTCACCGAGTAATCAGGAAGACGTGCTGCTTTTGCTTGGGAGCCTCTGAAACTGAGGACCGTAGAACCCTTAACCAATCTTGGCCTTTTAGGTGTATTTTAGAAACTATGACGGAGTAATCCGGAAATGGTTGTCAAGCGATACTACAGTCATACAATTTTTTCCCGAGAATATTACTAATTACCGAGTCAATCGAGACGTTGGTAATATCCCAAGGAAGGATGTAGACTTTGGGAACCTCTTAGAACCTTGTTCGACGGTTTATAAACTTATAGACCATACCTTGTGGGTAGTACCTTCAACTTCATGCTCTTGATATCGAACCTATGAACCCCATGTTTGTGATCTTGTGTGTGATTGTTGCATCATGCATTCATGCACCCATGAACATCCTTTAAAACTTTTGTTTCAAGGGACTTAAAATTGACTTTTTGTGAATATCTCAGGTACTTTTGACCATGGATTCTGGAAAGAGAAAAATCAGAAGTACAATTTCAAAGATCCTAAGATATATGAATTGATGAGTTTGATTCCCGAGATCGAGAGTTGTACAGATTTTCGAAAGAAATATGGATCCATCGTGTCACTTATGAAGCTCAGGATGAAGAAGGGTATTCTCTCGACTTTGGTCCAATTTTATGATTTGATGTATCAGTGTTTTACTTTCCCTATTTATCAGTTAATGCCTACATTAGAGGAGTATTCTTACCTACTGAGTTTACTTATTACCAATCGTGTTCCTTTCACCGGTTTAGAGGGAGAGCCTCAGTCTCATGAGATTGGTGTTATGGTTCATTTGGGGAAGTCTGAGATTGAGGTCCATATGACTACTAAAGGAGGAATCAGAGGCTTACCCGCTCAGTTTTTATTAGAGAAAGCTTTCTACTTTGCTAGGATGAAGAGTACGGTTTCTTTTTAGGCCATCTTTGCTCTACTTGCTTATGGGTTGTTCTTATTTCCTAAAATCGACAAATTTGTGGATATCAATGCCATCATGATCTTTTTGATTGGGAATCCGGTCCCTACATTATTATGAGATGCTTATTACTCCATTCATCTTCGGGATTCTTATCATGTAGGGATGATCATTTGTTGCACGCCTTGGTTGTATCAGTGGTTTATTTCTCACTTACCTCAGTCCGATGCTTTCTGGGATGTCAGGAAGGAACCTCGTTGGGCTCTGAAGATTATAGCCCTCACTCATTTCAACATTATTTGGTATCACCAGGCTTACTATGATGTGGATATAGTCGACAGTTGTGGTAGTTTCCCCAATGTACCTCTTCTTGGTACAACGAGAGGAATTAACTACATTCCATTCTTGCACTATGACAGCTTGGACATCTGATGAGAGATAAGCCAAATAGTATTCATCTCAGTGGTTTCTTTCTTAAAGAGGAAGAGGATCATAAGGAAGCTAAGGAGTACATTGCAAAGTCTTGGCGCCATATTCACAGGAAGAGTAGAAAGGACTTGGGAACTAGAGGAGTTGTTTCTTTAGAACCTTATCTCCGATGGGTACAAGTAAGGGAAATTCAGTTGAAGATATCACATTCCCGTAAGGAACACATGTGTCATACGGTGGCAGAACCAACTATTTTTACTGGTTTGCGTTTTTTATTCGCAAGTGTTGTGGTAAGCAAGAGTTTCCACCGACTTTTATTTCATCCAACAAAGGAAAGGAAAAAGAACAGAAAAAACCTTTTTTCGAGAGTTTCTGAGTACGGGGGGTAGATTATAGAAAAAGGAAGGTGTTATCACCCTTTCTATCTGTGGTTTTCCATGGGCTCTTAAGTACTTGCTCATTTTTGAAATTGCTTGTGTGTGTTTTGTAAAAAGTTTTATGTAACTTTGTGATAACTCTTGTATCTATCCTCAAGAGTGTGACAAAGTCGTTTTTTAAAATTGTTTTAAAAAGTGTTTGTGAAAAAAAAGTTTTATTGTTTTGAGCAAGTACTTAAGATTTCTACCTACTCGAAAAAAGGACTGTTTGTTCTTGTTTCCTTTAGACAATGCTATCTTACTATTAGGGAGTAGGAAGCCCTATCGTTGGAGTTTTAAGGGACATTTGAAGGGACGAAATGGACACTGAAGGCAACAAGTAAGGATACCTTAGCATTTCGAAGGGACTATAGTCATAAGATCATTTCTCGTAGGCAACTCGAGGGACAATGAGGGACTATTATCTTTATGACGACTTTGAATTGCGGGTCATTGCTAAGATATCCTTACGATCGAGGGACATGACCATTATTTCCGAGGAAACCAAGTAAGGCAAAACCCAAGGAGTGAGCATGTACATGTGTGCTTTTTTCCAGTTAATTATCTTTTCACAATTAGGGTTATCTACCTTTTTAATCGTTGGTTTATCTTTCGCATACAATCCTAATGTCCATACATCTAGCAGTTTAGTAGTTGCGGAAATTTAAAAACGGGAGAAATTAAAGTCCTAACTAGTACAAAGCTTTGGGACATTTACATAAAAGGTACAAGAAATAAAAAGCGGAATTTTAAACCTAGCCTATTACATCCCATAATCAGTTACATTATATATAAAAAAATGCGAGAAATAAAATAATGCACGCGAGACAATATTACACGTCTAAGAAGAAAAACCTAAAAAAGGATTCTAAATAAACAATAAAATCGTTTAGGTCTTTTATTAATTTTTTAGGAAAAAGAAGTAATCTAAAATCTGAATTTAACTTAAGAAAATAAATTTTGAAGTAAAGTCAACCTAATTCTAATTTTTTTTATATATTTTTATTAAGAAATAAATTCAAATTAAAATGGACCTAAGTCTAATTGGTTTTAAATCAATAAAATGAAATCAAAATAATTAATTAATTAAACTAATTTTATAAAACCTAAGTCTATTTATTTATTTTTGATTTTTTATGATTATAAAAAAAAGTGATTTTGAAAATAATAAACAAAGTAAAAAAAAAAGAAAATAAGCAAACAAAAACAATGGGCCTGGTTATCAAAACAAAATGGGGGGGGGGGGGGGTGAGAAAAAAAATTAGGCCCAAATGAGGCTAAGCTCGGGTCTTGTTGGGATCTTGTGGAGACAACCTCCGACTGTCCATGGTAGTCCATGCGCTTTGATGCGATGGATTTGTTCTCATTATCATCCATTGGTTGGATTTTGAAGGCGCACGATAAGTGTTTAGAAGGAAGCGTACTGAAACTGCAAAAATATATTCTGAAAAAATAAAAATGCACGACCTGGGTATCAAACCCAGGTCCTTCCCCTGCACACACACATGCTTTACCACTCAGCCACTTACTCATTCGTTTAATATAATGAATCTAATATATTATATTCACAAACAAATATTTATCCAGAAAAAATAAAAAAAAGTTCCATTATTTGAATGAACCAACCAGAGTTTGACACACCTCTTCTTCAACCTCCCTCCGTCGTTTTAGGTTATGATACTTATAGCGACAGTTTTTGTCCGTCACTACAAGTCCTTCATCTGAAACAATCAAAATACGCAAAATAAATTCAATTTGAGGCCATAGCTGGATTGCTCTCAACCTCCTGAAAAGGATAGGACCCCTAATTTGGACTAATTTTTCCTTATACGGAAAACCCCAAATTGGAGGTTCAAACCCTAGTTATGGCAAATTGTTATACCTGCACTCAAACTTCAATTCAACCATCCAAAAAGTTTGCAAACATAAGAGAGATTAAGGATACATGATAAAAATGCATTTATATCATAAGAATCAGAGCAATCAGAATCAAGTAAAATATGAAAACTGTGATGTGGTTGAAGCACGTTTCAGCCTACCTTAAGTCCTGATAATGGTTGGGAATGATCCAGGAGGCTTCCAGGAATGCGTTTGAGCCTTTGTTTGGGGCTGAAACTAACTGGAACTGGGAATTTGAATTTGACAATTGTATGATTTGTTTGCAAAGTGACAAAGGTTCTTCAGGCTATACGCGTGCGTAAATGGCTTGTAGGGATGATGTATATATAGTGTGGAGTGAGAAGACACCATTAAAGGGAAAGAAACATGGCCATAACTCAATGTTTCCCAACAAAAATCAAACACATTTAAGGCCTTCCAATTTCTTCAAAACATGCCTTATCATGCTTGAATGTATCTGGTCACTTTAGCACGAAATTATGGGCCTCTAAGAAAGCCAAAACACTAGCCCACATGCCTAAGCCCATTTCCAAATATTTTATACAATTTATTTTATATTTATTTGAAATAAATTAAAATAAATATGTAAAAAATAGGTATAAAATACAAGGCCATGAAAAAATAATATTAGAGGTCCTCTATGACCTTAGGAAGATGTTTGAACCTTAAAAAGCTAGGCCATTGACTCAAAAATCCAAATTTGCTCAGTGCACCATTCTTGAAATTTCCAAAATTTTCCCAACTTGGGAAACCAATAACTTGCTCAATTTTCATCTCATGATGATGATCTTGTACTTTTTGGAAATCCAAAGATGTCTAATTTAATCCCACTTTTAATCAATTTTGCATTCAAAGATGTTACCTTGTTGTAAAAGATCTTGGAAAAAAGTGGTTTTTGTTGATTTTTTGAAAATGACCTGTAATGTCTGAGCTTATATCTTTCAAATGGTGAATCTCTTGAATTTGTGGGATGAAAAGAAGTTGTAGGTAATGAGATTCTCTTCAATATGAGCTTTGCTGGAAAACTTTCTGATAAAGTATGAGAAAGTTATGCCTGGACAAAGTTTGGTTGACTTTTCCTATAGAAACTCTAATTTAGCAATTTTTGGCTTTTGATGAATTTGGGGCATTCCTAGAGGAATCATGATCTACCCTTGATCAAATGATAGGCATTACTTAAAAATGTTAATGTTGACCAAAAACCTTGAAGTTTGACTATAGGTGGGTCAGAGTTGACTTTTGACCTAACATAATTGATTTTCTAGCATTTGAGCAGTTCACTAAGAAAACTTCTTGTGCAAGGCATGAAACTTGGATTGGATGATCTTGAGAGCATATTAGGGCAATGGAAATCATTTGGAACCCTTGGAGCACAAACATTTGATGAAAATGGAAACCTTAGTTTGAGGCTCCTTGTCTTAGGAGGAGGATTTGTCTGGTCAATCCTTGGGCATCCTTGAGCAAGTTGAGGATTTTAATGAGCATATGTTGAGTAAAATTAGAGGGAAAATTTTGGGGTACAACAGCTTCCCCTGTTCAATCTTCTTAAACCTGAGGATGTAGATTGGCTGGTCTGCCTTTCGTGATTTAAAGGTTGAAAATGATTGAACACTAGAGTGCCCAGAAGTTTGCGCTCGCATGAAGTAATACTGATTGGTGATATCTTGAATGGTCTTACAGATGCCATTTGGAATTCGACAGAGAATCGTCGGAGATGGGCTTAAAGATGCCATCCAGAAAAGATATCAGTTGCATAAGAGATTCCATTGCGAAAATTCCTGTATCTGCCGTTTAGGAGGACTTCACCGGGGAATGTTGATTTATTTCCTGGGAAATACAGTATAGGAGCTTCAGTTGTCCATTACTCTACTGGGGTATTAACTCCTAATCGAGGAGGTGAAAGTAAATCGCATATCTAGTCGGGGTCTAGGCTGCACTGCAACTTACTGGGGAAATGTGAAATCAATTGTTTCTGGTCGGATCCAGGTATTACAGTGTTGTAAACTGTTGTGGAGATAAGGAACCTTGGTTGTAGGGTTACTTTGAAATGAAAGCCTGGATAGTAGGGCTATGAGAAGGAACCTAGTTCGTAGGGTTACTTCGAGATGAATGCCTGGATATAAGGGCTTATGGGAAGGAACCTGGATAGTAGGGTTACTTCGAGATGAAACCCTGGATAGTATGGCTTATGGGAAGGACCCTGGATAGTAAGGTTACTTCGAGATGAAAGCCTAGACAGTAGGGCATATGGGAAGGTACCTGGATAGTAGGGTTACTTTGAGATGAAAGCCTGAATGGTAGGTCTATGAGAAGGAACTTGGGTAGTAGGGTTACTTCGAGATGAAAGCCTGGATAGTAGGGCTTATGGGAAGGAACCTGGATAGTAGGGTTACTTTGAAATGAAAGCCTGGATAGTAGGGCTTATGGGAAGGAACCTGGATAGTAGGATTACTTCGATATGAAAGCCTGGATAGTAGGGCTTATGGGGAGGAACCTGGATAGTAGGGTTACTTCGAGATGAAAGCCTGGATAGTAGGGCTTATGGGAAGGAACCTGGATAGTAGGGTTACTTCGAGATGAAAGCCTGGATGGTAGGGCTATAAGAAGGAACCTGGGTCATAGGGTTACTTCGAGATGAAAGCCTAGATGGTAGGGCTACTTCAAGATGAAAGCCTGGATAGTTGGGCTTATAGGAAGGAACCTGGGTAGTAGGCTTACTTTGAGATGAAAGGCTGGATGGTAGGGCTATGAGAAGGAACCTGGGTCGTAGGGTTACTTCGAGATGAAACCCTGGATGGTAGGGCTATGAGAAGGAACCTGGGTCGTAGGGTTACTTCGAGATGAAAGCTTGGATGGTAGGGTTATTTCGAGATGAAAGTCTGGATAGTAGGGCTTATGGGAAGGAACCTAGATAGTAGGGTTACTTCGAGATGAAAGCCTGGATAGTAGGGCTAATGGGAAGGAACCTGGATAGTAGGGTTACTTCATTTGGTCACGTATCTTAGTTGATCTATTTGTTTTCGGGAACTGATTTTTTTCATTAGCCGTCTGCAGATATGAAATGTATAACTGCTGGATTCGTTAGTGATAATTGTCTTTCCTGAAAAGATAACAGGGTTAATTATATGCGATGCATGAAATGCATTGTGAGATGATGTTTTCAAAATAAATGAGATTATGTTGTTATTCAATATGTATTTGCATGTCATGATGTATGAGCATGAGATGCTATTGTGACATATCCGAGTCTGGGAAAATAAATCCATGACTGCTGCTGGAGAATATAACACTCTTGACTGTTGTAGAGAACTGTGGTTCTTCTACTTCCGCTGGGGATGGTGAACAGAAATGACTATGCTGGAGATTTACTCCTTATTGTTAGTGAATATTCTGCCAGGGAGAGACTCTAATTGAGAATAACTCTACGGGGGATTGCGTTTCCGTATTCAAAGAAATAAACTATGCTTGGGATATAAATCTTATGACCCGTTTGCGATTATGAAATTCGGCTGGGGGGTATAGATGTCAGATTTCTGAAAGAACCTGACTGGGGAGATTACTTCCTGTTTTGGGAAAGCTGATATCAATGCTTTGATTTCTTTTACTCTTTGGGGAGTACGAATGTTGTGAGGTCGTATGTATTGATGAATGTGTTTCAAAAATGACTCTGCCCCGGTACCTGCTGGACAGGGTAATTGTCGGGTTTGACATTTTTTAGTTTTTTTTTGTTCTTGCCCATGTTTCTTAAGTCACTAGCAATTGTCTTTCCGTTTCTTATGCAAACATTTGTAAGCAGCAAACATATTCAAATGCATATGTCAAGAATAAACTATTGGGCGTTCTTGCAAAACAAAACAGAAAAAGAAAAAACAGAGTTTTTTTTTTGTAAAAATGATTTGTATTGATTTTCGAAGATGGCCTATAATAGGAATTTTTGTACAAGGAAGCTCATGCTCTAGTAAGAGAACGCCGCCATAAAAATGGAAGCTATACAATATTGTGTAAAAAAGAAAACAGTTATGTAAAACAATTCCACTGGGTTCCAAGTCTGTTATTGCCGCTATGTCTTCGAGCGTCTCATCACATTGCTGCTTGTCTGAAGCTGATTAGATTGATCGGTGTCGTTCGAGCTTGATGGTTGATATTGAGATCTGATCGCAAGGTGATCCAATGAGACATAGTTGTTGTACCCCAAATTTTGACCTAAGATACCATCTCCCATCTGAATCATTACATTGCATGGGTTTTGACCTATTTTTATCAACTTTCAAAGCAGTTTTTAAATTCATAAACTTTTTCAAGTCGAGAGCTGTTTATTTTTTTGAACGCTAAATTTATTAATCGGTCAATGCTAAAACAATGTTTATTTAATTATTTATCACTCTAAGTTTAAATAGTTGAAATTTTATTTTTCAGTTATTATAATTTTAGAGATTATAAATAATGGAGTAAATATTTGAAAAGAAGGTTATTAATTGATCAAACAATGTTTATTTAATTATTTATTATTCTAAGTTTAAATAATTGAAATTTTATTTTCAGTTATTATAATTTAGAAGAATTATAAATAAGGAAGTAAATAATTGAAGACAAGTTAATTGATCAATGATAGTTATTTAATTATTTATCATTCTAAATTTAAATAATTGGAATTGATTTTCAGTTATTATATAATTTAAAGAATTATAAATGATAAAATAAATAATTGCAAAGAAGAAAAGAATTAATTGATAAAATATTGGAGTTTTATTCATTTTATTCTAATTGTTACAATTGTTGTTTAAATACCGTATTTATTTACAACGTATTTACAATGATAATTTTTACAATGTTTAAAATGAAATAAAAGCTATCCTATTTTTTTTCCTAAGTTCTAAATCTTCACCTTCTATCCAATACTTCTTTAATGCTCATTTGATTTTTACCTGCAAAGAATTAAAAGAAAAGTCAGAAATGAATATATAATTAAAAGCAGAAAATTAATTTAGCGTTCATCATTAAAAGCAAACGGCTGGAATCAGTTTTTACCCTCTTTGCAAATCACGGGATTTCTCCCGGTTCACAAAAAGGGATGAATTTGTATTGATAAAAATGAATGCACAAGTTAAAAATATGCACAAATTCATTTTTTTTGTCAAAATTGCACATTTTAATTGTAAACTGCATAATTTAAAATCCACTGCATATTTCAAAAGAAAAACAGCATATGCAATTTTTAACACAAGCCAATATGCAACGTAAAATGCCAAAAATGTGGGAAGAGGCCAAAAACATAAGGCTCCATGCTGTACCATGCAGTTGACAAAGAGACATGTGCAGTTTTAAAAACCAAATATGCAAGCAAAAATATTTCTATTTCTCATCATTTTCCAGCTTATGCTTTTTCAGAACTTAAAAGTGCATAACATCATTTTAATGTCAAATTGTACTAAGGAGAGAGAAGAGAGAAAGAGTGTGGGTTTTACAGGTTTTGGCTTAGGCAGAAAGAGATACAAAACAGAACAGCAGTAACACAATAAGAAAAGGAAAGCATGAAAATAAAATATGGATAAACTGAATGAAGCAGTAGAGTGCAGAGGACAAAGGCAAAAAAATAGTAAAAGTATTCAGAACCTGAGCCATCAACAATAAGCCAGCAACTGTTATAACAACAACAAACCATAGAAGAAAAGGAGAGAGTTCACAACCTGTTTTAAAAACCTTCAAAACTCAAAGCTGTCAAGAAAAAATACTAAGCCAATTCTCATAAACCAAAACATACATACTCCCTTTTCGTTCATCATTTGTTCTAGACATAACCCATCACCTTCAGTAACAAAACTCTCCAAAATTAGCAACAATCTTCCTCCAAGCTTCAACTTTGTCCATCATTACAGAAGAAAATAACAACAAACACAACATTAACTTACCACATTTTTTTCTTCTAGTTATTATTCTTGCAACCTGCAGGTTATAAGCAAGATTATTAAATTCAAGAAGAACAGAAAAAGGAAATAATGTGAAACTGCCAACATCACCTCAACCGGAACTCCCACCGAAGAACAACCACCTTCGTTGCTGAACCGGCCTCCACAAAGCTCTACGGCCACCTCATGCACCATTCACGATCCCACAGAAACAACAAACCATCTATCCACCCGCTCCGTCGATC
Organism: Vicia faba; assembly: GCA_948472305.1. Classification (NCBI taxonomy): domain Eukaryota; kingdom Viridiplantae; phylum Streptophyta; class Magnoliopsida; order Fabales; family Fabaceae; genus Vicia; species Vicia faba. Next base: position 1,149,257,071 of record OX451738.1, on the reverse strand, counting down.
GCCTAGCGTCATCACAAAGCACCAGTCCGTCCAAGATCTCGCCGCAGATCTACACTTCAATCCGCACAACATGAATCATACATCACCACACACACGGCCTGGAGGCTACTGCCGTCGACATAGGTCCGACGACTCCCACGGTTGGCTGATAACCAATCTCTCTGATCACAAAGACAAGCACCAGCACTGCGACCCATCCGAAACAGCTGCCATCAAATCCGCGAAGATCTTTTCTCACTCGATCATTCACCAGTAGAAGAAGAAGTTTCTAGAGAGAAAGCGAAGGAGAACCGATTTGCGATGACCAGAAAAGGAAATGGCCACAACAACTCAGAGGGTCAAAACTGAAGATAAATTAGAAGAAAGGAAAAGCCTCAAAGAACAAGGAAGTGTTTTTTTCTTAACTTACTGATATTGACTATCGCGGGTGATTTCTGGCCATCACGAGACGATTTTCGACAAACATCATTTTCAGAACTTGTTCGCATGGTTTGATCTCTTTTCTAGCCTTCTCTTCTATTGTTAATGTTTGTTCATCGATAAAGATGGTCAATATTTTGCTATTTGTTCTGTTTTTGTTGTTAGGCTATGGTTAAAATAGTTAGAAGTAGGGATGTTTGTTTTGTTTTAGGAAATATAAGAATAGATAGAAAGAAAGTAAAGTGAGCAGAGAATAGAAGCGTGAGGAAGAGAGAGAAATCAGAGGACATTGAAAAGGAATGGTGTTTAGTTTCACGAGTGAGGGAGTATTATGTTATATTTTCCAAATTGTTATTTTAATTGAATTTATTGAACTAATAATTATTAATTGGACCAATTTCAACAAGCAGCGGCGGCAGCTTGTTTTAAGATGTATTAGGGTTTCTTTTTTTTTCCCTCCTAATCCATAACCCGGTTGGCCCATTGGGCCCATTTGGCTTAGCTTTTTCTAGTTCCTTTCCTTTTAATTTATTTGAGTTGTAGATATAACAGAAAGTGTTAACAGTTTAATTGGCAAGGTGTTACCACCAATCTAAAAGGTCCTGAGTTCAAGTCTTTGTGAGGTTCTTTTTTATTTTGTTTTGTTAACTCTTCAACCTTATTTAAAATATATATATATATATATATATATATATATATATATATATATATATATATATATATATATATATATATATATATATATATATATATATATATATATATATATATATATATATATATATATATATATATATATATATATATATATTAGTTTAGATTTATTTTATAACTTTTTTGTTTTAGTTTAGAATTTTATGTGTTGTAGTATTATTTTAGTAACTTTAGGATTTTATTTCATTTAGATTTGACTTAGTAAATTTTAGAATTTTATTTGTTTTAGTTTTGACTTAGTAAATTTTAGAATTTTATTTGTTTTAGTTTTGACTTAGTAAACTTTAGAATTTTATTTTGTTTTAGTTTTGACTTAGTAAACTTTAGAATTTTATTTTGTTTTAGTTTTATTTTAGTAACTTTAGGGTTTTATTTCGTTTAGATTTGACTTAGTAAATTTTAGAATTTTATTTGTTTTAGTTTTAATTTAGTAAACTTTAGAATTTTATTTGATTTTATTTAAGTTAACTTTAGAATTTTAGTTGTTTAGAATTAGTTTAATATTCTTTTAGAATTTTATTTGATTTAGATTTAGTTTAGTAATTTTGGAACTTTTTTTGTTTTAGATTAGCAACCTTGGAATTTTTATTTAGTTTAGATCTAATTTTCTAATATTAAAATTTTAATTTAGTTTAGATCTAGCGTAGCAATTTTAGAATTATGTTTATAACTTTAGATAACAAATTAGTTTAGAATTATTTTAGTAAGTAATCTTATAATTTTGACTTAGATAATTAGTTCCCTTTTCTTTTATTTAAATATCTTTGTCCTTTTAATTTCTAGAAGCTTTTGGTCATTAATCTGTTTCATTAGATTTGTTTTCTTGTGAATTTTTGAATGCTTATACTTTGTGGATTCATCTTATTTTACTTGCTCGATTTAATCCAAGGGAATTGTTTAATTTTTGTCGACTTCATGTCATCAAAAAACATTGTGCGAATACCCCCATTCATTAAAAACATAGGATAATTTTCCCAAATATCCAATTTCTTCAAAAACTCACACCTTTTAAGTCAAAACTTCGACATTAGGTCTTCGTATCTTCAAAAAACTCGTCCATACCCATTTTCGGCCAAAACAATTTTTAATCAAACAAACATTTTAATAAACAGATATTTCAAAAGGTTCCTATAGAGTACTATAGATACATTGGGTGCTAATACCTTCCCACTGTATAACCAACCCCCGAACCATAGATCTCTTTTCAAAAACGCCTTGTATTTTTATTACTTTTAAAAAGTATTATTTTACATTGCATACTTTAGGGTTTTATTTCGCTCTTTCCCCTTTTCCCTTGGAAATAATAAAGCGCGGTGGCGACTCTTGCTTTTGTGAGACGAATTAATCAATAATTCGATCTCCGATTTACCCCGCTACATTTTTTTTATCGCTACAGAATTGGCGACTCTGCTGGGGAAAGATTGACCTCTTGCTGGTCCATCCCTAAGTGGGTTAAGCCTAGTTTGTTTTATCTGTTTTATTATTATTTGTTTTGTTTGATTATGTGTTTATATTGGGGTTGTTTGGGTTTTTACAAAGGACGAATCCTATACCCGGATTAAGTTACACTTAAGAATAGGACGGGCGGTACAGTCATGTTAACTTTGAGGGAGTAATCCCGAAGAAGGAGGCATGAGATCCCCCACTCAATGGAAGGCCCTCTTGAACTTAATATTTGTTTACCGAGTAATCGGGAAGACATTATTATTTTCGACCTGGGAGCCAGAGAAATTGAGGACCGTAGAACCCTAACCCATCTTGGCCTTTTAGGTGTAGCGCGGAGACTATAACGGAGTAACTCGGAAGTAGTTGTTACGCGATGCTATGCTCGGATGAGTTTCTCTTGAGAATATTGCTAATTATTGAGTAATCAAGACGTTGGTAATATTCGAAGGAGGAATGTAGACTCTGGGAACTCTTAGAACCTTGTCTTACAGGTGTGATTGAACCGTTAGTACATACCTTAGGGTGGGCTTTACCCTCGACTCCATGCTGAAACGTTGAACCTTTGAACCCCATGTTTGTGAACTTGTGTGTAACTGTTGCATTATCATTCATCCATACATCCATAAACATTTTTGTAAAAAACTTGTTTTTCAAGGAACTTAAGAATGATTCTTGCAGACATCTCAGGTACTATTATTATGGAATTTGGAAGGAGAAACACTCGAAGTTTTAGTTTTAAGGAGCCCGAGATTGAAGAACTGAAGAGTTTAATTCCTAAAATCAAGAACCCGACAGATTTTCAGAAAAAGTATGGGTCCATTATACCTCTCATGAAGCGCAAGATGAAGGAAGGCATCCTTAATACGTTGGTCCAATTCTATGATCCTTTGTACCGATGTTTCACCTTTCCGGATTACAAGTTGATGCCCACCTTAGAAGAGTACTCCTACGTATTTGGTTGGCCGATCACCGACGGTGTTTCTTTTTCTGGCTTAGAAGAGGAACCCAAATCTTACGAGATAGCGACCATCACCCACTTGAAGAAGTCAGAGATAAAGGAGAACATGACTACAAAAGGGGGAATCCGAGGTTTGTCCGCGCAGTTTTTGTTGAGGAAAGCTCGTCACTTCGCTGAAATAAAAGATACTATTGCCTTTAAAGACGTCTTTGCTTTACTCGCTTATGGTCTATTCTTGTTCCCTAACGTTGATAAGTTTGTGGATATCAACGCCATCAGAATTTTCTTGATTGGAAATCCAGTCCCTACGCTGCTAGGAGATACCTACTACTCCATCCATCTTCGAAACTCTCATCAAGGAGGGATGATTATCTGTTGTGCACCATTGCTGTATCAGTGGTATGTTTCTCATCTACCTAGGTCTGATGTTTTCTAGGATCTCGAGAAGGAGCCGCGATGGGCGCCAAAGATTATGGCTTTCACTCATTTCGACATTGATTGGTATAATCGAGTTTACTACAACGTGAAGGTCATCGATAGCTGTGGTGCTTTTCCTAACGTGCCTCTTCTTGGTACGAAAGGTGGAATTAACTATAACCCTGTTCTCGCGCGCCGTCAGTTTGGATACCCGATGAGGGACAAGCCAAATAACATCCATGTGAATGGTTTCTTTCTACAGGAAGGACAAGATCATCAGGCAGCTAAGAGGGAGATCGAAGGAGCTTGGCACCACATCCATAGGAAAGGGAGAGACATGTTAGGACATAGGGGTGCCGTTTCTTTGGAGCCTTACCTACAATGGGTCCGTGCTAGGGCTTGTGCTCTCAAGATGCCCTATAAACCTGAGAAACCTTTATTCCCTACCATTTCATCGTCATCTGTTGATATCCCTATCGAGAATATGGGAGAATACCAAGGAAATCTGGCTAGGATGAAGTCCGAGAGAGATGCTTGGAAAGAAAAGTATAATATGTCTGAATATTAGAATCGGGTCCTGGCTCGACAACTAAAGGAAAAGGAGGATTTGTTATTTATTCAAGACGGCTGGTTCATTGATCATGATGAGAAGCTTCGTCAAAAGGATGCTTTACTGAAGAAATATGCTAGTGAAAGGAAGAGAAATAAGGAAGGTTCGGTAAGCGTTGCTCTTGTTCCTAATCCACAAAAGGAAATCATTGATCGACTGGTAGCTGAGAAGAAAGAGATGGAAGACTTTTATGAAGAGAAGATCAGGAAGCTCCGGTTACAGTTGGCATTTGGTCCTTCATCTGATGATTCTGAGTGATCTTTAGTTCTTAGTTTTATTTTACTGATGTCATTTTGTAAAACTTTGTAAAAGGGCTTCATGTTCCGAAGTTGTAATTTACTGCTTTTTATTATGGGCTGCATGTTCCAAAGTTGTAATTTACTACTTTATTATGGGCTTCATGTTCCAAAGTTGTAGTTTACTGCTTTATTATTGGGTTGTTATCCCAAAGTTGTAATTTCTTGTTTTGTTGTTCCAAGGTTGTAAGTTGTAATTTACCGCTTTTGATTAATGGAATGAGTTTTTGTTGTTCCAAATTCCTTTACCATTGATTTGTGCAAAATTGTTGAAGTTCCTTGAAAAACTATTAAAATGAATTATCATTTGCATCACATATCATGCATCATCCAACATTCCACTTCACATGTTTTCTAGAGTCTTATCCTTGTTTCTTTTTCCACTCCGATAGATTGTCAAGCTGTCTCATCGATACGATACTCGAGCCAATCGTCAGAGGAAGATGGAAGATCTGGAACAGGAAAACCACGAGCTTCGTGAGGAGGTCGCTACCCTTCATGTCGGTATGGAAAAGTTAACTGCACTAGTGGAAAGTTTGATGGCTGCTCAGAATCAGCCATCGACTACAGCTGCTGAGATTCAGACTTCAACTACTGTGGTTTCCGAGATTGTCACTGTTCCAACATCTGTGACTCAAATCAACTCTCCGCTTCAGCATCAGATGCCAAAAGGTTTTCCGTGGGGAATGCCTTACAACTTTGTGCCAGAGGGGTATCAGCCTGTCGTACAGCCTTTGTTTCAACCTGCTTTGTCTCTTCCTCAACCAGAGACAACTTCCATGCCACCGGTGATCCCGTCTGTAACACCTTTCCCGCAACCGTTGATGACAATTGTCACTCATGTGGTTCACTCCGTGCCATACCTGAATGAACCTACTTATCCTGCCGAGCCTGCTGAAAGTTTGGGTCTCTTTGATAGAATGGAAGAATTTCAGGACCAATTCCAAGAAATGCAGAGGGAGCTCAGAGCGTTAAAGGGGAAGGATTTATTTGGAAAGAACACTCATGACCTTTGTTTAGTTCCGAATGTCAAGATTCCAGCAAAATTCAAAGTGCCAGAATTTGAAAGATATAAGGGTGATTCGTGTCCTCGGAGCCACTTGACTATGTACGTGAGAAAGATGTCCACATATTCTGATGATCATGACTTGTTGATTCACTATTTTCAAGACAGTTTGACGGGTGCTGCTCTAAAGTGGTATATGGGTTTAGACAGTATTCGGATCCGCAACTTCAACGATCTTAGCGAAGCTTTTGTCCATCAGTATAAGTACAACGTTGACATGGCACCGGACAAGGATCAACTCCGGGCGATGTCCTAGAGAGACAGAGAATCTTTTAAGGAATACGCCCAGAGGTGGCGTGAAATTGCTTCTCAAATCTATCCTCCTCTTGAGGAGAAAGAGATGACGAAGATATTCTTGAAGACTTTGGGTTCCTTTTACTATGAAAGAATGATCGCCAATGCACCCAGTGACTTCACCGAAATGGTAAGCATGGGCATGCGGTTAGAGGAAGGGATTCGTGAAGGGAGTTTGGTTAAAGAAGGAAGTCCGTCTAGCAGTACTAAGAAGTTTGGAAGTGTTTTCCCGAAAAGAAAAGAACAGGATGTCAGTGCAATTTTCCCAGGGAGACCAAGGAGAGGTTACTCGCACGTTGCGGCAGTCACTCCGGCTGTCCGCCCAGCTTTGATGACCCCAGCTCATCAAACCCCACCAACTCAACAACGACCATTTCAGCAGCAGCCTCGACAACAGGCTTATCCATTCAACAACCAGAACCGTTCACCAAGGAAACCGCAATTCGATGCCATTCCTATGACTTATACTGAACTGTTCCCTTCTCTTATCAGAAAGAACCTCATAACGACAAAACCTCCTCCTGTCACACCAAATAGTACTTCTCCGTGGTACAAGGCGGATCAGTTTTGTGAATATCATCAAGGGTCGCCGGGGCACAACATTGAAAATTGTTTTGCTCTAAAGGAGGACGTGCAGAGATTGATTAAGAATGGTATCTTGTCTTTCAAGGATGTTAACCCAAATGTTAGAGATAATCCTTTGCCTCGACATGGGGCAGCATCAGTGAATATGGTGAAAGGTTGTCCGGGAAAGTTTCGAGTTTTTCAAGTTGAACACATAAGAGAGTTGTTGATCAGGTTACATCAGAGTTTAAGAAGACTTGCCTTTGTTAGGCATCAACATGATTATGATGTTTGTGAATTTTGTTCAAGAGAGGTTGATTGCCCTATTGTGAAGGAGGATATTCAAAAGTTGTTAGACCAGAGGGTTATCACTATTACATATGACAGAGATCCGGAGGATGAAGTGAATGTTATAATACCACAATTCAATTTGCCTGAATTAGTAGAGATCGTTTACGACAGTCAGACTGCACCTGTTGCTCCTTTGATCATTTATCCACCTGGTCCTGTGCCTTACAACTCAGACCAAGCTATACCGTATAAGTATAATGCCACCATGATTGAGAATGTGGTAGAAGTCCCCATACCAACAAGGCCGTCTTTTGTTAACATCGCTGATGTGAGCAGAGTTACGAGAAGTGGACGTGTCTTTGTAGCAGTACCTTTGAAGAGACCAGAAGTTCAAGTCAGGAGGCCCATACCGGCAGAAATTCCAGCGAGAAATGTTGAACCAAGGGTTGAGATAGGCCGATCCAATGAACCTATCCCACATCCCGATGATGATGAGATTCTGAAGCTTATCAAGAGAAGTGAATACAAGATTGTGGACCAACTTTTGCAAACTCCTTCCAAGATTTCTTTGCTTGCTTTACTGAGAGATTCTGGTGCCCATAGAGAAGCTTTGATGAAGGTATTGGACCAGGCGTTCGTGGATCATGATGTGACGGTTGACCAATTTGATGGAATTGTGGGAAATATTACTTCGTGTAACAATCTTGGTTTCAGTGATGAAGAACTCCCGGAGGAGGGAAGGAACCATAATATGGCTTTGCATATCTCAATAAGTTGTGGAAATGATACTTTATCAAGTGTGTTGGTAGATACAGGTTCTTCGTTAAATGTAATGCCCAAGACTACATTATCTCGACTCTCATATCAAGGTGCTCCCATGAGACCTAGTGGGGTAATTGTCAAAGCGTTTGATGGTTCTAGGAAGACTGTCATTGGTGAAGTGGATCTTCCTATAGTAATTGGCCCTCATACTTTTCAGATCACTTTTCAAGTAATGGATATTAGTGCCGCCTACAGTTGCCTATTGGGTCGCCCGTGGATCCATGATGCAGGGGCAGTCACTTCCACGCTCCATCAAAGATTGAAGTTTGTAAGGCATGGAAAGCTGGTAATGATTGGTGGAGAGCAGGCTATGGTGGTAAGCCATCTGTCATCTTTCTCTTTTATTGATGCTGATGAGGATGTGGGAACCCAATTCCAAGCTCTATCTGTTGCTAATAATGAAGTGAAGAAGCAAGGGACATCTATTTCTTCTTTTGAGGATGCGCGACGAGTGGTTGAAAGTGGTTCGGCTGAAGGTTGGGGCCAGGTGTTGACTTTTCCCGAGAACAAGTCTGGAGAAGGTCTTGGTTTTTATCCCGTGTCTGCAAGAGTCAAGCAGGAAGTAGTTACTCGTCCGATACAAGAAGTTTTCCGAAGTGCAGGTTTTATCAATCCGACTCCTCCTAAAGTTGATGCTATAATAGGAGACGATTCTGAAGAGGATTTACCCGATTTTGTGACGCATGGAGTGGTTTTCCAGAACTGGATTGCTGTTGATGTTCCTGTTGTGATGCACATTTCTGAGTAATGTTTTGTTTTATTTTTGAAAAAAAAATTCGCCCTGCCCAAGGCGAAAAGTATTTGTGTCGGGCTATGTTGAAAATAAATCCTTTTGCTCTGCCCAAGGCAAAAGAGAAAATGTCTGGGCTCTTTGTTTCAAGTATTTCCCGTCATGAATAAAAATGTTATTTTGTCCACTACTGTTTTATTTTTCACTTTTTCTTGGAAATAGTAATGAAAATTAATTGGTAGTAATAGGAAAATATAATAATATTTTGTTTCATTTGTACAACATTCATATTAATCTATTTCTAAAATAAAGCATAATCATATGTGCAGATTAATCCATGACTTAACCATTGAAAACAATGATCCTATGCCCTCTCCCAACATTGAATTCCCTGTGTTCAGAGCCGAAGAAGAGGATAGTGAAGAGATTCCTGATGAAATTTCCCGTTTGCTTGAGCACGACGAAAAGACTATTCAGCCGTTTGAAGAACCTATAGAGTTGATCAATTTGGGTAACAAAGAAGATAAAAAGGAAGTCAAGGTCGGAGCGTTGCTTATCCCAGAGGTCAAAGAGAAAATGTTGGAGCTTCTCAAAGAGTATGTTGATGTGTTTGCTTGGTCCTACCAAGATATGCCAGGTTTGGACAACAATATTGTGGAACATCGTTTACCGTTGAGACCTGAATGTCCGCCGATTAAGCAGAAGTTGAGAAGGACTCGTCCCGATATGGCTGACAAGATCAAAGAAGAAGTTCAAAAACAGATTAATGCAGGTTTCCTTGTTACATCGGTCTATCCTCAATGGTTAGCCAATATAGTGCCTGTTGCTAAGAAGGATGGCAAAGTTCGGATGTGTGTGGACTACAGAGATTTGAATAGAGCCAGCCCGAAGGATGACTTCCCATTACTGCACATTGACGTATTGGTCGACAATACCGCAAAGTTCAAAGTCTTTTTTTTCATGGATGGTTTCTCTGGTTACAATCAAATCAAGATGGCACCAGAAGATATGGAGAAGACAGCTTTCATTACACCGTGGGGAACATTTTGTTATCGGGTTATGCCGTTTGGTTTGAGGAATGCTGGTGCAACATACCAAAGGGCCATGACTGCTTTGTTCCATGATATGATGCATAAAGAGATAGAAGTGTATGTAGATGACATGATTGCCAAATCAAAAACTGAAGAAGATCATTTGGAACATTTATTGAAGTTATTCCAGCGTTTGAGAAAGTATAAACTCCGTCTGAATCCCAACAAGTGCACTTTTGGTGTTCGTTCTGGAAGACTGCTGGGTTTCATTGTCAGTCAAAAAGGCATTGAGGTAGATCCTGATAAAGTCAAAGCTATTCGGGAAATGCCCGCACCCAAGACGGAAAAACAAGTAAGAGGATTCCTTGGGAGATTGAACTATATTTCTAGATTTATATCTCATATGACTGCTACCTGTGGGCCGATTTTCAAGCTTCTCAGAAAGAACCAAGGATGTGTGTGGACAGAAGATTGTCAGAGAGCTTTTGATAGCATCAAAGAATATTTGCTTGAACCTCCCATTTTGATTCCTCCGGTGGAAGGAAGACCTTTGATTATGTACCTGACTATATTGGAAGATTCCATGGGATGTGTGCTTGGTCAACAAGATGAGACTGGAAGAAAGGAACATGCCGTATATTATCTGAGTAAGAAATTCACAGACTGTGAGTCTCGATACTCATTGCTTGAGAAAACCTGTTGTGCTTTAGCTTGGGCTGCTCGTCGTCTGCGCCAGTATATGATTAACCACACCACTTGGTTGATCTCCAAAATGGATCCGATCAAGTATATCTTTGAGAAGCCCGCCTTATCTGGAAGAATAACCCGTTGGCAGATGTTGTTATCTGAATATGACATTGAGTATCACACTCAGAAAGCAATCAAAGGGAGTATTTTAGCCGACCATTTGGCTCACCAACCAATTGACGATTATCAATCCATCAAGTTTGATTTCCCAGATGAAGATGTTATGTATTTGAAGGCTAAAGATTGTGAAGAGCCGTTACCCGAAGAAGGACCTGGTCCCGAATCCCATTGGGGTTTAATATTTGATGGAGCTGTGAACTCTTATGGAAATGGAATTGGGGAAATCATCGTCACTCCCCGAGGTACTCATATCCCGTTCACAGCGAGATTGAAGTTTGACTGCACGAACAACATGGCTGAGTATGAGGCATGTATTATGGGTCTCGAAGAAGCAGTGGATCTAAGGATTAAGATTCATGATATTTACGGAGATTCAGCATTGGTAATTAATCAAATCAAAGGAGAATGGGAGACTCGTCATCCTGGTTTGATCCCTTACAGAGACTATGCTAGAAGATTGTTAACTTTCTTCAACAAAGTGGAATTACATCATATCCCTAGAGATGAAAACCAAATGGCTGATGCTTTAGCTACTTTGTCTTCAATGTTTCAAGTGAATGGTTGGAACGATGTGCCTACAATCCGAGTTATGCGCCTCGACAGACATGCTCATGTGTTCTCAGTAGAAGAGGTTACCGACGACAAACCGTGGTTCTATGACATTAAACATGTTCTTCAAACTCAAGAGTACCCGCCTGGGGCATCTAATAAAGATAGGAAGACGTTGAGAAGATTAGCAAGCAGTTTCTTCATCAACGAAGAAGTTTTATATAAGAGGAATTATGACATGGTCTTGCTCAGATGCGTAGACAGACATGAAGCAGACATGCTGATGCAAGAAGTACATGAAGGATCTTTTGGCACTCACGCCAACGGACATGCAATGGCTAAAAAGATGTTGAGAGATGGTTACTATTGGATGACAATGGAATCTGATTGCTGCAAATATGTGAAGAAATGTCATAAATGCCAAATTTATGCGGACAAGATACATGTGCCACCGACCCTCCTTAACGTTATCTCTTCACCTTGGCCTTTCTCTATGTGGGGCATTGATATGATTGGAATGATTGAACCCAAAGCTTCAAATGGTCATCGTTTCATCTTGGTAGCGATCGATTATTTTACTAAATGGGTGGAACCAGCATCTTATGCTAATGTAACCAGACAGGTGGTAGTCATATTTATCAAGAATCAGATCATTTGTCGATACGGTATCCCGAGCAAGATCATCACTGATAATGGTTCGAATTTGAATAACAAGATGATGAGAGAGCTTTGTGAGGAGTTCAAGATCGAACATCATAATTCTTCTCCTTACAGACCGAAGATGAATGGGGCTGTTGAAGCTGCTAACAAGAATATCAAAAAGATTGTCCAGAAGATGGTGGTAACTTATAAAGATTGGCATGAAATGCTTCCGTTTGCTCTGCATGGATACCGTACTTCAGTTCGAACTTCAACAGGCGCAACCCCATTTTCCCTAATTTATGGTATGGAAGCAGTACTCCTCGTGGAGGTTGAGATTCCGTCTATGAGAGTGTTGATGGAAGCTAAACTTTCTGAAGCTGAATGGTGTCAAAGTAGATATGATCAGTTGAATTTAATTGAAGAGAAGAGATTGACAGAATTGTGTCACGGTCAATTATATCAGCAGAGAATGAAGAAGGCTTTTGATAAGAAGGTTCGACCACGCGAGTTCAGTGAAGGTGACCTTGTGCTCAAGAAGATATTATCTTTCCAACCTGATTCTAGGGGCAAGTGGGCTCCAAATTATGAAGGACCGTATGTCGTTAAGAAAGTTTTCTCTGGAGGTGCCTTGATTCTCACAAATATGGACGGTGAAGAGCTCCCGCGCTCCATGAACGCCGATGCAGTCAAGAAGTATTTCGCTTAGGTTTGAGTTGACAGTTTCGCTAAGTTGAAAACCCGAAAGGGCGGCTTAGGCAAGCTTCTGGTCAGACTGGTCTTGGCATTTGAGCACATTTTGGAATTCGAAGTTGTTAGGGAGAATAGTGATCATTGTTTTTGTGTAACTCTTTCTTTCATGTACTATTTCCCAAACTTTTGTAAACCGTTGGAGTCGCGTTGTTAGCGAACTACTATCTTATTAATGAAATTTGAGCATTTACCTTTTGTGGGAAAAATTTTAATTTTTACGGAAATATTTGAAACAAAGTTATTTAAAGTATTCTTATTTTAAAAATATGTCGTGAATAATGAAAGGAATATTAACAGTTGTTCCGAGGATGGTCAAGCCATGAAATGCAAAACAATACAGTAATTTATCCTTGCATGATGAACATGTTTCGTTTCAAAATCGTCATGAGGCGTTGGTTGTGTTAAACTTGCGTTTCTCGCGGTACTAAGTTTGTTGACTCCCTCAGTTGTTCCAGTTAAGCGTTGTTTTGGCTACCTTTATTCGAGCAGATTTCTGAAGTGTGGTACGCTTTGTCTCATGCCAGTAGTCTATTGGTGTCAGAAGTTTGGATTTGAATACTTTTCTCCTCAGAAGACTTGAGCCTTGTGGCGTGTTACGCTCCGACGTTGCTTTGGGGTTCCAGTTCCAGTTATTTTCCGTCTTTTTAAGATTGACCGAGTATCTATTACGTCGTGACATCTTATTGTCTTCAAGTTATTCCATTTGTTCGTTTTGTCAGCATAACATTCATTTACTCATTTACACTCACATCAGTATGCATATTCACATTTGCCGTTGATTTTGGGTTGTACTTTGTTTATTCAAACAACGTACATGTTTCTTTCCAAGTAGAAGGTTAGCTTAGGCAGAAAATGTGCTTCCTTTCTAAATTCCTCAACTGAGCTAATCCTCGTGGATGATTTTTGATTTAGTTTGCCTTGTCCATTTCTGGATAGGATGAATTCCCTAATCGAGTTACTTTCTCATTGGTTGGAGTCTTGTTTGACTGTTTTTCTCTCTGGTTTATTCCTGGAGGGAGTTATTGCCTCTTGCATAGGCTATCTCACGATTTTTCCCAGTGAAGTCGCGACCTAGACGAATGGTGCATTTATTTTGCACATTTAAGTATGTGATCTCCTCGGGAAGGATTGATTCATGTTTCTCTTTGACGAAGATTTTATTCTCTGCCAGTGTCATCACAATTTCCTTCTGAGTTATTTTTGGAAAACGACAAGCGGCGGTCTCTTCATGAGCAACTTGTTCGTTATTATTATTTTGGAAAACGACAAGCGGCGGTCTCTTCATGAGCAACTTGTACGTTATAGACATCGGAAAATGACAAGCGGCGGTCTCTTCATGAGCAACTTGTACGTTATTATTTTGGAAAACGACAAGCGGCCGTCTCTTCATGAGCAACTTGTACGTTATAGACATCGGAAAACGACAAGCGGCGGTCTCTTCATGAGCAAATTGTACGTTATTATTTTGGAAAACGACAAGCGGCGGTCTCTTCATGAGCAACTTGTACGTTATTATTTTGGAAAACGACAAGCGGCAGTCTCTTCATGAGCAACTTGTACGTTATAGACATCGTTGGAAAACGACAAGCGACAGCTCTTCATGAGCAACTTGTACGTTATTATTTAGGAAAACGACAAGCGGCGGTCTCTTCATGAGCAACTTGTACGTTATAGTCATCGTTGGAAAACGACAAGCGGCGGTCTCTTCATGAGCAACTTGTACGTTATTATTTTTGGAAAACGACAAGCGGCGGTCTCTTCATGAGCAACTTGTATGTTATTATTTTTAGAAAACGACAAGCGGCAGTCTCTTTATTTGAGCAACTTGTACGTTATTATTTTTCTGGGAAACAGCAAGTGGCAGCTTCTTTATTTGAGCAGCTTGTATGCTATTAACATCTTTGAACGATAGCAAGTGGCAGCTTCTTTATTTGAGCAGCTTGTATGCTATTAACATCTTTGAACGACAGCAAGGGGAAGCTTCTTTATTTGAGCAGCTTGTATGTCATAGTAATTTTGGAGGACAACAAGCGGCGGCTTCTTTATTTGAGCAGCTTGCATGTTATTGACATCCCTGGACGACAGCAAGTGGCAGCCTCTTTATTTGAGCAGCTTGTATGTCATAATATTTTTTGGAAGACGGCAAGTGGCAGCTTCTTTATTTGAGGCAACTTGTGTATCTACAACCATATTATATCTCAGCATTAATTGGTATCTCGGGAAATCTCGCAGAGAAGTTTGTTATGAATCTTTACCTTCAGAAGTTGGTAGTCCATCATCAGCATATTTGACCTTGAGTTGTGAGCTCACTGATATTTTTGGGTCAATAATTTGTTTTATGGCCTATGCAAGATGCCTTCTTTGTTAGGGTCAGAGGTCGTATTCCCTCAATTTTATTCGCCGTCAAGAGTCTGTCATTTGAAGTCTATGGCTCGCTTCCCCAGTAGTGTATAATCCATGTCCCTGTGTTTTGTTGGTGTTTGATTTCTCCAGCATTGTCTTGTTTCATACAATATCTTCCTTTGCGAATTCAATCACTACATTCATATCAAACATAATGGCGGTATCTTAGGGCAAAAATTTGCGTATTATGTTTTTAAGTACCTTCAATCTCGTCGAGACGAAGATTTTAATCTTCATATCTCCGGATAGAAGAAACTTAAATAGGGGCAGCTGTTGTACCCCAAATTTTGACCTAAGATACCATCTCCCATCTGCATCATTACATTGCAAGGGTTTTGACCTATTTTTATCAACTTTTAAAGCAGTTTTTAAATTCATAAACTTTTTCAAGTCGAGAGATGTTTATTTTTTTGAACGCTAAATTTATTAATCGGTCAATGCTAAAACAATGTTTATTTAATTATTTATCACTCTAAGTTTAAATAGTTGAAATTTTATTTTTCAGTTATTATAATTTTAGAGAATTATAAATAATGGAATAAATATTTGAAAAGAAGGTTATTAATTGATCAAACAATGTTTATTTAATTATTTATTATTCTAAGTTTAAATAATTGAAATTTTATTTTCAGTTATTATAATTTAGAAGAATTATAAATAAGGAAGTAAATAATTGAAGAGAAGTTAATTGATCAATGATAGTTATTTAATTATTTATCATTCTAAATTTAAATAATTGGAATTGATTTTCAGTTATTATATAATTTAAAGAATTATAAATGATAAAATAAATAATTGCAAAGAAGAAAAGAATTAATTGATAAAATATTGGAGTTTTATTCATTTTATTCTAATTGTTACAATTGTTGTTTAAATACCGTATTTATTTACAACGTATTTACAATGATAATTTTTACTGTTTAAAATGAAATAAAAGCTATCCTATTTTTTTTCCTAAGTTCTAAATCTTCACCTTCTATCCAATACTTCTTTAATGCTCATTTGATTTTTACCTGCAAAGAATTAAAAGAAAAGTCAGAAATGAATATATAATTAAAAGCAAAAAATTAATTTAGCGTTCATCATTAAAAGCAAACGGCTGGAATCAGTTTTTACCCTCTTTGCAAATCACGGGATTTCTCCCGGTTCACAAAAAGGGATGAATTTGTATTGATAAAAATGAATGCACAAGTTAAAAATATGCACAAATTCATTTTTTTGTCAAAATTGCACATTTTAATTGTAAACTGCATAATTTAAAATCCACTGCATATTTCAAAAGCAAAACAGCATATGCAATTTTCAACACAAGCCAATATGCAACGTAAACTGCCAAAAATGTGGGAAGAGGCCAAAAACTTAAGGCTCCATGCTGTACCATGCAGTTGACAAAGAGACATGTGCAGTTTTAAAAACCAAATATGCAAGCAAAAATATTTCTATTTCTCATCATTTTCCAGCTTATGCTTTTTCAGAACTTAAAAGTACATAACATCAGTTTAATGTCAAATTGTACTAAGGAGAGAGAAGAGAGAAAGAGTGTGGGTTTTACAGGTTTTGGCTTAGGCAGAAAGAGATACAAAACAGAACAGCAGTAACACAATAAGAAAAGGAAAGCATGAAAATAGAATATGGACAAACTGAATGAAGCAGTAGAGTGCAGATGTCAAAGGCAAAAAAATAGTAAAAGTATTCAGAACCTGAGCCATCAACAATAAGCCAGCAATTGTTATAACAACAACAAACCTTAGAAGAAAAGGAGAGAGTTCACAACCTGTTTTAAAAACCTTCAAAACTCAAAGCTGTCAAGAAAAATACTAAGCCAATTCTCATAAACCAAAACATACATACTCCCTTTTCATTCATCATTTGTTCTGGACATAACCCATCACCTTCAGTAACAAAACTCTCCAAAATTAGCAACAATCTTCCTCCAAGCTTCAACTTTGTCCATCATTACAGAAGAAAATAACAACAAACTCAACATTAACTTACCACTTTTTTTTCCAGTTATTATTCATGCAACCTACAGGTTATAAGCAAGATTATTAAATTCAAGAAGAACAGAAAAAGGAAATAATGTGAAACTTCCAACATCACCTCAACCGGAACTCCCACCGATGAACAACCACCTTCGTTGCTGAACCGACCTCCACAAAGCTCTACGGCCACCTCACGCACCATTCACGATCCCACAGAACAAACAAAACATCTATCCACCCGCTCCGTCGATCGCCTAGCGTCATCATAAAGCACCAGTCCGTCCAAGATCTCGCCACAGATCTACACTTCAATCCGCACAACATGAATCATACATCACCACACACACGGCCTGGAGGCTACTGCCGTCGACATAGGTCCGACGACTCCCACGGTTGGCCGATAACCAATCTCTCTGATCACAAAGACATGCACCAGCGCTGCGACCCATCCGAAATAGCTGCCATCAAATCCGCGAAGATCTTTTCTCACTCGATCATTCACCAGTAGAAGAAGAAGTTTCTAGAGAGAAAGCGAAGGAGAACCGATTTGCGATGACCAGAAAAGGAAATGGCCACAACAACTCAGAGGGTCAAAACTGAAGATAAATTAGAAGAAAGGGAAAGCCTCAAAGAACAAGGAAGTGTTTTTTTCTTAACTTACTGATATTGACTATCGCGGGTGATTTCTGACCATCACGAGACGATTTTCGACAAACTTCATTTTCAGAACTTGTTCGCATGGTTTGATCTCTTTTCTAGCCTTCTCTTCTATTGTTAATGTTTGTTCATCGATAAAGATGGTCAATATTTTGCTATTTATTCTGTTTTTGTAGTTAGGCTATGGTTAAAATAGTTAGAAGTAGGGATGTTTGTTTTGTTTTAGGAAATATAAGAATAGATAGAAAGAAAGTAAAGTGAGCAGAGAATAGAAGCGTGAGGAAGAGAGAGAAATCAGAGGACATTGAAAAGGAATGGTGTTTAGTTTCACGAGTGAGGGAGTATTATGTTATATTTTCCAAATTGTTATTTTAATTGAATTTATTGAACTAATAATTATTAATTGGACCAATTCCAACAAGCAGCGGCGGCGGCTTGTTTTAAGATGTATTAGGGTTTCTTTTTTTTCCCCCTCCTAATCCATAACCCGGTTGGCCCATTGGGCCCATTTGGCTTAGCTTTTTCTAGTTCCTTTCCTTTTAATTTATTTGAGTTGTAGATATAACAGAAAGTGTTAACAGTTTAATTGGCAAAGTGTTACCACCAATCTAAAAGGTCCTGATTTCAAGTCTTTGTGAGGTTCTTTTTTATTTTGTTTTGTTAACTCTTCAACCTTATTTAAAATATATATATATATATATATATATATATATATATATATATATATATATATATATATATATATATATATATATATATATATATATATATATATATATTAGTAAATCTTATAACTAATTTAGTTTAATATTAATTTAGATTTATTTTATAACTTTTTTGTTTTAGTTTAGAATTTTATGTGTTGTAGTATTATTTTAGTAACTTTAGGATTTTATTTCATTTAGATTTGACTTAGTAAATTTTAGAATTTTATTTGTTTTAGTTTTGACTTAGTAAATTTTAGAATTTTATTTGTTTTAGTTTTGACTTAGTAAACTTTAGAATTTTATTTTGTTTTAGTTTTGACTTAGTAAACTTTAGAATTTTATTTTGTTTTAGTTTTATTTCGTTTAGATTTGACTTAGTAAATTTTAGAATTTTATTTGTTTTAGTTTTAATTTAGTAAACTTTAGAATTTTATTTGATTTTATTTAAGTTAACTTTAGAATTTTAGTTGTTTAGAATTAGTTTAATATTCTTTTAGAATTTTATTTGATTTAGATTTAGTTTAGTAATTTTGGAACTTTTTTTGTTTTAGATTAGCAACCTTGGAATTTTTATTTAGTTTAGATCTAATTTTCTAATATTAAAATTTTAATTTAGTTTAGATCTAGCGTAGCAATTTTAGAATTATTTTTATAACTTTAGATAACAAATTAGTTTAGAATTATTTTAGTAAGTAATCTTATAATTTTGACTTAGATAATTAGTTCCCTTTTCTTTTATTTAAATATCTTTGTCCTTTTAATTTCTCGATGCTTTTGGTCATTAATCTGTTTCATTAGATTTGTTTTCTTGTGAATTTTTGAATGCTTATACTTTGTGGATTCATCTTATTTTACTTGCTCGATTTAATCCAAGGGAATTGTTTAATTTTTGTCGACTTCATGTCATCAAAAAACATTGTGCGAATACCCCCATTCATTAAAAACATAGGATAATTTTCCCAAATATCCAAATTCTTCAAAAACTCACACCTTTTAAGTCAAAACTTCGACATTAGGTCTTCGTATCTTCAAAAAACTCGTCCATACCCATTTTCGGCCAAAACATTTTTTAATCAAACAAACATTTTAATAAACAGATATTTCAAAAGGTTCCTATAGATTACTATAGATACATTGGGTGCTAATACCTTCCCACTGTATAACCAACCCCCGAACCATAGATCTCTTTTCAAAAACGCCTTGTATTTTTATTACTTTTAAAAAGTATTATTTTACATTGCATACTTTAGGGTTTTATTTCGCTCTTTCCCCTTTTCCCTTGGAAATAATAAAGCGCGGTGGCGACTCTTGCTTTTGTGAGACGAATTAATCAATAATTCGATCTCCGATTTACCCCGCTACATTTTTTTATCGCTACAATAGTGACACACTTTACATCCCTAAATTTTTCCTGGACTGCCCTTTAGGGTTTTCAGTCCAACGGGATACCCTTTTTTGCTCAAGCAGCCTTTTCAGGTTTTCGACTTGCCGATTGTGCAGATTTTTTCGTTTTCATCCCTTATTTTTGCCCGAACCCTTTTAGTTCGCCGGGAAGCCCTTATTTTTCCTAGGCCAGTCAACCTAGTGGGTCTTTTATCTTGCGTAGTATCTTTTCACTATGTCCACATTGACAGGGTGAGGAAGGTCGTCACCGTCCATGGTGGTTAGAATCATGGCTTCATCCGAGAAAATGTTTTTAATCACAAATGGCTCTTTAAATGTGGGAGTCTATTTGCCCTTGGGATCACCTTGCAGCAGTATGATGCGCTTGATCACGAGATCCCCTACTTGATATTCTTGATGTCTAACTTTTTTTTGAAAGCCTTGATCATCCATTTTTGATACATTTGACCATGGCAGACAGCAGTAAGTCTCTTCTCATCGATCAGATTTAGTTTATCAAGTCGATTCTGGATCTAGTCGCCTTCGTTCAAACCCACATCATTCATAATCCTTAAAGAAGGGATATGGACCTCAATGGGTAGGATTGCCTCCATACCATATACTAGAGAGTAGGGTGTTTCCCCTGTTGATGTCCATGCTGAGGTACGATACCCATGAAGAGAGAACGGTAACATCTCATTCCAATCTTTGTATGTCACCGTCATCTTCTGTATAATCTTCTTGATGTTCTTGTTAGCTTCTTCAACAACGCCATTCATCTTCGGCCAGTAGGGAGAAGAGTTATGATGTTGTATCTTGAATTGTTTATAGAGCTCAGTGATTATCGTGTTGTTGAGATTTGTACAATTGTCAATGATAATTCTCTCTGGAACACCATACTGACAGACCAGGTTATGCCAGACAAATCGCGCCACAACGTTCTTGGTCACAATAGCAAAAGAGGCAGCCTCAACCCACTTCGTGAAGTAATTGATGGCCACCAGGATGAAGCAATGCCCATTGGAAGCGGTAGGTCTGGTTTCTCTGATCATGTCAATGCCCCACATTGAAAAGGGCCAAGGAGTTGTCAAGACGTTCAAACTAACTGGAGGCACATGCACCTTATCAGCATAGATTTGGCACTTATGACAAGTTCAGAAGTGCTGATAACAATCTTCTTCCATAGTGGACCAGTAATATCCTTCCCGTAGGATCTTCTTAGCCATGGTATGTCCACTTGGATGGGTTCCGAAGGTACCTTCATGTAGATCTGTCATAATCCTCTCTGCTTCGCTCTTGTCTACACACCGCAGTAAGGTAGAGTCATGATTACGCCTGTAGAGGATTCCATTACTGAGGAAGAATTTTGCGGCGAACCTTCTCATAAACTTCTTATCATTGATAGATGCCCCTTCGGGATATTATTGAGCCTCAAGATATCTTTTTACTTCGTGAAACCAAGGTTTAACTACTACCTCCTTAGTATCAATATCGCAGTAGTGCGCTGGTTCATCCAACCTTTCAATGGTGATTCGGGGAGCTTCGTTGTCCCACCTGACCTTGAACATAGAAGACATGGTGGCTAGCGCATCCACTAACTGATTCTCCTCTCGTGGGAAATGTTCAAATGTTACATCCTCAAAGTGTAGGAGTAACGTCAGTACATGCTCTTTGTATGGGATGAGATTCAGATGCTTCGTATCCCATTCGCCTTTGATTTGGCTTATCACCAAGGCTGAATCCCTGAAGACATTTAGGAACTTGATCCTGAGGTCGATAGCGACTTTGAGACCCATGATGCAGGCTTCATACTCCACCATGTTGTTAGTGCAGTTGAAACATAGTCGGGCAGTGAAAGGAGTATGATAGTCTTCAAGAGATATGATTACGGTGCCAATTCCATTATCGAGTGCGTTCAAAGCTCTGTCAAAAACCATGGTCCATCGGGATCCCTTCTCAGGTCCTTCACGCGGTCCAGGTTTTTCATAGTCAGTCACTAGCATGATATTCTCATCCGGGAACTCAAAATTCATGGACTGGTAGTCATCCACAGCCTGATGACCCAAATTATCCGCTAATACACTTCCCTTGATTTCTTTCTGGGTTGTATATTGTATATCGTATTCAGTTAAGATCATCTTCCATCTTGCTATTCTTTCGAAGAGTGTGGGCTTCTCGAAGATGTATTTGATTGGATCCATCTTAGATATCAACATAGTAGTGTGGATCAGCATATTATGTCTTAGTCGGCAAGCAGCCCATGCCAAAGCATAGTAAGTTTTCTCGAGCAGTGAGTATCTTGTCTTACAATTGGTAAACTTTTTGCTAAGGTAGTATATTGCGTGCTCTTTTCGACCAGACTCGTTATGCTGGCCCAGCACACACCCCATTGAATTGTCTAGCACTGTTAAGTATAATATCAAAGGTCTTTCTTCAACCAGAGGCATCCAAATTGGTTGTTCTTGAAGGTATTATTTGATCCTTTCGAAAGAAATCTGACATTCTTCATTCCATTTTACCACTTGATCTTTCTTCAGAAGCTTGAAGATAGGCTCACAAGTAGCAGTCGAATGTGAAATGAACCTGGCGATATAATTCAGGCATCCCAAGAAACCTCTAACCTCATTCTTTGTACGCGGATCCGGCATCTCTTATATGGCCTTTACCTTTACAGGGTCTACCTGAATACCTTTGTCACTGACAATGAAACCCAAAAGCTTACCAAACCTTACCCCAAAGGTACACTTGTTCGGAATCAACCTCAGCTCGTATGTCTTCAACGTGTCGAACAAATTTTGTAGGCGGTCAAGGTGCTCTTCCTCGGTTTGGGATCTGGCTATCATTTCATCAACATAAACTTCGATCTCATGGTGAATCATATCTTGGAACAAGGCGACCGTGGCTCGCTGATAAGTTGCCCCAGCATTCTTCAACCCAAAAGGCATCACGTTGTAACAGGAGGTGCCCCACTGTGTGACGAAGGTTTTCTTCTTCATGTCTTCAGGAGCCATCTTGATCTGGTTGTAACCAGAGAAACCATCCATGAAGGAGAAGATTTTGTGTTGTGCGGTGTTGTCAACCAAAACATCAATGTGGGGAAGTGGGAAGTCATCCTTGGGGCTTGCCCTATTCAGGTCTCTATAGTCCACACACATTCTTACCTTGTCGTCCTTCTTAGGTACCGGAACAACATTAGAAACCCACTGCGGATAGGAGGTGACATCCAAGAACCCAGTGTTAAATTGTTTCAAAACCTCTGGTTTGATCTTCTCTGGCATTTCAGGGCGCATACAGCAGACCTTCTATTTAACCGGAGGACAGTCTTCTTTAGTCGGCAGACGGTGTACCATAATATCAGTGTCTAAACCAAGCATGTCTTCATATGACCAAGCAAAGATCTCAACATAGTCGTGTAACATCTATATCAAAAGTTGTTTGATCTTAGTCTCCAGATTTGTGCCGATCTTGACTTCTTTTCTATCCGCCTCCGTGCCTAAGTTTATTTTCTCAACTGGCTCTTCATGAGGCTGTAGAGCCCTCTCTTCCTGCTATAATAGTCTAGCAAGTTTTCCAGGCACCTCACAATTGTCCTCACCTTCGTCCCCAGCTTGGTTCATGACTCGCAATAGCAGAACTGTTATCAATGGGATCCAGAGTAGATATGGATCTGCATTTTGATATGTGAGTGTGTGTAAGAGCATAGCTGTATTGATAAAGTGAAAGTAGAAAAGAAAAACAGAGAGCGCAAAACTTATATGCAAGGAATGTCCAATGTTTTATTGATGATATATGAAATGACATATAATAACCC
This sequence comes from Vicia faba, assembly GCA_948472305.1. NCBI lineage: Eukaryota > Viridiplantae > Streptophyta > Magnoliopsida > Fabales > Fabaceae > Vicia > Vicia faba. Next base: position 1,149,233,661 of record OX451738.1, on the reverse strand, counting down.
TCATAGATAGAACCATTGTGCCTCGGGCAAGACACAAGGTCGTTAAGTTTAAATTGTTTATTACAAACACGAAAAACAAGTAAGACAATTACTGCGGAATAAAAGAAACTGGTATAAAATCTATGGCCGTCCAATTACTCGGTCCACCGTTGGTAGTCGGGTAAATCCAACTGTTAATATCGGAATCCTCCTCACTGTCTTCAATAGCATTGACCCCATGATTGTTGATGCGTAGGGGAGGTCCTCCAGCCCCAGCGCATCGAATAGCCCTTTGAGCTCCTGAAGTAAAGCCCAAACCAAATTTTTCAGTTTTGTGAGTAAAATTAGGGAGCTCTCCCCAAATGGTACACCCACCTTCTTCAACTGCTGCTCCGATGTCCTTGAGAGAAGCCATCTTCAGAGGAGGTTTGGTGCTGGTAGTAGTCTCGGTTAACGCCAAAATCTGGGGAACCTCTTCAAATTTTTGACAAGGAGTCTCTATGAATTCCCCGTCCATCTCCATATACCTGAATGAGTTCAGGTGGCTCACCATATAACCCTCTACACCATGCACAATGACAATCTTCCCCTTCACCAGATATTTCAGCATTTGGTGTAGTGTGGAAGTAACAGCGCCAGCTTTATGGATCCAAGGACGACCCAACAAACAAGAGTATGATGGCCTGATGTCCATCACATAGAAGGTGGACTCAAAGGTCTGAGATCCCACTTTGACAGGGATTTCCACCTCCCCATGCACCATTCTTTTTGACCCGTCAAAAGCCCTCACCACAATATTACTAGTTTTTAGGTTCAAGCCTTCACAATCTAGCCAATCGAGAGCCTTCTTAGGCAGAACATTCAGTGAAGGTCCAGTGTCCACTAGCATTTGAGCCATAGTGGTGCCCCTGCATTCGATCGAGACATGTAGAGAATTGTTATGCTTCCTCCATTTCGATGTCAAGTCGGCATCTAAAAAACCCAGCCCATTGTCAGCAGTCAAGCTGGGCACACAGTCTTTGAATTGATCGGCTGAGGTTTCCTGCGGCACATGCACAGTCTTGAGGAATGCAATCAAAGCCTTTGCATGGGCCTCAGAACATAACAAAAGAGACAACATTGATATCTTCAAGGGGGTCTGCCCCAACTGCTCGACCACATTGTAGTTTCTCTTCTTGATTATTTTTAATATTTCCTCTATCTCTTGCTTAGAGGATTCCACAACAATCTTTCTAGGTGCCTCCGTCCGGGAAGACTCACCTATAGCTTCTTTGCATCGAGTCCCAGATGACTCAAATGTAGGAGTAACAGTTGGAGTAAGAATGGGAGTAGTGACGGAAGTACCAGCAGGAACAACAGATGAAATAACAATAGGGTTAGTGACAGTCTTTGGGGTGATCTCAGGAGAGAAAACCCTTCCGCTTCTGGTGATCTTGTTGGTCCCGACAATGTTACTGACTTCGGGATCAGCCTCTTCAGCCTTCAAATCTTATTTAACGTCATGATAGTAAACATCGGTGCTATAATTCCACAGGACAACTTTGTCCGAGGAGTACGGTACATGACCAGGAAAAGTGATTATCAGCGGGGCGATTCTTGGAGCATGTGTAATCCTAACGGGTCTTTTAGAGGAGACCATGTAAGGATTGGCGGAAATGGTTATAATGGCAACATCTTCAAACGAAACAGTCGGAATAAAAGTCTTTTCGAACAAAATTTCTCTACTATCCATCAGACATTGAACACCTGCTTTCAGCAAATAACAACCAGAGGGAAGAGATGAACACATGTGCCAAACTTCACCACAACCCCGAAATAAACCGGCTAGCAACAAATTCTTCTTGACAGTCATAAGAGGAGTAGAAACTTCATCAACACAGGTAACAAACAGATCAGTATCAATGGCATTAACTCCACGATTGTGCTTAGGCATGGGAGCAGTTATGACATTGGACTTCTCCAGAGCATCAAACTCAATCTCCTTGGCTTCAATGAGATCTTTTACTTTATTTCTCAGAGCCCAGCAATCATTTGTATCATGGCCAGGACTCTCAGAATGGTATGCACACCGAGCAATTGGATGGTACCGAGGAGATGTGGTATTAGGATTCTTGCGAGCCTCTTTCAAGGTTTCCAAATTGGATCTTAGTAGATGGGGTAGAACCTCAGTCAATGTCATTTTAATTTGAGTAAACTGCCTTTGCTGCCTTTCTACCCTTTGCTGATTATTGCATTGTGGGGTAGCTGCGGGCCTAGATGTTATCACAGCACCTACCATTGGACGGCGTTCAGCTCTGTTCTGAACTCTTGAGCTGTAAATAGCACTAACTTCCTTCTTTCCTGTGAAGGACTTCTTCACTGAGCTTGAAGAGATGTCTTTCTGGATCTTCCAACTCCGGATCCCAGCTTCTACCCTCTCTCCCATTAATATCAGCTCGGTAAAACCAGCTGAGGAGCTACCGATCAGGTGATTGAAGAATGGACCTGACAGCGTCCCAAGAAACATGTCAACCAACTCCCTATCAGACAAAGGGGGTTGGACTCTCCCAGCCAAATCTCTCCACTTCTGCGCATAGTCCTTAAAGCCCTCACCTGCACCCATGGACATACTCTGGAGTTGAGTACGAGTAGGGAAAGGTCAGTGTTGTATTGATATTGCTTGTAAAAAGCAATAGCCAAATACTCCCAGTTTCGGACATTGGTTCCCTCTAGTTGATAGAACCATTCAAGCTGAGTCCCTGACAGACTGTCTTGAAATAAGTGAACCCACAAGTTCCTATCTGCAGTGTGAGGCTGGATTTTCCTCACATAGGAACGGAGATGAAGCTTGGGACAAGATACCCCATCATACTTCGAAAAAACCAGAGCTTTAAACTTCTGTGGGATGACAAACCTAGACAACAATCCTAGCTCTTGAAAATCCAGCCCTGGTATTCTCTGGATCTCCATAGCGCTCAATGGATCCTTTAACTACTTGTATCTATCCTCAGTGGGAAGATATTGCTCATCATTGTAGTCCGTGTCATTATCAGATACTTCAGGACTAGGGTCCTTCTCCCTTGTCTCTCTCTCTTGATTATCCCCTTCTTTGGAAGAGGAGGTCAGATCGACTGGTTGTTTTAACGACCCCCTGAACCTTCGACCTAGATTCAGAATACCAGAGATCTTTTTCTTCTTCTTATTCTTCTTCTTTTCCTTCAGGAAAAGGGCCTTCAGGTCTTCCCGCCCTTTTGCCAAAGCTATGAACATTTGTTGAAATTGTGAATTTTGTGCCTGAAGATCTTTGATGCTTTGTTAAGAAGACATTATAGGTGAAATAAACAGCGAAGAAGATGAGAAACCTGTAATGGTACCTGTTATGCAATTATGGATGGTATGTGTATGCAATGATTTTAAAGATTCTTAAAGGCTCAAATATTTTTAACTAAAAGAAACACATGTTAATTTTATTAATACTTTTGAATTATTACAAAGAATCCCCTTTAGGCTTACAATTAAACAAAACTTAAAGCAAAAAGAAAACTATGTCTCCTAGGAGCGCATCCTCTTTGGTGAAATGTAGGCGTTTATGTTCCTTTCTTCATGAAGTAGCCTAGTGAGCTCCATGACCTTCTTCTCGCTGACATAAAATTAAACTTCAAACATATTCTTATCCTCTTTAAGTTGAACCCAGGATTTCTGTAACTCCTCATGATCAGTTGGCATGTCAGGATGATGAACAAGATAAGGAGTGTCTCCTTCAGCAACTGGTTCCACAATCATTGGTAGGACAATAAGGTAAGGCATCATAAGACTTTGGGCGCGGGCTCGTACCCATAGGAGATAGGGCTCAAGAGGGTTGAAATTATTGTGCCCCAGTGTCTTGCTGTCAATTTTATGTACCATGCCTCAAGCTCTCATGAACCTTTTGCGATAACCCTGAGCATCATTCTCATAGTTGAAGGCGATTCCTTAGATAAGCGTATCATGAGGACCATCCCTTCTCGCATAACCAAACTACTGCAAGGCCAAACAAGGATTATAAGTGATTCCTCCCCTAATGCCTAAGAGAGGGACATTAGGGAATTCACCACAGCGATCGATGAAGGTAACATATTCCGAGGACCATGAACACCAATGAATGTCTGAATCTGTAAGGGACATCAGCCTATGCGACCATTTCATACCCTTCTCATTCTTCAAAATATACCTGGGTAGGTGCGAAATAAACCACCTATCCAATAGAGGAGTGCAACACAGGAGGGTCCCCCTTCTCTTTAAAGTGTGAGCATGCAACGAATGTAGAATATCCCCAAGTAATGTAGGCACTAGATTATGAGACAGAAAGACCTTAATCGTATTCACATCTGCGAGTTGGTCCGCATTAGGGAATAATACCATCCCGTAAATGAGGAGTGCCAATACCTCTTCAAAAGCATGTAAATCCAGGGTATCCCAAAAATAGTAAGCCTTCTCGAATAGAAATTTAATCGGGATTCCTTGGACACTTCCCCTCGTTTCCCAATTTGTCACTACATCAGACCATTGTAAGGACAAAGCTCGAGCAATCTCTTCAGGCTTTGTATGTTCTTCCATACTGTTGAAAGGTAACTGATCAAGAATAGGTACTCCCAACAACTGAGAAAATTCCTCCATAGTAGGCACTAGTTGGTAATCCGGGAAAGTGAAGCAGTGGTGCAAAGGATCAAAGAATTGAAATAGCACTTTTAACAAATCCTCATCAGGTTTTAAAGTGACCAAGTTGAGAAACCAACCATGTTTTTCATTGAAGGGAGATCTTTTGGGAATCCTTAATGCCAAGTCCTTTAGTTATAGAGGTACTTTCACAAGGTTAATCTGGATAGTGTTCCTGCGGGCGGATGCCATGTCCTACAAAACAAAGCAAAGATGAGCCCTAGAAAGTCCTTGAAATGGTTAGTATGATATGCCATTCTTATGATATCATGATTATGCTAAAAATCACATGTATAGAAAGCAACAAACAAGTCACACCAAGTCGTTAGGTTTAAGGCTTGCATGAGTTTTAAGGTCATACCCTCTTGAAGCTGGATTGGTTCAACCTGTCCTATAAATAGTAATTGGGTTCTAAGGGATCTCAATATCACCGATCTTTCCCCCAAGCTTCGTCTAATAGGCGATTGACTCACAACCAAACAAAACTCAAGAGTCAAACCTCAATGAGTGTAGCATCGAGTATCTGTCGACCTTGGGAATACACCAAAGTCGGTCATCTTACTATGTCCTACTGGCCAAGTTGTGCAATTAAAGGTTTTAAGGTCACTTGATGCTTCATGACACCACGCAGCGGCCCCGTACTCTCCTTGATTGACTCAAGGGTTACCGGTACCAACCAAAGTGGCACATCGATGTAGTTACTGCTTCAACCGTGTTGGTATACCCCACACAGTTTCCTCACAGTTTATTGCTACTTACCTAAAAGGTGTCCCCCGATCCGGGTGTAGGATCTACATAACCCCAAAAAAACCCTTGAATATAAAGCAGGCAAAGCAAAACAAGAAAGCAATTTTAGAAATGAGCTAGATCCTAAGGTATACCCTACTTATTTGTCCCCAGCAGAGTCGACAGTTCTGTGATACGGTGGAAGAACCGACTGTTTTTACTGGTTTTCATTTTTTATTCGAAAGTGTTGCAGTAAGTAAGATTCGCCACCGACTTTTATTTCATCCAACAAAGGAAAGGAAAAAGAACAGGAAAAACCTTTTTTCGAGAGTTTCTGAGTACGGGGGGTGGATTATAGAAAGGGATGGTGTTAGAACCCTTTCTATCTGTGGTTTTCCACGGGCTCTTAAGTACTTGCTCATTTTTTAAATTTCTTGTATGTGTTTTACAAAAAAATTTGTGTAACTTCGTGATAACTCTTGTATCTATCCTTAAGAGCGTGACAAAGTCGTTTTTGAAAATTGTTTTAAAAAGTGTTTGTGAAATTTTTTTTTATTGTTTTGAGCAAGTACTTAAGATTTCTACCTACTCAAAAAAGGATTGTTCATTCTCGTTTCCTTTAGACAGCACTATCCTACTATTAAGGAGTAGGTAGCCCTATCATTGGAGTTTTAAGAGATATTCGAAGGGACAAAATGGTCACTGAAGGAAACAAGTAAGGATACTTTAGCATTTCGAAGGGACTATCGTCATAAGATCATTTCTCGTAGGCAACTCGATAGACTATGATCTTTATGACGACTTTGAATTGCGGGTCATTGCTAAGATATGCCTATGTTCGAGGGACATGACCATTATTTCTGAGGCAACCAAGTGAGGCAAAACCCTAGGAGTGAGCATGTGCACGTGTGCTTTTTTTTAGTTAATTATCTTTTCACAATTAGGGTTATCTACCTTTTTAATCGTTGGTTTATCTTTCGCATATAATCCTAATGTCCATACATCTAGCAGTTTAATGGTTGCGGAAATTTAAAAACGCGAGAAATTAAATTAATGCGCGCGAGACGAGATAACACGTCTAAGAAGAAAAACAAAAAAAAAGGATTTTAAATAAACAATAAAATCTTTTAGGTCTTTTATTAATTTATTCGGAAAAAGAAGTAATCTAAAATATAAATTTAACTTAAGAAAATAAATTTTGAAGTAAAGTTAACCTAATTCTAATTTTTTTAATATTTTTATTAAGAAAACAATTCAAATTAAAATGGACTTAAGTCTAATTGGTTTTAAATTAATAAAATGAAATCAAAATAATTAATTAACTAAACTAATTTTATAAAACCTAAGTCTATTTATTTATTTTTGATTTTTTATGATTATAAAAAAAAGTGATTTTGAAAATAATAAACAAAGTAAAAAGAATAAAAAAATAAACATACAAAAACAATAGGTCTGGTTATCAAAAAAAATGGGGGGGGGTTGAGAAAATTAGTAAAAAGAGTTTAGGCCCAAATGAGGCTAATCCCAGGCCTTGTTGGGATCCCGTGGAGACAGTCTCTGACTGTTCATGGTAGTCCATGCGCTTGGATGCGTTGGATTTGTTCTCATTATCATCCATTGGTTTGATTTTGAAGGCGCACGGTATGTGTTTGGAAGGCAGCGTACTGTATTTGCAAGAATATATTCAAAAAAAATCAAAATGCACGACCTGGGTATCAAACCCAGGTCCTTCCCCTACACACACGCTTGCTTTACCACTCAGCCACTTACTCATTCGTTTACTATAATGAATCTAATATATTATATTCACAAACAAATATTTATCCAGAAAAAATTTAAAAAAAACGCGCCATTATTTGAATGAGCCAACAAGAGGTTGACACACCTCTTCTTCAACCTCCCTCCTTCGTTTTAGGTTATGATACTTATAGAGACAATTTATATCCGTCACTACAAGTCCTGCATCTGAAATAATCATAATATGCATAATAAATTCACTTTGAGGCCATAGCTGGATTGCTCTCAACCACCTGAAAAGGACAGGACCCCTTATTTGGACTAATTTTGCCTTATACGGAAAACCCTAAATTAGAGGTTCAAACCCTAGTGTGATACAGTGGGAGAACTGACTTGGGTGTTTTGCGTTTGATCACAAATGTTGCGGTTAGCAAGAGTCGCCACTGACTTTTCTTTTATCCAAAAGGAAAGGTGAAAAAGCACAAGAAAGACCTTTTAGATTATTTCTTGAGTTCGGGGGTATATTATGAAAAGGGAAGGTATTAGCACCCTTTTCATCCATGGTTTTCCATGGGCTCTTAGTTACTTTCTAGATCATTTGCTTTTGTTTGAAAATGTGATTTGTGTCGTTTTTGAAAGTATTTTGAAAAGGTGCCATTGTTTAGGCAAACTTTGTAATGATTCTCGTTTGTAAGAATGTATACAAAGATGTTGATCTTTTGAAAATGTTTTCAAGTTTTGTAAGATGTTTTGAAAGTGTAGGTGTTTGTTTTGAAAATAGAAAGGATGTTTTGTTTTGAAAGCGAGCAAGTAACTAGGAGAATTCTACCTACTCAAAAGTCTTTCATGTTCATTTCCTCTTTCCTTTGACATTGTTATCTTACCATTGATTTGGTAAGTAACCCTATCTTTGGATGTAAACGGGACAGGCGTCGGTCATCGTATAACCATGATTAGCAATGTTGCAAGGTATCTTAGCATTCTCTTTAAGGGACTAAGATCATTTGGAAGGCACCATAGATAGCGTCGTCGAGGGTCTATGATCTTATATTTTACTTGTTTTTGCTAAGATACCTCACATGCATAATATGGCCATTTTGTAAGGCAACCAAGTGGATTTTACCCTAAGGGTGTTTGTGTGCAAGTGTATTAATTTTCATGCTTGATTTGCCTTTGATTAGGGTTTTCTAATTGATTGGGTTTAGTCTTCCCATACAAACCCTAATTACTAGCATTTGTATATAAAGCGATAAATTGCGGAATTTAAAATTACTACACTATTACAATACTTGTGGGAGGGGGGTGTACAAATTTCAAATGGGGATTGCTTAGAAAATAAACCTAATTATCTATTACAACCATATTGAATTTGGATAAATAATGTACAAAAATGAATAAATATAAGAATGTAAAATGGAAAGAAAATGGACTTTTATTTGGATTTTTTAGGGAAAAAGGGGTTTTGTTTTAACCTAATTAAAAAGAAGAAGAATTAATTAAATTAGTGAAAAGTAGACTTAAATTTACTAGGGAAAAAATTTAAATAAAATCCTAATCTATTAATTGATTAAAAAAGAAATTTAGTTTATAAGAAGAATATTTTTGGTATTTTTGTTTTAAAAATAATTTATAGTATTATAAAATATTTTTGGTATTTTTACATTTTAAAATAATATATTTAAATTGTGTAAAAGAAAATAACTAAAAAAAACTAGTTTCTAATTAAATTTACAAATCAATTAGTACAATAAATAAAGTATTATTAAATAAAATGATTTTTTTGTGTAAAAAATAAATAAACTATATTAAAGTATAAACCTAATGTTTTTTTATATTTTTTTATGATTTTTTAGTATTAGATAAAATATTTAAGAAAACAAACAAATGAAAATGAGAAAAAGAAAATAAAATGGGTCGGGGGTGTGAATAGCCAGCAAGGGGAGTCAGAAGTAAAAAAAATAAAGCCCAAGGGGGTGAGGCCAAGTGCTGCCAAAAAAAGGTCTGAATATGTGAAAAATATGGAAAAAATCCCAAAAGGGTACCACTGGGGCTCGAACCCAGGTCCCTATAGTCACAGGCGCGCGCTTCTACCACTAAGGTGGCTATACATTCGTTTATTAATATCAAACCATAAATATATATGGTAAACACGTTCCTGAAGACAACTTCATCTTCAACCTCACCCCCAGCCTGAACCTCTGTATCTTTTTCAATTCTCAACGAAAATGAAAAATGTAAACAGGAAACTTGTAGCAAATTTCCTCAAGGTTTCAGAAATGCAAAGCAATAAAATTATGGATCAAAGACAAATATGATTTTTAATGGCGCTAATCTGAACTCTAGAAATATCAGAAACTTCAATCTTAAAATTCTCTAAGCTCAAGTAATATAAATGAAAACTATGGACGTGGTTAGCTTTAGGACAATGATATCTACATTTTTTATTCACAAATAAACCATTAATGATGCTTGTATGAAGAATTCAAAGTTGATATAACTTACCTCAAAACTGGAAATCGTATTATGCAAATGAGCACTCCTCGAGGTGTTGTGATGATTAGTATAGCTCGACGGAGGTCCCAGGAAGCTAATGCAATGGTTAGCTTGGTTGGAGAGTGGTTGAAATGATCTGGAGAAGTCCACTTACAATGTTATGCTTTTGAGCTTGGAAATGGAGGAAGATGGGGTTTACATAATTGTAACAGTGGAAGGGATGACTTCTAAATGATGTTTATAAGCATTTGGAAGCAAAAAACCAAGAAACGCACGAGTAGTTTTTGGTTTTGAGATTTTTGGCCAGAATCTGCAACAATGGAAGTGTGAGATGAAAATTTATGTTCTTGGTGTCTTCAGGGCTCAAGCATGCGTGGGATTTATGGAAAATAACGTGTGTATGTATAAGCAAAAGCTCTTAGTGCTTGAGAGAGTCAGAGGTACAAGTTATAGGCTGATTGCTATATTACTTGATTTTGAAGAAAAGTGGGAAAACAAGTTTCAATGTGTAGTACAAGCATGGGCTGGGTGATTGTAAGTGTTGAGATCAACTTCTCTTGAGTTATAAGACATGTGTGATCATAATAGAACAAGTTCAAGGCTCAAGAACAAGTTATATGCAAAAAGCTACTTTATCAAAATGGCATTGTTCACTTTCTTCCCAAAATGGATATAAAGCATGGCCTTGCATTGAATGCTTGAATTGAGACCTCTAACAGCTGTGCAAGCAATTAATTATGGAGTTCCTAACAAGTTTTAGGCCTGTAAAGTAGCGATTATGCAACATAGGTTTGAAATTTGAGTCTTGTTCATCACAAAATGACTTGTAATTCAAGTGTGAAAACCCTAACTTCATCTCTTCGATTATCCATACTCAAAAATGATCTCAAGGAGTTCTTGGACATTTTGGAAAGCTTGTAATGTTCTCTAAAACCCCTATTTGAATCAATTTTTAAAGTTCCCCTTGGAACTAAATGAAAAAGTACCATGAAGTTAGGTCAAAATCCTGACCAAATTAGGGCAAAATTTCACTAAGTGTTTTGTTTCATGACCATGTGTTCTTAAAATTATAACTTGAGATCAAATCACTTTTGGAAGGAGTTGTGTAAATAAATATTGTAGATTTCATTGATATCTATAACTTTAATGTTGAAAGTTTCTTTTGAATCATCTTGCATCATGGTGAAAATTTTACTCAAAGTTGTGAAAAAATAAGAAATTTCCAACACTTAGAAAAATTTCTAAGTTTAAAAATTTTAACTTTTCAAAATGAAATCTTGAAATTTTGATTTATTGATGAATAAGTTTCATATTTTGACATGCTTTGATGAAATGTGATATTTGACATTTGATTTTGACCAAAAGGTCAAAGTTTGACTTTTCAGTATACATTTGATTTTTGATCAGTTGACTGAAAATTCATCTATCAATCCATTGGACTTGAGCAATGTTTTGAGCTATGTAATTAGGTCAAAATGATTCAATTGGACTCTTGAGATCATGCCTTAAACCAATTGATCATTTTCTAGGTCAAAAATCAGAAATTTCCATTTCCTAGTCAAAAGCCTAATTTTGACCATTTTTCCCTTTTGAAGATTTGATCAAATTTCTTGAGGAATTATGGTCCAAACTTGATCAAATGATACATATGAGTTTAAAATGTTTATCTGGATAAAACAATATGAGGTTTGACTGTAAATTGGCCACATTTGACTTTTTCCCACAAAACAGCTGATTTTTAGGTCAACTGCTCAATTGACTGAGCAAAAGTGTGATCCAAAGCTTGAAACTTGACATGAGTAATCTTGAGGGTCCATAATGATCCATGAAATAAATATGGGGCATTGAAAGTTCAAATATACTTGTGCAATCTCAAACTCTAATTTTGGTCATCAGTGCTTAAGGAGATGTCTTGAGCTGATCAACCCTAGTGCAGTCTTGTGCCAAAGGAGATCTTGTGAGAAAATTCTTGATAAATGAGAGGACAAATTTTGGGGTACAACAGCTGCCCTATTCAATCTTCTTAAGCCTGATGAGTTAGATTGGCGAGTTTTTCCATTCGTGACTTGAAGGTGGAAGATGATTGGACATTAGAGTGCCCAGAAATTTGCACTCAGTGATGTGATGATTGATGGTATATGGAATGGGCTTAAAAATTCCATTAAAAAATGATTGCTGAGATCCGAATCTGAACGAGTATCAGGATAGCATCTGCTTTCGGAGCGTATCTGAACTGTATCTGAAAGTTGAATATCGATGAGTATCAGGATGGCATCCGTATCTGGAGCGTATCTGAACTGTATCTGAAAGTTGAATCTGATTGAGTATCAGAATGGCATCCGTATCTGGAGTGTTCTGAACTCTATCTGAATCTGAATGAGTATCAGGATGGCATCCATATCTAGAGCGTATCTAAAAGTTGAATCTGAATTAGTATCAGGATGGCATCCGTATCTGGAGCGTATCTAAACTGTATTTGAATGTTGAATCTAAATGAGTATCAGGATGGCATCCATATCTAGAGCATATCTGAACTGTATATGAAATATGAATCTGAATGAGTATCAGGATGGCATCCGTATCTGGAGCGTATCTGAAATGTATCTGAAAGATGAATCTGAATGAGTATCAGGATGGCATCCGTATCTGGAGCATATATGAATGGTATCTGAAAGTTTAATCTGAATGAGTATCAGGATGGAATCTGTATCTGGAGCGTATCTGAACTCTATCTGAAAGCCGAATCTGAATGAGTATCAGGATGGCATCCATATCTAGAGCGTAAATGAAATGTATCTGAAAGAGTGTATGAGAAGAAGCCCGTGTAGGATTGCTTCAGCTGGTCGTGTAGATAATTCCCCTAGCTTGTTTCAGGTATCAATCTCTGACCCTTTACAAATTGTTGATGATAGCCATCTGCTGACTGATCTTTCCTGAAGAGATGAAAGTTTAGTTGTATGCAATGTCATGATGTATGCAATGCATTGTACAATGATATTCTAACAAATGAATGAAATTATGTTGTATGCATTCGTGTCATACATGTTTATGACGTATGGATGCGGTGTATGGGTATGTAAGCCATGGTGTTGTAATATTGTTGGATTAGGGAAAATAAATCCATGACTACTATTGGGGACGTGGAGTGTAAGTCTTCATGTTTTGAAGTGCTGATGAGTTGATGAGCTTCTATTTGTTAGAGAAATAAACTCTCTGTGTATTTCTTATGAAATCTTGTTGGAGAATCATGAGAAAATTTGGAGACTTCTTCCTGGGAGTGATAACTGGAAGTTTTGTTCCGCTGGGGATTAAGCTGCACACTGTGGGGGATTTTATGGAATATTTTAAAGATATTAACCTATTTCTTAAAGCCATTAGTGATTGTCTTTCTATTTTTATTCATTTGTAAACAGTATTTACGTTCAAATGCATATGTTCAAAAAATAAATCATTTGGACGTTTTTGTAAATAAAACACAGGAATAAAGAAAATCAGATAGTTTTGTACTTTCAAAGGGGTATCTTTGTATTAACTTGAATAAGTCTTTTTTGTACAATGAGACGAACATTCTAGTAAGGGAATGTCTTCGTAAAAAAAATGAAAATTTGATACAAAGAAAAGATAGCTATGTGCAATTGTCCCATTGGGTTCCCATTCTACTATAGCCTTCGTGTCTCTGAGCATCTTATGTATTTGTTGCCTTGTCTGAAGCTGATTGAATTGATCAGAACCTTCGAGTTTGCAGATTGTCCGTAAGGTGATCCAACAGGATATAGTCATAAACTTCAATTCCCTAACTTTTGCCTGGACCGCCCTTTCGAGTTTTCAGTCCACCGGGATACCCTTTTTTGCCCCAGCCGCCCTTTCGGGTTTTCAGATTGTCGGGTGTACAGATTTTTTGTTTGTTTTATCCCTAATTTTTGCCCGAACCTTTTTGGTTGTCTGGGATGCCCTTGTTTTGCCTAGGTGTGTCAACCTAGAGGGTCTCTTATGCGAGTATCTTTTGACTATGTCCGCGTTCACATGGTGCGGCAGGTCGTCGCCATCCATGGTGGTCAAGATCATTGCTCCACCAGAGAATATGCTTTTGATTACAAATGGTCCTTCATATGTAGGAGTCCATTTTCCCCTGGGTCACCCTACGGTAGTATGATACGTTTCATCACCAGATCCTCGACTTGATACACTTGGCGTCAGATCTTTTTGTTGAAAGCCTTGATCATTCGTTTTTGATACATTTGACCATGAAAGACAGCAGTAAGCCTTTTCTCATCAATCAAATTCAGTTGATCAAGTCGAATCTGGATCCAATCATCTTCGTTCAGACCCGCATCTTTCATGGTTCTCAAAGAGGGGATCTGGACCTTAATAGGCAATACAGCTTCCATGCCATATACCAAAGAGTAAGGTGTTTCCCTGGTTGATGTGCGCGCTATGGTATGATAACCGTGGAGAGCGAATGGTAGCATCTCATGCCAGTATTTATATGTGACTGTCATTTTCTGTATGATCTTTTTGATGTTCTTATTGGCGGCTTCGACAACACCATTCACCTTTGGCCAGTAAGGGGAAGAATTGTGATGGTGGATCTTGAATTGCTCGCACAATTTGGTGATCATATTATTGTTTATGTTCATACCATTGTCTGTGATGATCCTCTCCGGGATACCATACCGACATACGAGATTTTGTTTAATTAACCGGGCTATAACAATCTTGGTAACAGAAGCGAAAGAGGCCACCTCAACCCACTTTTTAAAATAGTCAATGGACACCAAGATGAAGCGGTGTCCATTAGAGGTTGTTGGTTTGATTTCCCCAATCATATCGATGCCCCACATAGAAAAGGGCCAAGGATCCATCAAGACATTCAAAGGAACTGGAGGTACGTGCACCTTGTCAGCGTAAATCTGACACTTGTGGCAGGTTCGAGAGTGTTGATAGCAATATGCTTCCATGGTAGACCAGTAATAACCTACCCGTAGGATTTTCTTTGCCATTGTATGACCACTGGAATGGGTGCCAAAAGTGCCCTCATGTAGATCAACCATGACCTTTTCTGCCTCAACCTTGTCTATGCAACGAAGCAAAACAGAGTCATGGTTGCGTTTGTAGAGAACACCATTACTAAGGAAGAACTTAGCAGAGAATCTCCTTAAGAACTTCTTATCATTTACTGAAGCTCCTTTCGGATATTATTGAGCCTAGAGATACCTCTTGACTTCCTGAAACCAAGGCCAATCCACTACTTCTTTAGTATTAATCTCGTGACATTGAGATGGTTCATCTATTGATTCAATGGTGATCTGGGGAGCCTCGTTATCCCATTTGAGTTTAAACATGGATGACATTGTGGCTAGCGCATCCGCTAGTTGATTTTCTTCTTGCGGGAAATGCTCGAAGGTAATCTTCTCAAAATAAGGGATTAATGTCAATACATGTTCTTTGTATGGGATGATGTTTGAATGCTTAGTGTCACACTCTCCTTTGATCTGGATGATGACCAAGGCTGAATCTCCGAATACACTTAAGGATTTGATTCCCAAATCTATGGCAGCCTTGAGACCAAAAATGCATGCTTTGTATTATGCCATGTTGTTTGTACAGTTGAAGCAAAGTCTTGCAGTAAAGGGAGTATTACATCCTTCAGGGGATATAAGTACAGCACCAATACCATTACCGAGTGTGTTGAATGCCCCATCAAAAACCAGGGTCCATCGGGATCCTTGTTCAGGTCTGTCATATGGTCTGAGTTCTTCACAGTTGTTTACGATCATGATTTCTTCATCTAGGAATTCGAACTTCATGGATTGGTAGTCCTCCACAGCTTGGTGAGCAAGGTGATCGGCTAGTACACTTCCCTTTATTGCTTTTTGGGTAGTATACTGTATGTCATATTCTGTCAGGATCATCTCCCACCTCGCTATTCTCCCAGAGAGGGCAGGTTTCTCGAAGATGTATTTTATTGGATCCATTTTAGATATCAATAAGGTAGTATGGGTCAGCATATACTGTCTTAGCCGGCGAGTAGCCCATGACAGAGTGCAGCAAGTTTTCTCGAGCAGTGAATATCTGGTTTAATAGTAGGTAAACTATTTGCTCAGGTAATAAATATCATGCTCTTTTCAGCCAGACTCGTCATGTTGCCCCAGCACAAACCCCATTGAATTTTCCAAAAGGGTTAGATACATGATCAAGGGACTTCCCTCGACTGGTGGCATCAACACTGGAGGCTCTTGCATGTATTCTTTGATCTTGTCGAAGGAAGTTTGGCACCCATCATTCCATTTGACTACTTGATCTTTCTTCATTAATTTGAAGATTGGTTCACAAGTAGCTATCAGGTGAGAAATGAATCTGGAAATGTAGTTTAACCGTCCCAAGAATCCTCTGACTTCCTTCTCGGTACAAGGAGTAGGAATTTCTTGTATTGCTTTCACCTTGGAAGGATCTACTTCAATACCTTTACCGCTGACGAAAAAGCCTAAGAGTTTACTGGACCTCACTCTAAACGTGCATTAATTTGGGTTCAACCTCAGTTTGTATTTCTTTAGCCTCTCAAATAATTTCTACAAATGACCAAGATGCTCTTCTTCTATTTCAGATCTGGCTATCATGTCATCCACATAGACCTCTATTTCATGATGTATCATGTCGTGAAATAGAGCTACCATGGCACGCTGATAGGTTTCCCCAGCGTTCTTCAACCCAAATGGCATTACCTTGTAGCAGAATATGCCCCATTGTGTGACAAGTGCTGTTTACTCCATGTCCTCAGGTGCCATTTTGATTTGGTTGTAGCCTGAGAAACCATCCATGAAGGAAAACACCTTATGTTGTGCTGTATTGTCAACCAAAATATCGATATGGCAAAGTGGAAAATCATCCTTAGGGCTTGCCATATTCAAATCTTTGTAGTCCACACACATTCGTACCTTTCCATCCTTTTTAGGCACGGTAAAAAAATTGGCAACCCATTGTGGATAGGAGGTGACGGCCAAGATTCCGGCATTGAATTATTCCATGACTTCCGCCTTTATCTTCTCTGACATGTCTGGCCGCATGCGATGGACCTTTTGTTTTATCGGTGGGAAGTCTTCTTTTGTTGGTAGATGATGTACCATGATGTCTGCATCAAGTCCTGTCATGTCTTTGTACGACAAGGCAAAGACCTCAACATAATCATGTAGAAACTGAATTAGGCGCTCTTTGACACTGGTTTCCAGATTGGCACCCACATTGACTTCTCTCTTGTCTTCTTTGGTACCTAGGTTAATTGTGTCCACTGGTTCTTCGTGGGGATGTATGGTCCTCTCTTCTTGTTGTAGTAACCTGGCGAGTTCCCTTGGCACTTCACAATCTTCCTCACCTTCGTCTCCGGCTTGGTAGACTAGATTTTCATAGTCACAAAAGGCCATAGCAGCATTGTTACCCATGGGATCCGGAATGGATGTAGATCTGCATTTTGAATGTGAGTGTGTGTAAAAGTATAACTATCTTTGAAAGAAATGAAAATATAAAAAGAAAAACAATGAGCACAAAGTTTTGTATGCAAAAACGTCCATGATTCATTGATGTCATATGGAAATGAGATAATAACCCTTACAAATGGACCATTGTGCCTCGGGTATGACATAAGGTTTTAAGAGTCTTAATTGTTTAATATTACAGATCCGACAAAATTTAAAGACAGATTATTGTTGGATAAAATTGATTGGGACAAAATCTCTAGCTTCCCAGTTGCTGAGCCCTACACTGACAACTGGGAAAATCCAATCCTCTAGGTTATAGATGTCTTCATCATCCTCCGCTGCGTTGACTTTGTGGTTGCTGATCTTCAAGGGTGGTCCTCCAGAACGAGCACAACGTACAACTTTCTGGGCTCCTGAAGTGAAACCCAAACCAAATTTTTCAGATTTATATGGGATATCTGGGAGTTGGCCCCAAATAGTGCCCCCACCTTCTTCGATCACCGCCTTGGCATCTTTCAAAGACGACATCTTGAGCGGAGGCCTTGTAATCTTTGGGACTTGGGAAACAGCCTTGGTTACTGCCAATACCACATATCTGAAGGAATTTATATGATGGACCATATACTCTTCTTCTCCATGAGCGGTGATGATTTTCCCCTGAATTGGATATTTCAGCATTTGATGTAACGTAGAGGTAACGACACCAGCATTGTGAATCCACGGCCGGCCTAATAAGCAGGAATATGAAGGGCGAATATCCATTACATAAAAATTTGAATCAAATGTTTAGGTTCCAACTTTTATGAGGATGTCCACTTCCCCATACACCATCCTTTTTGAGCCATCGAAGGCCCCCACTACTATGTTGCTAGGTTTCAAGGTCAATCCTTCACAGTCAAGCCTATCAAGAGCCTTTTTAGGCAACACGTTCAGAGACGAACTAGTGTCAACCAAGACATAAGCCAAAGTCGTTCCCCTGCATTCGACTGAGACATGTAATGCCTCGTTATGCTTCCTCACCCTTGGCGTTAAATTAGCATCCGAAAAACCTAAACCATCATTTGTGGTAAAGCTGGCTATGCAGTCTTGGAACTGATCGACAAATGTTTCTTGGGGTACATGGGCAGTTTTAAGGAATTTTACCATGGCCTTTGCATGAGCCTCTGAACATAATCATAAAGCCAGCATGGAAATTTTTGATGGAGTTTGCCCCAGTTGTTTGACTACGTTGTAGTCACTTCTTTTTATAATCTTTAGAATTTCCTCCATCTCTTTTAGGGAGGTCTCAAGGATAGCTACTGATTGTGCCTTCATCCGGACAGGCTCAACCAGAATACCTTTTCCTCGAGTCTCGGTTGACTCGGCAGTGGGAATCCCTAGGGGTGATAACAGGGACTGCAACAGTTTTGCCAATAGGAGTATCAACAGAGATGATTGCATGACTTGGACTAGCCTTTGTAGGAGAAACAACAACAAGAATTATTACAGGTCTGGAAATAACTTTGGGAGGAGCAATTTCTGGAGAGAATACCCTTCCACTTTGGGTTATCTTGCTAGTCCATGTGATGTTACTGATATCAGAGTCAACTTTCTCGGGACTTGAATTTTTAGCAGCTGGCCAATCTTGCTTGATACCGTGATAGTAGACATCACCTCCATAATTCCATGGGAAAGTTTTGTCTGACGAATACGAGATTGGTATAGGCATTGTGATTATTAACGAAGCTACTTTAGGAACTAATGTAATTCTAACGCGTCATTTGGTGAAGAACCTGGAAGAATTGGCGGAAATGGTCACTATGGAAACATTATTATAAGAAATAGTTAGAATAGAATTCTTCTCGAACAAACTCTCCTTGTCATCTATTAGGCATTGAACGCCTGCTCTTAACAACTGACAGCTGGTTGGTGAGGATAAACAGAAACGATAGCTTTCATCACAGCCTAGGAATACACCAGCATTCAAAAAGTTCTTTTTGATAGTCAGAAGTGAGTCACAAGTTCATCAACCAAAGTAACAAACATATCTTCCTCAACGGTGTTGACATCACGGCGATGCATGGGCATAGGGGCAGTGATAACATTGGGAATTTCATGCGCATCGAATTCAATCTCTTTTGCTTCAAGAAGGTCTTGTACTTTGTTTTTCAGAGCCCAACAGTTGTTAGTGACATGGCCAGGACTCTCATAATGGTATGCACATCGGGCATTAAGATAATAATGAGGAGAGGTTGTGTTAGGATTCTTTGGAGCTTCTTTCAAAGTCACTAGATTGGATCTTAACAAATGTGGAAATACTTGAGATAGTGTCATGTTAATTTGGGTGAACTGTCTGACTGGTATTTCTGTTCTTGGTTGGTTCCTTCTTTGCTGAGCAGGTGCAGGTTTAGGAATCATGACAGCCCCACCATTGGACGGTGTTCAATCCTATCTTGATTTCTCTAAGGATATACAACAGCAAATTCTTTTTTTCTAATAAATGGTTTCCTTACAGTAGAATAGGATGTTTCTTTTTGAATCTTCCCATTCTTTATCCCGGATTCCACTCTTTCTCCAATCAATATCAATTCGATAAAACCCGACGAGGAATTCTCAATCAAGTGATTAAATAAAGGACCGGACAGGGTACCCAAAAACATGTCTACTAACTCTCTTTCAGATAGGGAAGGTTGGACTCTTCCTTCTAAGTCCCTCCATTTTTTAGCGTAGTCTTTGAAGCCTCCACTGAAAACCACGGCCATACTCTGGAGTTGAGTACAAGTGGGAGCAAGGTCTGTGTTATATTGGTATTGTTTGTAAAAGGCAGTGGCAAGATCTTCCCAATAATGAACATTGGCTCTTTCTAACTGATAAAACCAATCAAGTTGAATTCCGGACAGACTGTCTTGAAAGAAGTGTACCCATAAATCTCTTTCAGCAGTGTGGGGATGTATTTTCCTCACATAGGACCGTTGATTCATTTTGGGACACAAAACTCTTTCGTATTTGGCGAACACCGGTGCCTTGAAGTTTGGAGGAATGACAATCCCAAATACTAACCCCAACTCCTTAAAGTCCAGTCCAAGCACTTTTTGAATTTACATCGCGCTCAACCGTTCTTCCAGATGCTTATACATGTCGCTGGCCGGGGGATATTGTTCTTCAGAATAATCTTCTTCTTCCTCTTCCTCTTCTGAATCCGGATGGGCAACTGCTTCCTTGCCTTTCCCATCTTGATTGTCTTTCTCACCAGATGACGTTGCAAAGTCTAGGTTCCTTCTTGCTTGTCCTCGGAATCTTCTTCCCATATTTACAACTCCGGTTATTTTCTTTGTCTTCTTTTTCTTCTCTGAAACCATCAAGGTCTTCAACTCTTCCTGTCCTTTGGCTATAGTTAAGAACAACTATTGAAACTGAGCATTTTGTGCTTGGAGGTCCTTCATCGTCTGCTCGAGATCCATCTTACTGAAATAAACAGTAGAAAGATGAGGATACTTGTTGCAAGAAACCTGCTTATGTTATGATGAATGGTAAATGCATATGCAATGATTTCAAGGAACTTAGAGATTTAAAATTGCTTTAGACCAAAAAAGGAACACACGTCATATTAATAAATAAAAGCTTGAGTAAATCATGCCTCTTTTGGGCTTACAAATAAATACAAAAAATGTAAGATAAAAAGGTTGTACGCATCCTTTTTGGTGCGATGTAGGCGTTCGGGCTCTGCTCCTCATGAAGTTGCTTAGTGAGTTCCAAAACCTTCTTCTCGCTAGCATAGAATTGGGCTTCGAAAGTTTCTCGCTCCCCCTTGAGTTGTATCCAATCTCTTTGTAAGTCTTCAAGAGAGGTGGGCTTGCCAGGATGCAGGATAGTGTATGGAACATCTCCTTCCATAACAGGCTCAATGAATACCGGGAGAATGGAGGGATAAGGCATCATAAGACTTTGAGCTCTAGCTCGTACCCATTTGAGGTAAGGCTCAAGAGGGATAGAGTTCTTATTCCCCAATGTCTTGCTATCTACCTTGTTCAACATCCTCCAAGCTCGGATAAATCTCTGGCGATGACCTTGATCGTTGTTCTCGTAGTCAAATACCAAACCTTGAATGAGCATCTCATGTGGGCCATCCCTTCGGGCGTAACCAAATTGTCTTAAGGCTAAGCAGGGGTTATAGGTGATACCTCCCCCGATTCCAAGTAAAGGGACATTAGGGAATTATCCATAACGGTCGATAACGATAACATTCTCTATAGATCGGGAACACCAATGGATGTCTGAATGTTTAAGCGTCATCAACCTTTGTGACCACCTTGAACCTTGCTCGTTCTTTAATATAGATTGGGGAAGATGCGAAATAAACCATCTTGCCAAAAGAGGATTACAACACATAAGGATACCCCTTTTACTCATAGTGCAATTGTGAAAGGAATGTAGGATATCCCCTAGCAAAGTAGGCACCGGGTTATGAGATATGAAGATTTTGACAGCGTTCACATCTATGAGTTGGTCAATATTTGGAAACAAAACCATCCCATAGATTAGGAGAGCTACAATTTTTTCAAAAGCTTGCAAATCCAAAGAGCTCCAACAGTTTTGGGCTTTATCAAACAAAAACTTTGCTAGGAAACCCTTGACACCACTTCTTGTTTCCCAATTAGTTATGACATCAGATGGTTGCAAGTGTAGAGCTTGAGCAATCTCTTCTGGATTTGGATCTCTTTCGGTACCGTTGAAAGGTAGTTGATTGATAATAGGAATCCTCAAGAGTTGGGAGAATTCTTCCAAAGTTGGCACAAGTTGATAATCAGGAAATGTGAAGCAATGGTGTAAAGGATCAAAGAACTGAAAGAACACCTTCATCATGTCTTCATCAGTGTTGGAGGTGACCAAGTTTAGGAGGCGACCATGTCTCTCGATAAATGGAGAATTTTCAGGGATCCTTGATGCTAGCTCTTTAAGTTGAGGAGGGATCCTTACAAGATTGACTTGAATAGTTTTCCTGCGAATATAATCCATGTCCTACAAAACAGAACAAAGATAAATCCCAAGATCCTTGAAATGGTTAATGAATATGAGTATGATGTTATGATGTTTATGATGTAATGTACAAGTAAATATACACAAACAAATCAGACAAGTCCTTAGGTTTAGGCTTGCATGGAGTCTCACAGGTAAGTACCCTATTGAAGTTTAGTTGGCTCAAACCCGTCCTAGCAATAGTAACTGGGTTCTAAGGAGCTCAATATCACTGGTTTGTTTCCCTGGTCATTATTTCAGCATAATCCTCTTTAATGGCAACCTAAATATCCCAAAAAACCAAACTTTAATGAGTGTAGTATCGAGTATCTACCAACTTCGGACTGCACCAAAGTCGGTCATCTCACTATGTTCTAATGGCCAAGTTTGTCAAGTAAAGGTTCTAAAAGTTCATTAGTGCTTTATGACATCACTCAGCGGCCTCATATTCTCCTTGATTAACTCAAGGGCTACCAGTACCCACAAATATGTTGCACTAATGTATCTATTGCTTTGACCATGTCGGTATACCCCGCACAATTTCCACAATGTATTGATACTTACCTATAAGGTATTTGAAATTCGGGTAGAGCATTCAAACCCAAACAAAGAACTATAATATAAAGCATACAAGTCAAACAATGAAAGCAGGTAAATATGATCTAACCCTAAGGTAACCCTACTTTTAGGATTTCCCCAGCAGAGTCGCCAGTTATGTGATACGGTGGGAGAAATGACTTGGGTGTTTTACGTTTGATCACAAATGTTGTGGTTAGCAAGAGTCTCCACCAACTTTTCTTTTATCCAAAAGGAAAGGTGAAAAAGCACAGGAAAGACCTTTGAGATTATTTCTTGAGTTCGGGGGGTAGATTACGAAAAGGGAAGGTATTAGCACCCTTTTCATCTTTGGTTTTCCATGGGCTCTTAGTTACTTGCTAGATCACTTGCTTTTGTTTGAAAATGTGCTTTGTGTGGTTTTTGAAAGTATTTTGAAAAGGTTCCATTGTTTAGGAAAACTTTGTAATGATTCTCGTTCGTAAGAATGTATACAAAGATGTTGATCTTTTAAAAATGTTTTCAAGTTTTGTAAGATGTTTTGAAAGTGTAGGTGTTTGTTTTGAAAATAGCAAGGATGTTTTGTTTTGAAAGAGAGCAAGTAACTAGGAGCATTCTACCTACTCAAAAGTATTTCATGTTCATTTCCTCTTTCTTTTGACATTGTTATCTTACAAACCCTAATTACTAGCATTTGTATATAAAGCGATAAATTGCGGAATTTAAATTTACTACACTATTGCAATACAAATGGGGATTGCTTAGAAAATAAACCTAATTATCTATTACAACCATATTGAATATGGATAAATAATGTACAAAAATGAATAAATACAAGAATGTAAAATGGAAAGAAAATGGACTTTTATTTGGATTTTTTAGGGAAAAAGGGGTTTTGTTTTAACCTAATTAAAAATAAGAATAATTAATTAAATTAGTGAAAAGTAGACTTAAATTTACTAGGGAAAAAATTTAAATATAACCGTAATCTATTAATTGATTAAAAAAGAAATTAAGTTTATAAGAAGAATATTTTGGGTATTTTTGTCTTAAAAATAATTTATAGTATTATAAAATATTTTTGGTCTTTTTACATTTTAAAATAATATATTTAAATTGTGTAAAAGAAAATAACTAAAAAAAAACTAGTTTCTAATTAAATTTACAAATCAATTAGTACAATAAATAATATATGATTAAATAAAATAATTTTTTTGTGTAAAAAATAAATGAATTATATCAAAATATAAACCTAATATTTTTTTATATTTTTTCTCATTTTTTAGTATTAGATAAAATATTTAAGAAAACAAATAAATGAAAATGAGAAAAAGAAAATAAAATGGGCCAGGGGTGTGAATAGCCAACAAGGGGGGTCATAAGTAAAAAAAAATAAAGTCCAAGGGGATGAGGCCCAGCGCTGCCAAAAAAAAGTCAGAATATGTGAAAAATCTCAAAAGGATACCACTGGGGCTCGAACCCAGGTCCCTATAGTCACAGGCGCGCGCTTGTACCACTAGGGTGGCTATGCATCCATTTATTAATATCAAACCATAAATATATATGGTAAAATCGTTCTTGAAGAAAACTTCATCTTCAACCTCACGCCCAGCCTGAACCTCTGTATCTTTTTCAATTCTCAACCAAAATGAAAAATGTAAACAGGAAACTTGTAGCAAATTTCCTCAAGATTTCAGAAATGCAAAGCAATAAAATTATAGATCAAAGACAAATATGAATTTTAATGTCCCTAATCTGAACCCTAGAAATTTTAGAAACTTCAATCTTAAAATTCTCTAAGCTCAAGTAATAAAAATGAAAACTATGAACGTCGTTAGCTTTAGGGCAATGATATCTACATTTTTTATTCACAAATAAACCATTAAAGATGCTTGTATGAAGAGTTCAAAGTTGAGATAACTTACCTCAAAACTGGAAATCGTATTATGCAAATGAGCACTCCTCAAGGTGTTGTGATTATCAGTATAGCTCCATTGAGGTCCTAGGAGGCTAATGCAATGCTTAGCTTGGTTGGAGAGTGGTTGAAATGATCTGGAGAAGTCCACTTACACTGTTCTATTTTTGAGCTTGGAAATGGAGGAAGATGGTGTTACAGAAATGTAACAGGGGAAGGGATGACTTCTAAATGATGTTTAGAAGCTTTTGGAAGAAAAAATCCTAGAAACGCACGAGTAGTTTTTGGTTTTGGGATTTTTGGCCAGAATCTCCAACAATGGAAGTGTGAGATGCAAATATATGTTGTTCGTGTTTTCAGGGCTCAAGCATTCGTGGGATTTATGGAAAATAACTTGTGTATGTATAAGAAAAAGGTCTTAGTGCTTGAGAGAGTCAGAGGTATAAGTTATATGCTGATTGCTATATTACTTGATTTTGAAGAAAAGTGGGAAAACAACTTTCAATATGTAGTACAAGCATGGGCTGGGAGATTGTAAGTGTTGAGATCAACTTCTCTTGAGTTATAAGACATGTATGATCAGAAGAGAACAAGTGTAAGGCTCAAGAACATGTTTTATGCAAAAAGCTATTTTATCAAAATGGCATTGTGCACTTTCTTCCCAAAATGGATATAAAGCATGGCCTTGCATTGAATGCTTGGATTGAGACCACTAATAGCTGTGAAAGCAATTAAATATAGAGTTACTAACAAGTTTGAGGCTTGAAAATTAGAGATTATGAAACATAGGTTTGAAATTTGAATCTTATTCATCACAAAATGACTTGTAATTCAAGTGTGAAAACCCTAACTTCATCTCCTCGATTATCCCTACTCAAAAATGATCTCAAGGAGTTCTTAGACATTTTAGATACTTGTAATGTTCTCTAAAAACCCTCTTTGAATCACTTTTGAAAATTCCCCTTGGAACTAAATGAAAAAGTGCCATGAAGTTAGGTCAAAATCCTGACCAAATTAGGGCAAAATTTCACTAAGTGTTTTGTTTCATGACCATGTGTTCTTAAAATTATAACTTGAGATCCAAGCACTTTTGGAAGGATTTGTGTAAAGAAATATTGTATATTTCATAGATATCTACAACTTTCATGTTGAAAGTTTCTTTTGAATCATCTTGCATCATGGTGAAAATTTTGCTCAAAGTTGTGAAAAAATAAGAAATTTCCAACACTCAGAAAAATTTCTAAGTTTAGAAATTTTTACTTTTCAAAATGAAATCTTGAATTTTAGATTTCTTGATGAATAATTTTCATATTTTGACATTCTTTGAAGAATTGTGATCTTTGACATTTGATTTTGACCAAAAAGTCAAAGTTTGAATTTTCAGTATACAGTTGAGTTTTGATCAGTTGACTGAAAATTCATCTGTCAATATATTGGAGTTGAGCAATGTTTTGAGCTATGTCATTAGGTAAAAATGATTCAATTTGAATCTTGAGATCATTCCGTAAAGCAATTGATCATTTTCTAGGTCAAAAATCAGAAATTGCCATTTCCCAGTCACAACCCTAATTTTGACCACTTTGCCCTTTTGATGATTTGATCAAATTTCTTGAGGAATTATGGTCCAAACTTGATCAAATGATACATATGAGTTTAAAATGTTTATGTGGATCAAAAATTATGAAGTTTGACTATAAATTGTCCCAGTTGAGTTTTCCCCCCAATACAACTGATTTTTAGGTCAACTGCTCAATTGACTGAGCAAAAGTTTGATCCAAAGCTTGAAACTTGACATGAGTAATCTTGAGGGTAGATAATGATTCATGAAAGTCATATAGGGAATTGGAATTTCAAATAACCTTGTGCAATCTCAAACCATAATTTTGGTCATCAATGCTTAAGGAGATGTCTTGAGCTGATCAACCCTAGTGTTGTCTTGAGCAAAAGGAGATCTTGTGATCCAATTCTTGATAAATGAGAGGGAAAATTTTGGGGTACAACACCTAGCTATGGAAAATTGTTATACCTGCACTCAAACTTCAATTCAACCATCCAAAAAGTTTGCAAACGTAAGAGAGATTAAGGATACAAGATGAAAATACATTTATATAATAAGAATCAGAGCAATCAGAATCAAGTAAATTATGCAAACCGTTATGTGGTTGAAGCACGTTTCAGCCTGCCTTAAGACCTGGTAATGGTTGTGAATAATCCAGGAGGCTTCCAGGAATGCGTTGGAGCCTTTGTTTGGGGCTGAAACTAGCTGGAACTGGGAATTTGAATTTGACAATTGTATGATTTTTTTGCAAAGTGACTGAGGTTCTTCTGGCTATATGTGTGTGTAAATGGCTTGCAGGGATGCTGTATATATAGTGTGGAGTGAGGAGACACCATTAAAGGGAAAGAATCATGTCCATAACTCAATGTTTCCCAACAAAAATCAAACACATTCAAGGCCTTCCAATTTTTTCAAAGCATGCCTTATCTTGCTTGAATGTATCTGGTTACATTAGCACGAAATTATGGGCCTCTAAGCAAGCCAAAGCACTAGCCCACATGCCTAAGCCCATTTCCAAATATTTTATACAATTTATTTTAAATAAATTAAAATAAATATGTAATAAATATGTAAAAAACAGGTAGAAAATACAAGGCCATGCAAAAATAATATTAGAGGTCCTCTATGACCTTAGGAAGATGTTTGGAACTTAAACATTTAGGCCATTGACTCAAAAATCCAAATTTGCTCAGTGCACCATTCTTGAAATGTGCAAAATTTTCCCAAATTGGGCAACTCATAACTTGCTCAATTTTTATCTTATGATGATGATCTGGTACTTTTTGGAAATCCCAAGATGTCTAATTCAATCCCTCTTTTGATAAATTTTTCATTTGTCGATGTTACCTTGATGTAAAAGGTCTTGGAAAAAAGTGGCTTTTGTTGAAATTTTGAAAATGACCTGTAATGTCTGAGCTTATATCTTTCAAATGGTGAATCTCTTGCATTTGTGCGATGGAGAGAAGTTGTAGGGAATGAGATTCTCTTCAATATGAGCTTTATTGGAAAACTTTCTGATAAAGTATGAGAAAGTTATGCCTGGACAAAGTTTGGTTGACTTTTCCTATAGAAACCCTAATTTAGCAATTTTTGACTTTTGATGAATTTGGGGCATTCCTAGAGGAATCGTGATCAACCCTTGATCAAATGACAGACATTACTTCAAAATGTTGATGTTGACCAAAAATCTTGAAGTTTGACTGTAGGTGGGTCACAGTTGACTTTTGACCTAACATAGTTGATTTTCTGGCATTTGAGCAGTTGACTGAGCAAACTTCTTGTGCAAGTCATGAAACTTGGCATGGATGATATTGAGAGCATATTAGGGCAATGGAAATCATTTTGGACCCTTGGAGCTCAAACATATTCATGAAAATGGAAACCTTAGTTTGAGGCTCCTTATCTTAGGAGGAGGATTTGTCTGGTCAATCCTTGGGCATCCTTGAGAAAGTTGAGGATTTTAATGAGCATATGTTGAGTAAAATGAGAGGGAAAATTTCGGGGTAAAAAAACATGCTTGACATGTTTGTGAAGACCATTCCTCCCCTTTTAGATCATGTGGAAGAGCTTCAGCTAGTTAGGATGCAACACGAGAAAGAGGCCTGGAAGAATAAGTGTCAGACTTTAGAGATGTCCTACCAAGCAGACTTGAAAGAGAAGGATGATTTGATCAAAATTCTTGAGATTCGTGTTGTAGAGATGATGGAGAAGCAAGAGGATTTATTTTCTTCTAGATCTCAATCAGGACTTAGTCATTCACTTCCCGACTCGGGTGATTAAAAAGGGGTCGCCGACAGATATGCAGAAGAGAACAAGATTTTGAAGGCCTAGATTGCAAGACTCATGGGAAAGCATCAATGTGTGGAGAGATCTTCATAAAATTTTCCTTAGGATTTTATATTCTATCTTCTTTTGTACTTGGGATTGTTGAAACTTGTACTAAAAAGTTGTAATCCATTATGAAGTTATTATAATGAGATTTTCAGTATTTCATAATGTGTTAGTACTTTAGTATTTGCAAATTGTCTATAATTCTTTGAGTTCCTTGAAATTATTAATAACGACAAATAAATCATGTGCATTTCATATTGTAATACGGTGGAAGAACTGACTTGGGTGTTTTGTGTTTTATCGTAAAATGTTGCGGATAGTAAGAATCGCCATCGACTTTTCTTTTATCTAATAAAGGAAAGGGTGAAAAAACAGGAAAGACCTTTTGAGATATTTTCTTGAGTTCGGGGGGTAGCTTATGAAAAGGAAGGTGTTAGCACCCTTTTCATCCGTAGTTATCTATGGGCTCTTAGTTTCTTGATCACTTTGAAAATGCTTTGTTTGAAATGTGTTTGTGATTGGTGTAAGTTTGAAAATATTTTGAAAACGGCTTTGCTTCAGCATACTTTGTAATGATTCTCGTCTCTATAAGAACGTATACAAAGTATTGGTTTTGAAAATAGTTCAAAGAGATGTTTGTTTTGAATATGTTTTAAACGTGTGAGTGTGGAGATGGTTTTATTTTGTGAGAAAGCAACTACGAGCGTCCTACCTACTCAAAAGGTATTTGTTCTTTTCCTCATCCTTTAGATATTGATATCTTACCATTGATTGATAAGAAGCCCTATATTTGAATGTGAAGGGACAAGCGTGGATCATTGTATATTCATAGAAGGCATCTTATGAAATGCTTTAGCAATTTTTGTAGGGACTAAGATCGTTTTACCGAAGGCAAAATCAAAGGGTCATCGAGGGAATATGATATTTTTATCGAGGGTCTTTGCTAAAACATCCTATGTTCGAGGGACATGACTATTTATTCATAGGAAACAAACGAGATTACCTTAAAGGTGCGCGTTTGAAAAGTGTGTTTGATTGCATGCATTTTTTTCTTTGATATTAAGGTTTCCTAATGGTTGATTTTATCTTACCATAGACACTCTAATTACTAACAATTAAAGCGGTAAATTGCGGAAATTAAAATCCTAAGCCTTTACATCACTTGGGGGATGGGGGTACAATTTACAAATGGGGATGAAGCATAGGCCTAATTAAATTATTACAGCCATATTGAATAAAATTAATAGCAATAACAAGAAAAGAAAAATAGTGTACAAAGAAAGTAAAATTAACTTTATGTATTGACACATACCTGAATGCATCGACACATGCCATTTCATGTTTTTGAAAAATCCAAATCAACTCTGTATGAGTTGATGCATAGTGGGATGTGTCGACTTATTCCACTTCCTGTTTATGAAAAAATACAAATTAACTCAGTATCAGTCGATGCATAATAGGATGTGTCGACTCATTTCTTGTTTGTATTGAGACATTCGTGTTTTATGTCGACTCATGCACCTTTTTTCTTTCTGTTTTTGGTCTGGATAGCAGTATGTATTGATGCATAAGGCCTTGTGTCGACTCATACTCTGTTATGTCACTAAAATGAGTCGACTCATGTGAGTATGTGTCGACTCATGCTGCAATTTTTTGGGTTAAACATTGTTCTATTGTGTGTACAGGTCAGTTCTCAACATAATATTGACAAAAATGAAAAGAAAGTAAATGGTTAGCTTTAAAAGGCAATGATTACTACATTTTATCTTAAAAAATGAATTACTAATGATGTTTGAAATAAAAGGTTCAAAGTCAAGAAGACTTACCTTGAGACTACAATTTATTTTGAGTCTGAACCTCTTTCAAGATGTTGTGATTGCTTCAGTGAACCCCCTGGAAGCTGCTTCAGTCCTCCCTCTGTATTGGAAGCCGTTGAACCACTCTCCAACCCAGTTAAATTGTACAATATTATCTCTTGTTTATGTTTGGAAGGTGATAATAATGGCACTACAGAAAATGTTCTTGTATTTGAACAATCTTTATATGATGTGAAGTGCTTGGATAGTTGGTTTATGGGAAAAGATTGAAAGGTGGAACAGTGGTTTGAGGGTTTTTCTTTTTAGTGAATGAAAATAGAGCAGAGTTTTTTGAATGAACAAAGGTTACAAATATTTCTGTTTTTTCTCTCTTTTCTCTCTCAAAATCCCCTCTCTCTTGTGTGTTATGAAAACAGTTTATTTATAGATGAAGTTGGCTGAAAGTTGGGAGGGAAACAAATGAATTTTTGAACTTTTTGGGTATGCTTTTTCATAGCCTTTTTAGGTGCAGCTCTTATATGCTAATTTGGTGCAAACATGGGACTAATATGATGCAGAATTTCAGGACAGCATTGCAGGTTTTGGAGCAGACTATGACAATATAGTAGGGTTGTTTGTGTGGATTTAGTCAAAGGGAAAAGTTCAAACAAGACAAGACTTTAGGATTTTTAATTTTAACTTTAAAAAATACAGCTTGTTGTTTACTTGAAAATTTTAATTATCTTGAATTGTGGTCAAGGAAAATGTCATGAGGTAATGAGATTAACATGTATAGAAAATACTTAGAAAAATTTCCAAGTCTTGCAAAGTTTGATTTTTTACCTTCTTGATTTTTTTATGATCAAATTTCATATTTTGAATGTCTTGGTGAAATGTGATTTTTGAAACTCAAATTCGACCAAAAAGTCAAAGTTTGACTTTTCAGTGTACAATTGACTTTTTCATCAGCTGACCAAACTTCATCTGTCAATAGGGGGATGAATTGAAATATGAAATTAGGTCAAAATGATGTACTTGAATCCTTGAGATCATGTTTCAAACCAGTAAGTCATGTACTAGGTCAAAAGTCCAAGATTTGTCATTCTTAGTCAAAACCCTAATTTGGAGTCTCAGTTCTTTGGAGATGATTTAGTTTGATCGATTCCTTGAGAATCCTTGAGAATTGGAAATCATTTATGAGGAATGTCTTAAAAAAGAAAGGTCAAATTTTGGGGTACAACATCTGCCCCTGTTCAATCTTCTTAAACCTGAAAAGTTAGATTTACTGGTCCACCATTCGTGACTTGAAGGTCAAAGATGATTGAACGCTAGAGTGCCCAAATATTTGCACTTGATGATGGGTTGGTTTATTATGTAGATAATATGATTAAAGATGCCATTTGGAGAGGTGATGAAGAGTTTGTCTGAGATGGGCTTACAAATGCCATTTGGAGTGACTGTGGTGGTCTGTGTCTGGCGACTTCACCAGGGAAATAGTTCTAACCAGAAGAGGCCTGTTGGTTGCCTATTATTAACCAGAAGATGTGTATTTATCCAAAAGAGGACTTTAGATTTCCTATCATTAACTGGTGGGAGAGAATTTTAACCAGAAGAGGTCTTTGTCTTGTTGATTGACATTTCTTGCAAGGAAAAGGGTTAGTTGCATGCAGACGTATGCATGGCGTAATGATGTTCTCAAAATAAATGAGATTGTGCTGTATGCATTTGTCGTGTATGTAATATGATGTATGAATGTGAAATATTGTTGATGTGTATCTTTATCTTGGAAAAAAAATCCTTGTCAAATGCTGGGGAGCTTTGGGATGTTAAATCTCAAACTACTATTGAAGGGTATGCACATCTTCAGACCTTGTTTAGAATGTTTCTGCTGGGGATTCCTGTTTTGTTGTTTGAGGAGAACTCCGCCGGGGAGTATTGACTTATCTTGAGAGAAACTTTGTGGAGAGTTTTGATTTCTTCTTGAGGGAGTAGATTTCAGGAGTTTTAGTTGTCTGTTGCTCTACTGGGGAGTTATCTCTTGATTGGAGAGAAAGGAAGTTAGTTGTTATCTGGTTGGATTCAAGCTTTACAACAACTTGTTAGGGGTAACAAAGTTAATTGTTATCTGCTCGTATTCCAGGTCTCACAACAACCTATCGGGGAAGATAAAATTAAACTGTTATCTGGTCGAATTCCAGGCTTATCAGTAATTCAAACTGTTATCTGGTCAGACTCTAGGTATTGTAGTCATTTGTTTGGAGAGGTGAGATTGAAATGACATCTATTCGGATTCCAAGCTTTGCAGTAACTTAGATGAAATCAAATTGTTATCTGGTCGTGTCCAGTCTTCATGGTAATTTTCTTGAGAGAATAAAGTTGAACTGTTATCTAGTCGGGTCCAGGCTTCACTGAAAATTGAAGTAACTGTTATCTAGACGGATTTCAGGCTTCACAATAACTTATATGAAATTAAATTGTTAATTGGTCGGATTCCAGGCTTCACAGAAAATTGAAGTAACTGTTATCTGGTCGGATTCCAGGCTTCGCAATAACTTAGATGAAATTAAACAGTTATCTGTTTGGATTTCATGCTTTACAGTAGCATGCTAGAAAGGATGAAGTTAAACTATTATCTAGTCAGATTGCAGGCTTCACAACAACCTACTAAATTTAATTGTTATTTGATCGAATTCCAGGCTTCACAGCAAATTTCTGAGAGAATGAAGTAAATTGTTATCTGGTCAGATTCCAGGCTTCGTAACAACTTACTGAAGTTAACTGTTATCTAGTCGGGTTCCAGGCTTCACAGTAACTGATGAAATAGGTGAAGCAAATTTCTATCTGGTCAGATTCCAGGATTCGCAACCACTTGTTGACGTTGACTGCTATCTGTTAAGATTTCAGGCTTTAAAGTAACTTACTGGGAAGGATTAAGTTGAATTATTATATGGTCGGATTCCAGGCTTCACAACCATTTACTGAAGTTGATTTTTATCTGGCTAGATTCCAGGCTTCACAACCATTTACTGAAGTTGACTGTTATCTGGTCGGATTCCAGGCTTCACAGTAACTGATGAAAGGATGAATTTAATTTCTATTTGGTTATGTGATCGGTGGAAATAGAACTGACTGTTTTTGAAATGCTGGTTCGCGAAATGTCGCGGTAAGCAAGAGTCGCCACCGTCTTTTATGTTCTCCAACAAGGAAAGGACAAAAGCACAACAAAATTCCTTTTCGAGATGTTTCTCGGTTCGGGAGGTATATTTATAGAAAGGGAAGGTGTTAGCACCCTTCTATCTGTGGTTATCCACGGGCTCTTAGGTACTTGCTCACTATGTTTTCAAAAGTTGTTTGCTTTTCTTGTGTATGTGGGTTTTGAAAAAGTTTGTTTTGAAAAAAACTTCTAGGTAAATCTTGTATCAGTCCTCAAGAGTGTATGAAGTATTTGTTTGAAACCTTTTTGAAAGTGTAGGTGCGAAAAGTTGTTTTTGTTTTTTGAAAGAGCAAGTACCCAGGAGAAATCTACCTACTCTAAGGAATTAAGCTGTGTAAGAGTCCTTTAGACAGTACTATCCCACTATTGAGAAATAGGTAGCACCGTCATTGGAGTTATTCAGGTCAATTCGATTATAGGGACATGTGTGGTCACCAAAGCAATAGTAGGACGCCTTAGCGGTAACCCTAATGTCTTAGATCCTTTTTATCCGAGGTAACCATTTCGAGGAAACTGGATCTTTAGACAGGAGGGCGTCCTCTAAAACACCCTATACTTAATGACCACCTCGAGGCAACCAAGTGAGGCGTACCCTAGGAGTGGCATGTGCACGTGTGTCAGGTTTCATGTTAAATTGTATTTAAACATGCATCATTGTGAGCTACGGGTTGATTTTATTTTTCATACAAGTCTTGTCATGCATAATTAACAGTTAATAATTTGCGGGAAATAAATTGCGAAAAGTGAATCTACGCTATTACAAGGCGTCGGGTATTTACATCTCCAAAAACATTACCCTTGAAAATAAATTGCGAGAAAATAAATAAAGTGATAAAAGTCCTAATTAACTATTACATTCTCGGAGCAGATACATAAATATAATCAAATAAATAATAGTGCGCGCAAAAGATTTGAATCGGGACGTCCTTAGGGTTATGACCCTTTTTGAGAAAAGAATTGCATTTTGGTCCTTTTTTGCATTTAATGCAATATTAAACCTAATAACTAATTAATTAATTAATTACAAGAAAAAAGTATTTTTTATGTTTTTTATGTTTTTAATGAAAATAAAATAAGAGGAATTAAAATTGTCAAAACCCTAGTTTTAATCTATTTTATTTATTGCAAAAATATTCAATATTAACCCTAATTAAACTAAATCAATTTATTAGTATTTATTTACAAAATAATAATTAAAGGTGAAAATAATAATAATATAAATATTCACATTTTTTTATTGTCTGAATTTATTATAAAAATAATTAATTTGAGTTAATTTAAATGATAATAATATTAATAATAAAAATAATTAGTAAAAGAAAATAAAAAGAAAGAATAAATAACCAGGGGGGTGTTGGGCCCAGAATGGAGGTTTGTTCTGGAATCTGAAGCCCATTAAGAATCAAGCCACGTTTGACTTTTGTAATAATCCATGGCATAGCTGACTGGGAACATGGTGTTCTACTCATCCTGACCATTGGATTGATGGTTGTGTCCACTTGGCATGCTGAGTACTTGAGGTATATGGTGGACTCTTTTGTTTTTCCTGCACGTGAGCATATAAGAAAAAATAGAAACAAAGGTTTGGGGGACCTGGGAATCGAACCCAGGTCCCAATGATTCTTGGACAACGCATCCACCACTGAGCCATTCGCTTGCATTTGATAATATAACAATAAGCAATTATAATATTAAAACGTTAGTGCATGTACTGTAAAACAAATAAAAAAACGCGCGCCATTTGAATTGTCCAGTAGCACGCTTACAACTCATCATCGTCTTCCTTTTTCCCTGTAAAAGATAATCAAATAGCGGGGGTTTTTAACCCCCACAACCTGCAAGGAAGAAAAATAGCGAACAAGCCTATGGTCAATATAAATTGTTCGCGAGGGTTCCACTAGATTCGTCTGAATGCAACGAGTTCAATCATGGGCATCATGAGGCTTGATTTTTCCCATACTGAAAAGGCCCAAAATCAAAGCTTAGGAACCCTAATATTTGTTCATGGTGATTTGTGATTCAGGGCGTTTCAGTCCAATTAACCTATGCCAAAAGCTTTGTACACTTCCTATTAACACAAAACAATCAACAAAAGATGTTAAATATGCATGAATCAATGATTACGATTTTGGAAAAATTGTTCAAACCGTGAAACTGTTCTTGCATGTTTCTTGAGCTTTAAGGCTTGTTTTTGATTGCTACACGCTTCTGGGAATCCCTGCAATAGATTAGAATCAATAGAAAGCTTTGAATCGTGCTGGAATTCCAAAAACAGTTTTCACTTTTTTCTGGATTTTTTCAATGTTGTTATGGCTTTGTATGCAGCAATTTCACGTCCATGGCATTAGGGTTGAGTTCTGTATATATAATGGACTGAATTTAGGTTAAATCTTTGACCAAAAATCCATTGGATTGATGTTTCAATATTTGATTGAAAATCAAATATTTTTCAATCTTTTTGATTGAGGAAAGTTGCTAAATTTGGAGTTTTTGATATCCTTGATTGGCACACGAAATCTACAGCATATATTGGTCATCTTTGCTTCACCAAAAGATTGAGAAATCATAGCTTTGAATTTCCTACATTTTAAATTAATTAAATGAATTAAAAATCAATTAAAAATCCAATTAATTAATAAATATAAGAAAATAATTCAATTTAATCTCAATGGGTCGTGCATAGGCCTTGGATAAAGTTTCAAGAAGTAATTTGAGGCCCATTAGCAAAAACAAGGTGTTTTGAGCAAAGGTGACTTTTGCAAATTCACAAAAATTTCCCAACTTCTCCAATGCATATCTTGCTCAATTTTGATCATATGAACATGTTCTTGGACATTTTGGAAAGGTCTTGAAGTCCTCTAACAAATGCCTTTGGTCACATGTCATTTGGATTTACCAATCTCAAGTTATGGTCTTTCACTTAAAGTGCATTTTTGTTGACTTTTGAAATTGACCTATAATGTAGAAATTGATAACTCTTTGTGAGAGCATTTCTTGGACATGGAATGTGAATATGAGTTCTAGGAAATGTCATCCCCTTCAAAATGAGCATTGGATTGGATTTTTCTGATGAACCATGAAAAAGTTATGCCCTGGTCAAGATACAGTTGACTTTTCTGCTGTCCAAAAATAATAACTTTTGCATCTTTGATTTTTGAGCCATTATTGTGGAATCATGATCAAATGATGATTTTGGACTCAAAATAAGATGTTTGACCAAAAATTCTGACTTTTGACTGCAAAATGACCATTTTGCCCTTACAGTTGACTGTGGATCAAATAGGGCTTTTAACTATGGAATTTGACAATGTGAGTCTTGAAACTTGACATGTAGATGCTTGAGGATGTATGTAGGCCTATGTGACTTGATTGAACCATTGAAAACCACAAATTCCTTGCAAGAACCAAAACCCTAATTTTGACTGGCTTAGGAGGTGGTTTGGACTGTGCAACCCTTGAGTAGTCTTGAACCATTTGAAGATGATTATTGACAAATCTTGAATAATATGGGAGGGAAAATTTTGGGGTACAACAGTTGCCCCTGTTTAATCTTCTTAGACCTGAGGATGTAGATTGGCTTGCGTGCCTTTCGTGATCCGAAGGTGGAAGATGATTGAACACTAGAGTGCCCAGAAATTTGCACTCACATAGTGGAGTATCAACAATGTGATGTCGGGAATGGGCTTACAGATGCCATTTGGAGATATGATGGATAGGAGGATGGGCTTATAGATGCCATTTGGAAGTGTGACAGAGTCTTGTCGGGAATGGGCTTATAGATGCCATTTGGAGATTGTTGGTAGGTGGATGGGCTTATAAATGCCATCTGGAGATTGTCTGTTGAATTGTAAGTTGAACGAGGGAACCTGTGTAGGATTGCCTGATAATGAGCTCGTGTAAAACTACATCTTTGAAGGAAGGAAACCTGTATAGGGTTGACTGATGATGAGTCTGTGTGAAACTGCATCTTGGAATGAAGGAAACCTGTGTAGGGTTGACTGATGATGAGCCCGTGTGAAGCGGCATCTGAAATGGAGATGGAACCTGTGTAGGGTTGACTGATGATGAGTCCGTGTGAAACTGCATCTTGGAATGAAGGAAACTTGTGTAGGGTCGCCTCATGATAAGTCCGTGTAAAACTGCATCCTGGAAGAAAGAAAACCTATGTAGGGTCACTTTAATGATGAGCCCGTGTAAAACTTCATCTTTGGAATGAGAGAACCTGTGTAGGGTTTCTTGGTGACGAGTCCGTGTAAAACTTCATCTTTGGAAAGAGAGGACCTGTGTAGGGTTCCTGGGTGACGAGTCTGTGTAAAACTGCATCTTGGAATGAAGGAACCTGTGTAGGGTTGACTGATGACGAGTCCGTGTAAAACTTCATCTTTGGAAAGAGAGAACCTGTGTAGGGTTTCTGGGTGACGAGTCCATGTAAAACTTCATCTTTAGAAAGAGAGAACCTGTGTAGGGTTTCTTGGTGACGAGTCCATGTGAAACTGCGTCTGGAGTTGAGAAGGGACCGGTGTAAGGTTACTTCGGGATGAGTTCGCGTAAAACTTCTGGAGGAACCAGGGTAAGGTTACTTCAGAATAAGTTCGTGTAAAACTTCTGGAGGAACCGGGGTAAGGTTACTTCGAGCTAAGTTCGTGTAAAACTTCTGGGTGAACCGGGGTAAGGTTACTGTGAGATAAGCCCGTGTAAGACTTCTGGAGGAACAGGGGTAAGGTTACTGCGAGAAAAGTTCGTGTAAAACTTCTGGATGAACCGGGGTAAGGTTACTTTAAGATAAGCCTATGTAAGACTTCTGGATGAACCGGGATAAGGTTACTGTGAGATAAGTTCGTGTAAAACTTCGGGATGAACCGGGGTAAGGTTATCTTGACATAAGTTCGTGTGAAACTTCAGGAGAAACCGGGGTAAGGTTACTTTGAGATAAGTTCGTGTAAAACTTCATCTGAATTGAGAAGGAACCGGTGTAGGGTTGCCTGAGGATGAGTCCGTGTAAAACTACATCTGAAGTTGAGAAGGAACCGATGTAGGGTTGCCTCATGGTTGTCAAGTAGATAATTGTCCTGTCTGGTTTCAGGTATTAACCCACGATCAATCGTCCACAAAATTTTCCTGGCTTGTTACATGTATTGATCTGGAACTCCAAAGGTAGATGGTAATCATCTTTTGATTGACCTTTTCTTGAAAAGGCAAAAACGTTAGCTATATGCAACGTCATGATGCATGAACTGCATGATATTAAGATGTTCTCAAGAATAAATGAGATTTGTGGTGTATGATGCGTGTGCATGTCATGATGTATGAAGATGTGATGTTTATGAATGTGTCTTCGTCTGGGAAAATAAATCCTTGACGAATGCCAGGAGTTAAATCTTGGGCTGATGTTGAAGAGTAGAGTTCTTCGTTTCCGCTAGGGATGATAATTGCAAGAATAAACCGGTTGGAGAAGATGACTCCGTTGGGGAACAAACTTGGTGAAGAGATTACTCTGCGGGGAATTACTCTGTGGGAAGAGATACTTCGCTGAGATTTTGATGATAACTCCGTTGGGGATTCTGTTGATGAGCTTTGTTGGGGAATTTGATGAACTCCGCTGGGGATAGGAAGAACTTCGCCGAGGACGATCTTTCCATTGTAATTTGCTGAGGATAACCCAGTTATAGGCTCTGGTGGGGGATAACCTTCTGAATAAAGCCGGGGAGATGCTTTTGCGCTCTGCGGGGGATAAGCTTCCAGAATCTACTGGGGAGATTGATTCAACTCTCCTAGGGAAACTTTTGGACTGTACTGGGGAAGTGGCTCCACTGGATGTCTGTATTCCGCCGGGGAACAATCTTATACCTCTGTCGAGGAATATTAAGACTGTCGGGGATGCTTGCTTAGGAACATCTGTATACTCCGCTGGGGGATGTTGAGATCTTCTGGGGATATCCAACTTCCTTAAGGCTGACAGTAGACTAACTCTGCTTTGGGAGAGTATTGCTGACTTGCTAGGGATACTGTGCCTTTTCAGGGCTGATGGGAGACCAACTCTTCTTGGGGAGAGTATTGTTGAGTCTTGCCTTACTCTACGGGGAGTGAAGGTATCTTGGTCATGTTCTTCAGCTGAACTTACCCTGGTACCTCGGTGGACAGAGCAACCAGATCGCTTAGGCAATTCTTATTGCCCTAGTTTCTGTGGGAGAAGGTACCTGTGGAGGTCTTGATAAATGCCGATTGACAAATCTTCTTCTGGTAGGCAAGTGACGAGATGACAGGACATAGTCGTACGCTTTGATCCCTAATTTTTACCCGGACCTCCCTTTCGGGTTTTCAGTGCATCGGGATACCCTTTTTTGCCCAAGCCGCCTTTTCAGGTTTTCGACTTGCCGGGTGTACAAATTTTCCATTTTCATCCCTTATTTTTGCCCGAACCCTTTTGGTTCGCCGGGAAGCCCTTATTTTTTCCTAGGTGTGTCAACCTAGCGAGTCTTTGATTATGCGTAGTATTTTTTCGACTATGTCCATGCTCTCAAAATGCAGGGAGTTGTCACTGTCAAAAGTGTTGTGTCGCCATACTACCAGAAGATGTCTGTTCATGCAAGATTAGTTTCTGGAATTCATGTCCAATGCCCCAAGTGATTCAGGCGGAGATTTGCCCCTGGCTATTTGGCATTTGAGAGATTCTCTGAATCTTGACTTAACTGCCCCAGATGATGGACAATGCCATGCCCCTTGATTGGAAGTGTTTTTCCACTTGAGGTGATCCTTTTTATTGAGAAGGTTTTTTGTTCACTAGATATTCGTCGTGCGAATTTCTCTGCTGTTGAACAAATAGTCATATGCAAACAATATTATTTTAAGAATGCAAAGCTTATGTCTGTTTTGAAGTTTTTTGAAAATGCAGTTTTCAATAAAATAAGCGAATTTTTGTAAAATGTGATATCAACTCAGGATTTTACAGCAAGCCCTACAGGAGTCAGGATACCTTTTGTAACAGTATGCTTTCGAACTAACTCGTGCTTCAGCTAGGACTTTTAAGGGTTATATCGTGGCCTGGTTCACGGTTTAAGAAACAAAGGATAAAGGCTCAAAATTTATTTGTACCCACCCGCTCTTCATGATGTTCTTCAAACCTAAACTCAGCTAATCGCACGTTAGACCTTGTTTTAGTCTTTGCTCTGATATTCCACTAATGGTTCGGATACTGACAATTTATTTTGAACAGGCAGTCATTTTTGTTGTTGAGGGTTTGTAGGACCTCTTTCTTTTTGATTTCGTTATTGTGATCGGTGGAAATAGAACTGACTGTTTTTTAAGCTGGTTCGCGAAATGTCGCGGTAAGCAAGAGTCACCACCGTCTTTTATGTTCTCCAACATGGAAAGGACAAAAGCACAGCAAAATTCCTTCTTTGAGATGTCTCTCGGTTCGGGAGGTAGATTTATAGAAAGGGAAGGTGTTAGCACCCTTTCTATCCATGGTTATCCATGGGCTCTTAGGTACTTGCTCTTATGTTTTCAAAAGAGGTTTGCTTTTCAAGTGTGCGTGGGTTTTGAAAAAGTTTTGTTTGAAAAATTTCTAAGTAACTCTTGTATCTGTCCTCAAGAGTGTATGAAAAATTTGTTTGAAAACTTTTGAAAGTGTCAGTGTGAAAAGTTGTTTTTTGTTTGTTTTGAAAAGAGAAAGTACCCATGAGATCTACCTACTCTAAGGAATTAGGCTGTGTAAGAGTCCTTTAGACAGCGCTATCCCACTATTGAGAAGTAGGTAGCACCGCCGTTGGAGTTTTCAGGTCAATTCGATTATGGGACATGTGGTCACTAAAGCAATGGTAGGACGCCTTAGCGGTATCCCTAATGTCCTAGATCCTTTTTTATCCGAGGCAACCGTTTCGAGGCAACAGGATCTTTAGACAGGAGGGCGACCTCTAAAACACCCTATACTTGACAACCACGTTCAAGGCAACCAGTGAGGCGTACCCTAGGAGTGGCATGTGCATGTGTGTTGTTTCAGTTAATGTTTGTCTTTGAACATGTTATTTGTGAGCTACGAGTTGGTTTTATTTTCATACAAGTCTTTCATGCATATTAACAGTTAAGAGTGCGGAAAATAAAGTGCGGAAAGGTAAATCTACGCTATTACAAGGCGCGGGTCTATACATCGCCAAAAACAAAAACCCGTTTTGGAAAATAAATGCGGAAAGTAAAGGAAAGCGGTAAAAACCTAATTAACTATTACATCCTTTGAGCAGATACATAAATATAATCAAAATAAATAGCAATACGCGAAAGAAATTAAATCAGGACGTCCTAGGGTTTTTGACCCTTTTGAGAAATAAAGAAATTTTTAGTCCCTTTTTGCAATTAAATTAAAATATTAAACCTCGTACTAATTAATTATTTAATAAAAATGAAAAAAAATGTTTTTTTTTGTGTTTTTTAAGTCTTTAATGAAAAATAAAATAAAAGAAATTAAAAGTAAAAAGGAAAAACCCTAATTCTAAATTTGTTTTATTTATTGTAAAAAAGGTTAAAATTAAACCTAAATTTAAACTAAGTTAATTAATTTACATTTTATTTACAAAAAATAATAATAATTAATAAATAATAATAAGAAAATATGATTGA
Source organism: Vicia faba (assembly GCA_948472305.1). Classification (NCBI taxonomy): domain Eukaryota; kingdom Viridiplantae; phylum Streptophyta; class Magnoliopsida; order Fabales; family Fabaceae; genus Vicia; species Vicia faba. The sequence continues at coordinate 1,149,191,603 of OX451738.1, read as the reverse complement.
ACATTGTCAACCCTAATTCTACATGATTTTTATTTATTTATGAAAAAAAAGATTAAAATTGCCCTAATTAAACAAATAAACTAATTGATTATAATTTATTTACAAAAGGATAATTATTAAATAATATAATAAATAATGATATAAATAATATTTAGGTTTCTGATTTTATTATGAAAAAAAATAATTTGTGAATTAATTAGATAATAGTAATAATAATTATTAAAGAAAATAAAAAGAAAAGGAAAAGGAAATAGAAAGAAAACCAGGGGGGTTTGATGGACCCAATGGAGGTATAGTTCTGGAAATTTAGGCCCAATAAAAAGCAAGCATGTTTGACTTTTGGAATCATCTGCACGTTGCATTGACTGGGAACACCATGGTCCATGCCTCATGGCCATCAGATTGGCGTTAGTGGCCACTTGGCAGGCTGATTGCTTGAGATGTATGATGGACGCTGTTTGGAAGCCTGCATATGAATACCTTAGTAAAAATAATATTGAGATTTGGGTGGACCTGGGAATCGAACCCAGGTCCCAATAGTGAACGTCCACCTCACTTTCCACTACGCCATGGTGCTGCATCTGTTAGTATAGTGGGCAATAAAAATAATATAGGAAAACAAACGCATATGCTGGAAAGATAAAAAACGTGCGTTATATTTTGAATTGGCCAATGGTGTATTACCACGTCTTTGTCTTCTTCATGAAACCTGCATAAAACATATCAAATAGTGGGGGTTTTTAACCCCCACAAAGTGCAAATGCCAATAATAGCGATTAGGTCTGTGCATTACATAAATAGGGCACGAGGGTTGGGTTTGATTCATCTGGCCTTGACGAATCCAACCATATGCGTCTCAAGGTCTGATTTTGCTTATGCTGTAAACCCCCAAATTGGAAGCTTTGAAAACCGTGAAACTGTTATCTCAGGATTCCTTGAGTGTTAGCGTGTGATTTTGATTGCAAAAGGTTTCTGGGAATGCTAGCAAGGTGTTTGAATCTTTAAATCTCCTTGAAAGGGCCTAGAAAGTGGAATTCAGTTTCAAGCTTTCTTTGAATTTTTTCAATATGGTAAGGGTTATTTGCAGCAGTTTTTCACGTCCAAGGCTTTAGGGTTTGGTTATGCTCTTATAGTAGAATGGAATTAGGGTTCAATCTTTGTCCAAGAATCCATGAAATAATGTTTTCAATATTTGATTTCAATCAAATCTTTTTGCACATTTTTGATTGACAAAACTTGCTAAAATTGGATATTTTGGTCCCCTTGAGTGATGCACGAAATCTTCAGCATGTGTTGACCTTATTTGCATCACAAAAAGATTTGAAAACCATATCTTGGTATTTTCCTACAATTAAAATCAATTAAATGAATTAATATTAATAAAAATTCAATTAATTAATTAAAAATAAGAAAATAAATCAATTTAAGCTTATTGGGTCGTGCGTAGGCCTTGGACAATGTTTCAAGAAGAAATTTGAGGCCCATTAGCAAAAATGAGGTGTTTTAGGCAAAGTTGACTTTTACAAATTCCCAAAAATTTCCCAACTTCTCCAATGCATATCTTGCTCAATTTTGATCATATGAATATGTTCTTGGACATTTTGGAAAGGACTTGAAGTCCTTTAACTAATGCCTTTGGTCCCATGTCATTTTGATTTACCAATCTCAAGTTATGGTCTTTGACTTAAAGTGCCTTTTTGTTGACTTTTGAAAATGACCTATAATGTAGAAATTGATAACGTTTTGTGAGAGCATTTCTTGGACTTGGAATGTGAAGATGAGTTGTAGGAAATGTCATCCCCTTCAAAATGAGCATTGGATGGGATTTTTCTGATGAACCATGAAAAAGTTATGCCCTGGTCAAGTTACAGTAGACTTTTCAACTGTCCAAAAATAGCAACTTTTGCATCTTTGATGATTTTTGAGCCATGTTTGAGGAATCATGATCAAGACTTGATCAAATGATGATTGTGGCTTCAAAATAATATGTTGACCAAAAATTCTGACTTTTGACTGCCAAATGACCATTTTACCCCTGTAGTTGATTGTGAAGCAAATGAAGCTTTTGACTGTGCAACTTGATGCTGTGAGACTTGAGACTTGGCATGTAGATGCTTGGCAATATATATAGGCACATGATACTTGATTGAGCCCTTGAAAACCTTAACTTCCTTGCAGGAACCAAAACCCTAGTTTTTGACTGGCTTAGGAGGATGTTTAAACTGTGCAATCCCTGAGCCATTTGAAGATTGATCTTGACAAATCTTGAAGAATATGGGAGGGCAAATTTTGGGGTACAACAGTTATCCCTGTTTTTTGCCTGAACTATTTCTTTTGTGATTACAGTCAGCGGGATGCCCCAATTTTGTAAGTCTCCATTATAGGTTTTGACTTATTGGGCTTTTATTTCTTTGAGAGATAACGACTGCCCGTCTTTATGATTATTCGGAACCATCACTGTCTTTTGTTTTGTAAGGACTTCTTTGGTGCCATTTGTTAAGCACTTGGATCAACTGAGAGAACTACCCTACCCCAGGTTATGATTAAGGGTTTTAATTTTCGAAAAGAAAAAACTCCAACTTCTTTGGCTCAGAGGGGTTAACGAGGGATTATCTTCCTTATAGCCCCACTGTTTAGGATTTGAAACAATGCCTGTACCTCATCAGCGGGGTATGTTCAAAAGCATATTGTAAAGATCGTGGTATCGTTTTCGTCATCCTCCCTCAAAAGGCTTAGAATTATTAATCGAGAGTTGAACATCACAAAAAATGAAAGCAATTTGCACATAGTGAATACGAATATATTGATTCAGAACAGACATATGCAATGCATTAATAAAATAACAAAGTTTGACATGAATAAACGTTTGAACAATCAAAGAAAAATACAACTTGAACATTCGAATGAACAAAAGTTTTTTCAATCCTAGCTGTGTTTTGGCAAGGGAGCAGTGATCACATTGGGAGTCTCAGAAGGCTCGAACTCGATCTCCTTAGCATCAATCATATTCTGGATCTTGTATTTCAGTGCCCAACAATCATCAGTATCGTGCCCCGGGCTACCGAAATGATAAGCGCACCTTGCCTCCGGGTTGTAGTTTGGAGAAGAAGTCTTAGGATTCGCAGGAGGGTTGATCGCCGTAATCAGGTTCATCTTCAACATGTGTTGCAATGCTTGTGACAATGGCATATTGATGTTGGTGAACTGTCTTTTAGGATCGTCTGGCCTTTGCTGATTTCCCTTTTGTTGTTGTCGGCGTGGTGTAGAACCAGAGATCGGGACTGCCCCTACATGTTGGTCACGACGACTCTTTTGACTATACGCCGCATTGGACTCTTTCTTCCCAGTGTAAGGCTTTTTATGAGCATCAGAAGGTGCAGCTTCTGGAATCTTCCCACTTTTGATGCCAGCTTCAATTTTTTCCCCAGTCAAGATAAGATCTGTAAACCCAGCAGAAGAATTCCCAATCAGATGGTTGAAGAACGGACCAGACAGGGTCCCCAAGAACATGTCGACAAGTTCCCGATCAGTTAAGGGTGGTTGCACCCTTCCAGCAAGGTCTCTCCACTTTTGAGCATATTCTTTAAATCCTTCACCCGTCCCTATTGACATAACCTGGAGTTGGGTACGCGTAGGAGCGAGGTCGGAATTATACTGATATTGCTTGTAAAAGGAAGCAGCAAGGTCCTCCCAGTTACGAATACTGGATCCATCCAGCTGATAGAACCATTCGAGTTGAGTCCCTGAAAGACTATCCTGGAAGAAATGGATCCATAGATTCTTGTCAGCAGTGTAAGGTTGGATCTTCCTTACATATGATCTGAGATGCAGCTTAGGACAGGAAGCTCTGTCGTACTTTGCGAAGGCAGGTGCCTCAAACTTATGTGGGATCACCACCCCAGAGGATATACCTAGATCTTTGAAGTCCAGGCCGGGCACTTTCTGTATCTCCATAGCACTTAACCGGTCTTCGAGTTGTTTGTACTTATCCTCAGCAGGAGGGTACTGTTCATCATTATAATCCGTCTCGTTGTCGGAGACCACGGGACTAGGAACCCTTCTCTCTTGTGGGTTGTCTTTGCCTACATATGAGGTAGTCAGCTCAGCCTCGTTCTGTAATCCATTCCCAGATTTGCGTCTAGTGTTGAACAAAACAGTCCTCTTCTTCTTCTTCCTCTCTTTCAGAATCAGAGTCTTCAAGTCCTGTTGACCCTGTGCTAAGCTCATAACCAACTCCTGGAACTGGGAATTCTGGGCCTGGAGGGCCTTGTTAGCTTGTTCAGGGAAAGGTTCGGTAGACATGATGATTTCTGAAATAAACAGCAAAGAAGATAAGTGACCTGTCAAGAGTCAAGGCTCACCATATCGAGTGGGTCATAGCCCCTGACTCAAGTTATCGTGCTTGGATTTTTGGACAACCTTGGCTAGAGGAAAATAAATCCCCTATGCCCCTTGCTAGACATTTTGATTCATCATGACCTGCATCACAAACCCTTGAGATCCTTGAAAAAGGGTTAGTCCTTATGCAGGATGTATGCAATGGTATGATGGTATGATGTTATGCTATGCGTGGAGTGATGTAAGTAAACCCTGTTATAAGCCCAAATTAAGGACTGTAAACAAAACCTGCAAGGAACTCATGCGTCAGATACAAGAATATGCAAGTAGTCAAGTTTGAAGGCACACAAGTCACACAAGACAGCCCTTAGAGTTTAGGCCAACATGAGGTTTAGGTACTACCCTCTTGAAGTTGGTGGGCTCAAAACCTGTCCTATCAAAAGTAATTGGGTGCTAAGGAGCTCAATATCATTGGATTGTTTTCTATGTTCATTGTTTTGATTTAGCCACTTAACTGGCGACCAAAATATTCCAAGAAAACAACCCTCAATGAGTGTAGTATCGAGTATCTACCAACTTTGGACTGCACCAAAGTCGGTCATCTCACTACCCCTAAAGAGGCCAGGATGGTCCAGTAAGGTTCCTAAAGTCAGTTGGTGCTTCACGACACCACGCGGCGGCCCCGTACTCTCCTTGACTTGACTCAAGGGTTACCGGTACTCACCAAAGTGTCACATCAATGTAGCAACTGTTTCAACCGTATCGGTATACCCTGCATAATTCCCTCCCAGTTTGTTGCTACTTCTAAAAGGTATCCCCCAGATCTGGGTTAGTATCTATGAAACTCCAAGACAAACCCACAATATTAAAGCAAACAAAGCAAGCAATTGAAAACAAGAGTGATCTTATCCTAAGGTACACCTCACTTTTATAAATTTAATCCCCAGCAGAGTCGCCAGTTCTGTGATCGGTGGAAATAGAACTGACTGTTTTTGAAATGCTGGTTCACGAAATCTCGCGGTAAGCAAGAGTCTCCACCGTCTTTTATGTTCTCCAACAAGGAAAGGACAAAAGCACAGCAAAATTCCTTTTCGAGATGTTTCTCGGTTCGGGAGGTAGATTTATAGAAAGGGAAGGTGTTAGCACCCTTTCTATCCGTGGTTATCCACGGGCTCTTAGGTACTTGGTTACTATGTTTTCAAAATTTGTTTGCTTTTCTTGTGTATGTGGGTTTTGAAAAAGTTTGTTTTGAAAAAAACATCTAGGTAACTCTTGTATCAGTCCTCAAGAGTGTATGAAGTATTTGTTTGAAAACTTTTTGAAAGTGTAGGTGCGAAAAGTTGTTTTTGTTTTTTGAAAGAGAAAGTACCCAGGAGAAATCTACCTACTCTAAGGAATTAAGCTGTGTAAGAGTCCTTTAGACAGTACTATCCCACTATTGAGAAACAGGTAGCACCGTCATTGGAGTTATTCGGTTCAATTCGATTATAGGGACATGTGTGGTCACCAAAGCAATAGTAGGACGCCTTAGTGGTAACCCTAATGTCTTAGATCCTTTTTATCTGAGGCAACCGTTTCGAGGCAACTGGATCTTTAGACAGGAGGGCGACCTCTAAAACACCCTATACTTAATGACAACCTCGAGGCAACCAAGTGAGGCGTACCCTAGGAGTGGCATGTGCACGTGTGTCAGGTTTCATGTTAAATTGTCTTTGAACATGCATCATTGTGAGCTACGGGTTGATTTTATTTTTCATACAAGTCTTGTCATGCATAATTAACAGTTAATAATTTGCGGGAAATAAATTGCGGAAAGTGAATATACGCTATTACAAGGCGTCGGGTATTTACATCGCCAAAAACATAACCCTTGAAAATAAATTGAGAGAAAATAAATAAAGTGATAAAAGTCCTAATTAACTATTATATTCTCGGAGCAGATACATAAATATAATCAAATAAATAATAGTGTGCGCAAAAGAATTGAATCGGGACGTCCTTAGGGTTTTGACCCTTTTTGAGAAAAGAATGGCATTTTGGTCCTTTTTTGCATTTAATGAAATATTAAACCTAATAACTAATTAATTAATTATTTACAAGAAAAATGTATTTTTTATGTTTTTTTATGTTTTTAATGAAAATAAAATAAGAGGAATTAAAATTGTCAAAACCCTAGTTCTAATCTATTTTATTTATTGCAAAAATATTCAATATTAACCCTAATTAAACTAAATCAGTTTATTAGTATTTATTTACAAAATAATAATTAAAGGTGAAAATAATAATAATAATATAAATATTCACATTTTTTTATTGTCTGAATTTATTATAAAAATAATTAATTTGAGTCAATTTAAATGATAGTAATATTAATAATAAAAATAATTAGTAAAAGAAAATAAAACGAAAGAATAATTAACCAGGGGGGTGTTGGGCCCAAAATGGAGGTTTGTTCTGGAATCTGAAGCCCATTAAGAATCAAGCCACGTTTGACTTTTGTAATAATCCATGGCATAGCTGACTGGGAACATGGTGTTCTACTCATCCTGACCATTGGATTGATGGCTGTGTCCACTTGGCATGCTGAGTACTGGAGGTATATGTGGACTCTTTTGTTTTTCCTGCACGTGAGCATATAAGAAAAAATAGAAACAAAGGTTTGGGGGACCTGGGAATCGAACCCAGGTCCCTATGATTCTTGGACAACGCATCCACCACTAAGCCATTCGCTTGCATTTGATAATATAACAATAAGCAATTATAATATTAAAACGTTAGTGCATGTACTGTAAAACAAACAAAAAAATGCGCGCCATTTGAATTGTCCAGTAGCACGCTTACAACTCATCATCGTCTTCCTTTTTCCCTGTAAAAGATAATCAAATAGCGGGGGTTTTTAACCCCCACAACCTGCAAGGACGAAAAATAGTGAACAGTCCTATGGTCAATATAAATTGTTCGCGAGGGTTCCACTAGATTCGTCTGAATGCAACGAGTTCAATCATGGGCATCATGAGGCTTGATTTTTCCCATACTGAAAAGCCCCAAAATCAAAGCTTAGGAACCCTAATATTTGTTCATGGTGATTTGTGATTCAGGGCGTTTCAGTCCAATTAACCTATGCCAAAAGCTTTGTACACTTCATATTAACACAAAACAATCAACAAAAGATGTTAAATATGCATGAATCAATGATTACGATTTTGGAAAAATTGTTCAAACCGTGAAAATGTTCTTGCGTGTTTCTTGAGCTTTAAGGCTTGTTTTTTATTGCTACACGCTTCTGGGAATCCCTGCAATAGATTAAAATCAATAGAAAGCTTTGAATCGTGCTGGAATGCCAAAAACAGTTTTCACTTTTTTCTGGATTTTTTCAATGTTGTTATGGCTTTGTATGCAACAATTTCACGACCATGGCATTAGGGTTGAGTTCTGTATATATAATGGACTGAATTTAGGTTAAATTCTTGACCAAAAATCCATTGGATTGATGTTTCAATATTTGATTGAAAATCAAATATTTTTCAATCTTTTTGATTGAAGAAAGTTGCTAAATTTGGAGTTTTTGATATCCTTGATTGTCACACGAAATCTACAGCATATATTGGTCATCTTTGCTTCACCAAAAGATTGAGAAATCATATCTTTGAATTTCCTACATTTTAAATTAATTAAATGAATTAAAAATCAATTAAAAATCCAATTAATTAATAAAAATAAGAAAATAATTCAATTTAATCTCAATGGGTCGTGCATAGGCCTTGGATAAAGTTTCAAGAAGCAATTTGAGGCCCATTAGCAAAAACAAGGTGTTTTGAGCAAAGTTGACTTTTGCAAATTCACAAAAATTTCCCAACTTCTCCAATGCATATCTTGCTCAATTTTGATCATATGAACATGTTCTTGGACATTTTGGAAAGGTCTTAAAGTCCTCTAACCAATGCCTTTGGTCACATGTCATTTGGATTTACCAATCCCAAGTTATGGTCTTTGACTTAAAGTGCATTTTTGTTGACTTTTGAAATTGACCTATAATGTAGAAATTGATAACTCTTTGTGAGAGCATTTCTTGGACATGGAATGTGAATATGAGTTGTAGGAAATGTCATCCCCTTCAAAATGAGCATTGGATGGGATTTTTCTGATGAACCATGAAAAAGTTATGCCCTGGTCAAGATACTGTTGACTTTTCTGCTGTCCAAAAATAATAACTTTTGCATCTTTGATTTTTGAGCCCTTATTGTGGAATCATGATCAAGATTTGATCAAATGATGATTATGGACTCAAAATAAGATGTTTGACCAAAAATTATGACTTTTGACTGCAAAATGACCATTTTTCCCTTGCAGTTGACTGTGGATCAAATAGGGCTTTTAACTATGGAATTTGACATTGTGAGTCTTGAAACTTGACATGTAGATGCTTGAGGATGTATGTAGGCCTATGTGACTTGATTGAACCATTGGAAACCACAAATTCCTTGCAAGAACCGAAACCCTAATTTTGACTGGCTTAGGAGGTGGTTTGGACTGTGCAACCCTTGAGTAGTCTTGAACCATTTGAAGATGATTCTTGACAAATCTTGAATAATATGGGAGGGCAAATTTTGGGGTACAACAGTTGCCCCTGTTCAATCTTCTTAGACCTGAGGATGTAGATTGGCTTGCGTGCCTTTCGTGATCCGAAGGTGGAAGATGATTGAACACTAGAGTGCCCAGAAATTTGCACTCACATAGTGGATTATCAACAATGTGATGTCGGGAATGGGCTTACAGATGCCATTTGGAGATATGATGGATAGGAGGATGGGCTTATAGATGCCATTTGGAAGTGTGACAGAGTCTTGACGGGAATGGGCTTATAGATGCCATTTGGAGATTGTTGGTAGGTGGATGGGCTTATAAATGTCATCTGGAGATTGTCTGTTGAATTGTAAGTTGAACGAGGGAACCTGTGTAGGATTGCCTGATAATGAGCTCGTGTAAAACTACATCTTTGAAGGAAGGAAACCTGTATAGGGTTGACTGATGATGAGTCTGTGTGAAACTGCATCTTGGAATGAAGGAAACCTGTGTAGGGTTGACTGATGATGAGCCCGTGTGAAGCGGCATCTGAAATGGAGATGGAACCTGTTAGGGTTGAATGTTGATGAGTCCGTGTGAAACTGCATCTTGGAATGAAGGAAACTTGTGTAGGGTCGCCTCATGATAAGTCCGTGTAAAACTGCATCCTGGAAGAAAGAAAACCTGTGTAGGGTCACTTTAATGATGAGCCCGTGTAAAACTTCATCTTTGGAAAGAGAGAACCTGTGTAGGGTTTCTTGGTGACGAGTCCGTGTAAAACTTCATCTTTGGAAAGAGAGGACCTGTGTAGGGTTCCTGGGTGACGAGTCTGTGTAAAACTGCATCTTGGAATGAAGGAACCTGTGTAGGGTTGACTGATGATGAGTCCGTGTAAAACTTCATCTTTGGAAAGAGAGAACCTGTGTAGGGTTTCTGGGTGACGAGTCCATGTAAAACTTCATCTTTAGAAAGAGAGAACCTGTGTAGGGTTTCTTGGTGACGAGTCCGTGTGAAACTGCGTCTGGAGTTGAGAAGGGACCGGTGTAAGGTTACTTCGGGATGAGTTCGTGTAAAACTTCTGGAGGAACCAGGGTAAGGTTACTTCGGAATAAGTTCGTGTAAAACTTCTGGAGGAACCGGGGTAAGGTTACTTCGAGCTAAGTTCGTGTAAAACTTCTGGGTGAACCGGGGTAAGGTTACTATGAGATAAGCCCGTGTAAGACTTCTGGAGGAACCGGGGTAAGGTTACTGCGAGAAAAGTTCGTGTAAAACTTATGGATGAACCGGGGTAAGGTTACTTTAAGATAAGCCTATGTAAGACTTCTGGATGAATCGGGGTAAGGTTACTGTGAGATAAGTTCGTGTAAAACTTCGGGATGAACCGGGGTAAGGTTATCTTGACATAAGTTCGTGTGAAACTTCAGCAGAAAGTCTGAGTGAGATTCTGGAAAGGTATCAGCAGCTCAAAGTCAAATTCAAGAACCTAAAAAAGGATCTTGTCTCTGACTGTGAAGAAACTGAGAGTCTTAGATTAAAAAGTTTTGAGTTAAAAGAAAAGATTTCAAAACTAGAAAATGATTCACAAAACTCTCAGAAAGAAATAATCTCAGAGGCTCCCAGTAATGCTGATAAGATCATAAAGGAATATGATCTTAGCTTTCAGAAGTTACTTGCTAAAAACATATATATAAGCAAGATGGCTTCAATAATCTATGGAGTTAGGAAAAATGACAGAATAGGTATATGATACAAAGGCAAAGTATCCCAACTTAAGAAAGATAAGGATCTAGTTATTAAATGCACTCCTCTTAATTCTCACTTCACTACTGTGCAAACACATGATATAAAACATGTTGCTAAGGCGTTTTATACTAAACCAAAATTCAAACAGAATTTTGGAAACTCTAACAGTCACGGACCCAAAAAGATATGGGTACCAAAAGAAAAAATCATCTATGTTGCAGATACTTTTACAGCAAGGTTGAAACACCAGTATTAACACCTGGACTTTAGATGCTCTCTACTCATGGTGGAATAAAAGCATATGTTCCAAAACCTGGAATTTAAAAGATTCGCAGACTTCAGAGGCAATCAGAAACAAAAGGTTACTGGCTCTGAATCTATTGGAAACTTGAATGGAAATACAGTATTGGAAGCTCTCTATAGAATCTCAGATGTATCTAGAAAAGGTTGTCACAACTTTTCAAGCAACTTCTGTCAGAGCAAGCCAAACAGAGTCTTTACCACTTTTTGATACTTGACAAAAAGGGGGAGAATGAAGAATATTTTGACTCATAATCAGAAGATCTTCATGGAAGTATTTTATTTTCTCATTATCCGATTATTCTACTCAGGGGGAGCCTTTTAATTTTTGTTCTTTATATTCCATCAAAATATACTAGTTTTTGGCATCATCAAAAAGAGGGAGATTGTTAGAACATAATTTGGTTCTACATCCCAGTAAGAGTTTTGCTGATAACAAACACATGATATAAAGAACAAATATGCTCGCTAATAAAAGTATATTTACATGCAGGAAGTTCTGATGTGAAAAAGATGTTCTGATGTGAAAAAGATGTTCTGATCACCAGAATTTCTGATTATGCGAGTCCAAAAGTTGAGAGAACAATGAAAGATTCAGACGCATCAAATATGCTGACAAGCTTATATGAAGAAGTATTACTTGAACTTCTAAATGCACCAGCACTGCGAAACAGAATATATGATACTCTAATGTGCAAAGTTCTGATCAAGCTATAAAGGACTCTCACCAGTAACATTCATCCTCTTATGTAAGAAGCTCAGAAGCCTTACAAATCAATCACAGCAAGTTCATAAGTAACAGCTACAAACAGACAAGGATCTACTGATTTGGAAAGCTCATTAACTCGTGTTATAGACTTACCAAAAGTATCTTCTTATGTCTCTATTGCAGGACCTATATAAAGCATACTAGAAGAAGATTTCAAGATGATGAACAACTGCGCTCAAAAAAAAAAATTCTCGTGAAAAGTCAACAACGCAGCTATCATTCTTCATCGCCAATGATTCAATATTAAACTGTGTAATACATCACAACTTTTTGATACTGCTTATTAGAAACATCATTGTACAATTTTATTCAAGTAACTGTTTAGTGAATTTCCTTGAGAAAACCGGGTTATGGTTTTGGACTCAAGAAGACTTTAATAGTTGTTAAAGTAGAATTGTAATCAGGTTGATTAGGGAATTAAGTCCTCGTTGGGGAGAGGCGAAATCACTTTGGAGGATGGACTGGAGTAGTTTGAGATCAAGCGAACCAGGATAAAAATCATTGTGTCTATTGCTTTTGATTTTTTTAAGTTTCAATTCAACCCACCCCCTTCTTGTGCTTTTCACTTCTTCAATTGTCATCAGAGCACCTGGATCTGGGTGCAAACACTTAACCGTGTCAGATAAAGATCCAAGGCGGAAAACATCATGATGGGAACAACTCAGAACATCAACAGCAACCCTCCAATATTTAACGGTGAAAATTTTGACTACTGGAAAGATATGATCAAAAGTTTCTTCCTAGCCTATAACGCTGACCTCTGGGATGTGGTAACTGATGGATACATACATCCTGTTGATGAAAGCGGTCAGAAGATTGACAGAAAAAGGATGACAGATCATCAAAAGGAAGACTTCAGAAACCATCACAAGGCCAGAACTATTCTCTTGAGTGCCATCTCATATTCAGAGTATGAGAAGATCACAAACAGAGAAACAGCTAAGAACATGTTTCATTCTCTAAGAATGATGCATGAAGGCAGCATGCAAGTAAAAGAAATCAAAGCCCTTGCGCTCATTCAGAAGTATGAAGCCTTCAGAATGGAAGAAGACGAAACCATTGAAACAATGTTCTCTAGATTCCAAACTCTGGTGGCAGGGATAAAGATGTTGGACAAAGGGTACTCAACTGCTGATCATGTAAAGAAGATCATTAGATGTTTAACAAAATAATGGAGACCAATGGTCACAGCTCTCAAATTGGAAAAAGATATGAACATAATATCTCTAAAAGAACTTGTCAGCTCCCTCAGAAGCCATGAGATAGAGATAGAAGATGATGAGCCTCTGAAGCAATGTAAGTCTCTCGCTCTGAAATATAACAAATGTGAAACCAAAATTTTGCAAGCAGAAGCTGAAGCAGAAACCTCTGGAGAATCCTCGTTAGAAGAAGACGAACTATTTTTTTATCTAGAAGAATCAATCAGCTGTGGATGCACAGGAAGAAGAATTTCAAAAACTCCAGAAGAATAGGAAATGAATCTGAATAATCCTATGGACACAAAAAATCAAGTAACATAATCATTACCTGCTATGAATGCAATAAACAAGATCAATACAAATGTGATTGTCCAAGGCTTCAGAAGGAGAAACATAAAAGGAAGTTCGTTAAGGAGAAGAAGAAAAGTCTTATGGCAACATGGGATGACTCTTAATCTTCTGAAGACGGAACGGAATCAAAAGATGAACAAGCCAATATAGCTCAAATGGACAACTTATTAGATGTCTCTGAATCTTCTGAATCTGAATCAAGGTCAAAATCAGAATCAGACGCTAAAGAGGTATTTTCTGACTTTACTTTTAATTTTTTTAAAGCTGAACTAGCAGAAAGTCTGAGTGATATTCTGGAAAGGTATCAGAAGCTCAGAGTCAAATTCAAGAACCTAAAAAAGGAACTTGTCTCTGACTCTGAAGAAACTGAGAGTCTTAGATTAGAAAATTCTGAGTTAAAAGAAAAGATTTCAAAACTAGAAAATGATTCATAAAACTCTCAGAAAGAAATAATCTCAGAGGCTCCCGGTAATGCTGATAAGATCATAAAGGAATATGATCTTAGCTTTCAGAAGTTACTTGCTAAAAACATATATAGAAGCAAGATGGCTTCAATGATCTATGGAGTTAGCAGAAATGACATAATAGGTATATGATACAAAAGTAAAGTATCCCAACCTAAGAAATATAAGGATCTAGTTATTAAATGCACTCCTCTTAATTCTCACTTGACTACTGTGCAAACACATGATATAAAACATGTTGGTAAGGCGTTTTATACTAAACCAAAATTCAAACAGAATTTTGGAAACTCTAACAGCCATGGACCCAGAAAGATATGGGTACCAAAAGACAAAATCATCTATGTTGCAGATACTTTTAACAGCAAGGTTGAAACACCAGTATTAACACCTGGACTTTGGATGCTCTCTACTCATCGAGGAATAAAAAGCATATGTTCCAAAACCTGGAATTTAAAAGATTCGCAGAATTCAGAGGCAATCAGAAACAAAAGGTTATTGGCTCTGAATCTATTGGAAACTTGAATGGAAATACAGTATCAGAAGCTCTCTATAGAATCTCATATGTATCTAGAAAAGGTTGTCATAACTTTTCAAGCAACTTCTGTCAGAGCAATCCAAACAGAGTCTTTACCACTTTTTGATACTTGACAAAAAGGGGGAGAATGAAGAATATTTTGACTCATAATCAGAAGATCTTCATGGAAGTATTTTATTTTCTCGTTAGCCGAGTATTCTACTCAGGGGGAGCCTTTTAATTTTTGTTCTTTATATTCCATCAAAATATACTAGTTTTTGGCATCATCAAAAAGGGGGAGATTGTTAGAACATAATTTTGTTCTACATCCCTGTAAGAGTTTTGCTAATGACAAACACATGATATAAAGAACAAATATGGTCGCTAATAAAAGTATCTTTACATGTAGGAAGTTCTGATGTGAAAAGATGTTCTGATGTGAAAAAGATGTTCTGATCACCAGAATTTCTGATTATGCGAGTCAAAAAGTTGAGAGAACAATGAAAGATTCAGACGCATCAAATATGCTTACAAGCTTATATGAAGAAGTATTGTTTGAACTTCTGAATGCACCAGAACTGCGAAACAGAATATCTGATACTCTAATGTGCAAATTTTTGATCAAGCTATAAAGGACTCTCACCAGTAACATTCATCCTCTTATGTAAGAAGCTCTGAAGCTATACAATTCTATCACTGCAGGATCATAAGTAACGGCTACAAACAGACAAGGATCTAATGATTTGGAAAGCTCATTAACTCGTGTTATGGACTTACCAAAAGTATCTTCTTATGTCTCTATTGCAAGGACTATATAAAGCAGACTTGAAGAAGATTTCAAGATGATGAACAACTGCGCTCAAAAAGAAAAACTCGTGAAAAGTCAGCAACGCAGCTATCATTCTTCATCTTCAATGATTAAATATTAAACTGTGTAATACATCACAAGTTTGTGATACTGTTTATTAGAAACATCATTGTAAACTTTTATTCAATTAATTGTTTAGTGAATTTCCTTGAGAAAACCGGGTTGTGGTTTTGAACTCAGGAAGAATTTAATAGTTGTTAAAGTAGAATTGTAATCAGGTTGACTAGTGAATTAAGTCCTTGTTGGAGAGAGGCGAAATCACCTTGGAGGATGGACTGGAGTAGTTTGAGATCAAGCGAACCAGGAAAAAAATCAATGTGACTATTTCTTTTGATTTTTTAAGTTTCAATTTAACCCCCCCCCCCCCCTCCCCCCATCTTGTGTTTTTCACTTCTTCAGTTCTTTATATATAATTGGGTATATGATAAATGATATGTGGGGTTGGTTATATTAAATTACCGTGTATGATTCTGTGTGAATGGTTGCTATTTTGTTACTACTGCAATGTTGTGTTTCCTGATAAAGTTGCAAAAATTCAATTGATGACTGTGTTGTTGAAGAATTATTCTATGTTGATGTTGGTGTAATTGAGGTATTATTATAATTATATGTTCCATTGGTTAGATTTAAATACTGTTAATCGAAGGAAAATTAAAAATAAAAAGGAATTACCGAAATCTGTATAACCGGGGACTGGAAACACATTGTGCTGAGGGGCATAATGTGTGTGCCGAGTGGAACAAAGATATTGGGCATGCCGGGGGGCATGATAATGGGTGCCAACCGTCACTATGTTGGAAAAAGGAAGGTGTGCCGAGAGGCACACCACTTGTGGCGACATGCACACTAGTTTTATATAGTTTCCCAGATTAATCCATTTGATAATTGATTACAGTAAGGACCCCATATTTTATTTAAAGAACTTAGTATCCCTTGATCATGTAGTCCATATTTAATTAAAGATTATTATACCTAAATAGCAGTAACAGTAATAACTTAGTAGGAGAATAATCTAGCAGTATAGTAATTATAAGTAGCATTGCTTGTGAAATAACAATGTCAGGATGGTCTTAAAAATATTAATAAGAGTAGAAATATTAGTAATTTGGGCAGAGGAATAATTAGCCGGTTATAGTAGAATTGTCCAATGAATTACATGGGACGTCGTAGCATATAAAAGTATTAATTTTAGCAGATAATTATTAAGCCAGTATAGTCTATTTGTCCAAATAATTATACGGAACAATTGTTGTATACGTTAGTCTACACGGTGTGTTGAACACTTTGCTGAAAAATATGAATTTCAGGTGGTATCGAATTGTTAGGCTTATGGTCAGTGTTGTTTTCTGGTTGATGTTGTTGTCGAATTACTACTGTTGATATGTTATTGTTATTGTGACGTGCTAAGTTATGGGCTTATGCCAATGTTGCGCTAATTGTTGTTGTTGAAATATAATATTGTAGGCCTATGGCCAGTGTTGAATTGTTGTTAAGTTGCTGTGAATTCTTGTTGGTAATGCGAAGTTGTTGGGAATTTTAAATGTAGTTGAATTACCTCTATTTACCGGTAATAATGGTGATGTGGGATTATGCCCTTTGATGGATGATGATTGTTGTGAGTATGTGATAGTGCAATCATTGAGTCATATACATTTTCATACTCTGTGACGGCCTAGATTTGTAAACTACGAAGAAGGCTTATACCTTGTTGATGCCTCTATTAATTGGCAGATTATTAAGTTAGGAGTTTTACTCCAATGGTACCACATGCATGTGCATTGTAATTGAGTCTCATTTGATGTTGCATATTGAGTTGTGGTGATGATATATTTGTTGTTGCTTTATGTTGTTGACTTGTTGTGACAGGTATTATCTAAAAGTTGTGACTAGTCGTTATGTCGTGTCGATGTTTTGTGGTGATTAAAGTTGTTTGTAAGTTATGATGTGGTGATTTTATGTGATCTGATCTAACATATTTTTTATCATACGCTCAATTATATAGTTCGATATCTCACCCTCTTCTTTTTTAATGTGTCCCTCTCTTGGTAATGTGCAGGTAATCAAGAAGGATAGTTGTTACCTTGTTAGTTCGAGTCGATGTCGTCTCTCTGATCCATAGCACTTGGGGGGATGAACGCTTGATGTTTAGTTGTTGATATTTATTTTAGTTGCTAAATTTTTAAGTTGGTTACGTGAAATAATTGTTGTCTTAAAGTTGTTTTAGTTGAATAAAAGATGTTAAGTGAATTGAAGTTGAGTATGTAAATTTTGCTACTTATCAATAAAAAGTTGTTTGATTTTAAAGAATAAATCAGGTTGTTATCGGCTCATCCCAATTAAGTGTTATGTATCTGTTTTGTATGCGATTAAATGAAATTTGATTTTAATTGTAAATGTAGCATTCTATTTATGTTGAAATCTGATTTTATTATTATCCACCGGGTAGGATTAGGGTGTTAAGTGGTATCAGAGCAGGTCGGTCCGTCCGACCAAATTGTCTAAGGTTGTTTGTTCCTTAGTGCGCGACAAGTGTTTGAAACACTGTCGGTGCTTGTTTTTTTTCTAATCGAGTTGTATGCAGGAGTTGGGTTGAAAATATGTGGGGGAGAAGCTTTTCTTCTCGGATGTGTTTCGGTTGTAAGATGTTGGTTCAATATGCAGATGTTGGCGACGGTGCAAATATTGTTGCAATTTTGTTGTTTCCCGAATCCAAAGATGACATGGATTCAAGATTTTGTTTGTTAATCAAGTTGGAGTGTCTTGAGGGAGGATGATCATACCTTGTTGATGTTTACTTCTAGAAGAATGAGGAGCAATGTAATGGTTGTTGATATACAATTAGAGTGTAAATCCCTGATGTTTCTGAAGGTGATTGTTAAGTAACAAGGATAATTTTTGGAAGATGGAATTTAGAAAGTTGTGATGTTTCAGCGCTACTGGTGGGTTGTGAAGGTGTCGATTTGAGTAGCCCTTGCGTAAGATGTCTATGTTTGAACGGTTATAGAGTGACAGATTACTATAGACCTTGTCGTGGGATCCTCATGAGTGATTGTAAAAGTTGTTGGAATTTTTTAAATCGCGAGTCGGAGTCAGAAATGTGAGGTGATGAGTACGATTTCAAGAAATAAGAATGGTAAATGTTGGTACTGGTGCAAAGAAATTATGTTCTGATGTTATTGTAAGGTGTGTAACAGTATGTCGCTACATGACGTCGGTGTTCACATTTTTGAATAACTTTAGAAATTTATATCTTGTGTTCCGAGTATCAGATTAGTGTTCTGTTTGAACCTGTGAGGAGATAGAAATATATTCCATCCTTGGATAGTGTTTACAAATATGGTTGATGCATTCCTATATGGAGGAACTTTGAATTCGTTTAAGGAACTAGTGGCTTTTTGGGCATAAATTATTATTATCACAGTTGTTCGAGACGAGGTCAAGCATAATATGTTGTTGATGATTAAGTTGAGAAATGAGATGCTCGGCATTAAAAAGGATAGTCTTTCATCATTTCAAGTATGAGATGTTGATGTGAAGAAAGTTTGTAGAACTAAAGAAAAGATTGACAACTGCTCTGGTATTGGTTTTTCCTAATTCGAGTGAGTCATTTGTAGTGTATTATGAATGCGTCTAAGATGGGACTTAGTGGTATGCTAATGTTGAAGGGACAATTTATTTCTTGTGCTTCTAGACGTCTCATAGTTCATGAGAGGAATTATCCTACGCGTGACTTAGAGTTAGCAGCGGTGGCATTTATGTTGAAGATTTGGAGACATTGTCTTTTTGGTTCTAGATTTGAAGTATTTATTTGATTAGAAGGAATTGTATATGAGACAACAAAGATGGTTGGAGTTGTTGAAAGATTATGATGTCAGTTTAAATTATCATCCAGGTAAAGTTAATGTCGTGGCTGATGTTTTAGTTCAAAAGACTTTACATATATCGACAATGATGGTTAAAGAATTTGAATTAATTGAACAGTTCAAAGGTATGAGCTTAGTTTGCAAAGTGACACCAAAGAGTGTTATGTTAGGGTTGTCGAATATTAAGAATGATTTTCTGGAGAGTATCAAAGAAGCTCAGAAATTAGATGTGGAATTGGTAGATTCGGTGGTTGGACTCGATCAGTCTGAGAATGATGATTTCAAGTTAGATGTGCAAGGTGCATTGAGATTCCATAATCGAATTTATATTCCTGATGATGCGCATATGAAGAAAGTAATTCTTGAGGTAGATAATGCTTAACCTTCGGGTGAGACTAGATGATTGTAATGTGGACTGTGTAATATACTGAGGGTTAGTGTCTCATGGACAATATCGAATGAGAGGAAAATTATGGAGGTGTCTGTAAGCCTCATTGGAAATTACTGAATTATGGTGCTTTAGGTGACTTGAGTACAAAATCAAAAGGAACATTATTATAGTTAGTAACGATAGTTTATACTCCATTATGATTGTCATCTATCTATTGACAAATTGAGGAACTAATCACCCTTAATCTCTTGTTGATAGTAGATGAGATCATGTTGGGTGGCATAGATTTGTCGTAATGTCTTAATGGTGTGTGAAGTGATTGATGTTATATCATGATGATAGTCACTCACCAGTTTGTGTGAATTAATAGAGGAATTGCTAAGAAAGAATTGAGACATATTGAACAAGTCGGAGTGGCGAGTTATATGCAAATTAACATCGCAAAGTTAAAGATTGATAATATCAAGTGAACAATGGTTTTATAGTGGGTATTGAGGAAACTCTGAAACTACATTGAAACTATCTAGCAAGATAGTTGACGGAAATTTTAACGAGTACGGTGACTTAAGGTGGATTATCAGAGTTGCACTGCTGAAGCGTGATGTGGTGCAATTGCTATGCGTGTACGACTCGTTAGAAGTGAAGGATTAAAACATCAGAAGCCTATGGGAATGGTGTGTCATAATCTACATGCTTGATTTGGTGGATTGTTGATATAGAGATGTTGTGTCAGGGCACTATGTTTGCTAGTAAATATTTGTGGATTTTATAAGGATATTAATGTGGTTGTTGGTTGATGGTGAGTTGTGCGTATAATTGTTAAGTTATACCGTTAAGTTAATGTTGTAATGATTTTGTTATCGTTATTGAGATGTTATTGTTGATTTCCGTGAGTAAGGAATGATACTCCATAACGTGACGAAGATGATTATGTTGGTTGTGTTGATGTCACTATAAGAGTGATATGACAATATGAGTAGAGTTGTTGATATTTTGTTGATAGTTGACATACGGGAATGAAATTATGTAGGTGTTTTGATGTTGAAAAGGTTGTTGAGATGATATTCTAATGATGTATATCCAAGTATAAGTGTGTTATAGTTAGTGCTACTTTAAATATTAATATGTCAGATTTTGGTGGATTAGTTGAGATACTAGTTTCGATCATGTCGTAAAGTGTTGAATGATTGACATGCGTGTAATCGGAATTGAATAGTGTTGAGTTATTAAGTTATCAGAAAAGTAGTGGTAGAAGTGTTGCCAAACGCAACTTGGAAATCAACGAGTTGGATTAAAAAATCGTACTAAGAGTGGTAGTATCGAATAGATTTTCGAGTACAAAAATATTCTAAGTGGGGGAGAAATGTAATGCCCGTTAATTTAATTAATTATTAAATTAATTACGAATTAATGGTTGAATATGTTGTTGAAATTGTTAAAGTTGTGAAATGTCGAGAAATGTTGATTTAAGTTGCTAAGTTGTTATTTGGTTGATTAATATTATTAATAATATTAATATAGATATTAGAATAATATAAGGTTTATTAGTTGGGCTCATTATTTGGTTGTATGGAGTAATAGGTGGAGTGTGAAAGTTAGGCCTAATAAGAACATTAATAATTATAAGGTTAAGCTAATTATGAGGATAAGGTTAATTATAAGGAATAAGGAAAAAAAGTCTTGAGTATATTGTGAGAACGTGGAAGTTGCAATATTGCAGAAAAGAGGAAAAGAAGCAAAGGTTGGAAACTTTGGCAAAGCTAGGTTCAACCGAAGGAATAGATCGGTCTCCAATCTAAGGTAAGAATTGGTTCTTGCTCTATATTTGGGTATATGATAAATGATATGTGGGGTTGGTTATATGAAATTATCGTGTGTGATTCTGTGTGAAAGGTTGCTATTTTGTTGCTACTACAATGTTGTATTTCCTAATAAAGTTGCAGAAATTCAATTAATGACTGTATTGTTGGAGAATTAATCTATGTTGATGTTGGTGTAATTGTGGTATTATTATAATTATATGTTGTGTTGGTTGTATTGAAATACTGTTAATCAAAGGAAAATTGAAAATAAAAAGGAATTACAGAAATCTATGTAACCGGGGACTGGAAACACATTGTGCCGAGGGACACAATGTGTGTGCCGAGTGGCACAAAGATAATGGGCATGTCGAGGGGCTTGGGAATGGGTTCCGACCAGAAATTTGTTGGAAAAAGGAAGGTGTGTCGAGGGGCACACCACTTGTGGCGACAGGCACACTAGTTTTATATAGTTTCCCAGTTTAATCCATTTGATAATTGATTACAGTAAGGGCCCCATATTTTATTTGAAGAACTTAGTATCCCTTGATCATGTAGTTCATATTTAATTAAAGATTATTATACCTAAATAGAAGTAATAGTAATAAATTAGTAGGAGAATAATCTAGCAGTATAGTAATTACAAGTAGTAGAGCTTGTTAAATAACAGTACCAGGATGGTCTTAATAATATTAATACAGAGTAGAAATATTAGTAATTTGGGTAGAGGAATAATTAGTCGGTTATAATAGAATTGTTTGATTAATTACACGAGACATCGTAGCATATAAAAGTAGTAATTTTAGCAGATAATTATTAAGTCGGTATAGTCGATTTGTCCGAATAATTATACAGAACAATTGTTGTATATTTTAGTCGACACAGTGTGTTGAATACTTTGCTGGAAAAATTGAATTTCAGGTGGTATCGAATTGTTAGGCTTATGGCCAGTGTTGTTTTCTGGTTGATGTTGTTTTCGAATTACTAGTGTTGATATGTTATTGTTATTGTGACGTACTAAGTTGTTGGCTTATGCCAACGTTGTGCTAATTGTTGTTATTGAAATATCAATTTTTAGGCCTATGACCAGTGTTATAATATTGCTAAGTTGTAGACGTATAGCCAATGTTGAATTGTTGTTAAGTTGCTGTGAATTCTTGATGGTAATACGAAGTTGTTGGGAATTTTAAATGATGATGAATTACCTCTATTTACTGGTAATAATTGTGATGTGGGCTTATTCCTTGTGATGGATGATGGTTTTTATGAGTATGTGATAGTGAATTCATTGAGTCATATACATTTGCATACTCTGTGATGGCCTGGATTGGAAAACTGCAAATAAGGCTTATGCCTTGTTGATGCCTCTACTAATTGGCAGATTATTAAGTTGGGAGTTCTTCTTCAATGGTACCACATGCATGTGCATTATAATTGAGTCGCATTTGATGTTGCATCTTGAGTTGTGGTGATGATATATTTGTTGTTGCTTTATGTTGTTGACTTGTTGTGACAGGTATTATCTAAAAGATGTGAATTAGTCGTTATGTCGTGTCGATGTTTTGTGGTGATTAAAGTTGTTTGTAAGTTGTGAAGTGGTGATTTTATGTGATCTGATCTAACATATTATTTATCATATGCTCAATTATATAGTTCGATATCTCACCCCTTCAGTTTGAATGTTGCCCTCTTTTGGTAACGTGCAGGTAATCAAGAAGGATAGTTGTTACCTCGTTAGTTTGAGTCGGTGTCGTCGCTCTGATAAGTAGCACTCAGGGGGATGAACGCTGGATGTTTAGTTGTTGATATTTATTTCAGTTGCTAAATTTTTAAGTTGGTTACATGAAATAATTGTTGTCTTTAAGTTGTTTTAGTTGAATAAAATATGTTAAGTGAATTTAAGTTGAGTATGTAAATTCCGCTGCTTATTAATAAAAAGTTATTTGATTTTAAAGAATAAATCAGGTTGTTATTGGTTCATCTGAATTAAGTGTTATGTATCTGTTTTTTATGCGATTAAATGAAGTTTGATTTTAAGTTGTAAATGTAGCATCCTATTTATGTTTAACTCTGATTTTATTATTATCCGTCGGGAAGAATTATGGTGTTACACTCATTCTTCAAAACATATTGAGGCTGGTGCAAAATAAACCACCTAGCCAACAAAGGAGTGAAACACATAAGAATTCCTTTTCTCTTTATGGTGTGAGTGTGAAGGGAATGCAGGATATCTCCGAGTAAGGTACGCACCGGGTTACGAGATAGAAAAACTTTGACCGTATTCACATATATGAGTTGGTCCGGGTAAGTAAACAGTATAATCCCATAGATTAGAATAGCCAACACTTCCTCAACGCTTGTAAATCCATATCATCTCAAAAGTATTGAGCCTTCTCAAACAAAAACTTGGCTAGGAACCCTTTGACAACACTTCATATTTCCCAATTGGCCACAACGTCGGACCGTTGCAAATGTAGAGCTTGAGCAATCTCCTCAGGTCTTGGTTCTCTCTTAATATCAGTGAAGGGTAATTGATCAAGAATAGGCACCCCCAAGAGTTGAGAAAATTATTCCATGGTAGGCACTAGTTGGTAATCAAGAAATGTGAAGCAATGGTGTTTAGGATCAAAGAATTGAAAAAGCACATGTATCATTTCCTCTTCAAAGTTTTTGGTAACCAAATTAATGAGACGACCGTACTTCTTGGTGAACGGAGAATCATTGGGAACCCTTGATGCTAATTCCTTAATTTGAGGAGGCACTCTCACAATGTTGATTCGAATGGTATTTCTTCATGCGGAAGCAATGTCCTACAACAAAACACAAATATAAATCCCAAATTCCTTGAAATGGTTAGTGCAAATGCAATGGTAAGATGTCATGATGTTATGTGCTAATAAAAATACACAAGCAAAGCAAACAAGTCCTTAGGTTTAGGCTTGCACGAGGTTTCATTGGTAAGTACCCTCTTGAAGTTTAGTTGGTTCAACTTAAAATTCAGCAATAGAAGTAAAATCATCAATGAATCAATAAGCTTTCATCCCCCTCGAGTGTTACGTATCAGAGCAATGACACCGACTCGAACTACTGAAGGTAAACCGCCTTCGCTCTAGATTACCTGCACGTTACCAACATTGGGGTAACATTCAAACATAAGGGGTGAGATATCTAACAATATAATTGAACGTATGATAAACATTATGTTAGAACCAGTTCATACAAAATCACCACTTCACAACTTATAACCAACAACAATCACATCAAGATACCGACAAAATATAACGTTTAATTGATCACAAAACATCTCAAACATGCAACGTGGAATGCGACTTATTACTATGCACATGCATGTAGTACCAGAGGAGTAGAACTCCCAAATTAAAAATCTGCCAATAAATAGAGGCATCAACAACGCATAAGCCTTTAAGTTAATATTTTACCAATCCAGGCTAACTTAACAAGCATCAACTCCCAACATGATATGCTATATATGCGACAACATGATTAACAACAACAATGACAACATCAACATATAACAACTTTGGCATAAGCCTACAACTTAGTATTTTGTCATTAATAGAGGCAACACAACAAAATTCATCTCCTGTAACTTCAACAATTAATAACACCGACATCACAACGACTTATATATATATATATATATATATATATATATATATATATATATATATATATATATATATATATATATATATATATATATATATATATATATATATATATATCAATTACCCCTATTATTACTATACTTACTGTCGAGACCAACTTTGTAACCTAATAATCTTACCTGCTATACTTATGCTAATCTACCGTTATTCACTTTTGTTAATAATAAATAACCCTTGATGTTATTAATTCTTTTCCAACTCTGCTACATCTATTTCTATAACTAAATACTAAAGTTATTTATGATTCCATAAAATCCAACAAAAATACATCTATCAGCTACTAACAACTATCACCTGACGAGGCCCCACGTCGCCCAACGACGCGACCTTTGCGTCACCCTTCGCCCGGTGATCCTAGGTGCGACGCACTCCAGTATCTCATCCAAAAATTGGCCTTCTTCTCTCCTCCACTTTCTCTCGACGATCCACCGTCGCCCGACGATGTCCCTTGTATCGCCCGATGATTCTCTGCAAACAGGGTTTCTCTGTTTGCGATTCTGCACCATACCAGGCCAAATTTTCTTGCGATCTTGTCACATTATGGGTCCTAAAACTCATCTAAAGATATAGTTTCATTATCTATCAATTCATCACAATGCAATACTTTTCGTACACCAACTACGAGTCCTTTTTTTATCATTAAATCCTCTAATCCTAATTTCTATTACTCATAGGTTTTATGTTGGGGTTTCATGGCATCATCATCATAAAAATAGAATTTCCCAACAACAATCACAATCATAATATCCCAATTCATGCTCAATCAAATATAACAACATCATTCAATTCAACAAAGATTAATCACGCATCAAAATTCCCATTATAGAGTCAGAACCCCACCCTTACCTTGGATTGAAGGTTGCTCTACAATTTTTCCAATCGAACCTCGCTTTGCCTCTTCTCTTCTTTGTTCTGCAACTTCTACGTTTTCTTTCTCTCTTCCAACCCTTATTCCTTTTCTTCCTGATAAAAACCTATTTTTCTATTATTATAACTAAACACAATAATAATAGTATTCTTATTGGGCTTAATTCTCACACCCCCTTAATACTACATACAACCATATGAAATAGGCTTATGCGAATATTCTATTAATTCCAACTTTACTATTATTTTTAATCAACTAATTAATCAATTAATAATAATCTAGCAACTTATACCAACAATTCTCAACATCACACAACTTTTCAACAAATAACCCAAAAATAATTTAATTAAATAATTAATTAAAGAAATGGGCATTACAACTCTCCCCCACTTAGAATATTTTCTTCCTCGAAAATTTACCTTGTTCAAACAACTCAGGATAGGAGTCCCGTATCTTGCTTTCCAACTCCCACATCATGCTTTCTCCAGCAACTCCTAGCCAATACTTTCACCAAAGAAATCTCTTTGCCTCTTAGAGTCTTCATCTCACGATCCGCGATTCGTACCGGTATCGTCTCCACAGTAAGATTATCATGTACTTGCACATCAACCACATGAATCACATGAAATGGATCTGAAATATACTTCTCGAGTTGTGACACATGAAACACATCATGCAAATTCGAATGATTAGGCGGTAAAGCCACTCTATAAGCAACATTCCCAACTCTGTCTGAAATCTGATACATGCCAATAAAATGAGAAGTGAGCTTCTTAGACTTCAACTTTCGCCCAACACCAGTCACAGGTGTAACTCTCAAAAACACATGGTCACCTGCTTGATATTCTAAATCTTTCCTTCGCTTGTCATGACAACTCTTCTGTCTACTTTAGGAAGATTTCATATTTTCTCGAATTAACATCACCTTCTCAGTAGTCTCACGAACAAGTTCGGGTCCATGTGTTACACTTTCTCCAGATTCATGCCAACATAAAGGAGTTCCACATCTCCGACCATACAACGCTTCAAAAGGTGTCATTCCAATACTAGAATGATAATTGTTATTATATGTGAACTTTATCAATGGAAGATAAGTATCCCACGAACCTCCCTTCTCAAGAATACATGCTCTCAATAAATATTCTACTGACTGAATAGTCCTCTCTGTCTGACCATCCGTCTGAAGGTGATACGCCTAACTCAACCTCAAATTATAAACCAACGCCTCTTGCAAACTCTTCCAAAAATTAGAAGCAAACCTCGGATCTCTATCTGACACAATGCACAAAGGAACACCATGCAACTTTACAATTACACTAGTGTAAATCTCTGCGAATTTGATATTGGAAAACTGATGTTAATAGGAATAAAATGAGACGAATTCGTGAGCCTATAAAAAATCACCCAAATCGAATCATGTCCTCTTAGAGTATTAGGTAGTCCCGTCACAAAGTCCATCGAAATGTTATCCCATTTCCATTCTTGAACTTCTAACGGTTGCATCAACCCTGCAGGCTTCTGATGTTCAACTTTCGACTTCTGACAAGTTAAACATGCATACACAAACCGAGCCACATTACTCTTAATTCCAGGCCACCGAAACAAATTCTTCAAATCCTGATACATTTTTGTAGTTCCTGGATGAATGCTCAACTTGCTTCTATGACTTTCCTCAAGAATCACTTTCTTCATCTCCACATCATCAGGAATACAAATCTGATTACGAAATCTCAACACACCTTGCGAATCTAACTTGAAATCACTATTCTCAGACTGATCGATCCCAACCGTTGAATCTACCAGTTATACATCCAACTTCTGAACCTCGTTGATATTATCTAGAAAATCATTGTTAATCTTCAACATCCCCAACATAACAATTTACGGTGTCACTTTGCATGCTAAGCTCATATCTATGAATTGTTCAATTAATTTCAACTCTTTAACCATCATTATCGACATATGTAATGTATTTCGACTTAACGTATTAGCCACCACATTCGCTTTTCCTGGGTGATAATTCAAACTGAAATCATAATCCTTCAACAACTCCAACCATCTTTGTTGCCTCATGTTTAATTCCTTCTAATCAAATAAATACTTTAAACTCTTATGGTCGCTAAATACTTCAAATCTAGAACCTTAAATATAATGCCTCCAAATCATCAAAACAAAAAATATCGCAGCAAGCTGTAAATCATGCATAGGATAGTTATTATCATGAGTCCTAAATTGCCTTGACGCATAAGCAACTACCTTCTTATTCTTCATAAGAACACCTCCTAAACCCATCTTGGAAGCATCACAATAAACCCCAAAAATTTCTCCTGGATTAAGTAATATCAAAATCGGAGCCCACGTCAATCTTTTCTTCAATTTTGTAAAACTTTCTTGACATTGAACATCCCATACAAAAGCTTTACCTTTACAAGTCAACTTAGTTAACAGAAGTTCCAACTTAGAGAAACCTTCAATAAACCTTCTATAATAACCAGTTAATCCTAAAAAGCTTCTAATCTCGGTAGCCGACTTTGGAGTTACCCACTATAACATAAAATCTACTTTAGATGGATCTACAAAAATGCCACTACCTGAGATCACATTACCAAGAAAACTAACCTCCTTTAACCAAAATTCACACTTAGACAACTTTGCATACAATTTTTTTCTCTTTCAAAACTTGCAATACTATTCTTAAGTGTTTTACATATGCTTCTTCCGATTTAGAGTAAATCAAAATGTCATCAATGAACACCACTACAAATTGGTCCAAATAAGTATGGAAGATGCGATTCATGTATTCCATAAATGCTCCAGGCGCATTAGTAACACCTAAAGGCATCACCGAATACTCATAATGTCGATAATGCATTCTGAAAGCCATCTTCTGGATATCTTCATCCTTCACTTTAATATGATGATAACCCGATCTTAAATCAATCATACTAAACACGCGAGCATCTACCAATTGATCCATCAAGTCATCTATTATCGGAAGTGGGTACTTATTGTTAATTGTCACTTTATTAAATTGTCTATAATAAACAAAAAGTCTCATGCTTCCATCTTTCTTCTTTACTAGCAACACCAGAGCTCCCCATGGAGATACACTTGGTCTTACGAACTTATTTTAAAGTAGATCTTCCAACTGCTTCTTTAATTCTGACAATTCAGATGCAGACATCTTGTGTGGTGCCATCGACATAGGTTTGGTACCAGGTACAAGATCAATAGCAAATTCTACTTCTCTTTCTAGCGGTACATCATGAATTACATCATGGAAAACTTCAGGAAATTCATGCACCACTGGCAATTCCTCAATTACAGCTTGATTCTCAACAGATAGTAACTCCATTAACGAGAACATCTGAGCCTCTTCTTGCATCAAATGCTTCAACGGTCTAGCAGATAATAGACCATCATCCTTTTCTTCAGGAGTGGAAAACCTCACTGACTTGTTATAACAATTAATATGAAAATAGTTATGATCTAACCAGTTCATACCTAGAATCACATCCAATCCACTTAAAGGCAAACAAACCAAATCAACAGCTAAGTCTTTGTCGAAGATCGACAAAGGACACATTAAACACACAAGATAAGTAATCATCAATCCCTTGTCTAGAGTATCAACGACCATCTCCCTATTCATAAAAGACAACACAAGACCCAATCTTTTAACACAATCAGCAACAATAAAGCAATGAGTAGAACTGATATCAATAATAGTAATTAAAGAAGTACTATTAATGAAACATGCACCTCTAACGAGTCTGTCCTTATTAGCCATCTGATTTTCAGCCAAAGTAGACACCTTTCCATAGGTTTACACCTTCTTTTGTTTCTGACACTGACTACCAATGTGTCCTTCTTCACCATAATTGAAACAAATCATGTCTTTATGCTTTCACTAAGATACAACATGTCCAGTCTTACCACAACAAAAACACCTCTTCACCTCAGCAGTATACACATTGCCCTTATGACCAGGTTTTCCACATTTGAAACTGTGATCGGTGGAAATAGAACTGACTGTTTTGGAATGCTGGTTCACAAAATGTCGCGGTAAGCAAGAGTCGCCACCGTCTTTTATATTCTCCAACAAGGAAAGGACAAAAGCACAGCAAAATTCCTTTTCGAGATGTTTCTCGGTTCGGGAGGTAGATTTATAGAAAGGGAAGGTGTTAGCACCCTTTCTATCCGTGGTTATCCACGGGCTCTTAGGTACTTGCTCACTATGTTTTCAAAAATGTTTGCTCTTCTTGTGTTTGTGGGTTTTGAAAAAGTTTAGTTTGAAAACTTCTAGGTAACTCTTGTATCAGTCCTCAAGAGTGTATGAAGTGTTTGTTTGAAAACTTTTTTTTGAAAGTGTAGGTGCGAAAAGTATTTTGTTTTGAAAGAGCAAGTACCTTAGAACCTCTACCTACTCAAAAGAAATTAAGCTGTGTAAATGTCCTTTAGACAGTACTATCCCACTATTGAGAAGTAGGTAGCACCGTCGTTGGAGTTTTTCGGGTCAATTCGATTATAGGGACATGTGGTCACCAAAGCAATAGTAGGACGCCTTAGCGGTAACCCTAATGTCTTAGATCATTTTTTATCCGAGGAAACCGTTTCGAGGCAACTGGATCTTTAGACAGGAGGGCGACCTCTAAAACACCCTATACTCAATGACCACGTCGAGGCAACCAAGTGAGGCGTACCCTAGGAGTGGCATGTGCGAGTGTGTTAGGTTTCAATTTAATTATCTTTGCACATGTCATGGTGAGCTGCGAATTGATTTTAATTTCAGAACAAGTCTTGTCATGCATAGTAGTTAATAATTGTGCGGAAAGTAAATTGCGGAAAGTAAATCTACGTTATTACAAGGCGTTGGGTATTTACATCGCCAAAAACATAACCCTTTGGAAAAGTAAATGCGAGAAATTAAAAGAAAGCGATAAAGGTCCTAATTAGCTATTACATTCTCGGAGCAATTACATAAATATGATCAAATAATAATATACGCGAAAAGAAATTAAATCAGGGACGTCCTTAGGGTTTTGACCCTTTTTGAGAAAAGAATGAATTTTGGTCCTTTTTTGCATTTAATTAATATTAAACATAATTTACTAATTAATAAAAAAAAGAAATATTTTTTAAGTTTTTAATGTTTTTAATGTTTTTAATGAAAATAAAATAAAATAGTCAAAAGTTAGTAAGAAACCCTAAGTCTAATTTATTTTAAATTATTGAGAAAAGTTAAAGTTGACCTAATTAAAAAAAGACTAAATTAATTATTATATTTATTTACAAAAATAAAGTGAAATTAATAAATAATAATAATAATAATATTTACATTTTCTGATTTTATTATGAAAATAATTAATTTATGAGTTAATTAAATAATAATAATAATAATAATAATAATAGTAAATAATTAAATAAATAAAGTAGAAAATATAAAGAAACCAGGGGGGTGTGCTGGCCCATTAGGAGGTTTGTTCTGGAATTTCTGGCCCATTAACACACAAGCCTTTTTGACTTTCTGGATTGTCCAGGGCGTTGGTTGACTGGGAGTACCATGATCACCATCTTCTGGCCATTAGATCTGTGAGGGTGGCCACTTGGCGCTTTGATGATTGAGGTACATGGTAGGCACTTTTTGGCAACCTGTATGTGAACACATAAGGAAAAAATAGAAACAATTATTTGGGGGACCTGGGATTCAAACCCAGGTCCCAATGATTCCATGCCAGCACGTCCTCCACTACACCAACTTGCACGCCTTGTTAGTATAATGATAAGTAAAAGTAATATATGCAAACAGTTTAATAGGCTGAAAATATAAAAAACGCGCGCCCTTTTGAACTGGCTAATCATGTGCTTACACGTCCTTTGTCTTCCTCGTTTATACCTGCAAAAAACAAATAGATAGCGGGGGTTTTTAACACCCACAATCTGCAACGACGAAAAATAGCGAATAAGCGTGTGGTTAATAGAAATATTTCGCGAGTATGGCTTTGTGTTCGTCTGGATGCAACGGTTCCAACCATGGGTCTCTCAAGGTTTAATTTTTCCTATATTACAAAGCCCCGATTTTAGAGCATAAGAACCCTAGGATTCGTCAATGGCAACTCTTGATTCTGTGCATCATAATTCAATTAACCTGTACCATTAGCTTCGTATGGATTCAAGTAATGCAAAACAAACAATAAATCATGTTAATGATGCATGAATTAGGCTATTCGATTTTCAAAATAACCAGCAAACTGTGAAACTGTTCTTGGTGATTTCTTGAGCTTTAGTGCTTGGTTTTGATTGCAATACGTCTCTGGGAACCCCTGCAATAGATTAGAATCAACAATAGCCTTTGAATCGTGCTAGAATATGGAAATCAGTTTCAAGTTTTCTTGAAGTTTTTTTTCAATGGCTATGGCTTTTTTTGCAGTGCTTTCACGTCTGTGGTATTAGGTTTAGCTTGTGTACTTATAGTAGAATAGAATTAGGTCAAAATCTTGCAAAGAAATCCATGGAATTGATGTTTCAATATTTGATTGAAAATCAAATATTTTTGAATCTTTTTGATTGGAAAAACTTGCTAAATTTGTAGATTCTTGTCCCTTTGATTTGCACACGAATTTGCCAGCATGATTAGGTCATTCTTGCTTCACAAAAAGATTGAAAAACCATATCTTTGAATTTCCTACAATTTAAATTAATTAAATGAATTAAAATCAATTAAAAATCCAATTAATTAATAAAAATAAGAAAATAAATTCAAATAGGCTTGATGGGTCGTGCATAGGCCTTGGATAAAGTTTCAAGAAGAAATTTGAGGCCCATTAGCAAAAACAAAGTGTTTTGAGCAAAGTTGACTTTTGCAAATTCACAAAACTTTCCCAACTTCTCCAATGCATATCTTGCTCAATTTTGATCATATGAACATGTTCTTTGACATTTTGGAAAGGTGTTGAAGTCCTCTAACCAATTCCTTTGGTCCCATGTCATTTGGATTTACCAATCTCGAGTTATGGTGTTTGACTTAAAGTGCATTTTTGTTGACTTTTGAAATTGACCTATAATGTAGAAATTGATAACTTTTTGTGAAAGCATTTCTTGGACTTGGAATGTGAAGATGAATTGTAGGAAATGTCAACCCCTTCAAAATGAGCATTCGATGGGATTTTTCTGATGAACCATGTAAAAGTTATGCCCTGGTCAAGATACAGTTGACTTTTCTACTGTCCAAAAATAGTAACTTTTGCATCTTGATGATTTTTGAGCCATTCTTGTGGAATCATGATCAAGACTTGATAAAATGATGATTGTGGACTCAAAATAAGATGTTGACCAAAAATTCTGACTTTTGACTGTGAAATGACCATTTTGCCCCTATAGTTGATTGTTGATCAAATAGGGCTTTTGCCTGTGCAAATTGGCATTGTGAGTCTTGAAACTTGGCATGTAGATGCTTGAGAATATGTATAGGCCTATGGGACTTGATTGGACCATTGAAAACCCCAAATTCCTTGAAAGAACCAAAACCCTAATTTTGACTGGCTTAGGAGGTATTTGGACTGTGCAATCCTTGAGCAAATCTTGAACCATTTAAAGATGATTCTTGATAAATCTTGGAGAATATGGGAGGGAAAATTTTTGGGTACAACAGTTGCCCCTGTTCAATCTTCTTAAACCTGAGGATGTAGATTGGCTTGCGTGCCTTTCGTGATCCGAAGGTGGAAGATGATTGAACACTAGAGTGCCCAGAAATTTGCACTCGCATAGTGGAGTATCAGCAATGTGATGTCGGGAATGGGCTTACAGATGCCATTTGGAGAGATGATGGGTAGGAAGATGGGCTTATAGATGCCATCTGGAAATGTGATAGAATCTTGTCGGGGATGGGCTTATATATGCCATCTAGAAATGTGAAGGAAACTTGTGTAGAGTTTCTTGATGACGAGTCCATGTAAAACTGCATCTGGAAAGAAAGAACCTGTGTAGGGTTGACTGATGACTAGTCCGTGTGAAACTGCATCTTTGGAAAGAGCGAACCTGTGTAGGGTTTCTTGATGACGAGTCCGTGTAAAACTGCATCTTTGGAAAGAGCGAACCTGTGTAGGGTTTACTGATGACGAATCCATGTAAGAATTCATCTTTGAAAAGAGAGAACCCGTGTAGGGTTTCTTGATGACGAGTCCATGTAAAACTACGTCTGGAAAGAGAGAACCTATGTAGGGTTTCTTGATGACGAGTCAGTGTAAAACTACGTCTGAAGTTGAGAAGGAACCAGTGTAAGGTTACTTTAGGATAAGTTCGTGTAAAACTTCTGGACGAACCGGGGTAAGGTCATTTTGAGATAAGTTTGTTTGAAACTTCAGGAGGAACCGGGGTAAGGTTACTGTGAGATAAGTTCGTGTAAAACTTCTGGACGAATCGGGGTAAGGTTACCTTGACGATGAGTTCGTGTGAAACTTCGTCTTGGAACTGAGGAGGAACCGGTGTAGGGTTGCCTGAGGACGAGACCGTGTAAAACTTCATCTTGGAAGGGAGGAGGAACCTGTGTAGGGTTACTTTGATGATGAGTTCGTGTAAAACTTCATCTGAAAGAGGAGGAACCGGTGTAGGGTTACTTGATGATGAGTCCGTGTAAAACTTCATCTTGGAAATAAGAAGGAACCGGTGTAGGGTTGCCTGAGGATGAGTCCGTGTAAAACTACATCTGAAATTAAGAAGGAACCGGTGTAGGGTTGCCTGAGGATGAGTCCGTGTAAAACTACATCTGAAATTGAGAAGGAACCGGTGTAGGGTTGCCTGATGATGATCAAGTAGATAATTGTCCTGTCAGGTTTCAGGTATTAACCCACGATCAGTCGTCCACAGAATTTTCCTGGCTTGTTACAGGTGTTGATCTGGAACTGCAAAGGTAGATGGTAATCATCTTTTGATTGACCTTTTCCTGAAAAGGCAAAACATTAGTTGTATGCAATGTCATGATGCATGAACTGCATGATGTCAAGATGTTCTCAAGAATAAATGAGATTTGTGTTGCATGATGCGTATGCATGTATCATGATGTATGACAATGTGATGTTTATGAATGTATCTTCGTCTGGGAAAATAAATCCTTGACGAATGCCGGAGAGTTCGTTGAATCCTGGGCTGATGTTGAAGAATATAGTTCTTCGTTTCTGCTGGGGATGATGAACGGAGATGATTGCAAGAATAAACCGGTAGGAGAAGATGACTCCGTTGGGGAATAGCCTTGATGAAGAGATTACTCTGCGGGGAATTACTCGGTGGGGAAGAGATGTCTCGCTGAGATTTTAACGATAATTCCACTGGGGATTCCGTTGGTAAACTCTGTTGGGGAATTTGATGAACTCCGCTGGGGGATAGGAAGAACTTCGCTGAGTACGATCTTTCCGTTGCAATTTGCTGAGGATAACCCAGTTAGACTCTGGTGGGGGATAACCTTCTGAATACGGCTGGGGAAATGCATTTGTACTCTGCATGGGACAAGATTCCAGAATCTACTGGGGAGGTGATTCAACTCTCCTCGGGAACTTTTCTTTTTGGACTGCACTGGGGAAATAGCTCCACTGGGGTGTCTGTATTCCTCCGGGGAACAATCTTATATTTCTGTCAAGGAACATTAAGACTGTCGGGGATGCTTGCTGAGGAATATCTGTATACTCCGTTGGGGAATATTAAGATCTTCTGGGGATACCCAACTTTTCCAGGATTGATGGTAGACCAACTCTGCTTGGGGGAGAGTATTGCTGACTTGCTGGAGATACTGTGCCTTTTTAGGGCTGATGGGAGCCCAACTCTGCTCGGGGGAGAGTATTGCTGACTCTTGTCTTACTCTGCAGGGAGTGAAGGTATCTTGGTCATATTCTTTAGCCGAACCTACCTTGGTACCTTGGTGGACAGAGCAACTAGATCGCTTAGACAATTCTTATTGCCCCAGCTTCTGCGGGAGAAGAAGGCCTATGAGGTGTTTGATAACTGCCGATTGAAAAATCTTCTTCTGGTAGGCAAGTGACGAGATGACGGGACATAGTCGTACGCTTTGATCCCTAATTTTTGCCTATACCGCCCTTTCGGATTTTCAGTCCATCGGGATACCCCTTTTTGCCTGAGCCGCCTTTTCAGGTTTTCGACTTGCCGGGTGTACAGATTTTTTCATTTTCATCCCTTATTTTTGCCCGAACCCTTTTGGTTCGCCGGGAAGCCCTTATTTTTGCCTAGGCCATTCGACCTAGCGGGTCTTTAATTATGCGTAGTATTTTCTTGACTATGTCCATTCCCTCAGGATGTAGAGAGGTGTCACTGTCGGTAGTGTTGTGTTGCCATACTACCAGAAGGTGTCTGATCATGCAAGGTTCGTCGCTGGAATTCATGTCCCATGCCCCAAGTGAGTCAGGCGGAGATTTGCCCCTGGATATTTGGCATCTTGAGAGATTCCTTGAATCTTGACTTGACTGCCCCAGATGATGGACAATGCTCATGTCGTGCCCCTTGATTGGAAGTGTTTTTCCAGTTGATGTGATCCTTTTTGTTGAGAAGGTTTTTTTTCACTAGATATTCGTCGTGCGAATTTCTCTGTTGTTGAACAAATAGTCATATGCAAACAATATTATTTCAAGAATGCAAAGCTTATGTTTGTCTTGCAGTTTTCAATAAAACAAGTGATTTTTTGTAAAATGTGATGTCAACTCAAGATTTTGCAGCAAGCCCTACAGGAGTCAGGATACCTTTGGTAACAGTATGCTTTCGAACTAACCCACGCTTCAGCTAGGAGTTTTAAGGGTTATAACGTGGCCTGGTTCACGGTTTAAGAAACAAAGGATAAAGGCTCAAAATTTATTTGTACCCACCCTCTCTTCGTGATGTTCTTCGATCCTAAACTCAGCTAATCGTGCATTAGACCTTGTTTGAGTCTTTGCTCTAATATTCCGGTGATGGTTTGGATACCGACAATTTATTTTGAACAGGAAGTCATTTCTTTTTGTTGAGGGTTTGTAGGACCTCTTTTCTTTTTGATTTCGTTATCCCTGCTTTTTGTTTGAATTGTTTCTTTTGTGATTACAGTCAGCGGGATGCCCCAGTTTTTGTAAGTCTCCTTCATAGGTTTTGACTTATTGGGCTTTTATTTTGAGAGACAATGACTGCCTGTCCTTACGATTATACGGAACCATCACCATATTTTTGTCTCAGAAGGACTTCTTTGATGCCATTCATTGTGCACCTGGATCAACTGAGAAAACTACCCTTCCCCGGGTTGTGATTAAGGGTTTTAATTTGTGAAAAGAAAAACTCCACTTCTTTGGCTCAAAGGGGTTGACTAGGGATTATCTTCCTTATAACTCCACTGTTTAGGATTTGAAACAATGCATGTACCTCATCAGCGGGGTCTGTTCAAAAGCATATTGTAGATATCGTGGTATCGTTTTCGTCATCCTCCCTCAGTAGGTTTAGAGTTTTAAATCGAGAGTTGAACATCATAAAAAATGAAGCAATTTTAAGCATAGTGAAAGCAATTAATTCAAAACAGAAACGTGTAATGCATTAATGAAATAAGAGAGTTTGACATGATAATAATTGTTTGAATAAGCAAAGAAAAATACAGCTTCAGAATTCAAATGAACAAAAATCTCTCAATCCTAGCCATGTTTCGGCAAGGGAGCAGTGATCACATTGGGAGTCTCAGAAGGCTCGAATTCGATCTCCTTAGCGTCAATCATATTCTGGATCTTGTATTTCAGCGCCCAACAATCATCAGTATCGTGCCCCGGGCTACCGGAATGGTAAGTGCACCTTGCATCTGGATTGTAGTTTGGAGAAGAAGTCTTAGGATTCGCAGGAGGGTTTATCACCGCAATCAGATTCATCTTCAACATGTGTTATAGTGCTTGTGACAACGGCATATTGATGTTGGTGAACTGTCTTTTAGGCTCGTCTGGCCTTCGCTGATTTCCCTTTTCCTGTTGTCGGCGCGACGCAGAACCAGAGATCATGACTGACCCTACGTGTTGGTCACGACGACTCTTTTGACTGTACGCAGCATTGGACTCTTTCTTCCCACTGTAAGGCTTTTTCTGAGTGTCAGAAGGTGTAGCTTCTTGAATCTTCCCACTTTTGATGCCATCTTCAATTCTCTCACCAGTCAAGATCAGATCTGTAAACCCAGCAGAAGAATTTCCAATCAGATGGTTGAAGAACAGACCAGACAGGGTCCCCAGGAACATATCCACAAGCTCACGATCAGTTAAGGGTGGCTGCACCCTTCCAGCCAGGTCTCTCCAGTTTTGGGCATATTCCTTAAATCTTTCACCCGTCCTTAGTGACATACCCTGGAGTTGGGTATGCGTAGGAGCAAGGTCGGAATTATACTGATACTACTTATAGAACGCAGTAGCCAAGTCCTCCCAGTTACGAATACTGGCTCCATCCAGCTGATAGAACCA
Source organism: Vicia faba (assembly GCA_948472305.1). NCBI lineage: Eukaryota > Viridiplantae > Streptophyta > Magnoliopsida > Fabales > Fabaceae > Vicia > Vicia faba. The sequence goes on along the minus strand of OX451738.1, from coordinate 1,149,153,429 downwards.
TTCGAGTTGAGTCCCTGAAAGACTATCCTGGAAGAAATGGGTCCACAAATTCTTGTCAGCTGTATAAGGTTGGATCTTTCTTACATACGAACGGAGGTGCAGCTTAGTACAGGAAGCTCCGTCATACTTTGCAAAAGCAGGTGCCTTGAATTTATGGGGAATCACCACCCCATATGATAAGCCTAGGTCTCCAAAGTCCAACCCGGGCACATGTTGAATCTCCATAGCACTTAAGCGGTCCTCCAGCTGTTTGTACCTATCCTCAACAAGAGGATATTGTTCATCATTATAATTCGTCTCGTTGTCGGAGACCACAGGACTAGGAACCCTTCTCTCTTGGGGACTTTATTTCCCTACAGAGGAAGTAGTCAGATCAACCTCATTCTGTAATCCATTCCCAGATCTGCGTCTAGTGTTGAACAAAACAGTCCTCTTCTTCTTCTTCTTCCTCTCTTTCAGAATCAAAGTCTTCAAATCCTGTTGACACTGGGCTAGGCTCATAACCAACTCCTGGAACTGGGCATTTTGGGCCTAGAGGGCCTTGATAGCTTGTTCAGCGGAAGGTTCGGTAGACATGATGATTGCTGAAATAAACAGCGAAGAAGATAAGTGACATGTCAAAAGGGTACCTGTAATGCAATGATATGTATGAGATATGTATGCAATGTTTTCAAGGATCTCGCGGGGTAAACAAAGAAACATGTTAGAATTTGAATTCTGTAGCTTGATGGAAGGAACTTCATGTTGTTGAGAGTCCTTCTTCAAGGGTCAAGGCTCACCATATCGAGTGGGTCATAGCCCCTGACTCAAGTTATCGTGCTTGGATATCTGGACAACCTTGGTTAGAGGAAAATAAATCCCCTTTGCCCCTTTCTAGACATTTGGTCCATCATGACCTGCATCACAAACCCTTGAGATCCTTGAAATGGTTAAGGGAATGCTATGGTATGATGTTATGATGTTATGTTATGCGTGGAGTGATGTAAGTAAACCCTGTTATAAGCCCAGATTAAGGACTGTAAACAAAACCTGCAAGGAACTCATGTTGTTAGATAACAAGAATGTGCAAGTAGTTCAAGTTTGAAGGCACACAAGTCACACATAAGAGCCCTTAGATTTCAGGCCAGCATGAAGTTTAGGTACTACCCTCTTGAAGTTGGTTGACTCAAAACCTATCCTATGACTACCCTCAATCGGTCATAACTCCAGCTTCGCAATCTTTTCTTGCGGCCGGAACCATCGCGAGAGTTTAGCCTCAATGAGTGTAGCATACTGCTACTGTTCTATGGCCAAGTTGGGTCAATTTAAGGTTCTAAGGTCGGTTGGTGCTTAATGACTCCTCAGAAGACCCATATTCTCCTAGTTCCAACACAAGGGATATCGGTACAGACCAAGGTGTCACACCAATGTAGCTACTGCTTCACCCGTGTTGGTCTACGCCGAACAGGTCCCTCACAGTTTATTGCTACCTAAAGGGTATTCCCCAGATCCGGGTTAGGATCTACGAAACTCCAATACAAGCCTACAATATTAAAGCAAACAAGGCATACAATTGAAAACATGGAATGATCTAATCCTAAGGTACACCTCACTTATAAAATATGTCCCCAGCAGAGTCGCCAGTTCTGTGATCGGTGGAAATAGAACTGACTGTTTTGGAATGCTGGTTCGCGAAATGTCGCGGTAAGTAAGAGTCGCCACCGTCTTTTATATTCTCCAACAAGGAAAGGACAAAAGCACAGCAAAATTCCTTTTCGAGATGTTTCTCGGTTCGGGAGGTAGATTTATAGAAAGGGAAGGTGTTAGCACCCTTTCTATCTGTGGTTATCCACGGGCTCTTAGGTACTTGCTCACTATGTTTTCAAAAATGTTTGCTCTTCTTGTGTTTAAGGGTTTTGAAAAAGTTTAGTTTGAAAACTTCTAGGTAACTCTTGTATAAGTCCTCAAGAGTGTATGAAGTGTTTGTTTGAAAACTTTTGTTTGAAAGTGTAGGTGCGAAAAGTATTTTGTTTTGAAAGAGCAAGTACCTTAGAACCTCTACCTACTCAAAAGAAATTAAGCTGTGTAAATGTCCTTTAGACAGTACTATCCCACTATTGAGAAGTAGGTAGCACCGTCGTTGGAGTTTTTCGGGTCAATTCGATTATAGGGACATGTGGTCACCAAAGCAATAGTAGGACGCCTTAGCGGTAACCCTAATGTCTTAGATCGTTTTTTATCCGAGGCAACCGTTTCGAGGCAACTAGATCTTTAGACAGGAGGGCGACCTCTAAAACACCCTATACTCAATGACCACGTCGAGCCAACCAAGTGAGGCGTACCCTAGGAGTGGCATGTGCTAGTGTGTCAGGTTTCAATTTAATTATCTTTGCACATGTCATGGTGAGCTACGAATTGATTTTAATTTCAGAATAAGTCTTGTCAGGCATAGCAGTTAATAATTGTGCAGAAAGTAAATTGCGGAAAGTAAATCTACGCTATTACAAGGCGTCGGGTATTTATATCGCCAAAAACATAACCCTTTGGAAAAGTAAATGCGATAAATTAAAAGAAAGCGATAAAGGTCCTAATTAGCTATTACATTCTCGGAGCAATTACATAAATATGATCAAATAATAATATGCGCGAAAAGAAATTAAATCGGGGACGTCCTTAGGATTTGACCCTTTTTGAGAAAAGAATGAATTTTGGTCCTTTTTTGCATTTAATTAATATTAAACCTAATTTACTAATTAATAAAAAAAGAATTTTTTTTTAAGTTTTTAATGTTTTTAATGAAAATAAAATAAAATAGTCAAAAGTTAGTAAGAAACCCTAAGTCTAATTTATTTTAAATTATTGAGAAAAGTTAAAGTTGACCTAATTAAAAAAAGACTAAATTAATTAATTATATTTATTTACAAAAATAAAGTGAAATTAATAAAAAATAATAATAATAAAAATATTTACATTTTCTGATTTTATTATGAAAATAATTAATTTATAAGTTAATTAAATAATAATAATAATAATAGTAAATAATTAAATAAATAAAGTAGAAAATATAAAGAAACCAGGGGGGTGTGCTGGCCCATTAGGAGGTTTGTTCTGGAATTTCTGGCCCATTAACACATAAGCCTTTTTGACTTTCTGGATTGTCCAGGGCGTTGGTTGACTGGGAGTACCATGATCACCATCTCCTGGCCATTAGATCTGTGAGGGTGGCCACTTGGCGCTTTGATGATTGAGGTACATGGTAGGCACTTTTTGGCAACCTGTATGTGAACACATAAGGAAAAAATAGAAACAATTATTTGGGGGACCTTGGATTCGAACCCAGGTCCCAATGATTCCATGCCAGCACGTCCTCCACTACACCAACTTGCACGCCTTGTTAGTATAATGATAAGTAAAAGTAATATATGCAAACAGATTAATAGGCTGAAAATATAAAAAACGCGCGCCCTTTTGAACTGGCTAATCATGTGCTTACACGTCCTTCGTCTTCCTCGTTTATACCTGCAAAAAACAAATAGATAGTGGGGGTTTTTAACCCCCACAACCTGCAACGACGAAAAATAGCGAATAAGCGTGTGGTTAATAGAAATATTTCGCGAGTATGGCTTTATGTTCGTCTAGATGCAACGGTTCCAACCATGGGTCTCTCAAGGTTTAAAATTTCCTATATTATAAAGCCCTAATTTTAGAGCATAAGAACCCTAGGATTCGTCAATGGCAACTCTTGATTCTGTGCATCATAATTTAATTAACCTGTACCATTAGCTTCGTATGGATTCAAGTAATGCAAAACAAACAATAAATCATGTTAATGATGCATGAATTAGGCTATTCGATTTTCAAAATAACAAGAAAACCGTGAAACTGTTCTTGGTGATTTCTTGAGCTTTAGTGCTTGGTTTTGATTGCAACACGTCTCTGGGAACCCCTGCAATAGATTAGAATCAACAATAGCCTTTGAATCGTGCTAGAATATGGAAATCAGTTTCAAGTTTTCTTGAATTTTTTTTCAATGACTATGGCTTTTTTTGCAGTGCTTTCACGTCTGTGGCATTAGGTTTAGCTTGTGTACTTATAGTAGAATAGAATTAGGTCAAAATCTTGCAAATAAATCCATGGAATCGATGTTTCAATATTTGATTGAAAATCAAATATTTTTGAATCTTTTTGATTGGAAAAACTTGCTAAATTTGGAGATTCTTGTCCCTTTGATTTTCACACGAATTTTCCAGCATGATTAGGTCATTCTTGCTTCACAAAAAGATTGAAAAACCATATCTTTGAATTTCCTACAATTTAAATTAATTAAATGAATTAAAATCAATTAGAAATCCAATTAATTAATAAAAATAAGAAAATAAATTAAAATAGGCTTGATGGGTCGTGAATAGGCCTTGGATAAAGTTTCAAGAAGAAATTTGAGGCCCATTAGCAAAAACAAAGTGTTTTGAGCAAAGTTGACTTTTGCAAATTCACAAAAATTTCCCAACTTCTCCAATGCATATCTTGCTCAATTTTGATCATATCAACATGTTCTTTGACATTTTGGAAAGGTCTTGAATTCCTCTAACCAATGCCTTTGGTCCCATGGCATTTGGATTTACCAATCTCGAGTTATGGTCTTTGACTTAAAGTGCATTTTTGTTGACTTTTGAAATTGACCTATAATGTAGAAATTGATAACTTTTTGTGAGAGAATTTCTTGGACTTGGAATGTGAAGATGAATTGTAGGAAATGTCAACCCCTTCAAAATGAGCATTGGATGAGATTTTTCTGATGAACCATGAAAAAGTTATGCCCTGGTCAAGATACAGTTGACTTTTCTACTGTCCAAAAATAGTAACTTTTGCATCTTGATGATTTTTGAGCCATTCTTGTGGAATCATGATCAAGACTTGATCAAATGATGATTGTGGACTCAAAAAAAGATGTTGACCAAAAATTCTGACTTTTGACTGTGAAATGACAATTTTGCCCCTGTAGTTGACTGTTGATCAAATAGGGCTTTTGCCTGTGCAAATTGGCATTGTGAGTCTTGAAACTTGGCATGTAGATGCTTGAGAATATGTATAGGCCTATGGGACTTGATTGGACCATTGAAAACCCCAAATTCCTTGAAAGAACCAAAACCCTAATTTTGACTGGCTTAGGAGGTATTTGGACTGTGCAATCCTTGAGCAAATCTTGAACCATTTGAAGATGATTCTTGATAAATCTTGGAGAATATGGGAGGGAAAATTTTGGGGTACAACAAAAACAAACCACACTAGCAGGAGAATCACCCCCACTAGTCCTCTGACCCCGAGCAACTTTCTGTTTACCTTTACAAACTGGGGCATCGTAAGGCTTACCACGATTTTGTTGGTGCTTAGCCCTCTTCTCACTGATAATCTTATAGTGAGCATTATTATCTTCCTCAAAGATCCTGCAACTAACGATCAAATCAACAAAGACACAAATCTTCTGGTATCCAACTACCTTCTTGATCTCTGGGCGCAACCCATTCTCAAACTTGATGCACTTCGAAAACTCAACATTTTCCTCACTATAGTGCGGGTAAAACTTAGTCAACTCAGCATATTTTGCAGCATATTCAACAAACCACATAATCCTTTTCTTCAGCTCAAGAAACTCAATTTCCTTCTTTCCTCGAACATCTTTAGGGAAATACTTCCTCAGAAATTCCCTACGAAACACAGCCCAAGTGACATTTTCACCCGCAGCTTCCAACTTCTCACAAGTCTCTAGCCACCAATCATCAGCCTCGACTGCTAGAATATGAGTACCATAACGAACCTCCTGCGCTGGAGTGAAATAAATCACACCGAATTTTCTCTCAATCTCTTTCAACAAATCCAATGCTCCATCAGGATCATACTTACCCTTGAAGGTAGACGAATTCTCTCTCTGGAAGGTCGGTACACTACGAGATCCATCATTCCCGTTAGCGTTCAACTGATTCTCCATAGCATGCTCCATTGCCTCTAAAGCAGCAGCAAGTGCAGTATCATTCTCATCTCAACTTATTTCTACAACATAAGCAACAGTTAGCTTCAAGGGTTATAAAATCAAATTTATTATAACACCTCTAACACCTCAATTCTACCAAACAATTATTATAAAGTCATATTTATAAAATTCCGACAACCGAATCAGGATGCTACAATTTCAACTTAAAAAAACGGAATTCATTACAGATACGTAACATATTAAACTTGGATGAACCAACGACAACATAACTTAATCTTTTGAAATCAACAACTTTCATAACTACGCAGTAGAAAATCATAATATCCAACTTAAAGGACATAACATCTCGTCCAACCGAAAACAACTTAAAAACGACAAGTACTTAAAAAAAATCAACTTAAAATTCAGCAACTGAAGTAAAATCAACAATAAATCATAAAGCGTTCATCCCCCCTGAGTGTTACGTATCAGAGAAATGACACCGACTCAAACTACTGAAGGTAAACCGCCTTCACTCTGGATTACCTGCACGTTACCAACATCGGGGCAACATTAAAATAGAAGGGGTGAGATATCTAAAAATATAATTGAACGTATGATAGACATTATGTTAGAACCAGTTCATACAAAATCACCACTTCACAACTTATAACCAACAACAATCACAACGAGATACCGACAAAATATAACATTTAGTTCATCACAAAACATCTAAAATATGCAACGTGAAATGCGACTTATTACTATGCACATGCATGTGGTACCAGCGGAGCAGAACTCCCAAATTAAAAATCTGCCAATAAATAGAGGCACCAACAATGCATAAGCCTTCAACTTAATATTTTGCCAATCCAGGCCAACTTAACGAGCATCAATTCCCAACATGATTAACAGCAACAACGACAACATCAACATATAACAACTTTGGCATAATCCTACAACTTAATATTTTTCCCATAGTAGAGGCAACACAACAAAGTTCATCACCTGCAACTTCAACAATTATTAACTCTGACATCACAATGAATTATATATATATATATATATATATCAATTACCCCTATTAATACTATACTTCCTATTGAGACCAACTTTATAACCTAATAATCTTACCTGCTATACTTATGCTAATCTACAGTTATTCACTTTTATTACTAATAAATAGCCTTCGTTATTATTCATTCTTTTATAACTCTGCTACATCTGTTTCTGTAACTAAATACTAAAGTTATGGTCGATTCCAGAAAATCCAACAAATAAAATCTATCAGCTACTAACAACCGTCGCCCGGTGAAGCTCCGCGTCGCCCGACGACACTATCTTTGTGTCACCTTTCGTCCGACGATGCTAGGCGCGACGAACTCCAGTAGCTCATCAAAAAAACTGCCTTCTTCTCGCCTCCACTTCCGCCCGACGATGCACCATCGCCCGATGATGTCTCTTGTGTCGCCCGATGATTCTCTGCAAACAGGGTTTCTATGTTTGCGATTCTGCACTATACCAGACCAAATTTTATTGCGATCTTGTCACATTACGGGTCCTAAAATTCATCTAAACATATAGTTTCACTATCTATCAATTCATCACAATGCAATACTTTTCGTACACCAATTACGGGTCCTTTTTTTATCATTAAATCCTCTAATCCTAATTTCTATTACTCATAGGTTTTAGGTTGGGGTTTCATGGTATCATCATCATAACAACAAAATTTCCCAATAATAATCACAATCATAATATCCCAATTCATGCTCAATCAAATACAATAACATCATTCAATTCAACAAAGATCAATCACGCATCAAAATTCCCATTATAGAGTCAGAGCCTCACCTTTACCTTGGATTGAAGTTTGCTCTACAATTTTTCTAATCGAACCATGTTTTTCCTCTTCTCTTCTTTGCTCTGCAACTTCTACGTTTTCTTTCTCTCTTCCAACCCTTATTCCTCTTCTTCCTGACAAAAACCTATTTTTCTATTATTATAACTAAACTCAATAATAATATTATTTCTATTGGGCTTAATTCTCACACCCCCTTAATACTACATACCACCATATAACAACTTATACCAACAATTCTCAACATCTAACAACTTTTCAACAAATAACCCAAAAATAACTTAATTAAATAACTAGTTAAATAAACAGGCGTTACACCCAGAATGCTCCTCTGTTCCAATCGCTTCTATCAAGATGTCATGACGACCTTGTGAAGTGAATAGGCCTGATTATGTTTGTTCAACAAGATCGTCCTACAACACATTAAATTTTATCTTTACAATATTGATTTAACTAAAATAAATATTCTTGAAAAAAGTATCTACTTACAATCCTTTACGCCACTTCGCGCGTAGCTTTTGATGTGTACTCGCCATCTTTTATTTGGTGTTCCCTCTTCCATTTATCATGGTGTGTGGTGGAGATGGACTTTGATCAAGACTTATAGAATCTCCAGGCTCTTCTTCCTTTTTTTTTATTTTTTCGTCCCTCAAAATTTTTTCAATTCTTTGATATCCTCCATGAGACATACTACGTGGATAGATATTTCTAGCTCGGTTTTCCTTTCCTTTTTGGCTCTTTACCAAGAATTTAGGAGTTTTGTGAGACTCTAAAAATTTCTCTCAAGTAGTTTTATCAATAAATGAATATACCTTGTATGGAGGTTTTTCTTTATCTTCTCCATGTTAAATATAATCATGGGTGAGCTGCGTCTTAAAGCCCCTCCAACACTCATCATAATAAGCAAGCATTTTATTTTTCATGGAGTCATTATATGGAGTAACAATGAAATAATCCTATGTTTACACAATAGAGATGTTATTAGTATTGCACAAAAATATACTTGTCAAACAAATGATACGATACATGATAAATACCTTACTATCAAACAATATGTAGATTTTTAATTCATAGTCAATGTCATGCCAACTATTTATCAAAATACTCACTTTAGGTCTACCTTGTAAAACAATGTAATCTAAAAAATCATCAGCTTTTTCATCTTCAACCATGCTAGTTATTGCATCAACTCTAATCGGGTATCGAATACCAGATTCATTGGCTTTTTTCCACCTTTGTATATATCGTGGCACCTTTAGTTTTTCTTTGTGTATTAACAGAGTTTACAGCAGATGTGGTATGGGAGGTGCTTGTCGAATCGACCATGATTACCAACATTAACGTTTCAGTCAACACAAATGGAAAATAAAGATAAAACAAAATGATCAATAGACAAACTAATAAACAAACCCTTAACAAAATGATTAATAGACAAAGTGAAAAACTAACGTTGATGAATATAAAAATTAACGATTTAGTGAAGAACAAACTTGTTGCAAAAATTAAGTTTGATGAATATCTTTTGGATGAGTTTTGATTAATATCGTTGTTGTACCCCAAAATTTTCCGTCTCATTTATCAAGATTTTTCCTCACAAGACTTCTTGGATTCCAGACAGGATTAGGGTTTGTTTAGCTCAAGACCTCATCTTACACTGATGACCTGAAATTAGGGTTTGAGTTTGCACAAGGATTTTTGGACCATAAATGCTTCATGTGACTTTCATACACCATCTTGGACCCCTAAGATTGCTCATATCAAGTTTCAAGCCTTGAATCACATTTTTGCCCAGTCAATTGGACAATAGACCTAAAAATCAGCTGTATTGGGAAAAAAGTCAACCATGGCCAATTTACAGTCAAACATCATAATTTTTGATCCACAACAACATTCTAGGCTCCTATGTACCATTTGATCAAGTTTGGATCACAACTCCTCAAGAAATTTGATCAGATCATCAAAAGGGCAAAATGGTCAAAATTAGGGTTTTGATTGAGAAAGGGCAATTTCTGATTTTTAACCTAACCAATGGCCAATTGGGTTCAATCATGATATCAAGGACTCAATGGCATCATCTTTACCTAATCACATAGTTCAAAAGATCTCAAATGCATAGGATTGACAGATGAATTTTCCAGTCAACTGATCAAAAGTTAATTGTACACTGAAAAGTTAAACTTTGACTTTTTGGTCAAAATCAAGTGCCAATGGTCATAATTCATCAAGATATGTCAAAATGTGAAACTTGTTAACCAAGAAACCTAAAATTGCAAATTAGGGTTTTAATTTGAAATTTTTCATAACTTAGAATTTTTCTAAGTATGGAAAATTTCTTATTTTTTCCAACTTTCCACAACTTTTTCACCATGATGCAATTGGAATCAAAGAAAACTTCCAACATGAAAGTTGTATTCCTCCATGAAATCTATAAATTTTATTCACAAAGTTTTCCCAAAAGATGCTTGGATCTCAAGATATGAATTTGTGAATAGGGGTTCATGAACTTTTTAACTTAGTGAAATTTTGCCCTAATTTAGGCAGGATTTTGACCTAACTTCATGGAAATTTTTCACCCAGTTCCAAGAGGTATATCAAAATTCATTTCAAATATGTATTTTAGAGCAAGTTACAAGATTTCCAAAATGTCCAAGAACTCTCCAAGATCATTTGTGGTTAGGGAGAATCGAAGAAGAGAAAATGGAAATTTGTCACTTTTGTTCAAGCCATGTTTAGAATGCTTCAAGTTGAAAATTAGTTCCTAGCATGCTTGTATCTTGCATTATAGGTCCTAATCCCTTCTACACTCCATAATTGAATGCTAACTCAATGGATAATTCCTTTATTTTGATCTTTGGAGCATTGTACAAAATATTAATTCATAAATGGCATAAAGTTCACAATACCATTTTGATAAAGCAAGCCTTTTCAACTTTATCAGCCTTGAGCCTTGGACTTGTTCCTTGGATGCAAGCATTTTCCACAGATAACAACCAACTTGTACCAACTCTATGCAGCTAGCAAGTAATCATGTACAGGCCTTTGGCATAAGTCATTTCAACTTTCTTCAAAAGCAAGCAAATTGGCAAAAGTCAAGAGAACTTGTCCATCTGATAAAGAGAAGACTTGGCTTCATTCTAAACTTCTTCAGAAACTTGTCTCAAGCAGAAACACGAGTTGACAACATCCCAAACACTCTCAAACACCAAAACCACAAATTTCTGCCCAAACAGGGCAGCTTCTGCAAAATCAAAGCCAACTTCATTTTGGCTCGTGCGTTTTGCCTCTCAAGACTTCAAGAACTTTACATGCTTATCTTGTTTGACTTGTTTGCTTTACACTTTGGTTATATTGTTTGGGTTTGAATCCTCTACCCGGATTTGGGAAACATTCATAGGTAAATAGCAATACGCTGTGGAAACTGTGTGGGGTATACCGACATGGTCTAAGCAATAGCTATATTAGTGCGACATATTTGTGGGTACTGATAGCCTTTGAGTTAATCAAAGAGAATACGGGGCCGCTGAGTGATGTCATGAAGCACTAATGGACTTTTAGAACCTTTACTTGACCAACTTGGCCTTTTAGGATGTAGTGAGATGACCGGCTTTGGTGCAGTCCGAAGTTGGTAGATACTCGATACTACACTCATTAAGGGTTGGTTCCTTGGAATATTTCGGTCGCCAGTAAAGAGGCTGAATTGAAACAATGAACAATCCAGTGATATTGAGCTCCTTAGAACCCGATTACTATTTCTAGGACAGGTTGAGCCATCTAAACTTCAAGAGGGTACTTACCTATGAAACCCCATGCAAGCCTAAATTAGGAACTTGTGTGATATGTTTGTACATATATACTTGTGCATAACATCATGGACATCATGAAGCATCATATGCATCCACTAACCATTTCAAGGATTTTGGAGATTCATCTTTGTTCTTGTTTTGTAGGTTATGGATTTACTTTGCAGGAAAACCATCCAAGTCAACCTTGTAAGAATTCCTCCACAACTCAAGGAGCTTGCTTCAAGGATTCCTGAGAATTCTCCATTCACCGAGAGACATGGTCGTCTACTCCACTTGGTCACCACCAACACTGAGGAGGATATGCTGAAATTTCTCTTCCAATTCTTTGACCCTTTGCATCATTGCTTTACATTTCCTGACTACCAACTTGTGCCTACTTTGGTGGAATTTTCTCAACTCTTGAGGATTCATGTTCTCAATAAACTACCTTTCAACGGTACGGAAAGAGATCCAAATCCAGAAGAGATTGCTCAAGCCTTACACTTGCACTCACCTGATGTCACAACCCATTAGGAAACTAGAAGTGGTGTCAAAGGTTTCTTGGCAAAGTTCTTGTTTGAGAAGGCCCAAAGCTGCTGGAATTCTTTGGACTTACAAGCTTTTGAGGAGATTGTAGCTCTTCTCATCTATGGGATGGTGTTGTTCCCAAATCCTGACAAACTTATAGATGTGAGTGCTATCAAAATCTTCATGACTCGCATCCTGGTGCCTACATTGCTTGGGGATATCCTCCACTCTTTTCACACTCGTACAATAAGGAAAATAGGTGTTCTCATGTGTTGCACTCCTCTCCTGGAAAGATGGTTTATTTCTCATCTTCCCCAATCAGTCTTGAAGAATGAGCAAGGCTTGAGGTGGTCACAACGGTTAATGACCCTTACACATTCAGATATTCATTGGTGTTATCGATCCAGAGAGAATGTCATCATCATTGACCGTTATGGGGAATTCCCTAATGTCCCTCTACTTTGAATTATGGGAGGCATCACCTACAACCCTTGCTTGGCTCTGAGACAATTTGGTTATGCCTGAAGGGATGGCCCACATGATATGCTGATTCAAAGCTTGGTTTTCGACTTCGACAACGACAATCAAGGACTCCGACAAAGGTTAATCCGAGCTTGGAGGATGCCAAACAAGGTAGACAATAAGACCTTGGGACACAAGAATTCCATACCCCTTAAGCCTCACCTCAAGTGGGTACGAACCCGCGCCCAAAGTCTTATGATGCCTTACCCCTTCATTCTCCCAGTGATTGTAGAGCCTGTTATGGAAGGAGAGGTTCCATACACCCTCCTACATCCTGACATGCCAACATCACTCAAAGACTTACAAAGGAGTTGGATACAGCTCAAGGGAGAGCGCGATACTTTCGAAGCCCAATTTTACGCAAGCGAGAAGAAGGTTTTGGAAATTACTCGACTACTTCACGAAGAGTAGACTCTCAACACCTACATTGCACCAAAGAGGATGTGCAACATCTTTTTACCTTAGAATTTTGTATTATTTTGCCCAAGGGGCATTAATGTACTAACAATTATATCTTATTAATATGACGTGTGTTTCTTTTTTGTTAAAAAATATTTGAATTTCTGAATCCTTGAAAGCATTACATGAATACATATCATTCATCATATGCATAAATAGGTCTTCACACCAAGTTTCCTCATCTCTCTGCTGTTTATTTCAGCAAGATGGATATTGAACAAACGGTCAAAGATTTGCAAGCTCAGAATTCACAATTTCAACAGCTACTCTTGACCTTGGCCAAGGGGCAGGAGGAGATCAAGACTCTACTATAAAAGGAAAAGGAGAAAAAGAAGAAGAAGCGAGTCAGTGTGGTTATCATGGCCAGAAGGTTTGAAGGACAAGCCAAACGGACTTTGGAATTCCCATCAACATCTGAAGAGGGGGAAGGAAAAGGAAAAGGAACTGCAGTGCCATCTGATTCTAAAGCAGAAGATGAGGAAGATGAGGATTACTCTTAACAACAATACCCTCCGGCCGATGATAAATACAAAAACTTGGAATAACGTCTAGCTGCTATGGAAGTGCAAAGAGTACCGGGGCTGGATTTTGAGGAGTTAGGGTTAGTTTCTGGAATTGTAATCCCTCCTAAGTTTAAAGTGCCACTGTTTGCTAAGTACGATGGGGTGTCTTGCCCAAAAATTCACCTCAGATCCTATGTCAGGAAAATTTAACCACATTCTTCTGACAAAGACTTGTGGGTCCACTTTTTCCAAGACAGTTTGTCAGGAACGCAGCTTGATTGGTTCTACCAATTGGAGAGAGCAGATGTCCATAATTGGGAAGATTTGGCAACCGCATTCTATGAAGAATATCAATATAATGCCAACTTGGCGCCAACCCGTACTCAGCTACAGAGTATGGCTATGGCTACCAATGAGGGCTTTAAAGACTACGCCCAAAAGTGAAGGGATTTAGCCGGAAGGGTGCAACCACCTTTGTCAGAAAGAAAGATAGTGGACATGTTCTTGGGGACTCCGTCGAGTCCTTTATTTAATCACCTGATTGGAAGCTCCTCTGCAGGTTTCACTGAATTAATTTTAACTGGCGAAAGAGTGGAGGCCGGTATTAGAAGCGGGAAAATTCAGAAATATATGTCTGCCTCAACTGCTACAAAAAAGCCCTTCACTGGAAAGAAGGAAGTGTTTGCTGTCTATGCCCAGAGAAATCAGGGAAGAATTGAAAGACGACCAACTGTGGGGGCCGTTATGATTCAAAAGTCTGCATCAGACCAGTCGAGAAACAACCAGCCGAGAAATGATCAGCTGAGAAATAACCAGCAAAGGGTGGAAAGGCCTGTAAGGTAATTCACCAAGATAAATATGACTCCTGCTCAAGTTCTACCCCATCTCTTGAAGTTGAACCTGGCCATGCTAAAGGAGGCCCCTAAAAATCCTAACACTGCTTCTCCATATTACCATCCTAACGCCAGATGCACGTACCATTCAGAAAGTCCAGGGCACGACACCAAAAACTATTGGGCTCTGAAGAATAAGATTCAAGATGTGATTCACGTAAAGGAAGTTGAATTTGAAGCTCCTGAAAAACCAAATGTTATCTCCGATCCAATGCCTAGGCATGGACATAATGCCAATGTTGTGGAAGAAGATCTGTTTGTTTCTACTGATGATGAACTGTTAACTCCTCTCCTAACCATCAAGATGGATTTGTTGAAAGCTGGGGTGTTCCCAGGTTGTGACCAAGATTGCCATGCTTGCCTATCCTCCTCATTTGATTGTCCTCTATTGAAGAAAGGAATCCAACAATTGATTGATAAAAAGGAAATTTTGTTTGAGAAAGCTCCCATTTCACCCATTCCAGTTCCAGAAGTTTCAATAATAACCATATACGCCAATCCTTCCAGGGTTCCTAAAAAACCCATTAGGATTATATCTGCTCCAATGACTACTTCATTGAAGATAACAATTCCCGGGCTAACCCCATACAAAACCGATAAAATGGTACCATGGAACTATGGTGGAGAAATCTACTACCATGGTATCAAACAGATTGAACAAACCATTGAATAAGAAAGCTCTGAGGAGGATAATCCCGACATCAGTAACATTTCCGGAACAAGCAAAGTTACCCGTAGTGGAAGAATATTTTCTCCAGAGATTGCTCCTCCAACAATAGTCTTTGGACCCGCGGCTATTCCGAAGATTACACATATACCAGTAATTGTACCTGCAAGTGTACCCGCCAATAATGACAATGCAATTCCCATCCCTATTTCCGCTGCTGAGAAAAAAGAAAAGAATGTTCAAGAGGAGCCTGTCCTAACGAAGGCTCAATCACTAGTTATTCCTGAAACATTCCATAAAGAGATGGAAGAAATTCTGAGGATCATTAAGAAAAGTGATTATGATGTTGTTGAACAATTGGGGCAGACCCCCTCCAAAATATATATGTTAGCCTTGCTACTGTGCTCTGAGGCACATGCTAAAGCTTTGGCCAAGTTTCTGAAGACAACACATGTGTCGTAAGAGACTTCGGCTAATCAATTCCAGGAGTGTGTAGCTAGTCTGACAGCTGACAATGTCCTAGGTTTCTTCGATGCTGACTTGACCTCCAAAGGGAGAAAACATAACAATGCACTACATGTCTCGGTGGAGTGTAGAGGAATCACCCTAGCTCATGTTTTGGTTGATACTAGATCATCTCTAAATGTCTTTCCAAAGAAAGCCTTTGATAGATTGGATTGTGAAGGCCTAACCCTGAAACCCAGCAATATAATTGTCAGAGCCTTTGATGGTTCTAAGAGGATGGTCCATGGAGAGGTGGACATCTAGATCAAGATGGGTACCCAGGCGTTCAATTCAACATTCTACGTGATGGACATCCGTCCTTCCTATTCTTGCCTGTTGGGAAGACCTTGGATCCACCATGCTGGAGCTGTCACTTCTACTCTACATCAAATGCTCAAGTACCCTGTCCAGGGGAAAATCATAACTGTTCATGGCGAAGAGGAATACAAGATTAGTCATCTAAATTCTTTCTGATATGTAGAATTGGATGGAGAATTCATAGAGACCCATTTCCAACACTTAGAAGAAGTCTCTGAAGAAATAGCGGCGACCAAGGCGGTGTCCTCAACTCCTGTGATCACAAGACCACCACCTCGAATGTCATCTCTCAAGGATTCTAGGGCAATAGGGGAAGAAGGCGGATCCACTATCTGGGGGCAGCTTCCCGAATTTCCTTTCAAATCAAACAAATTCGGCTTGGGATTTTCTTCGACTGGTCAGAAGGCCGTGCGCCGCTCCTGTGCCGTAGGGCCACCTGTGAAGATCAGCCACCTAGGGGTTAATGCACTAGAGGACAGTGAAGAAGAGGGCAGCTTGGAAGACTGGATTTTTCCTACTATTGGTGGAGGACTGTGCAACTGGGAAGCAAAAGACTTTGTTCCGATTACTTTCATACAACAGTGATTTATCTTTTCCATTTCTGTTGGACTGTAATAATTCACAAAACAATTCTTACTTTTTCAACCTTGTGTCTTACCCGAGACACATAGGTCCATTTGTAAGGGTTCTAATTTCATTTTCATATGTCATTTAATGAATCATGGACGCTTTTCATATTTAAACCTTTTATGCTCATTGTATTTCTTTTACATTTTTGTTGTTTTAAGATGGCTATCCCTTACACACACCCACACTCACAAATGCAGGTACCCTTCCACTCCGGAACCCATGGGTAGCGATATTGCTATAGCCTTCAGTGACTCTGAAGATCTGACCTACCAAGCCGAATACGAAGGTTAGGAAGATTGCGAGGTGCCAGGGGAATTGGCCAGACTTCTACAGTAAGAGGAAAGAGCATTTCAGCCTCACGAGGAACAGTTGGATACAATCAACTTGGGTACTGAGGATGATAAAAAGGAAATCAAAATAGGTGCCAATCTAGAGCCGAGTGTCAAGGAGAGCCTAATTCAACTATTTCATGATTATGTTGAGATCTTTGCCTGGTCATACGAAGTCATGTCGGGACTTGATACAGACATTGTGGTTCACCGTCTACCCACAAGAGAAGACTGTCCACCAGTTAAACAAAAGGTCCGCCGCATGAGACCTGACATATCAGAAAAGATCAAAGCAGAAGTTATGAAGCAGTTAAATGCTGGATTTCTGGTTGTTACTTCCTATCCATAATGGGTTGCTAGCATTGTGCCCGTGCCTAAAAAGGACGACAAAGTGAGAATGTGTGTGGATTATAGAGACTTAAACAGGGCCAGCCCTAAAGATGACTTTCCACTTCCGCACATCGACATCCTGGTTGACAACACAACTCAACATAAAGTATTTTCTTTCATGGACGAATTCTCAGGCTATAACCAGATTAAAATGGCACCGAGGACATGGAGAAAACTACTTTTGTTACACAGTGGGGTACGTTCTGCTACAAAGTGATGCCATTCAGACTGAAGAATGTCGGGGCAACCTATCAACGCGCCATGGTAGCTTTGTTTCATGATATGAAACATCATGATATAGAGGTCTACGTAGATGACATGATAGCCTGATCACAAACTGAAGAAGAACACCTTGATCATTTGCAAAAGCTGTTTGTCAGGTTGAAGGAGTACAAGCTCAGATTGAACCCAAACAAGTGTACATTCGGAGTCGGTCCGGTAAACTCTTAAGTTTCATTGTCAGCAACAAAGGCATTGAGGTTGATCCTGCCAAATTCAAAGCTATACAAGAAATGCCTGCTCCTCGCACTGAGAAGGAGGTCAGAGGTTTCTTGGGACGCCTAAACTACATTACAGGGTTCATTTCTCACCTAACATCTACTTGTGAACCAATCTTCATGTTGTTGAAGAAAGATCAGGTAGTTAGATGGAATGAGTACTATCAATTTGCTTTCAATAAAATCAAGGAGTATCTGCTAGAACCTCCTATCTTGATGTCGCCCGTCGAAGGAAGACCGCTAATCATGTATCTGACCGTCCTAGAGAATTCAATGGGGTGCGTACTGGGGCAGCATGACGAGTCTGGCCGAAAAGAGCATGCCATTTATTACCTTAGCAAAAAGTTTACCGACTGTGAGACCCGATACTCACTGCTCGAGAAAACTTGTTGCGCTTTGGTATGGGTTGCTCGCCGGCTAAGGCAGTATATGTTAACTCATACCACTTTGCTGATATCTAAGATGGATCCGATAAAGTACATCTTTGAGAAGCCTGCTCTATCCGGAAGAATAGTTAGATGGCAGATGATCCTAACGGAATACGACATACAGTACACGACCTAAAAAGCTATAAAGGGTAGTGTGCTAGCTGACCATCTGGCTTATCAAGCTGTCGAAGATTACCAATCCATGAAGTTTGACTTCCCTAATGAGGACATCATGACATTGGACAACATTGAAGAGATCAGACCATATGATGGACCTGAACAAGGATCCCGATGAACCTCGTACTTTGATGGGGCCTCCAATGCACTTGGCAACGGTATCGGTGCGGTACTCATATCTCCAGAAGGTGGCCATACTCCTTTCACCGCCAGACTTTGCTTCAATTGTACGAACAACATGGCAGAGTATGAAGCTTGCATCTTTGGACTCAAGGCTGCCATAGACTTGGGAATCAAATCCTTAGATGTGTTTGGGGACTCAGCTTTGGTCATCAGTCAGATCAAAGGAGAGTGGGATACTAAGCATCCTAACCTCATCCCTTACAAAGAACATGTCTTGACGTTGTTACCACATTTCGAGCAGATCACCTTTGAGCACTTCCCGCGAGAAGAAAATCAGCTAGCAGATGCTCTATCTACAATGTCATCCATGTTTAAAATTAACTGAGATAATGAGGCTCCCCAAGTTACCATTGAACGAATGGATGAACCTGCACATTGTCACGAGATTAATACCGAGGAAGTAGTGGACCACCCATGGTTTCATGAAGTCAAACAGTATCTCGAGACTCAATAATACCCTGAAGGAGCTTCAGTCAATGACAAAAAGTTATTAAGGAGATTCTCGGCAAAGTTCTTCTTGAGTAATGGCATCCTGTACAAGCGCAATCATGATTCTATTCTGCTCTGTTGTGTGGACAAAGCTGAAGCTGAAAGGATTATGGCAGAATTGCATGAAGGTACCTTCGGCACTCACTCTAGCAGGCATACGATGGCTAAGAAGATTCTACGGGTAGGCTATTACTGGTCTACCATGGAAGCTGACTGCTATCAACACTCCCGCACCTGCCAAAAATGTCAAATCTATGCAGACAAGGTGCACGTGCCTCCTGTTCCTCTAAATGTCTTAACAGCTCCTTGGCCATTCGCTATGTGTGGAATCGACATGATTGGAGAGATCAAGCCTACATCATCCAATGGACACCGTTTCATACTGGTGGCCATTGACTACTTTACCAAGTGGGTCGAAGCAGCTTCCTTCACATCCATTACTAAGAATGTTGTTGCCCGCTTCATTAAGCAGAACCTTATTTGCCGGTACGGTATCCCTGAAATGATCATCACTGATAATAGTACAAACCTTAACAATACTATGATCACCGCTTTGTGCGAGCAGTTCAAAATTCAACATCACAATTCATCTCCCTATCGGCCAAAGATGAACGGTGATGTCGAAGCTACGGACAAAAATATCAAAAGGATCATACAAAAGATGACAGTCACCTACAAGGACTGGCATGAGATATTACCGTTTGCTCTTCACGGGTACCGTACCACAGCTCGCACATCAACTGGGGCAACACCCTATTCCTTGGTATATGGCATGGAGGCTGTTTTACCCATCGAGGTTCAGATTCCCTCTTTGAGAATCATGAAGGATGCTGGTTTGCGTGAAGACGATTGGATTCAGACCCAGCTTGATCAGCTTAACTTGATTGATGAAAAGAGACTTACTGTTGTTTGCCACGATCAGACGTATCAAAAACGGATGATCAAGGCTTTCAACAAGAAATTCAGACGCCAGGTATATCAAGTTGGAGATCTAGTGATCAAGCGCATTATCTTGCCAGAAAGTGATCCCAGGGGCAAATGGACTCCTACCTATGAAGGACCATTTGTGATCAAAAACATCTTTTCTGGTGGGGCAATAATTTTAACAACCATGGACGGCGATGACTTGTCGCACCCTGCAAACGCAGACATAGTCAAAAGATACTACGCATAAATGACTCGCTAGGTTGACACACCTATGCAAAAAAGGGGCATCCCGATGAATCGAAAACCCGAAAGGGCGGTTCAGGCAAAAATTAGGGATAAATAAAAAATCTGTACACCCGGCAAGTTGAAAACCCGAAAGGGCGACTTGGGCAAAAAAGGGTTTCCCGGTGGACTGAAAACCCGAAAGGGCGGTCCAGGAAAAAGTTAGGGAATTAAAGCGTATGACTATGTCTCGCCGGATCACTTTAAGGACAATCTCTTCACTAACAAACTCTAAGCTTCTGATCAATTCAATCATATCCGGATGAAGCAAAGGATGGACGAGATATTCGGAGATACGAAGGCTATAGCAGAATGGCAACCCCATGGGATTTTTTCACACATGGCTATTCTTTGTATAAATTTTCTTACTTTTATGACACCATCCTCTTACTAGAATGTCTGTCTCCTTTGTACAAAACACTTATTCAAAGTAAATACAAAGATATCTCTTTCAAAGTACAGAAAGCTATTTTCCTTCTTTTCTTTTACACTTGTGTTTTTTTTGCAAAAGTGTCCAATGATTCATTGATGAACATATGCATTTGAACATAATTACTGTTTACAAATAAACAGGATGGAAAAGAACAATTACTGACAGACTGAAAGGATAGGAAAACGTCTTTAGGCTATTCCATGAGCAATCCCTACAGTACATCATCTAGATCCCCATCAGAGTTAAAACTTCAAACTCCCAATCCCCAGCGGAGCCAAAGTTTCTAACTATCTATCCTCAGAGGAAACCTTTCAATCAATCCAATTTCCCCAGCAAATCATCTTGAGGCCTGGAAATCAACCGAATAACAGTTAACCTTTGTCTCTCCCCAACCTAGGATGACTCCCCAGTAGAATGGCAGACGACCGAAAACTCATGAACTTACTCTCCAGCAGTAAGCCTTCTTCCCCACAGAGTTTTTATCTCCCAACTGAATGAAGATTCTCATTCTTAATCCCCTAGTAGAAGTCATCAAAGTTCATTGGATTTCCCAAGAAAATTTTGCAAAGCTGTTTGGCACTACTCTCTCAACAGAATTTTTGTCAACACTTCAACTTCGAGACAAGGAGGGTCCTTATATCCCCACAGAAGTTGTCAAAGATTTTTTAAACCCACAACAGTCGCCCAGGATTTCTTATCCTCAGCAGTCAAGGATTTACTATCCCCAGCAACAGTCAAGGGTTTTATTATCCCCAACTATCAAGGATTTATTTTCCTCAGCAAATCAGCTTACATACGCATATCCATATATCATAAACATTGATAAAATACATTTATTGCATCATACATTTCATGCAACATAACTTTATGTTTCAACTCACATTTTACCATTTTCAGGATAAGATTAACAAGCTACCATTAACAGTATACAATCATGATACAATACAGATACACTCCAGACATGGAAGTCATTCTGCTATTCATTCAGATTTCAAGTTCAGATACGCTCCAGACACGGATGTCATTCTGCCCCTCATTCAAGATTCAACAATCATAATACAGTACAGGTACACTCTAGACACGGAAGTCACTCTGTGTCTCATTCAGATTCAGATTTCAGATACAGTTCAGAAACGCTCCAGATAAGGATGCCATCTTGATACTTATTCAGATTTTAACTTTTAGATTCCAGTTCAGATACGCTCCAGACGCGAATGCCATTTTGGCCCTTATTCAGTTTTTCGATTCGGATACAATTTAGATACGCTCCAGACGCGGATGCTATTCTATAACTCATTCAGATTCAAAACTGCAGATACAACCCAGATACGCTCTAGACACGGTTGCCATTCTATCCCTTATTCTGATTTTCCCCAGCTCAGAGACGCTCCAGACATGGATGATATTTCGTTTCTCATTACAAGTCTCCAGATACAGTTCAGATACATTCCAGACGCGGACACCATTCTGAATACTCATTCTTTTGACTTACAACTTACCACTAAACAAACATTCTTGGATGGCATCTTTAAGCCCATCTCCAACAAGATTCTATCACCTCTCCAAATGGCATCTTTAGTCCCATTCCCTCAACTACATTTTGACGAGTGCAATTTATGGGCACTCTAGTGTCCAATCATCTTTTACCATCGTATCACGAACGACTAACTCGCCAATCTAACTCTTCAGGTTCAAGAAGATTGAACAGGGGCAGCTGTTGTACCCAAAAAAATTTCCTCTCATTTATCAATATTTTTCCTCACAAGACTTCTTGGACTCCAGACAGGATTAGGGTTTGCTCAGCTCAAGACCCCATCTTACACTGATGACCTGAAATTAGGGTTTGCGTTTGCACAAGGATTTTTGGACCATAAATGCTTCATGTGACTTTCATACACCATCTTGGATCCCTAAGATTGCTCATATCAAGTTTGAAGCCTCGAATCACATTTTTGCCCAGTCAATTGGACAGTTAACCTAAAAATCAGTTGTATTAGGAAAAAAGTCAACCATGGCCAATTTACAGTCAAACTTCATAATTTTTGATCCACAACAACATTATAGGCTCCTATGTACCATTTGATCAAGTTTGAATCACAACTCCTCAAGAAATTTGATCAGATCGTCAAAAGGGAAAAATGGTCAAAATTAGGGTTTTGACTGAGAAAGGGAAATTTCTGATTTTTAACCTAACCAATGGCCAATTGGGTTCAAGCATGATCTCAAGGACTCAATGGCATCATCTTGACCTAATCACACAGTTCAAAAGATCTCAAATGCATAGGATTGACAAATGAATTTTCCAGTCAACTGATCAAAAGTCAATTGTACACTGAAGAGTCAAACTTTGGCTTTTTGGTCAAAATCAAGTGCCAAGGGTCATAATTCATCAAGATATGTCAAAATTTTAAATGTGTTGACCAAGAAACCTAAAATTGCAAATTAGGGTTTTAATTTGAAAATTTTCATAACTTAGAATTTTTCTAAGTATGGAAAATTTCTTATTTTTTCCCAACTTTCCACAACTTTTTCACCATGATGAAATTAGATTCAAAGAAAACTTCCAACATGAAAGTTGTATTCCTCCATCAAATCTACAACTTTTATTCACAAAGTTTTCCCAAAAGATGCTTGGATCTCAAGATATGAATTTGTGAATAGGGGTCCATGAACTTTTTAACTTAGTGAAATTTTGCCCTAATTTAGGCAGGATTTTGACCTAACTTCATGGAAATTTTTCACCTAGTTCCAAGAGGTTTATTAAAATTCATTTCAAAGATGGATTCTATAGAATGTTACAAGCTCTCCAAAATGTGCAAGAACTCTCTAAGATCATTTGTAGTTAGGGAGAATCAAAGAAGAGAAAATGGCAATTTGTCACTTTTGTTCAAGCTATGTTTACAATGCTTCAAGTTGCAAATCAGTTCCTAGCATGCTTGTACCTTGCATTACAGGTCCTAATCCCTTCTACACTCCATAATTGAATGCTAACTCAATGGATAATGGCTTTATTTTGATCTTTGGAGCATTGTACAAAAGATTAATCCATAAATGGCATAAAGTTCACAATACCATTTTGATAAAGCAAGCCTTTTCAACTTTATTAGCCTTGAGCCTTGGACTTGTTTCTTGGATTCAGGCATTTTCCACAGATAACAAGAAACTTTTACCAACTCTATGCAGCTAGCAAGCAAGCCTGTACAGGCCTTTGGCATAAGTCATTTCAACTTTCTTCAAAAGCAAGCAAATTGGCAAAATTCAAGAGAACTTGTCCATCTGATAAAGAGAAGACTTGGCTTCATTCTAAACTTCTTCAGAAATTTGCCTCAAGCAGAAACACGAGTTGACAACATCCCAAACACTCTCAAACACCAAAATCACAAGTTTCTGCCCAAACAGGGCAGCTTCTGCAAAATCAAAGCCAACTTCATTTTGGCTCGTGCGTTTTGCCTCTCAAGATTTCAAACACTTTACATACATCCTACCTAAACTATCTAAGCCCTTGTCCTGTTACTTTGAGCCCTGTTTCAGATATCACCATTTTCATTTTTGAAGGTTGCAGGTTGACTTCTACAGGGAGTTTCAAGCATCCTCAAGACCAGCTAAGCATTGGAAAAGGTTGAGGGAACTTCAAGGAAGCTCACACGATCTTCAGGCCTCACTCAAAGTTCCCACATTGTCGTATCCAAACTCAGTTGAACAAGGTATTTTTCAAATCTCTATCTCCTTATTTAGGCATCCTTAAGTCACGATTTGTGAAGCAAAAATGTAGTCCTTAACTTGATGAAGCTGTACATATGCATAGTTGTCATTTATATTAACTGAGTAGTGAGAATTTGAAGCTTGAAGTTCACAAAAAAATTAGGTCAGGAATTAGGGCCACTGAAATTCTCCCTGGTCTTTTAGAGTTAGGTTTCAAATCTTATATCACTGGAATCGTGAGATCATAAGCTACATTTTTTGTGTTATAAGTTTTTGATTTTATGCAAGCTATAACAAGTTACAGATTCAAACTCAGAATGCGTGCAGGAAGCCAAGGACAGGGATGAAGATGATGGTCTGGGCCTGAGCGCTCCTTGGGCCTGCTTGTTTTGTTTTTCACACCCCCCATATTCCTATTTGCACCCCCCTTTGCATATTTTTATATTTTGCATATTTTTTCATTTCTTTTATGTTTATTGACTTTAATATTTTTTTCTGAACATTAACAAATCCCAAAAATATTTTCTTTATTTTTTGCATTTTTATTTTATTTTTTTACATAATAAATAGTTTATTAGGATATTATACTTTATTTTCTTAAATAAAACTTGTAAATAATTTAAAAAAATACTATACATTTTTATTTTTATTATTCATATACATAAAATATTATTTCCATACATATTTTAATTTTTAATGTTTGTTAATAATATTATTTAATATTTACTTGTATAAAAAATGGACAAATAAATATTAGAAAACCTAATTTTCTTTTAAATCAAAAACTAGGGTTTTTCACCCCTTCCAAAAATAACAATACAATTTTTCTTATTTTTAGGACTTAAATAATTTTATTTTTACATACATAAAATGAATACAAAAAAAAAACATTTTGCATCCATACATTTTATTGCATACTTAAATAATTGTTATTTATTTATTGTACCAAAATTCAATTGGGTTGTAATAGTTTCTAGGTTTTATTTTGAGCAATATCCCCTATTCAAAACTTGTATCCCCCTCCCATAATAATTGTTGTAATAGCTTAGATTTACTTTACGCAATTTATCGCATTATATACATGTTTAGTAAAAACTAGGGTTTTGTATGATAAGACAAAAAATCAAACAAATAGACATGACCTAATACAAGACAAACAAAATGCATGAAAAATGACAACACATTGCAC
The DNA here is from genome assembly GCA_948472305.1 of Vicia faba. Classification (NCBI taxonomy): domain Eukaryota; kingdom Viridiplantae; phylum Streptophyta; class Magnoliopsida; order Fabales; family Fabaceae; genus Vicia; species Vicia faba. The sequence continues at coordinate 1,149,127,789 of OX451738.1, read as the reverse complement.
ACAACACCTCTAGGGTTTCACCCACCTTGTTGCCTAAAAAATGGCCATGGTATGCATGCTAGGTATCTTGGCAAAATAATACAAAACAAAAGATCATAAGTCCCTCGATGACGCTATCAAAAGTTGCCTAAAATTAAATGATCTTGGTCCCTCAAACAAGCTAAGATACTTGGCACCATTGCTATCATGGTCATACGATGACCCACGCCTGTCCCGTTTAACGTCCAAAGATAGGGTTGTCTACTAAAACAATAGTAGGTCAACAATGTCAATGGAATAAAAATGTATAGGAAAGACTTTTGAGTAGGTAGATAAGCTTCTAGTTACTTGATCAATTTGCAAACAATCCTTTCTATTTTCAAAAGCAAACACACACATTTCAAAACATTTCCAAACAACTTTCAAAACATTGAAACATTTTTCAAAAGACAAATATCTTTGTATACATTCTTACGAACGAGAATCATTACAAAGATTTCCTACACAAAGATCTCTTTTCAAAATACTTTCAACACCACACAAAGCACCATTTCAAACAATTTCAAAAGCAAAGCAAGTGATCTAAACAAGTAACTAAGAGCCCATGGAAAACCATGGATGAAAAGGGTGCTAACACCATCCCTTTTCATAATCTACCCCCCTAACTCAAGAAAACATCTCTAAGGTCTTTCCTGTGCTTTTTTACCTTTCCTTTTGGATAAAAGAAAAGTCGGTGGAGACTCTTGCTAACCGCAACATTTGCAAACACAAACGCAAAAACTCAAGTCAGTTCTCCCACTGCATCACAATCGTATAGGGTTTTTTGCATGAGAGTGACGAACTGACATTTGAGTGACGATAGGATAAATAAAAAGTTAGAAACTAGCTAGATATTTCTATGAAGTATCTCATGAAAAATAAGTGGCATTTAGGTTTTACACAAAAAATGACATGGTAGTGTTATTAAAATTATAAAATTTTAAAAATAACTTCATAGCGCCATATTCTGTGAATTCATTTAAAAGATATATAACGTCGGATATTTAATAAAATTGAGGGGTTAAAATTTATCAAATAAAGTATTAAAATATATTTTGAAATTAGTATTATGAAAATGCTAATGTAAAATATGTTACATCTCAGTTGGATCCTGTAGCCGAGGTAAATACTAATGGAACAAACAGAAAAAAATAAAAATGGAAATTGGAAAGGTGCCAAGTGAAAAATGCCTACTATCAATTAAAAAAACATAAAATGCAACAACTGGGTGTCGAAGCGAGCTCCCTTATTGATATCTTACCTCAGTTATAATAAATAACCGAGGTCCAATTTTTCTCATTTAAAAAGAATTAATACAACATAGCGCTCCCAGGACCTATTCCTTCGTTTTCTCATTGTTCGAGATGTAACCTTCGTCATGAAAAGAGTTATTTGTTGTATAAACTATTGACAAAGCTCAAGATTTAAGCACCATGAACGTTTATGAAATCATTGATTATTTGCAAAACTTTGAAATTGTTATTCGTGATACATCTAAAAAGAAGAACATGAGCATTGTCTTTGTATCCAACATTGAAGAGGATAAAGATCAAGGTGAAAGTCCATCAGATACTATAACACTATTGGAAGAAATTTTAAGAAATCCTTGAGAAGGTTGTACAGAAATGAAGGTCCGAGATAAAGGATCAGGCATTAGTTCCTAGAGCAAGAACAAATATGATTACAAACATAACCAAGGCAAAAATATTCAATGTTATAAATGAGAAGGGTTTGGTCATATTAAAGTTGAATGTCGTACTTTTATAAATAAACAGAAGAGAGAATTATCTATATTTTGGTCTAAATCTGATGATGATAATGAAGAGGAAACAACTAACAAAGTAATAACTTTCACTAGTAAGTATGAAGCTCGAGGAGACTCTGCTCATGAAGACATGACTGAAGAGGATTTAGATGCAACATTCAGTCTCTTACACAACTAATTGGAAGAAGCTCGCTTGACTGTGGAAAAAAAAGAAGACCATATGTGTTATTCTTCAATAAAATTTGAAACTTCTTTCAACTATCACTAGGCTGGATGAGGAAGTCACCTTGTTGAATTCCAAACTAGAAATTTGACAAAGTATAAAAGTACAATGAATAGTATTTCAGATATGGGGGATGTTATGACAGGAAATATAAAGGTTGTAGGGTTTGACTACAGTTCCATAAACAAAAAGTTCAAAATCCCCACTAATAAATTTATCTCTCCAGAGAATAAAATTGAGTTCTTGATGAAGGACCGCATGTTCTAGGATCTTGTTCAACATGAATACCCTCACAACAGATGAAACAAGAAATTATCTTGTAGGTGTCACCATTGTTCAAGATATGCTCGTATAAGACCCTTTTGCTATAGACTACGTGGATATGTCTTATAGTCAGCTAAGGCCCAAAGGAAAGAAAGGGAAGAAAACTCAAGAAAAGAAGGAGTGAAAACCCAAGAAAATTATCAGATGTTTTAGATCTCATATATCTTTTGGAGTTACATCAAGAGAGGATTGGTATTTTAATAGTGGAAGTTCAAGGCACATGACTTGAGAAAAGAGCTATCTTGAAAAGGTAAAGCCATACCTTAATAGCTATGTCACCTTTGGTGCTGGAACAAGAAGAAAAATCAAAGGCATATGTAAACTGGTCTATCCAGGTCTCCCTGGACTTGATAATTTGTTGAATTTCCATAATTACTACATCTTTTTAGATAGGTAGATAAATGAAGAAGACTTGGAAGATATGAGAATCTCCTTTGAATAGAAACGATATCTTAGTAGATTATTGACATATTCATGTTCTCTCTTTTGTATATCACTTGATTTTTATAGGAATGTGGTCTTATAATGTGCTTAAGAGATACTACTATGTTAGAAGACGATTCTTGTTTATGGAATCTAATCTAATTCTTTTGATGATTTAGTTGTGTTTGATCTTGTATTTTCTATTCTTCTTCTTTGGTTGTATTGTATTATCTTGTTTTCTTGTTTTGCTTTAGTGGGGTTTTTAGGCACTTTTTGTGTCGTTCTATTTTTTTAATCTATTTTTACCTTTGATCTTTATCTTTGTATATATTAACATTTTACTTTAAAAAATTCGTTGTGCTCTTTTTTAATAATAATTTATTTTAAAAATAAATTAAAATTTTAAATAGATTTTTTCTAAAAGAGATTGTACTCTACCAACACTTATAAATATCCATAAAAAATACTTTATTTATTATTCTTCATATTACTTACCAATATAATTAGTTAATGATTTGGCAAAAACTTTAACAAAACCAAACTCTAACTATCGGTCAATAATTCCCAACATAATTGAAATTAGTTTGGTAGAAATATAAGCACTTCTAGACAGTACTAGTATTAAGAAGAAATTTTATTGATAGTAGACATGATTGATTGTTTGTTTGAATATTCTAACATGTATACCAGAAACTCTTAACTTGAGTATTACACTTTTCTTGTGGTATTACCTTAATTGTGCAAGCAAAGTGTAAGACTGACAACAAGAGCATATCAAGAAACTAGAATATTCTAATTATGGTTAGAGAGTGAAAAACATTTATTTGGATTGTTAAGTTAGAAAAGAAGCATGAAACCAGAAAAGTTACAAAATGAAACATAAATAGTACTACTAGAAAATACAATAAAATATAAAAGAATACAAGAATTATTGGTAATTTAGATGCAAAAAGAAGTTACACAAACTTTTAGTTCATATCCAACTTTTTTTGTACCTAACCAACATACAAAATACATTCCCACTACTCCAAGGAAAAGTATTTAAGGTTATCAATGATCTCAAAAGCTGCACCACCTAGTTACTGTTGTTTCTCATCTCATGATGACTCATAACCCTATCTATCTGTCACCACAACCATAATTAGTTTAGCATCTCTCTCATCAACGTGTCTTTATGATAGCATTACAAATTACCATCTTGAAACCGATTGATTGAGGCAATATGATCTATAAAACTTTGTCAAACTGGTGCACCTATACACGTGCAACTTTACTTATCACCTCCTCTTCCACCAACCACATATTGTTGTTGGTGGCTCACACGGTAATCGTTCATTTAATGTTGTGGAAGGAAATGAGTAGGGAAAGAAATTGACCGTGAAGATGAATTATACAAATATTGTTGAACTAGAGATGATGGTTGATTTGAAGATGATGATCAAGAGAAAGATGGTTGAAATCTCATAGGTTTTCTTGGATAGCATCTGAGTATCAATTTTACAAAATATAAGTGCAAATAAATAAAATATATCATGTCATAGTTTTTATAAACTTCTATTTATGGTTTTAAAAAATGGTCGTGGTGTTGGCTCCTAAATTCGACACCCACATTCTATTATCATATAGATCATTAATTATGAGTTAGAAGAGTTTCCTACACAAGAAGGCTTCGATCAGCTGATCACATCGAAGGCTTATCAAAGAATGACAAGATACTTAGAGAAATTTCTCTAAGTTGGAATCATGTTACTTTCAACGTCGAAGGAGCAACCTTTCGACCAAGGTCCCTGATGCCCAAGATCGAACGGTTTGAATTTCGAATTGTTGGAGGGAAAATGGCTCCCAGCATTTACCAAGCGCAACATGGCATGGAAGTAGGCGTCGAGGGTTGTGAACGTTCCATGTGGTGTCACCACGAAGCGATGTAACTGCCCAGCAGTTACTTAGGATTTTTAGTATAAATACTAAGTGTTCACGTAGTTATTAAGGGTGTGTTCATCATTGTATACAAGTCACTCATTTAGATTCAAGTACCCAGCGTGAGAGAAAGAATCATTGAGAATGTATGTGTGAAACACCATTTACCTTAATCGAAATCTTTTACATTCAAGCAATTTATCGCTTTCACTTATTTATCTCAGTCGAAGTCATTTATTTAACAAGCCTTTAATGCTTTTATTTACTTTATCAAGCTTTTCTCCATGCAATTTACTTAAAGTGTCTCTACCTTACTTGCGTTAATCACCATTAGGATTAGTCGAAACTCTCTATTTTAAAGCATTTAAACGATAAAAATCAGCCATGTCTTAGGATCAATCTGATCGATCCTGCGAGTCACCAAATAAGTTACCTTTTGGAAGATCAACGGTTGTTTACCATTTTTCACGGTAAACAAATTGGCACACCCGGTGGGACCTTGTGTTGATTTTACGAGTTTAATCGTTTTTTATAAAATATACTCCTTTTTCGAGAGTATTGCATGTTATTGAGAAGTGGTAGAATATACACCAACGAAACCAATACTAGGAGAAGAAGTAGAGAAATGGCGAATCCGCCAAACAATGGAGAAAACCCACAAACAAACGTGGGAGTGACGGTTATCCCAACCATAAGAGAAGTGGTAACCGCTGGTTCAACGCCAGCAGTAACGGTTACACAAACGGGGCCAATACCTTCATTTACAGGCCCCAGAATGCCTTTGGGAACTCCCCCACCAAGGGGAAACCAAGGAACCAGACCATATGTTCCCCCAGGTTTTTCGACACTCTGGTTAAATTGGGAACCACCCTACGGCATGCCAACTTCTAAATTGACTAGCCTGACGAACGCTACGTCCACCTTTTCAGAACCTTTATTGATCGCCTCTTCGCCACTCCAAGGCTCTGGAGTTGGTATGGAGAACATGGGTAGGAACCAACTCTTAGGAGGAACGTCCCACGTAATGCCTGGCCTTACGAATGCCTCGACAGCAGTCTTGAGGCAGCAAATGGACGAAAGCAACCACGACATGGTTCAAATGTTGGCGCAAACTTTAAGTACAGTCCTAAATCCTCTAATACAGAATACCACCCAGTCAAATCAGCAAATGACAGCGCAAATGTCGCGTCTGGCTGACTTTTTTGGGGTACCCCAACCCATTCGACAGCCCCAAAGGGAACAGATAAGGGGAAACCAAGGCATACTTCTAGAGGAAGAAACCACTATTAACCAAGTCCAGCAGCTTGTCGAAGAGAACCTTAGGGTACAAATGGAACAACCCGGGGTCGAAGAGCCGAGAGTCATAGCCATGGAAATAAGGATGGTTAATAGAAACCAAAATGCTGACGAATTAGTTCAGCAAATCCAATACCAGAATGTTGCTTTGGAGAATAACTTGACAGCCATGATTGAAAGAGTCATGATGCAAAACGAGATGAATACGGGCTTCCGTAGGCCCAACTTCACATCCCCGCTGTCGGAAAATGTGTTACAAACGGACTTGCCTCCTAGATGCAAAGTCCCTAAGTTCACTAAGTTTTCAGGGGACACGACAGAATCCACTATCGAACATGTGGCAAGATATTTAATCGAAGCGGGAGAAATCTCAAACAATGAGAACCTAAGGATTAAGTATTTCCCAAGTTCCCTAACAAAGAATGCGTTTACTTGGTTCACAACTCTCCCCCCAATTCGATCCACCATTGGACCCAGTTGGAGAGATTGTTCCATGAGCAATTCTACATGGGACAAATCAAGATAAGCTTGAAAGAGTTGGCTAGTGTAAAGAGGAGATTCACTGAGCCTATAGACGAATACCTAAATAGGTTTAGATTGCTCAAGGCAAGATGCTTTACGCAAGTTCCAGAGCACGAGTTAGTCGAAATAGCCGCTGGAGGTCTAGATTACTCCATTAGGAAGAAATTAGAAACTCAGTACCTGAGGGACATGGCCCGATTGGCCGATAGGGTTCGACAGGTAGAACGCCTTAAAGCTGAAAAAGCTAGGGCGATGAAAACTCATAAAAGAGAAAAGATAGCATATGTCGAAATGGACGATGAAGATCCAGAAACATTTGACGAACTTATAGCCGTCGAGGAGAGTGAGGTCGATTTAGCTGAGTTAAAACGAGGGCCACCATACTCTTGCAAATTACTAGTCCCCTCAAGTGGAAAAGACCCCACTGAGTCTGAAAAGGCCAATGATAGGTTCCCTAAAAAGACTTACAGTTTCGATATTACGAAATGTGATAAAATTTTTGATTTACTTGTAAAAGATGGCCAAATGATAATACCCCCAGGGGTAAAAGTGCCTCCTCTTGATCAAAGAAAGAAAAGAGGCTATTGTAAATATCATAACTTTATGGGCCATAAAACATCTCAATGTTTTCTTTTCAGGGATATCGTGCAAAATGTTATCAAAGAATGGAGGCTGAAGTTCGCTGACAAGGCCCCTGTGAATGTGGATTCGAGCCCTTTGCAGGCGGAAGCCCACTATGCTGGACCCTCAGGGGTAAATGTGATCGAAGCTTCCAGGAGTCAGGTGAAAAGGTCAGGGATAACTATGGTCGAAGTCACCAAAGATCATATCAATATGCCAATATTTGGCAGTTTTTCAGGGAACCTTTCTAGAAAAACAATCGAAGCAGTCCAAAAGGCCGCTGAGGGCCCAAAATTGGAAACAGGTGGAGTCTCAAAATGTGGAACTAAGCCCACTTCCTACTTGGCTGCGGTGCAAGGCCAAACAAAAGACCTGGAGGCTCAAATGAAGCAAATGACTCTTGCTACTAAAGACAACATGAATGTCAACATGGTCGAAATCTCTGAATCAAAAGTTTCAGAGGAAGCCATCAGGAAAGAGCAAGCAAACAGAACAGTGTTCCCCCGAGAGAATGAAAATCTGGCAGAATTCTTGCAACGATGCCAGAAGAAAAAATCAGAAGTAATGTTGTGTCCTCGATGCAGCTCTATTTTTGACAAGAAAGCTGCTGAACACATCGAAGGTGTGAGAGCAGCAAACAAAAAATGGAGCAGAAATGCCCAAACAAGTGCAGGCTCTGATGTTCGACACGATCCTAGAAGAACCTATCAAAAGAGTTCAAGTCAGGAAAAGAGGCCACTAACTTTCAGGCCTCCAACCAATGTGTCAGTCGATACATGGCTCAAAACATCGAGTCGAAAGAGACCCAACGAAAAAAGGTGGCATTCCTTTGAAGTGCCAAGAGGTTCATCTTTGACACTCAAGAAAGAACCTCATGTAGGTGCCACCAAAGTTGCTCAAGTATCGAGTAACTACAAGGGAAAGAACCCAATGTCTCGATCCCAATGGAGAAGGTACCAAAGGCGGCGCAAGGCTGAGAGAGAGGCTGCCAACAAACCAAAACCAGAGTCGAGCTCAAATGTCCCCCAGTGAAAGCAAAGAAAGCCTTTGGAGAGGGAACCAGTGGCCAATAGATTGGTATGGCCTGATCAAGAAGAAGCTGGTGACGAAGATAGCTCCGAGTCCGACGATACATTAGACATCATGATAAATGTAGTTTCGGTCTTGCCAAGAGAATTCGACCACCAAATGGAAGTCGAAGCAAACGACTGGGAAGTCGAACAAGAGATGGCCAAGCATAGGCCAGTATGCTACTTTGTCATGGGTAATGGCTGCACTAAAGAGCAAAATGGTTTCTTTGAACCACCAACTGAGGCGATGAAAAGTCACCTCAAGCCTTTATTCATAAGGGCAAAGCTCGAAGAGGCCACTGTAAACAAAATCTTGGTGGACTGTGGGGCGACTATTAACATAATTCCCCACTTCATGCTAAGAAAAGTAGGCAAGAATGATGAAGACATTAAGCCTCATAATATGGTCCTATCTAACTACGAAGGCGGAATAGGGACCACCATGGGTGTGATTTAACTAGACCTCAAAGTGGGATCCATCCTTCGACCAACCATGTTCATGGTCATATCGGCTAAACCAAATTACAACCTACTGTTAGGCCGAGAATGGATACATGGTGTCGGAGCAGTACCATCGTTGATGCACCAAAGGGTGATATTATGGCGTCCCGATGGGATTGTCGAGAATATAGAAGCAGATCAGAGCTACTATGTAGGCGAAGTTAATCACCTAGGGAGAGCTGACTTCGACAAAAATTTGGCTCACATTGGGCCATGTCCAGCACCTGACTTCGACATGGCGCCAGCGCCAAATGCTTTTTGTTCCTTGTACCTGCATCCTGATCATGGGTTTCAATGGGATAAAGAAGACTTGTCTCACATTGATTTCAGTGGGCTAACTGATATCCAGCCAACTGGTTGGGGAAGCAAATTCAATGATAATGACTGAGTCGCAAGCGTTACAGCGAATTTCGACTTACATAGCCGAAACAAGAATGATAGCGGCTCTCGAAGCCGAAGTAAAATATATGGCCACCAAGGCCAATGACCAAGTACTACCTTCTGCAGGTCCTGGAAAAGATTTCGACCCAGAACTTCCCGATATCTCGACAGAAGGAATGTAGGAACAGAGGCTCGACGCCATCTACGACGATGAGCCTTTAGGTTTCGAAAAGGACCCCCTGGAGAACAACATCAAAATGTTAGCACAGGATCCTTTAGAAGAAATCGACTTGGGCGAAGGGTTAGATAAAAGACCCACTTACATCAGTGCCAAAATAGACCCAGAGCTCAGGGTCGAAGTGATCCAATTACTGAAGGAGTTCAAGGACAGCTTTACATGGGATTACGACGAGATGCCTGGTCTCGACAGAAGATTGGTAGAACTTCAGTTGCCAATCAAACCTGGGAAAAAGCCTGTCAAACAAACTCCAAGATGCTTACTCCAGAAATACTGTCGAAGATCAAAACGGAAGTTGAAAGACTGCTGAAGTGCAAATTCATACGAACTACGAGGTACGTCAAATGGATTGCAAACATTGTGCCAGTTATTAAGAAAAATGGTACATTGAGGGTGTGCATAGATTTCAGAGATCTGAATGCTGCAACACCCAAAGATGAATATCCTATGCATGTGGCGGAAATGCTTGTCGACTCTGCCGCTGCCCACGAGTACCTGAGCATGCTCGACGGTTACTCAGGATACAATCAAATTTTCATTGCTGAAGAAGATGTGTCGAAAACAACTTTTCGATGCCCTGGGGCCTTAGGCACTTACGAATGGGTAGTAATGCCTTTTGGCCTAAAAAACGTTGGGGCAACATATCAGCGAGCAATGAACTCTATCTTCCATGATTTTATTAACACTTTCACGCAAGTATATATTGACGATATTGTTGTAAAATCTGTTTCCAGGAAGAACCATATAGACCACCTTCGACAATCATTCGAAAGAATGAGAAAGCATGGTCTGAAGATGAACCCTTTGAAGTGTGCGTTCTGTGTGAAAGCTGGAGATTTCTTGGGCTTCATCGTCCACAAGAAAGGAATTGAAATCAACCAGAACTAGACGAAGGCAATCTTGGAAGCGAAAGCACCCACGAACAAGAAGGAACTACAATCTCTGTTGGGCAAGATAAACTTCTTAAGGATATTTATATCTAACCTAAGTGGAAAAGCGCAAGCCTTCTCACCCTTACTTCGATTGGATAAGGAAGGTTTCGAGTGGGGGCAAGAGCAATAAGAAGCCTTCGACAAGATCAAAGGGTACCTCACTAAGCCACCTATTTTGGTGCCTCCTTGTAGAAATAGGAGTATGAGATTGTACATAGCTGCATTCGACAAAACTTTGGGAAGCATGTTAGCCCAAGAGGATGAAAATGGAGTCGAAAGACCCATTTACTACCTTAGCAGAGTTTTGAACGATGCAGAAACTAGATATAGCGAAGTTGAAAAATTATGTCTATGTCTTTATTTCTCTTGTACAAAGCTCAAACAATATATAAAACCAGTTGATGTGTATGTTTCGTCTCATTTTGATGTTTTCAAATACATGTTGTCGAAACCCATCTTGCACAGTCAAATTGGCAAGTGGGCGCTAGCATTAACTGAGTATTCGTTAACCTTTATGCCTCTCAAGGCAGTAAAAGGACAAGTGGTAGCAGACTTTATAATCGACCACTCAATTCAGGTACAAAATATAAATTACTTGGAGATAAAACCCTGGAAATTTTACTTCGATGGTTCCAGCCATAAAGATGGAACGGGATTGGGACACGTGGCACGCATTGGCGCTGTAACTGTTCTGAAAAACGGAAACGTTGCAGCATGCTTCCTCGATTTCAGAGAATGGTCATGATGACAGCGTATGAAAGGCCATCGTGCGTGCGAAGTGCCTTACTGAAGTGACATCTTGGGAAAAGTTGAAATGATGATTTTTTGAGATTGTCAGATGGTTGGTAGGAGATGAAAAGCGCACAAATTAATTTGTGGCTGAGAGTGAAGGACAGGTGTCGAATGGAATATCAAAGAATGCCTTTTTCTTCTAAGCGTCGAAATAAGACATTCTTGGGGGGCAATTTGTTGGCTCCTAAATTCGACACCCACGTTCTATTATCTTATAGATCATTAATTATGAGTTAGAAGAGTTTCCTACACAAGAAGGCTTCGATCAGCTGATCACATCGAAGGCTTATCAAAGAATGACAAGATACTTAGAGAAATTTCTCTAAGTTGGAATCATGTTGTTTTCAACGTCGAAGGAGCAACCTTTCGACCAAGGTCCCTGATGCCCAAGATCGAACGGTTAGAATTTCGAATTGTTTGAGGAAAACGGTTCCCAACAGTTACCAAGCGCAACGTGGCGTGGAAGTAGGCGTCGAGGGTTGTGAACGTGCCATGTGGTGTCACCACGAAGCGATGTAACTGCCCAGCAGTTACTTAGGATTTTTAGTATAAATACTAAGTGTTCACAGAGTTATTAAGGGTGTGTTCATCATTGTATACAAGTCACTCATTTAGATTCAAGTACCCAGCGTGAGAGAAAGAATCATTGAGAATGTATGTGTGAAACACCATTTACCTTAATCGAAATCTTTTACATTCAAGCAATTTATCGCTTTCACTTATTTATCTCAGTCGAATTCATTTATTTAACAAGCCTTTAATGCTTTTATTTACTTTATCAAGCTTTTATCCATGCAATTTACTTAAAGTGTCTCTACCTTACTTGCGTTAATCACCATTAGGATTAGTCGAAACTCTCTATTTTAAAGCATTTAAACGATAAAAATCAGCCATGTCTTAGGATCAATCTGATCGATCCTGAGAGTCACCAAATAAGTTACCTTTTGGAAGATCAGCGGTTGTTTATCATTTTTCATAGTAAACATGTGGTCGTATAAAAACTTTCACGATTTTGATCGGTATAGATTTTGCGACACTAATTATGGTCTGTGATCGGTGGAAATAGAACTGACTGTTTTGAAATGCTGGTTCGCAAAATGTCGCGGTAAGCAAGAGTCTCCACCGTCTTTTATATTCTCCAACAAGTAATGGACAAAAGCACAACAAAATTCCTTTTCGAGATGTTTCTCGGTTCGGGAGGTAGATTATAGAATAGGAAGGTGTTAGCACCCTTTCTATCCGTGGTTATCCACGGGCTCTTAGGTACTTGCTCACTATGTTTTCAAAAATGTTTTGCTTTTCTTGTGTTTGTGGGTTTTGGAAAAGTTTAGTTTGAAAAACTTCTAGGTAACTCTTGTATCCGTCCTCAAGAGTGTATGGAGTGTTTTGTTTGAAAACTTTTTGAAAGTGTAGGTGCGAAAAGTTGTTTTTGTCTTTTGAAAGAGCAAGTACCCAGGAGACATCTACCTACTCTAAGGAATTAAGTTTTGTAAGAGTCCTTTAGACGGTACTATCCCACTATTGAGAAGTAGGTAGCATCGTCGTTGGAGTTTTTCGGGTCAATTCGATTATTAGGGACATGTGTGGTCACCAAAGCAATAGTAGGACGCCTTAGAGGTAACCCTAATGTCTTAGATCCTTTTTATCTGAGGCAACCGTTTCGAGGAAACTGGATCTTTAGACAGGAGGGCGACCTCTAAAACACCCTATACTTGATGACCACCTCGAGGCAACCAAGTGAGGCGTACCCTAGGAGTGGCATGTGCGAGTGTGTCAAGTTTCAGTTCATATTATCTTTGCACATGTATCATTGTGAGCTACGTGTTGATTTTATTTTTCATACAAGTCTTGCATGCATAATTAACAGTTAATAATTTGCGGGAAATAAATTGCGGAAAGTGAATCTACGTTATTACAAGGCGTCAGGTATTTACATCGCCAAAAATATAACCCTTGAAAATAAATGCGGAAAGTAAAGAAAGCGATAAAATCCTAATTATCTATTACATTCTCCGAGTAGATACATCAATATGGTCAAAATAATAAAGTGCGCGCAAAGAAATTAAATCGGGAACGTCCTTAGGGTTTTGACCCTTTTTGAGAAAAGAATGAATTTTGGGTCCCTTTGCAATTAAATTAAATATTAAACCTAATTTACTAATTAATTAATTAATTAAAGGAAAAAAAGTATTTTTTAGTTTTTTTTAATAAAATAAAAATAAAAAGGAAATTAAAAGTTATCAAAAGAAAAACCCTAATTCTAATTTATTTTAAGTTATTGAGAAAAAATTCAAATTTAACCTAATTAAACTAAATAAATTTATGTTAGTATTTATTTACAAAATAATAATTAATAGTGAAATTAATAAATAATAAAAATAATAAAAATATTTACATTTTTTAATTGTCTGAATTTATTATGAAAAATAATAGTTAAATTAATTAAATAATAATGACATTAATAATAGTTATTAAAAGAAAATAAAAAGAAAAAATAAGACAATAATAAACCAGGGGGGGTGTTGGCCCAAAGAGGAGGTGAACTGGGAGATTTCTGGCCCATTAACGTACAGGCCTGTTTGACCTTGATGATTGCCCAGAGCATGGTTGACTAGGGAGCATGGTGTCCAGCATCTTTTGGCCACTGGATTGGAATGTGAAGACACATGGCAGGCTGAGGCGTGAGGTTCATGGTAAACCACTTTGTGAAGCCTGCATGAAATCATGTTAGAAAAAATAATATAGAACTTTTGGGGGACCTGGGAATCGAACCCAGGTCCCAATGATCAATGACCAGCGCACCAACCACCAGACCACTTGCTTGCTTTTGTTATATTAATAAGAAGTGAATATAATATATCAAGAATAATGATTATGCTGAAAAAACAAACAAAACGCGAGTAGTTTTGATTGAACCAACCACACGCGTACACCTCATCATCGTTCTCCTTGATCCTGCAAAATAACAAACAGATAGCGGGGGTTTTTAACCCCCACAATCTAACATGAGGAATAATAGCGAATAGGTCTGTGTGCAATATAAATTGTTCGCGAGGGTAGGGTTAAATTCGTCTTGATGCAACGATCTCAACCATATGCGCTAGGGGTTCTAATTTTGCCTGAATAATAAAGCCCTAATCTGAGAGCTTGGAAACCCTAGATTTCTTCAATGGAAACTTTCGATTCTGGATGTTTTAATCCAATTAACCTATGCCAAAAGTTTCCTGTGAATTCAAGCAATGCAAAACAAACACAAAATCATGTTAATGATGCATGAAATAAGCAATTCGATTCTTGGAAAAAAAACGCAAACCGTTAAACTGTTCTTGATGATTTTGATAGCTTTAAGGCTTAGTTTTGATTGCAATATGTTCCTTACACCTCCAGCAATGTATTGGAAACAATAAAAGGCTTTGAATCGTGCTGGAACTTGGAAAACAATTTTCAAGTTTTTCTTGATTTTTTCAATATTGGCTATGGCTTTCTGCAGCAATTCTCACATGTATGGGATTAGGGTTGAGTTGTGCATATATAGTAGAATGGATTTAGGTTAAAATCTTGCAAGGAAATCCATGAAATTGATGTTCCAATATTTGATTGAAAATCAAATATTTTTCAATATTTTTGATTGAGAAAACTTTCTAAATTGAGAGATTCTTGTCCCCTTGATGTGTACACGAAATCTCCAGCACATGTAGGTCATATTTGCTTCATGAAAAGATTGCAAAACAATATCTTGATATTTTCCTACAATTAAATTAATTAATATTGATTAAAAATTCAATTAATTAATAAAAAATAAGAAAATAATTCCATTTAAGCTCAATGGGTCGTGCATAGGCTTTGGATAATGTTTCAAGAAGAAATTTGAGGCCCATTAGCAAAAACAAAGTATTTTGAGCATAATTGACTTTTGCAAATTCACAAAAATTTCCCAACTTCTCCAATGCATATCTTGCTCAATTTTGATTATATGAACATGTTCTTGGACATTTTTGAAAGATCTTGAAATCCTTTAACCAATGCCTTTGGTCCCATGTCATTTGGATTTACCAATCTCAAGTTATGGTCTTTGACTTAAACTGCATTTTTGTTGACTTTTGAAATTGACTTATAATGTAGAAATTGATAACTTTTTGTGAGGGCATTTCTTGGACTTGGAATGTGAAGATGAGTTGTAGGAAATTCCATCCCCTTCAAAATGAGCATTGGATGGGATTTTTTTGATGAACCATGAAAAAGTTATGCCTTGGTCAAGATATAGTTGACTTTTCTGCTGTCCAAAAATAGCAACTTTTGCATCTTGATGATATTTGAGCCATGCTTGAGGAATCATGATCAAGACTTGATCAAATGATGATTGTGGTCTCAAAATAAGATGTTGACCAAAAATTCTGACTTTTGACTGTGAAATGACCATTTTACCCCTGCAGTTGATTGTGAAGCAAATGGAGCTTTTGACTGTGCAATTTGACATTGTGAGTCTTGCAACTTGACATGTGGATGCTTGACAATGTATGTAGGCCTATGGGACTTGATTGAGCCATTGAAAACCTCAAATTCCTTGCAAGAACCAAAACCCTAATTTTGACTGGCTTAGGAGGTGGTTTGGACTGTGCAACCCTTGAGAAATCTTGAATCATTTGAAGATGATTCTTGATAAACCTTGAAGAATATGGGAGGGAAAATTTTGGGGTACAACAGTTGCCCCTGTTCAATCTTCTTAAACCTGAGGATGTAGATTGGCTGGCGTGCCTTTCGTGATCCGAAGGTGGAAGATGATTGAACACTAGAGTGCCCAGAAATTTGCACTCGTATAGTGTTGTATCAGCAATATGATGTCGGGAATGGGCTTATAGATGCCATTTGGAGATATGATGGATATGAGGATGGGCTTATAGATGCCATCTGGAGATGTGACGGAATCTTTTCGGGAATGGGCTTATAGATGCCATTTGGAAATGTAATGGATAGTGGTGGAGATGGGCTTAAAGATTCCATCTGAAGGTGTCGATTACGTAAGAGATTCCTTAGCGAGAACTTGCGTACCTGAGAAAGAAAGATAATCTCCTGGCCTGTTACAGGGGTTGATCTTCAAACTCTTCATGCAGATATGCCCTGGCTAGATACAGGTATCGAATCTACAATCAATCGCTCACAGATATGCCCTGGCTAGATACAGGTATCGAATCCGAAACTTCAAAAGGTTGGTAGAGATAGCTTTCCTGGATGGATACAGGTGTAGATCCATTCAGACTCTTCATGCAGATATGCCCTGGCTAGATACAGGCGTCGAATCTACAATCAATCGCTCACAGATATGCCCTGGCTAGATACAGGTATCGAATCTGGAACTTCAAACTCTTCATGCAGATATGCCCTGGCTAGATACAGGTATCGAATCCACAATCAATCGTCCATAGATATGCCCTAGCTAGATACAGGTATCGAATCTGGAACTTCAAACTCTTCATGCAGATATGCCCTGGCTAGATACAGGTATCGAATCCATAATCAATCGCTCACAAATATGCCCTGGCTAGATACAGGTATAGAATCTGGAACTTCAAACTCTTCATGCAGATATGCCCTGGCTAGATACAGGTATCGAATCCACAATCAATCGCTTACAGATATGCCCTGGCTAGATACAGGTATCGAATCTGGAACTTCAAACTCTTCATGCAGATATGCCTTGGCTAGATACAGGTATCGAATCCATAATCAATCGCTCACAGATATGCCCTGGCTAGATACAGGTATCGAATCTGGAACTTCAAACTCTTCATGCAGATATGCCCTGGCTAGATACAGGTATCGAATCTGGAACTGGTCGTCTACAGATATTCCCTGGCTAGATACAGGTATCGAATCTGAATTAGTCATCCACAGATATGCCCTAGCTAGATACAGGTATCGAATCTGGAACTGGTCGTCTACAGATATGCCCTGGCTAGATACAGGTATCGAATCTGAATTAGTCATCCACAGATATGCCCTGGCTAGATACAGGTATCGAATCTGGAATTTCAAAAAGTTGATCGAGATAACTTTCATGGCTGGATATAGGCGTAAACCTCTGATCTGAGAATGAAAGATAATTTCCTGGCCAGTTACAGGTGTTGATCTTCAAACTCTTCATGCAGATATGCCCTGGCTAGCTACAGGTATCGAATCTACAATCAATCACTCACAGATATGCCCTGGCTAGATACAGGTATCGAATTTGGAACTGCGAAAGTTGATGGTAATTGTCTTTTGATTTGACTTTTTCCTGAAAAGGCAAAACATTAGTTGTATGCAATGTCATGATGTATGAAATGCATGATGTCATGATGTTCTCAAAATAAATGAGATTGTGTCGTATGCACTTTATCATGTATGTAAGCAGGATGTATGAAATGTGAAATGTCTATGAATGTATTTTCGTCTAGGAAAATAAATCCTTGACGAATGTCGGGAGCTTGTTGAATCCTGGGCTGATATTTGAAGAGTAGAGTTCTTAGTTTCCGCTGGGGATGATGATTGCAAGAATAAACCAGTAGGAGAAGATGACTCTGTTGGGGAATAAACTTGGTGAAGAGATTACTCTGCGGGGAATTACTCTGTGGGAAGAGATACTTCGCTGAGATTTTGATGATAACTCCGTTGGGGATTCCGTTGATAAGTTCTGTTAGAGGATTTTGATGAACTCCACTGGGGAATAGGAAGAACTTCGCCGAGGACGATCTTTCCGTGGTAATTAGCTGAGGATAAACCAGTTATAGGCTCTGGTGGGGAATAACCTTTGAATATGGCCGGGGAGATGCTTCTGCACTCTGCGGGGGATAAGCTTCTAGAATCTACTGGGGATAAGCTTCCAGAATCTACTGGGGAGAAGCTTCCAGAATCTACCGGGGAGATTGATTCAACTCTCCTGGGGAAACTTTTGAACTGTACCGGGGAGATTGATTCCACTGGGGTGTCTGGTATTCCACCGGGGAACAATCTTATATTAAGACTGTCGGGGATGCTTGCTGAAGAATATCTATACTCCGCTGGGGAATTTTGAGATTTTCTGGGGATATCCAACTTCCTTAAGGCTGACAGTAGGCTAACTCTGCTTGGGGAGAGTATCACTGACTTGCTAGGGATACTGTGCCTTTTCGGGGCTGATGGGAGACCAACTCTGCTTGGGGAGAGTATTGTTGATTTTGGTCTTACTCTGTGGGGAGTGGAGGTATCTTGGTTACGTTCTTCAGCTGAACTTACCTTGGTATCTTGGTGGACAGAGCAACTAGATCGCTTAGACAACTCATTATTGCCCCTGTTTCTGATGTCGCCTGTAATTAGTCCTTTGTTTCGTATGCAAATATTTATGATTAGCAATTAATGTCAAATGCATATATCAAAAATGAACATTGGACATTCTTTGCAAAACAAAACAGATAAAGGAAAAACAATTGGCAGTTTGTCTGAAAAGTGAGTTTGTATTGATTTTGAAATTTTCCTGTAAATAGGCGTTTTTTGTACAAGAGGCTGACGTCCTAGTAAGAGAACACCGCCGAACAACATAGAGTTTATACAATTTTGTGAAAAGGAAACAAAACATCTATGTGAAAAATAATCCCACTGGGTTCCAGCTCTGCTATCGCCTTTATGTCTTCAAGCGTCTCATCACTTTGCTGCTTAGTTGAAGATGAAGTTGACTGATTCGTGCCGTCTGAGCCTGATAGTTGATACCGAATTCTGGATGCAAGGTGATCCAATGAGACATAGTATTACGCTTATCCCTAACTTTTGCCTGGACTGCCCTTTCGGGTTTTCAGTCCACCGGGATACCCATTTTTGCCCAAGCCGCCTTTTCAGGTTTTCGACTTGCCGGGTGTACAGATTTTTCATTTTCATCCCTTATTTTTGCCCGAACCCTTTTGGTTCGCCGGGAAGCCCTTATTTTTTCCTAGGTGTGTCAACCTAGCGGGTCTTTTATTCATGCATAGTATGTTTTTACTATGTCTGCATTAGCGAGGTGAGGAAGGTCGTCACCATCCATGGTAGTTAGAATCATCGCTCCTCCCGAGAAGATATTCTTAACCATAAATGGCCCTTCGTACGTGGGGGTCCATTTTCCCCTGGGATCACCTTGAGGAAGAATGATGCGCTTGATTACCAGGTCTCCAACTTGATACTCTTGTCGTCTGACTTTCTTGCTAAATGCCTTGATCATCCGTTTTTGGTACGTCTGACCATGACAAATAGCAGTGAGTCTCTTTTCGTCAATTAGGTTTAATTGATCAAGCCGAGTCTGGATCCAGTCATCTTTGCTCAAACCTGCATCCTTCATTATCCGGAGAGAGGGTATCTGAACTTCGATAGGCAAGACTGCCTCCATGCCATAGACCAAGGAAAAGGGTGTTCCCCCTGTTGATGTCCGTGCTGAGGTACGGTACCCATGAAGAGCAAACGGTAACATCTCGTGCCAATCTTTATAGGTCACTGTCATCTTCTGCACAATCTTCTTAATATTTTTGTTCTCCGCTTCTACAGCCCCATTCATCTTTGGCCGGTAAGCAGAAGAGTTGTGGTGCTGTATCTTGAATTGCTCACAGAGCTCAGTGATCATCTTATTGTTAAGATTGGTACCATTGTCCGTAATGATCCTCTCTTGTACACCGTATCGACAGATCAGGTTGTGCCGAATGAACCGTGCCACGACGTTCTTGGTTACGGTGGCATAGGAAGTTGCTTCGACCCACTTTGTAAAGTAATCAATCGCTACCAGGATGAAGCGATGTCCGTTGGATGCCGTAGGTCTGATCTCGCCGATCATATCGATGCCCCACATTGCAAATGGCCAAGGTGCTGTCAAGATATTCAGAGGTACTGGAGGAGTGTGCACCTTATCTGCATAGATCTGGCATTTGTGACACGTCCGAGAATGTTGGTAACAGTCGACTTCCATTGTGGACCAGAAATATCCTGCCCGAAGGATTTTCTTTGCCATAGTGTGTCCACTGGAATGTGTTCCGAAGGTACCTTCACGCAGCTCTGCCATGATCCTTTCTGCTTCAGTCTTATCCACACAACGCAGCAAGGTTGAATCATGGTTTCGTTTGTACAAAATGCCATTGTTGAGGAAGAACTTCGCCGCGAACCTTCTCAGAAACTTCTTTTCATTAACGGATGCACCCTCGGGGTATTCTTGAGCTTCGAGGTACCTCTTCACTTCATGATACCAGGGTTTTTCAGTTACCTCTTCTGTCTCAAGATCACAGCAATGTGCAGGTTCATCCAATTTCTAGATAATGATTCGGGGAGCCTCGTTGTCCCATTTGACTTTGAACATAGAAGACATCGTAGCCAGCGCGTCCGCAAACTGATTCTCCTATCTTGGGAAGTGTTCAAAGGTTATCTCCTCGAAATGGGGAATCATCGTCAACACATACTCCTTGTAGGGAATGAGATTTGGGTGTTTCGTATCCCACTCGCCTTTGATCTGACTGATCATAAGAGCGGAATCTCCGAAGACACTCAGAAACTTGATCCTTAGGTCAATTGCAGCTCGAAGACCCATGATGCACGCTTCATACTCCGCCATGTTGTTGGTGCAGTTGAAACATAGTCGGGCGGTAAGTGGAGTGTGAGAGCCTTTAGGAGATATGATCACAGCGCCAATACCATTACCCAAAGCGTTTGAGGCTCCGTCAAAGTGCATAGACCATCGGGATCCTTCCTCAGGTCCTTCATCCGGTCCAGGTACTTCACAATCAGTTACTACCATGATATTCTCGTCTGGAAATTCAAAGTTCATAGACTGGTAATCATCCACTGCCTGGTGTGCCAAATGGTCTGCCAATACACTTCCCTTGATTGCTTTCTGAGTAGTGTACTGGATATCATATTCCGTCAAGATCATCTGCCATCTTGCTATTCTTCCGGAAAAGGTGGGCTTTTCGAAGATGTACTTGATTGGATCCATTTTTGAAATTAACAGAGTAGTGTGAGTCAATATATACTATCTCAGCCGGCGAGCATCCCATACCAAAGTGCAGCAAGTTTTCTCGAGCAGTGAGTATCGGGTCTCATAGTCGGTAAACTTTTTGCTAAGGTAATAAATAGCGTGCTCTTTTCGGCCAGACTCGTCATGCTTCCCCAGCACACACCCCATTGAGCTGTCAAGTACTGTCAAGTATAAGATTAGAGGTCTCCCTTCAACCGGTGGCATAAGAATGGGTGGCTCTTGGAGATACTCTTTGATTCTTTCGAAAGCGGCCTGACATTCATCGTTCCACCGTACTACTTGATCTTTCGTCAGTAACTTGAAGATTGGTTCACAGGTAGCAGTTAGATGTGAGATGAATCGGGCAATGTAGTTCAGCCGTCCTAGAAAGCCTCTGACTTCTTTCTCTGTCTTGGGAACAGGCATCTCTTGTATGGCTTTCACTTTGGCAGGGTCCACTTGAATACCTTTGTCACTTACGACGAAGCCTAGCAATTTTCCAGATCTCACCCCGAAGGTGCACTTGTTAGGGTTCAACCTCAGCTTGTACAATTTCAGGCGGTCTAACAGCTTCCGTAGATGGTCAAGGTGTTCCTTCTCAGTTTGGGACCTTGCAATCATATCGTCGACATATACTTCTATCTCATGATGGATCATATCATGAAACAGAGCAACCATGGCACGTTGGTAGGTTGCCCCAGCAGTTTTCAACCCGAAAGGCTTGACCTTGTAGAAAAAGGTGCCCCACTGAGTAACAAAAGTGGTCTTCTCCATGTCTTCAAGAGCCATCTTGATTTGATTATAACCGGAGAACCCGTCCATGAAGGAGAATACCTTATGCTGAGCAGTGTTGTCAACCAGAACATCAATGTGAGGCAGAGGGAAGTCATCCTTGGGGCTCGCCCTGTTCAAATCCATGTAATCGACACACATTCGGACCTTACCATCCTTCTTCGACACTGGAACCACGTTGGCAACCCACTGAGGGTAAGAAGTCACTGCTAGAAACCCGGCGTCGAATTGCTTCATAACCTCAGCTTTGATTTTCTCAGACATCTCTGGACGCATACGGCGGACCTTTTGCTTTACCGGAGGGCATTCTTCCTTGGTAGGCAGGTGATGAACCACAATGTCGGTATCCAACCCAGGCACGTCTTCGTAAGACCAGGCAAAGATTTCCACATAGTCATGAAGCATCTGAATCAACTGTTGTTTCACACTAGCCTCCAGATTGGCACCAATCTTGACTTCCTTTCTGTCTGTCTTAGTACCCAGATTTACTGTTTCCACTAGCTCTTCATGTGGCTGAATGGCCCTCTCTTCCTGGAGTAGCAGTCTTGCAAGCTCACCAGGCACTTCGTAATCATCTTCACCTTCGTCTTCGGCTAAGTTGATCAGATTTTCGAAGTCATAACTGGAAGTAGCAGAGTCGTTACCAGTGAGATCCATAGTGGATTGGAACCTGTATAGGTGAGTGTGTGTAAATATAGCTGTTTTGCAATATATAAATAAGAAAGACAAGGAGCACGAGATTTGAAATGCAAAAACGTCCAATGCTTTTATTAATGATATATGAAAATGACAAATAATAAGCCCTCACAAATGAAGCCACGGTGCCACGGGTAAGACACCGGGCCATAAAGTTTCAAATTATTGTTTGTTACAAATTCAAAACAAAGGAGTTCATTACTGAGTGACAAAAGTAATAGGTACGAAGTCTTTCGCAGTCCAGTTGTTCAGTCCACCGTTGGTCGTTGGGTAGATCCAGCTGTTGAATTCAGATTCCTCCATGTCATCTTCAATAGCATTCACTCCCGGGTTGGTGATGAGCACAGGAGGTCTTCCAATCCTTGCCTTACGAACAGCCCTCTGAGCTTCTGCAGTGAAACCCACACCAAATTTGTCAGTCTTTGGAGTAAAATCAGGAAGTCGGCCCCAGTTTGCGCACTCACCCTTCTCAATAACAGCTCGGGCATCCTTTAAGGAAGCCATCTTCAATGGAGAATCTTCTTCAGTCACAGTCTCTGCTGATGCCAGTGTTTGAGGAACATCTTCAAAATGCTGGAATGGAGTCTCAATGAATTCCCCATCCATCTCTATGTACCGGAACGAGTTGAGGTGGTTGACCATGTATTCTTCCTCCCCCTGAACTGTCACAATTTTCCCTCTGACCGGGTACTTCAGCTTCTGATGTAGTGTGGAGGTCACAGCTCCAGCTTTATGGATCCAAGGACGACCCAGTAGACAAGAATAGGATTGTCGGATATCCATAACATAGAATGTAGAGTCAAAGACCTGAGAACCAACCCTGATCGGAATATCAACTTCACCGTGGACCATCCTTTTGGACCCGTCAAAGGCCCGGACAACAATGTTACTTGACTTGAGCTCCAAACCCTCACAATCAAACCTGTCTAGAGCTTTCTTGGGTAAAACGTTCAACGAGGAACCAGTGTCAACCAACACATGGGCAAGAGTAGTGCCCCTGCATTCAATGGAGACATGCAGGGCATCGTTATGGTTCTTCCCCTTAGCAGTCAGATCGGCGTCGGAGAAACCCAAACCATTATCAGCAGTTAAGTTGGATACACACTCGGTAAATTGATCAGCAGATGTCTCTTGTGGCACGTGGGCCGTCTTCAGGAAGGTAATCAGGGCCTTGGCATGGGCCTCTGAGCACAACAACAGTGATAGCATAGAAATCTTAGATGGGGTATGCCTCAGCTGCTCAACTACATTGAAATCACTCTTCTTGGTAATTTTAAGAATCTCTTCCATCTCTTGCTTGGAAGCTTCAACAGTGGTTGTCTTTGGTGCCTCCGTCTGGGAAGGCACATCAGTAGAAATCCTTTTGCCCCGAGTGTCAGATGACTCGGCAGCAGGGGTAGAAATAGGAACTTGGTCAGGCAGGGAAGTGGGCACACTTGCAGGTGTAATGATAAGAGGTCTCTGAATAGCTGGTGGTGCAATATCTAGTGAGAAAAGTCTACCACTGCGAGTGACTTTGGCAGGCCCGATGATATTGCTGATGCCGGTACTAGTATCAAACTCTTATTTAACTCCAAGCACATAAACGTCTGCCCCATAGTGCCAAGGACAGCTTTGTCAGATGTATAGGGGAGGGGCCCCAGAACAGTGATGATGATAGGTGCAACCTTATGAGTAGACATGATTTTGACAGGCTTCTTTGAGGGAGCCTTAGGAGGGTTGTTGAAAATAGTAACAATGGACACTTCTTCAGCAGGGATAGCAGGAACAACAATCTTCTCGAACAAGTTTTCTTTGTTATCCATCAGGTTTTGGACGCCTGACTTCAACAAAGGACAACCAGCAGGTGAAACCGCACATAGATGGCAACCTTTACTACATCCCGGAAATAAACCGGCTAGCAACAGGTTCCTCTTGACAGTCAACAACGGAGTAACAATATCATCCACGGAGGCTACGTACAGGTCTTCTTCCACAACATTCACTCCATGCTGGGGCATGGGAGCAATCACAACATTGGGACTTTCGGGCGCCTCGAACTGTATTTCTTTAGCATCAATAAGGTCCTGAACCTTATTCCTCAGAGCCCAACAATCATCCGTAGTATGCCCCGGGCTGTCAGAGTGATAAGCGCAGCGAGCGTTGGGATTGTACTTTGGAGAGGTGGTGTTCACTACCTTCGGAGCTTCTTTGACAGTTACCAGATTGGTTGACAGTAGTTGCGGCAATATCTGAGACAGGGTCATACTGAGCCGAGTGTACTGCCTTTTGGTCTCTCACCCCTTGGTTGGTTATATTGCTGAGGAGCAGCAGCGGGCTTTGAAATTACCACCGCGTTAACAGCTTGGCGGCGTTCTGGTTTGTTCTGTCTCCTTGAACCATAAACAGCACTAGATTCTTTCTTGAAGGGCTTCTTTTCAGAGCTTGAGGAGGCACCTTTTTGTATCTTCCTAGACTTGATACCAGCTTCTATCCTCTCACCAGTTAAGATTAGATCGGTAAACCCAGCAGAAGAATTCCCAATCAGATGGTTGAAGAACGGACCAGACAGGGTCCCCAAGAACATGTCCACGAGTTCACAGTCAGTCAAAGGTGGCTGCACCCTTCCAGCCAGGTCTCTCCACTTTTGCGCATACTTCTTAAAACCTTCACCCGTCCCTAGTGACATACCCTGGAGTTGGGTACGCGTAGGAGCGAGGTCGGAATTATACTGATACTGCTTATAAAATGCAGTAGCCAAGTCCTCCCAGTTACGAATGCTGGCTCCATCTAGCTGATAGAACCATTCGAGTTGAGTCCCTGAAAGACTATCCTGGAAGAAATGGATCCATAAGTTCTTGTCAGCAGTGTACGGTTGGATCTTCCTCACATATGATCTGAGATGCAGCTTAGGACAGGAAGCTCCGTCGTACTTTGCAAAATTAGGTGCCTTGAATTTGTGAGGGATCACCACCCCAGAAGATAAGCCTAGGTCTCCAAAGTCTAACCTGGGCACATGTTGAATCTCCATAGCACTTAACCGGTCCTCCAGCTGTTTGTACATGTCCTTAGCAAGAGGGTATTGTTCATCATTGTAATCTGTCTCGTTGTCAGAGACTACGGGACTAGGAACCCTTCTCTCTTGGGTACTGTCTTTCCCTACAGAGGAAGTAGCCTGATCAGCCTCATTTTGCAGTGCATTTCCAAATCTACGTCCAGTGTTGAACAATACAGTCCTCTTCTTCTTCTTCTTCAAAATCAGAGTCTTCAACTCCTGTTGACCCTGGGCTAAGCTCATGACCAGCTCTTGAAACTGGGCGTTCTGGGCCTGGAGGGCCTTGATAGGTTGTTCAGTAGTAGGTTCAGAATTCATGATGATTGCTGAAATAAACAGCGAAGAAGATAACTGACCTGTGAAAAAAGGGGTACCTCTTATGCATATGATGAATGGAATGCGTATGATTTATGTTTTCAAAGACAATCGGATTTCAAATTTGTAAACAAAAGGAAACAAACTTTATTAGATTCAACTTTAATTTGTTCAAGAAATTTCCCTTAGGCGTTACATAAATGAAAATACTGAAAAGGAAATGAAAGTTGTAAAAGAATATCCAAAGTCCATCAGTGCTCCCATGGCCTCCTCTTCTCAGTACGGATATAGTTGTTCAAGATCCGCTCGTTCTCTAATTGCTTGGTCAGCTTCTGGATTTTCAGTTCCTGTTCATTGAACCTTTCCCGATAAGAATCCCATTCTTCCTGTAGTTGCGCCCAAGACCTCTTTAGTGTATCAACATCAGTGGGTATCTGAGGAGGGAGTACAGTTGGAGGAACCCCGTCTCTGTCAGGAAATTCAAGAATGATAGGCCTGACAGCTTCATATGGCATACCTAACTTCTGAGCACGGATGCGGACCCATTTGTAGTAGGATTCCATAGGCAGAGAAGTCTTCGGTCCCAACTCATGTGGGTCAGCTTTGTGAATTCTGTCCCAAGCCCGGTTGAATCTACGACGCAGCTCGTCACTATCTACCTGAAACTCAAAACTGATGTGAGGTACCAACATCTCATTAGGCCCTGCTCTTCTGTCTCTTCCAAACTGACGGAGAGCTAAACATGGATTATAAGAGATTCCTCCCTGGGTTCCGATCAAAGGAAAATTAGGATACTCTCCGCAACGATCAATAACAGCTACCTCATCCAAACCTCTGAGAGTCCAAATGATGTCATTATCAGTGAGAGACATTAACCTATGAGCCCAGCCCCTTCCTTCTTTTTTCTTCAGCACGAACTTAGGGAGATGTGAAATAAACCACCTCACTAACAAAGGAGCACAACACCACGGAGTTCCCCGTCTTCGGGCAGTACGAGCATAGAGTTGTTGCAGGATATCACCCAAGAGAGTGGGTACAGGGTTCCGAGACATGAAGATCCTTATGGCATTGACATTAACAAAGGTATCCGGATTTGGAAACAATACTAGACCATAGATTAAGAGATCCAGAATGTCTTCGTACGTCCTGAAGTCTAGGTCATTCCAGAAACTATTAGCTTTACCAATCAGGAACTTAGACAAAAAGCCCTTAACTCCGCTTCTAGTCACCCAGTTATCCATTACCTCTTTGTTTGGTCAAGGGAAGGGCTGCAGCAATCTCCTCAAGCCTAAGAGTCTTTTCCCAACCAGTGAATGGAGTCTGCTCCAAAACAGGGATACCAAGCAAATCATAGAATTCTTCTAGGGTAGGGACCAGCTGGAAGTCTTGAAAGGTGAAGCAATGGTACATCAGATCATAAAACTGGGTCAGGACACTCATCAGTTGTTGGTCCCACTTTGAAGTGACTAAACCGAGAAGAGAACCATGCCTCTGGATGAAGGAAGTAGTATTTGGAATCCTCTCAACCAATTCTTTAAGCAAATCAGGTGGGTGAACAAAGTTGAGCCGGATAGTATTCCTTCGCACAGGCATCATGATGTCCTACAAAACAGAGCAATGATGAAACCCTCTTGTCTTTGAAATGGGTCAGTCCTTATGTAGGATGCATGCAATGGTATGATGGTATGATGTTATGATAAAGCACACCACAAGTATTCACAAAGGCAAACATGATAAGGCACACAAGTCACACAAGACAACCCTTAGAGTTTAGGCCAGCATGAAGTTTAGGTACTACCCTCTTTCAGTTTCGTTGGTTAAGACCTGTCCTACAAAATAGTAATCGGGTTCTAGAGGATCTCAATATCACTGACTACCCTCAATCGGTCATAACTCCAGCGTCGCAATCTTTTCTTGCGGCCAGAACCATCACGAGAGTTTAGCCTCAATGAGTGTAGCATACTGCTACTGTTCTATGGCCAAGTTGGGTCAATTTAGGGTTCTAAGGTCGGTTAGTGCTTAATGACTCCTCAGAAGACCCATATTCTCCTCGTTCCAACACAAGGGATATCGGTACAGACTAAGGTGTCACACAATGTAGCCACTGCTTCACCCGTGTCGGTCTATGCTGGACAGGTCCCTCACAGTTTATTGCTACCTAAAGGGTATTCCCCAGATACGGGTTAGGATCTATGAAACTCCAATACAAGCCCACAAATATAAAAGCAAACAAGGCATATAATTGAAAACATAGAATGATCTAATCCTAAGGTACAC
Organism: Vicia faba; assembly: GCA_948472305.1. Taxonomy (NCBI): domain Eukaryota; kingdom Viridiplantae; phylum Streptophyta; class Magnoliopsida; order Fabales; family Fabaceae; genus Vicia; species Vicia faba. The sequence continues at coordinate 1,149,099,673 of OX451738.1, read as the reverse complement.
CTCACTTATAAAATAGTACCCAACAGAGTCGCCAGTTCTGTGATCGGTGGAAATAGAACTGATTGTTTTGAAATGCTGGTTCGCGAAATGTCGCGGTAAGCAAGAGTCGCCATCGTCTTTTATGTTCTCCAACAAGGAAAGGACAAAAGCACAGCAAAATTCCTTTTCGAGATGTTTCTCGGTTCGAGAGGTAGATTATAGAAAGGGAAGGTGTTAGCACCCTTTCTATCCGTGGTTATCCACGGGCTCTTAGGTACTTGCTCACTATGTTTTCAAAAATGTTTTGCTTTTCTTGTGTTTGTGGGTTTTGGAAAAGTTTAGTTTGAAAAACTTCTAGGTAACTCTTGTATCCGTCCTCAAGAGTGTATGAAGTGTTTTGTTTGAAAACTTTTTGAAAGTGTAGGTGCGAAAAGTTGTTTTTGTTTTTTGAAAGAGCAAGTACCCAGGAGACATCTACCTACTCTAAGGAATTAAGTTGTGTAAGAGTCCTTTAGACAGTACTATCCCACTATTGAGAAGTAGGTAGCACCGTCGTTGGAGTTATTCGGGTCAATTCGATTATTAGGGACATGTGTGGTCACCAAAGCAATAGTAGGACGCCTTAGCGGTAACCCTAATGTCCTAGATCCTTTTTATCCAAGGCAACCGTTTCGAGGAAACTAGATCTTTAGACAGGAGGGCGACCTCTAAAACACCCTATACTTGATGACCACCTCGAGGCAACCAAGTGAGGCGTACCCTAGGAGTGGCATGTGCGAGTGTGTCAGGTTTCAGTTCATATTATCTTTGCACATGTATCATTGTGAGCTACGTGTTGATTTTATTTTTCATACAAGTCTTGCATGCATAATTAACAGTTAATAATTTGCGGGAAATAAATTGCGGAAAGTGAATCTACGCTATTACAAGGCGTCGGGTATTTACATCGCCAAAAACATAACCCTTGAAAATAAATGCGGAAAGTAAAGAAAGCGATAAAATCCTAATTATCTATTACATTCTCGGAGTAGATACATCAATATAGTCAAAATAACAAAGTGCGCGCAAAGAAATTAAATCGAGAACGTCCTTAGGGTTTTGACCCTTTTTGAGAAAAGAATGAATTTTGGGTCCCTTTGCAATTAAATTAAATATTAAACCTAATTTACTAATTAATTGATTAATTAAAGGAAAAAAAGTATTTTTTTAGTTTTTTTTTAATAAAATAAAAATAAAAAGGAAATTAAAAGTTATCAAAAGAAAAACCCTAATTCTAATTTATTTTAAGTTATTGAGGAAAAAGTCAAATTTAACCTAATTAAACTAAATAAATTTATTTTAGTATTTATTTACAAAATAATAATTAATAGTGAAATTAATAAATAATAAAAATAATAAAAATATTCACATTTTTTAATTGTCTGAATTTATTATGAAAAATAATAGTTAAATTAATTAAATAATAATGACATTAATAATAGTTATTAAAAGAAAATAAAAAGAAAAAATAAGACAATAATAAACCAGGGGGGGTGTTGGCCCAAAGAGGAGGTGAACTGGGAGATTTCTGGCTCATTAACGTACAAGCCTGTTTGACCTTGATGATTGCCCAGAGCATGGTTGACTAGGGAGCATGGTGTCCACCATCTTTTGGCCACTGGATTGGAATGTGAAGACACATGGCAGGCTGAGGCGTGAGGTTCATGGTAAACCACTTTGTGAAGCCTGCATGAAATCATGTTAGAAAAAATAATATAGAGCTTTTGGGGGACCTGGGAATCGAACCCAGGTCCCAATGATCAATGACCAGCGCACCAACCACCAGACCACTTGCTTGCTTTTGTTATATTAATAAGAAGTGAATATAATATATCAAGAATAATGACTATGCTGAAAAAACAAACAAAACGCGCATAGTTTTGAATGAACCAACCACACGCGTACACCTCATCATCGTTCTCCTTGATCCTGCAAAATAACAAACAGATAGCGGGGGTTTTTAACCCCCACAATCTAACATGAGGAGTAATAGCGAATAGGTCTGTGTGCAATATAAATTGTTCGCGAGGGTAGGGTTAAATTCATCTTGATGCAACGATCTCAACCATATGCGCTAGGGGTTCTAATTTTTCCTGAATAATAAAGCCCTAATCTGAGAGCTTGGAAACCCTAGATTTCTTCAATGGCAACTTTCGATTCTGGATGTTTTAATCCAATTAACCTATGCCAAAAGTTTCCTGTGAATTCAAGCAATGCAAAACAAACACAAAATCATGTTAATGATGCATGAAATAAGCAATTCGATTCTTGGAAAAAAACGCAAACCGTTAAACTGTTCTTGATGATTTTGATAGCTTTAAGGCTTAGTTTTGATTGCAATATGTTCCTTACACCTCCAGCAATGTATTGGAAACAATAAAAGGCTTTGAATCGTGCTGGAACTTGGAAAACAGTTTTCAAGTTTTTCTTGATTTTTTCAATATTGGCTATGGCTTTCTGCAGCAATTCTCACATGTATGGCATTAGGGTTGAGTTGTGCATATATAGTAGAATGGATTTAGGTTAAAATCTTGCAAGGAAATCCATGAAATTGATGTTCCAATATTTGATTGAAAATCAAATATTTTTCAATCTTTTTGATTGAGAAAACTTGCTAAATTGAGATATTCTTGCCCCCTTGATGTGTACACGAAATCTCCAGCACATGTAGGTCATATTTGCTTCATGAAAAGATTGCAAAACCATATCTTGATATTTTCCTACAATTAAATGAATTAAATGAATTAATATTGATTAAAAATTCATTTAATTAATAAAAAATAAGAAAATAATTCCATTTAAGCTCAATGGGTCGTGCATAGGCTTTGGACAATGTTTCAAGAAGAAATTTGAGGCCCATTAGCAAAAACAAAGTATTTTGAGCAAAGTTGACTTTTGCAAATTCACAAACATTTCCCAACTTCTCCAATGCATATCTTGCTCAATTTTGATCATATGAACATGTTCTTGGACATTTTGGAAAGATCTTGAAATCCTCTAACCAATGCCTTTGGTCCCATGTTATTTGGATTTACCAATCTCAAGTTATGGTCTTTGACTTAAAGTGCATTTTTGTTGACTTTTGAAATTGACCTATAATGTAGAAATTGATAACTTTTTGTGAGGGCATTTCTTGGACTTGGAATGTGAATATGAGTTGTAGGAAATGTCATCCCCTTCAAAATGAGCATTGGATGGGATTTTTCTGATGAACCATGAAAAAGTTATGCCTTGGTCAAGATACAATTGACTTTTCTGCTGTCCAAAAATAGCAACTTTTGCATCTTGATGATCTTTGAGCCATGCTTGAGGAATCATGATCAAGACTTGATAAAATGATGATTGTGGCCTCAAATTAAGATGTTGACCAAAAATTCTGACTTTTGACTGTGAAATGACCATTTTACCCCTGCAGTTGATTGTGAAGCAAATGGAGCTTTTGACTGTGCAATTTGACATTGTGAGTCTTGCAACTTGACATGTGGATGTTTGACAATGTATGTAGGCCTATGGGACTTGATTGAGCCATTGAAAACCTCAAATTCCTTGCAAGAACCAAAACCCTAATTTTGACTGGCTTAGGAGGTGGTTTGGACTGTGCAACCCTTGAGAAATCTTGAATCATTTGAAGATGATTCTTGATAAACCTTGAAGAATATGGGAGGGCAAATTTTGGGGTACAACATGGTCGTTACAGTGTGAATTAATCATAATTCATTCTTTAATATATAAAAGGTGATAAAATTATCAATATCGCCACATCCAGAAAATGTTTTGCCGTGTCTGTTTTTTAAAACTACGCTTCCTACTTCCGTTGGTATAGAAAATTTAAAACGAAATGCTCCTATGGAATAAGGTTCTTATCATATACCAACGATATTTATTCCTTTACCTACATATTTTTTTGTTACTATAAATAAATTTTTTAGAAAAAGTGGAAGTGCGTAGAATATACTATACCCTATGTGAAAGGAAGCTTGTGCAACAAGGTTTTGATCATTACGTAAGAGAAGCTGATGAGCACTATTCAATTTTTTTGTTTCTTTCTCTGCAAAAAATGCATTCACCAATAAAATTAAACCAAAAAAATAATGAAGAAAGAGAAGAAAAGTAGAGAAAGTAACAACTAGCCTTGGTGATGACAATTCATGTGTCCTCCAAGAGCCTGAGACTTGCAGAATTTGAGGGAACAAAATATACATTTATAAACCTTTTCAACATCGTCTTTTCTATCATCTTTGCCGCCTCCTTTTCCTTATAACCTGTAACTGCTGTAACCAAAATATCCTATTTTACTAACTTTGGTGAGACCCTTCCTTTTCCTTTTATTACATCAAATCATCATTACATTTATCTATAATAATAACTTCACCAACTACCACACTTTTCATTTTTTACAAGGGTAGGTCTAAAACAAGTAGAAAATTAACTACTTTTTTATGGTCAAACAAACCATGACCTAGTGTTTCATACTTTCATTTATGAAAATTTACTAATGATAATAAAAAACAGTTATCATTGCTTTGGCATGTGATCATGAATAAAGAGAGAAAATGGTCGCTACAAAATGATATCGTCATTTTTTTGATGAAGAATAAATTATAGTTACTTCACATCTACAATTATTTAGTGTCGTAACATCTGCGCCGACTAAAATTGTGAAAGTTTGTAGGCATTCGTTATTTAAAACCTTGAAAAAGGGTTTAACTAAATAACTAATGGATTAATTACCAGGTGGTGAGGAGATGATGTCAGGAAGACGTTGTTTAGAATAATGATCTCTATAGATGTCATAAGGAAGATTCTTAAGATCTAATTGATTTCCATCTGGTCTCCTAAAAATTAAGGAAACACTAAAGTCAAAAGAGAGATAGAGTGAGAGAGAAGACTATTATTTGAAGAAGAGAAGATAAGAGAATAAAAGTGTGGGGGACGGGAGACCTAAATGGTGATGGGGTTATGGTACCACTCCAACTAAAAGAGAAAACATATAGAAGTTATAGTTGAGTGATGGTAGAAGATAAAGATATTTGAAAGTTATCTATCAATTCTTCTGCTACACTCTCTCTCACTTTGGTTCCTTCACCATCACCACACACGCACACATACAATATTTATTGAATTCAAGAGAGGACAGTTCGTCTCGCGACTTTAAAATGATATAGTAGTGACTTAGGGGTTGTTTGGTTATATCATGTGAAAGTGAGTTTGGGTTAAAAGTCAATTATGATAGTAAAAAATAAAATTAAGAATAACAAGTATCACATAATAATAATAATCTATAATATAACTGTAGACATTGTATTTATGTGTAGTGTTGTGTGGACTATTTTATAAATAAGAGAGATTTATTAATAAAGAATTTTTCAACAACTAATAAATACATATAAAAATCATTTTCGAAAAGGAGAAAAGACTTAAGATACAAATACATAGAAAATCTTATTAAAACCATGCAAGCTACAACAACACCAGAACAGGAGCCAAGTTTTTTTGCAAAACTATTGCATTCGTGTAAAGGTTTTTGCGATACATGTGCGTCCATATAAATAAATTAATTTGATATGATATAGATTTTATTTAAACATAAACATAAATTTAAAATGAGTTATTTAAATATAAAATGAACAATAATAATATGAATTTCATTTTGACATTTAAAAATAAGAATTTTGTATATCAAATAAAGACAATTGTTTATTAAAATAAAATATATATTTTGCTGATAGTGACCTATGAGAAAAATAAAAATTTGATATTTAAAAATAAGAGTTTTGTGTCTCAAACAAAGAAAATATTTAATTAAAATAAAATAGTTATTTTGCTGATTGTGACCCGTGAGGAAAATAAAAATTTTTACATTTGAAAATAAGAATTTTATGTCTCAAATAAAGACAATTGTTAACTAAAATAAAATATGTATTTTGTTCATAGTGGTCCGTGAGAAATAAAAACAATTGTTAGTTAAAATAGAATAGGTATTTTACTGATAGTGGTCTGCGAGAAAAATAGAAATTTTGACATTTAAAATAAGAATTATGTGTCTCGAATAAAGAGTATTCTTAATTAAAATAAAATAGATATTTTTCCAATAGTGGCTAGTGAGAAAAATAGAAATTTTGATATTTTAACATAAGAATTACGTGTCTCAAGTAAAGACCATTGTTAATTAAAATAAAATAGCTATTTTATCGATAAAGGCATGTGAGAAAAATATAAATTTTGACATTTGAAAATAATATTTTTAATAATTACGAATAATTTTTTAATTATCATAAAATGATTATGTTTTCGATTGAGTAAATTTTAATGTGTTCCTCTTCATTCAATTTAAAAAATTCAATTTATTTATTTGTGCTTATAAAAATAAAAAGGGAAAGAGAAAATGGAGAGAGAAAATATTAAAATGAAAGTGAAAAGTGTAGGAAAGAGAAATGGTGAGTGAAAGAATAAGAAGTGGAGAAAAAATGAAAGTTAAAAAAAGTATTAAATAAGAACTTGACACTTGGTAGCATTTGGTTGAATTAAGGTGAATTAATTGAGAGATTTTGTTTTTACTATTTTAACCTTTTTCTAGTATTAAAAAAATTTAAAATGAAGGGTATTATTAGTAGTTTGTAGGCATGTTTTTTTAATTCATAGATAGTTGAATAGTTAATTGATGCGATCTTTACGATGTGAATTAACCATAATTTGTTCCTTAACAAAAATGACTCGAGTGGTAAACGAACTTGTGCTAAGAAATGAAAGTTTCAGAAATATCGAGTTTGATTCCTGTTGAGAACAATATTTGGCAAGTGCCAAGACCTCTTGGCACAAACTCTGGATTACTAGGGCCCCATTTTCATGGGAACCTAAGTACATAAAGCAAAAAAAAAACTGAATATTGGAAGGAGCTATAAGAGTGAATAACCAACATAACTCCTCAAATCATCACTAGTATAACCACATCAGGTCGTGCTAGTCAATCACTCCACTAATCCTGAAATCAAGATTTAAAGAGGGTTGAAGCATGGAGCCCCTAGCTCCTTTTATCTTCTTTCTTTTGGTTAAAGGTCTAAGCGGGTTAATTTAGTGTGCTTCTGACCTTAGCCTTTTTTATGGTTTTAAAGTTGGTCCCTCGAATTTTGAGGTCTCTCTCCTTCATTATGAAAATGATACCTTTATCTTAATGAATCATTGATCGAGACTTTATGGACTACCAATGGTATTTTGAAGGGGTTTAATCTTGCTTCGGATCAAGGGGATGATTTTCATAAGAGCAGCTTGATTGGGATTAATGTTGACCCATCCTTCCACCAGCTTACTAAGGGTTTTATGCATTGTAAGATAGAGTCTCTTTCGATTCAATACCAAGGGTTTCTAGTAGGAGATAACCTTAAGTTCACTTAGGAGTCTTTGTTATATTTGATTTGGAAGAGACTTAATTCTTGGTTCCATAGGTATGTTATCTTAGGGGTAGAGTTATTGTTAATTCTAACTTAACACGATTCTAATTTTCTACCTCTTTTTTTAAGATGTCTGTGAAAGTGTGGAATAAGTTGGTTAGGATTCAAAGGAGACTCATGTGAGGAAGAATGAAGGAGACATATAAAAATCTATGGGTTAGGTGGTTAAGAGTGTTAAAGCCCAAGAACTATGAGGGTTTTAGTGTTAAAGATATTTGGATAGTTAATATATCCCTTATATCCAAATGGAGATGGAAACTCTCTTATGGGTTGCTCTAGTCTCTATTCTAAAATTATGTCTGCTTGTTATGGTCCTTTTATTATCGTAACTTGTTATTGGAGTAGGTATTTTTGGGATTTCTCTTTTCCTACATGGCAGAGAGCAATGTCCCTACTTAGATCCAAGAAAGATGACCCTTCAAATTGGTTTGGGTTCGTTTTGTCTAAGAAGCTTAGGTCTGGTATTTCAACTCCCTTCTAGGAGACCCTTGACTAGGCAATGTCCCCCTTAAGATTAAATTTTAAAGAATCCTTTCTATTCCAAATTCAAGATGGGTTTGTAGGTAAGGTAGAGACAAATTACCATTAGAAGATCATTTAGGACCTTAGATGGAGAAAAATGTTATTTGCTCATGAGGATCCTTTCGTTGCTTAGTTTTTATCAGCTCTTAAAGTGTTCCAGTTTAATGAGGAGTGTGATAGGTGGGTTTGAAGGTATGATAAAGATGACTCTATTCACTATATGGAGTATGCTTATTAAGTCCAATCTGATTTTGGTCCTTGAGGAGATTGTAGATAACCTGTTCCTAACTCTTTTAAAGATCTTGGTTTGTTCTGCAAAATATATTTCCTTCAAAAGATAATTTATTGAAGTGGGGGTCATTACTGATCATGAGTGGACTTCATTAACCCTTTTTGGAGAATATTTGGAGGTGCCTCCCACGTATTCGTGACTTGTAGCTTAGTTTCTAGTGTGTGGTAATGTTTTTTAGGTGGTTAATGGTGTAGTTGGATATTCCAAGGAATCATTGGTTCATTTTTTTGTTTCTTCTTTCATTAAGGTCTAAGGTTAAAATCAGAGGTATGTTTTATTATTATTTGGGATATCGTGGTGTAGACTATCTAGTATGTTTGTTATGATAACTTTTTTTACCAGAAAGTCAATAAATGTGAAAGAGGTGGAGGATAACAATATTTTTTGGCATAATGTTTGTTTCTTAACTAGTCTCATATAAACTCTCTTTCCTTCACTGATTGGCTTCAGAAACCTATGATGTGTCTGAACCAATAGAGGATTAAGACTCCTAGCCTAGCCTTCTGGTTTTTAGTGGTATGTTAATGTTTCCTTTAGATTCTAGTCATATTATGGTGATTTTGGGATATGAGCTCTAACTTGGTCCTGATTGGATGGTGTTGCAGCATGTGATTACTCTAGGGACTTCGGTTTTCTTTTATTGGTCTTGTTTATGTATTGGTTTAGCTAATTGTAGTGTTTTATTCTTTTCGTTATTGCTTTTGGTTTTCTTCTCTCTCATGCAGCATTATGGCATTACTTGTTCTTGTAGACTGTTTTGTATCCTTTTACGGGCTTTCGTCTTTCTTTAGTATTGTTTTATTTGACCTTAAAAAAACAAGTCATAACCATGTATCAAGGTAGAAATGCAAAAAATCAAACTACGAGAGGCAAGAAAATTACCATTTCTACTAAACCGTTCATGCTAATCAACTTACCGCACATCTATATGTCCAAGCAAAAGAATAAGTCAGCTTCTTAGTCCAAACCATAAAAATAATTGTCATACAAATTTTTATAAACATGATTCCACAAGGAGTAACCAATCATACTCACACCATGATCAACATTTAAGTATTTCTTAAAAAAGAATATCAATCGTGAACTTTTCAGATCAACATGACCATTGAATACCAAATCACAACCAACCTATGAAAGTCTCTCATACACTCTCCAAAGAACTCAAGCCAACCAATATTCATAAATAGAGTAAGGTAAAACAAAATATCTTTATCAAATAGCTACACAAAAATTACACACAAACAATCAAATGATCCATACACTACATGATTAATAAACAAGACACAAAAAGCAACACTAGTATCAACAATAATTATATGCCTAAGCTGATTCACTCTAAACGAGATCATATTCTAGAGAATTTGTTAGGGAAAACATTAAACTTGGAAGGGAACTTCCCCTCCATTATCTAGATAACACGTTGATCATCCTTTGCAATCTTAATTTCTTGTAAGAGGTCGAGGCCACCAAAGCCTCATAGGTTGACTCTTAGTCGTAAATACGTCCTGAGAATCATGCTTCCAAAATGAAGAATCCTCGTGACGAGGTCTGGCCTTCCCAAACAAGGTCTCAATTAATATGACTATGAGCTCGTCTTCCTAAACAAAAATCCTACGTCTATACTTCAAATTCCAAACTCATTCACCTTTAAAATGATTTTACTGCTCATATATTAGGAACAAACTCCATAATCTCTCTTTAAGTGACATATACTTAACCTAAATATCCAGCGAGAAATGAGTCCTATGACCCCTTCAAACCACCTCACCCACACTTTTCGCAAACCAACCTGAACTTGAATAGACCATGGAACCAAGAAGGAAGACCTCATCCCACAAAGGGAACCCCTTTGATGTCTCCCAAACGGCCACCAGGTTGAACCATAGAAAAATGAGTGTCACACTTAGCTAAGAGAATATCTATCTAGATAGATTATCCTTTAGATATGATCCTCCACTGCCATTTTCCATAAAGGGAAATCTAAAAATAAAATACTTACAATAAAATTTTTAATATTCTTAACACTTATCTTCATAATGATCATATATATCATATTAATTGAGTTCCTTTTATAAATGTAATATACTTAAGTCTTTAAAACATTTAGTAAATATTTTCACCATTTCACTATAATCAAATACATTGGTTCTTTCAAAAAACAAAACGATAAAGGCCTTTACGCTCACAATAAATGTTCTGCTACCACTGATGAACACCAATCATCTTGCCTAAAGTCTGAAAGCAAAATGAATATTTTGAAAGGATAAAGTAGGCCTCAGAGCTATAGTTATTCATATGAAATACATTGATAAAGAAAAAGCTAACACAAGGCTCTAATGTTAACAATACTCGAAACAATCAAAGTAAATATTTTAATAAATATTCAAAATAGTTACACCCAAAGAACAAAAGCCCAAGACCTTTGCAGGATGTAAATGAGACAATGCAAAAAAAAAGTTGGAGAATATTAAGCTGAGGCGTCAAGACCACTTCCCATATCCTCCTGATAAGCATATTTAAACGGTTCTAAAGCTTCTGGGAAAATTATTTCACCAGAACATAACTTATTAGCCAGCTTCACTACTTTCTCACGGACTCCAAACACATCCTGCATAATCGACTGAAAAAAATTAAGGAGCGCCCGCCTTAGACCGGCCAAATCTTCATATAGAGCTTCCAAGGCCTCTGCATACTTCCGATACTCTTCCACCTGACAAGATTTCTCCTAATTAGAGTCAGAATCAGTTTTGCATCACTTCTCTCCTCGGAGAAAGTTCTCTAATTCGGTCACATGAGCTGTAACACCCTAAAATAATTAGATTATTTATTTAATTATTTGATTACTTTATGTCGAATATTTAAGACTTAATTATGATGTTTATGTGATGTATGGATGAATATGATGCTTGATATGATGTTGTGTATGGTGTATGATGGGGTGGTAGGAAATAAGAAGGTATATAGTATGTTATAATGATTTAGATAATTAGAATAGTTAATTAGAATTATTTTAATTAGTTAAATACAATAATAATAACAGGTCAAAGTTATGAGGGAAAAGTGGTAGATTAGGAATAGATAAGTGAGGGTAAGATGGGAAAACCATATAAATGGTCCAAAGGTTAAATAAGGAATAGAGAGAAGAGAGTCTCACTGTTTCACCCCAAAATTTTCCCTCCCATATTCTTCAAGGTTTGTCAAGATTCATCTTCAACTGGTTCAAGATTTCTCAAGGGATGCACAGTCCAAATGCCTCATAAGCCAGTCAAAATTAGGGTTTTGGTTCTCTCAAGGAATTTGGGGTTTTCAGTGGTCCAATCAAGTCCCATAGGCCTATGTATATTGTCAAGCATCTACATGCCAAGTTTCAAGACTCACAATATCAATTTGCACAGTCAAAAGCCTTATTTGCTCTACAGTCAACTGCAGGGGCAAAATGGTCATTTTGCAGTCAAAAGTCAGAATTTTTGGTCAACATCTTTTTTTGAGCTCACAATCATCATTTGATCAAGTCTTGATCATGATTCCTCAAGCATGGCTCAAAAATCATCAAGATGCAAAAAGTTACTATTTTTGGACAATAGAAAAGTCAACTGTATCTTGACCAGGGCATAACTTTTTCATGGTTCATCAGAAAAATTCCATCCAATTCTCATTTTAAAGGGGATTACATTTCCTACAACTCATATTCACATTCCAAGTCCAAGAAATGCTCTCACAAAAAGTTATCAATTTCTACATTATAGGTTAATTTCAAAAGTCAACAAAAATACACTTTAAGTCAAAGACCATTACTTGAGATTGGTAAATCCAAATGACATGGGACAAACGGAATTGGTTAGAGGACTTCAAGACCTTTCCAAAATGTCCAAGAACATGTTCATATGATCAAAATTGAGCAAGATATGCATTGGAGAAGTTGGGAAATTTTTGTGAATTTGCAAAAGTCAACTTTGCTCAAAACACTTTGTTTTTGCTAATGGGCCTCAAATTTCTTCTTGAAACTTTATCCAAGGCCTATGCACGACCCATCAAGCCTATTTGAATTTATTTTCTTATTTTTATTAATTAATTGGATTTTTAATTGATTTTAATTCATTTAATTAATTTAAAATTGTAGGAAATTCAAAGATATGGTTTTTCAATCTTTTTGTGAAGCAAGAATGACCTAATCATGCTGGCAATTTCGTGTATCAATCAAGGATATCAAAATCTCCAAGTTTGGCAAGTTTCTTCAATCAAAAAGATTCAAAAATATTTGATTTTCAATCAAATATTGAATCATCATTCCATGGATCTTTTGTGCAAGATTGTAACCTAATTCCCTTCTACTATAAGTACACAAGCCAACCCTAATGCCATGGACGGGAATTTGCTGTAGAAAGCCATAATCACATTCAAAAAAATCCAAGAAATTTGAAAACTGATTTCCACATTCCAACGTGATTCAAAGGCTTTTGTGGTTTCTAATACATTGCAGGGGTTCCTAAAGATGGATTACAATCAAAACCAAGTGCCAAAGCTCAAGAAATCGTTGTTTACAGTCACACGGTTTGTTGATTTTTTCCATAATCGAAACTCATATTTCATGCACAATTAACATGTTTTAATCATTGTTTTGTGTTGCTTGAATTCATATAAAGCTAATGGTATTAGTTAATTGCATTATAATGCCCAGAATCACAGGTTACCATTAAAGAAATCTAGGGTTCTTGAGTTCTCAAATTGGGGCTTTACAGCCCAGGAAAAATTAGCACCTCTAATGCCTATGGTTGAAATCGTCAAGGCCAGACGAATCAAAAGCTACCCTCGCGAAATATTTATATAGCCTGTAGGGCTATTCGCTATTTTTCCTCATGATGCTTTATGGGGGTTAAAAACCCCCGCTATCTAATTCTATTTTTTACAGGAAAACGAGGAAGACGATGATGTGTTGATGTATCATTGGTTCGTTTAAAAAACGCGCGTATTTTTTTGTCTTATAGCATATGCATTAATTGTGATATATTATATTTGTTTAGTAGCATATTAACAAAGGCGTGCAGATGGCTCAGTGGATGGTGTGCTGGCTGTGTATCATTGGGACCTGGGTTCGATTCCCAGGTCCACCCAAAACTCTATAATATTTTTCGTTACGTGATTACATGCAGGCTTCAGGAAATGTTCCACCATGTGCCTCAATCATCCCAGGCGCCAGGTGTCTACAAGCAGCAATCCAATGGCCAGGAGATGATAATCATCATGATCCTCAGTCAACGCATGCATAGCTGATTCCAAAGGTCAACGTGGTTGAATGGCTTAATGGGCCAGAATTGCCAAACGTACCCCTTTGTTAGGCCCAGCACCCCTTGGTTTCTTTATTCTTTTCTTTTCTTTTTTAATTTCCATTTAATCTTTTCATTAATTATTATTATTATTAGTATTTAATTAACAAATTAATTATTTTCACAATAAAAATCAGAAAACTAAAAATATTTTTATTATTATTATTATTATTATTATTAATTTCACCTTTTATTTATTATTTTTGTAAATAAATGTAATTAATTAATTTAGTTGTTTTAATTAGGCTAATTGTAATTATTTTCACAATAAATAAAATCCATGTTGAATTAGGTTTTGACAATTTTTAATTCCTTTTACTTTTTATTTTATTTCCTCAAGACATTAAAAAACTAAAAAAATACTTTTTTCTTGTAATTATTTACTTAATTAGTAAATTAGGTTTAATATTAATTAATTGCAAAAAGGACCAAAATTCATTCTTTTCTCAAAAAGGGTCAAAACCCTAAGACTTTTCCCGATTCAATTTTTCTCGCGCATGTTTATTCTTGATTCCTATTTTGATCATATTTATGTAACTGTTCCGAGGATGTAATAGATAATTAGGACTTTTTATCGCTTTCTTTATTTCTCGCATTTATCTTTTCAAGGGTTATGTTTTTGGCGATGTAAATACCCGACGCCTTGTAATAGCGTAGATTTACTTTCCGCAATTTACTTTCCGCAAAATTATTAATTGTTAACTATGCATGACAAGACTTGCCTGAAATTAAAATCAACTCGTAGCTCACCATAAAAATGTGCAAATATAATTTAACATGAAACCTGACACACGTGCACATGCCACTCCTAGGGTACGCCTCACTTGGTTGCCTCGATGTGGTCATTGAGTATAGGGTGTTTTAGAGGTCGCCCTCCTGTCTAAAGATCCTAGTTGCCTCGAAACGGTTGCCTCGGATAAAAAGGATCTAGGACATTAGGGTTACCGCTAAGGCGTCCTACTATTGCTTTGGTGACCACACATGTCCCTATAATCGAATTGACCCGAATAACTCCAACGACGGTGCTACCTACTTCTCAATAGTGGGATAGTACTGTCTAAAGGACATTTACACAGCTTAATTCCTTATGAGTAGGTAGATTTCTCCTGGGTACTTGCTCTTTCAAAAACAAAACAAACTTTTCGCACTCACACTTTCAAACAAACGTTTTCAAACAAACACTTCATACACTCTTGAGGACTGATACAAGAGTTACCTAGAAGTTTTCAAAACAAACTTTTTCAAAACCCATAAACACAAGAAAAGCAAACATTTTTGAAAACATAGTGAGAAAGTACCTAAGAGCCCGTGGATAACCACAGATAGAAAGGGTGCTAACACCTTCCCTTTCTATAATCTACCTCCCGAACCGAGAAAAATCTCGAAAAGGAATATCGTTGTGCTTTTGTCCTTTCCTTGTTGGAGAACATAAAAGACGGTGGCGACTCTTGCTTACCGCGACATTTCGCGAACCAGCATTTCAAAACAGTCAGTTCTATTTCCACCGATCACAGAACTGGAGACTCTGCTGGGGAAATATTATAAGTGAGGTGTACCTTAGGATTAGATCATTCTATGTTTTCAATTGTATACCTTGTTTGCTTTTATATTTTTGGGCTTGTATTGGAGATTCATAGATCCTAACCCGGATCTAGGGAATACCCATTAGGTAGCAATAAACTGCGAGGGACCTGTCCGACGTAGACCGACACGAGTGAAGCAGTAGCTACGTTGGTGTGACACCTTGGTCTGTACCGATATCCCTTGTGTTGGAACGAGGAGAATATGGATCTTCTGAGGAGTCATTAAGCACCAACTGACCTTAGAACCTTAAACTGACCCAACTTGGCCATAGAACAGTAGCAGTATGCTACACTCATTGAGGCTAAACTCTCGCGATGGTTCCGGCCGCAAGAAAAGATTGTGAAGCTGGAGTTATGACCGATTGCGGGTAGTCAGTGATATTGAGATCCTCTAGAACCCGGTTACTATTTTTTAGGACAAGTATTAACCAACTGAAACTGAAAGAGGGTAGTACCCAAACTTCATGCCAGCCTGAAATCTAAGGGCTCTTTTGTGTGACTTGTGTGCCTTCAAATCTGAACTACTTGCACATTCTTGTTATCTGACAACATGAGTTCCTTGCAGGTTTTGTTTACAGTCCTTAATCTGAACTTATTACAGGGCTTACTTACACCTCACACCTTTGCATCCACGTACATAACATCATACGCATCATAACATCATACCATAGTATTTCCTTAACCATTTCAAGGATCTCAAGGGTTTGTGATGCAGGTCATGATGAACCAACTATCAAACAAGGGGTAAAAGGGGATTTATTTTCCTCTAACCAAGGTTGTCCCGAAATCCAAGCACGATAACTTGAGTCAGGGGCTATGACCCACTCGATATGGTGAGACTTGACTCTTGAAGAAGGACTCTCAATAACATGAAGTTCCTTCAATCAAGATGCAAAATTCAAGATTCTAACAAGTTTCTTTGTTTACCCCGCGAGATCCTTGAAAACATTGCATACATATCTCATACATATCATTGCATTACATGTACCCTTTTGACAGGTCGCTTATCTTCTTCGCTGTTTATTTCAGCAATCATCATGTCTACTGAACCTTCCACTGAACAAGCTATCAAGACCCTTCAGGCCCAGAATGCCCAGTTCCAGGAGTTGGTTATGAGCCTAGCCCAGGGTCAACAGGATTTGAAGACTTTGATTCTGAAAGAGAGGAAGAAGAAGAAGAAGAGGACTGTTTTGTTCAACACTAGACGCAGATCTGGGAATGGATTACAGAATGAGGCTGAGATGACTACCTCATCTGTAGGCAAGGACTGTCCCCAAGAGAGAAAGATTCATAGTCCCGTGGTCTCCGACAACGAGACAAATTATAATGATGAACAGTACCCTCCTGCGGAGGATAGGTACAAACAGCTGGAGAACCGCTTAAGTGCTATGGAGATTCAACATGTGCCCAGATTGGACTTTGGAGACCTAGGCTTATCCTCTGGGGTGGTGATTCCACACAAGTTCAAGGCACCTGCTTTTGCAAAATACGACGGAGCCTCCTGTCCTAAGTTGCACCTCCGCTCATACGTAAGGAAGATCTAGCCCTACACGGCTGACAAGAATTTGTGGATTCACTTCTTTCAGGATAGCCTTTCAGGGACTCAACTCGAATGGTTCTATCAGCTGGATGGGGCTAGTATCCGCAACTAGGAAGACTTGGCTACTGCGTTCTATAAGCAGTATCAGTATAATTCTGACCTCGCTCCTACGCGTACTCAACTCCAGGGTATGTCACTAGGGACGGGTGAAGGATTTAAGGAGTGTGCTCAAAAGTGGAGAGACCTGGATAGAAGGGTGCAGCCACCCTTAACTGACCGTGAGCTTATGGATATGTTCCTGGGGACCCTGTCTGGTCCGTTCTTCAACCATTTAATCGGGAATTCTTCAGTCGGGTTCACAGACCTTATCTTGACTGGTGAAAGAATTGAAGTTGGCATCAAAAGCGGGAAGATTCAAGAAGCTACACCTTCTGATACTCATAAAAAGCCTTACCATGGAAAAAAAGAGTCCAATGTTGTGCATGGTAAAAAGAGTCGTCATGATCAACATGTAGGGGCAACCCAGATCTCTAATCCTATGCCTGCTCAACAAGGACAGGGGCATCAACGTAAGGAGGTCGCACCTAAAAGACAGTTCACTAAGATCAACATGTCACTGGTTCAAGCACTACAGTAAATGTTGAAGGCAGGGCTGATTACATTAAGGGCTCCTCTTCGGAATCCAAACACTTCCGCTCCTAACTATCATCCCAATGAAAGGTGTGCATACCACTCTGACAGTCCGGGACATGACACAAACAACAGTTGGGCTCTGAAGAACAAGGTCCAAGACATGATTGATTCCAAAGAAATCCAGTTTGACCCTCTAGAGACTCCAAACATAATCACTGCTCCTATGCCAAATCATTGAAGGCTTTTGTTTTATTTGAATTTTCAAGTTGTATTTTTCTTTGCTTATTCAAACAATTATTGTCATGGCAAACTTTTTTATTTCATTAATGCATCGCATATGTCTGTTTTGAATTAATCTATTCGTATTCACTATATTCAAATTGTTTTCATATTTTTTGTGATGATCAACTCTCGATTGAAAAATTCTAAGCCTCTTGAGGGGGGATGACGAAAACGATACCACGATCTTTACAGTATGCTTTTGAACAGACCCTGCTGATGAGGTACAGGCATTGTTTCAAATCCTAAATAGTGGAGTCATAAGGAAGATAATCCCTCGTCAACCCCTCTGAGCCAAAGAAGTTGGAGTTTTTCTTTTCACAAATTAAAACCCTTAATTATAACCTGGGGCAGGGTAGTTTTCTCAATTGATCTAGGTGCACAACAAATGGCATCAAAGAAGTCCTTCCGAGACAAAAAGACAATGATGGTTCCATATAATCGTAAGGACAGGCAGTCATTATCTCTCAAAGTAAAAGCCCAATAAGTCAAAACCTATGAAGGAGACTTACAAAAACCGGGGCATCCCACTGAATGTAATCACAAAAGAAACAGTTCAGGCAAAAAAAGACAGGGATAATAAAATCAAAAAGAAAGAGGTCCTACAAACCCTCAACAAAAAAGAAAGGACCGCCTATTCAAAATAAACTATCAGTATCCGAACCATCACAGGAATATCATAGCAAAAGACTCGAACAAGGTCTAGTGCATGATTAGTTGAGTTTAGGATCGAAGAACATCACGAAGAACGGGCGGGTACAAATATACTTTGAGCCTTTATCCTTTGTTTCTTAAACCGTGAACCAGGCCACGTTATAACCCTTAAAAGTCCTAGCTGAAGTATGGGTTAGTTCGAATGCATACTGTTACCAAAGGTATCCTGACTCCTTAAGGCTTGCTGTAAATTACTGAGTTGACATCACATTTTACAAAAATTCACTTGTTTTATTGAAAACTGCATTTTCAAAAATTTCAAGACAGACATAAGCTTTGCATTCTTAAAATAACATTGTCTGCATATGACTATTTGTTCGAACAGCAGAGAAATTCGCACGAAGAATATCTAGTGAACAAAAGCACTTCCAATCAAGGGGCAAATCTCCATCTGAATCAATTGGGACATTGAACATGAATTCCAGCAACGAATCTTGTATGACCAAACGAAGATCTTCTGGTAGTATGGCGACACAATGCTACTGACAGTGACAACTCCCTGCACTCTGAGAGCTTGGACATAGTCAAAAAAATACTACGCATAATCAAAGACCCGCTAGGTCGACTGGCCTAGGCAAAAATAAGGGCTTCCCGACGAACCAAAAGGGTTCGGGAAAAAATAAGGGATGAAAATGAAAAAATCTGTACACCCGGCAAGTCGAAAACCTATAAAGGCGGCTTGGGCAAAAATGGGTATCCCGGTGGACTGAAAACCTGAAAGGGCGATCCAGGCACTAATTAGGGATCAAAGCATACGACTATGTCCTGTCATCTCGTCACTTGCCTACCAGAAGAAGATTTGTCAATCGGCAGTCATCAAGCACCTCCACAGGTACCTTCTCCCACGGAAGCTGGGGCAATAAGAATTGTTCGAACTGTACAGGTTACTCTGTCCTCCAGGTACAAGGTAGGTTCGGATGAAGAATGTAATCAAGATACCTTCACTCCCCACAGAGTAAGACAAGATTCAGTAATACTCTCTCCAAGCAGAGTTGGTCTCCCATCAGCCCTAAAAAGGCACGGTATCTCCAGCAAGTCAGCAATACTCTTCCCCCGAGCAGAGTTTGGTCTACCATCAGTCCTGGAAAATTTGGGTATCCCCAGAAGATCTCAATATTCTCCAGTAGAGTATGCAGATGTTCCTCAGCAAGCATCCTCGGCATTCTTAATATCCCTCGACAGAAATATAAGATTGTTCCCCGGTGGAATACAAGACACCCCACCATATCCTATAACCGGGTTATCCTCAGCAAATTGCAACGGAAAGATCGTCCTCAGCGAAGTTCTTTCTATCCCCCAGCGGAGTTCATCAAAATCCCCAACATAACTTATCAACGGAACCCCCAGCGGAGTTATCATTAAAATCTCAGCGAAGTACCTCTTCTCCACAAAGTAATTCCCCGCAGAGTAATCTCGTCGCGAAGTTTATTTCCCAACGGAGTCGTCCTCTCCTACTGGTTTATTCTTTCAATGATCTTTGTTCATCATCCCCAGCGGAAACGAAGAACTCTGCTCTTTAGCATCAGCCCAGGATTCAACAAACTCCCGGCATTCGTCAAGGATTTATTTTCCCAAACAAAAATACATTCATAAACATATCACATCTCATACCTCCTATTCACATACATGATAAAGTGCATACGACACGATCTCGTTTTGAGAACATCATGACATCATACATTTCATACATCATGACATTGCATACAACTAATGTTTTGCCTTTTCAGGAAAAAGTCACATCAAAGGATAATCTCCATCAACCTTTTTAAGTTCCAGATTCGATACCTGTATCTAGCCAGGGAATATCTGTGAACGACTGATTGTAGATCTATACCTGAAACCAGACAGGAAAGTTATCTACATTAAAGAGATTTAAGAGATAGCTTAGAGATGCTCCAGATCCGGATGTTATTCTTTTGCTTATTCAGATTTCTCTTCAGAGATGGCTTAGAGATGCTCCAGATCCAGATGCTATTCTTTTGCTTATTCAGGATTTCTCTTCAGAGATAGCTTAGAGATGCTCCAGATTCAGATGCTATTCTATTGCTTATTCAGAGTTTCCTTTCAGAGATGGCCTAGAGATGCTCCAGATTCGGATGTAATTCTATTGCTTATTCAGATTTCTCTTCAGAGATAGCTTAGAGATGCTCCAGATCCGGATGCTATTCTATTTCTTATTCAGAGTTTCCTTTCAGAGATGGCCTAGAGATGCTCCAGATCCGGATGTTATTCTATTTCTTATTAAGATTTCTCTTCAGAGATAGCTTAGAGATGCTCCAGATCCGGATGCTATTCTATTGCTTATTCAGAGTTTCCTTTCAGAGATGGCCTAGAGATGCTCCAGATCCGGATGCTATTTTATTGCTTATTCAGATTTCCTTTTAGAGATAGTTCAAATGCGGCCTAGATTTTGTGACATTCTGATACTTATTCCAGATTTCCTTTCAGATATAGCTTAGAGATGCTCCAGATCCGGATGTTATTCTATTGCTTATTCAGATTTCTCTTCAGAGATAGCTTAGAGATGCTCCATACCCGGATGCTATTCTATTGCTTATTCAGATTCAAACTTCTAAAGACAACTTAGAGATGCTCCAGACCCGAATGCTATTCTATTGTTTAGTCCAGATTCATTCAAAAGATAGTCCAGATACGATCCAGATTTGGATGACATTCTGTCACTCATTTAGATAAAGTATGGATATACCCCAGACGCGGCGGTCATTCTACTATTTATTCAGACGTCAGCAATTAGATACAGACTAGATATGCTCCAGACACGGAAGCCATTCTATTTCTTATTCAGATTCAACTATCCATTACATTTCCAAATGGCATCTGTAAGCCCATTCCCGACAATATTCTGTCACATCTCCAGATGGCATCTAGAAGCCCATCCTCCTATCCATCATCTCTCCAAATGGCATCTGTAAGCCCATTCTCGACATCACATTGCTGATATTACACCATGCGAGTGCAAATTTTTGGGCACTCTAGTGTTCAATCATCTTCCACCTTCGGATCACGAAAGGCACGCAAGCCAATCTACATCCTCAGGTCTAAGAAGATTGAACAGGGGAAATTGTTGTACCCCAAAATTTTCCCTCCCATATTCTTCAAGGTTTGTCAAGATTCATCTTCAACTGGTTCAAGATTTCTCAAGGGATGCACAGTCCAAATGCCTCCTAAGCCAGTCAAAATTAGGGTTTTGGTTCTCTCATGGAATTTGGGGTTTTCAGTGGTCCAATCAAGTCCCATAGGCCTATGTATATTGTCAAGCATCTACATGCCAAGTTTCAAGACTCATAATATCAATTTGCACAGTCAAAAGCCCTATTTGCTCTACAGTCAACTATAGGGGCAAAATGGTCATTTTGCAGTCAAAAGTCATAATTTTTGGTCAACATCTTATTTTGAGCTCACAATCATCATTTGGTCAAGTCTTGATCATGATTCCTCAAGCATGGCTCAAAAATCATCAAGATGCAAAAAGTTACTATTTTTGGACAAAAGAAAAGTCAATTGTATCTTGACCAGGGCATAACTTTTTCATGGTTCATCAGAAAAATTCCATCCAATGCTCATTTTGAAGGGGATGACATTTCCTACAACTAATCTTCACATTCCAAGTCCAAGAAATGCTCTCACAAAAAGTTATCAATTTCTACATTATAGGTCAATTTCAAAAGTCAACAAAAATGCACTTTAAGTCAAGGACCATAACTTGAGATTGGTAAATCCAAATGACATGGGACCAAAGGAATTGGTTAGAGGACTTCAAGACCTTTCCAAAATGTCCAAGAACATGTTCATATGATCAAAATTGAGCACGATATGCATTGGAGAAGTTGGGAAATTTTTGTGAATTTGCAAAAGTCAACTTTGCTCAAAACACTTTGTTTTTGCTAATGGGCTTCAAATTTCTTCTTGAAACTTTATGCAAGGCCTATGCAAGACCCATCAAGCCTATTTGAATTTATTTTCTTATTTTTATTAATTAATTGGATTTTTAATTGATTTTAATTCATTTAATTAATTTAAAATTGTAGGAAATTCAAAGATATGGTTTTTCAATCTTTTTGTGAAGCAAGAATGACCTAATCATGCTGGCAATTTCGTGTATCAATCAAGGATATCAAAATCTCCAAGTTTGGCAAGTTTCTTCAATCAAAAAGATTCAAAAATATTTGATTTTCAATCAAATATTAAATCATCATTCCATGGATCTTTTGTGCAAGATTGTAACCTAATTCCCTTCTACTATAAGTACACAAGCCAACCCTAATGCCATGGACGGGAATTTGCTGCAAGAAAGCCATAATCACATTCAAAAAAATCCAAGAAATTTGAAAACTGATTTCCACATTCCAACGTGATTCAAAGGCTTTTGTGGTTTCTAATACATTGCAGGGGTTCCCAGAGACGGATTACAATCAAAACCAAGTGCCAAAGCTCAAGAAATCGTTGTTTATAGTCACATGGTTTGTTTATTTTTTCCATAATCGAAACTCATATTTCATGCACAATTAACATGTTTTAATCATTTTTTTTGTCTTATAGCATATGCATTAATTGTGATATATTATATTTGTTTAGTAGCATATTAACAAAGGCGTGCAGATGGCTCAGTGGATGGTGTGCTGGCTGTGTATCATTGGGACCTGGGTTCGATTCCCAGGTCCACCCAAAACTCTATAATATTTTTCTTAACGTGATTACATGCAGGCTTCAGGAAATGTTCCACCATGTGCCTCAATCATCCTAGGCGCCAGGTGTCTACAAGCAGCAATCCAATGGCCAGGAGATGATAATCATCATGATCCTCAGTCAACGCATGCATAGCTGATTCCAAAGGTCAACGTGGTTGAATGGCTTAATGGGCCAGAATTGCCAAACGTACCCCTTTGTTAGGCCCAGCACCCCCTGGTTTCTTTATTCTTTTCTTTTCTTTTTTAATTTCCATTTAATCTTTTCATTAATTATTATTATTATTAGTATTTAATTAACAAATTAATTATTTTCACAATAAAAATCAGAAAACTAAAAATATTATTATTATTATTATTATTATTATTATTATTAACTTCACCTTTTATTTATTATTTTTGTAAATAAATGTAATTAATTAATTTAATTGTTTTAATTAGGCTAATTGTAATTATTTTCACAATAAATAAAATCCATGTAGAATTAGGTTTTGACAATTTTTAATTCCTTTTACTTTTTATTTTATTTCCTCAAGACATTAAAAAACTAAAAAAATACTTTTTTCTTGTAATTATTTACTTAATTAGTAAATTAGGTTTAATATTAATTAATTGCAAAAAGGACCAAAATTCATTCTTTTCTCAAAAAGGGTCAAAACCCTAAGACTTTTCCCGTTTCAATTTTTCTCGCGCATGTTTATTCTTGATTCCTATTTTGATCATATTTATGTAACTGTTCCGAGGATGTAATAGATAATTAGGACTTTTTATCGATTTCTTTATTTCTCGCATTTATCTTTTCAAGGGTTATGTTTTTGGCGATGTAAATACCCGACGCCTTGTAATAGCGTAGATTTACTTTCCGCACAATTATTAACTGTTAACTATGCATGACAAGACTTGCCTGAAATTAAAATCAACTCGTAGCTCACCATAAAAATATGCAAAGATAATTTAACATGAAACCTGACACACGTGCACATGCCACTCCTAGGGTACGCCTCACTTGGTTGCCTCGACGTGGTCATTGAGTATAGGGTGTTTTAGAGGTCGCCCTCCTGTCTAAAGATCCTAGTTGCCTCGAAACGGTTGCTTCGGATAAAAAGGATCTAGGACATTAGGGTTACCGCTAAGGCGTCCTACTATTGCTTTGGTGACCACACATGTCCCTATAATCGAATTGACCCGAATAACTCCAACGACGGTGCTACCTACTTCTCAATAGTGGGATAGTACTGTCTAAAGGACATTTACACAGCTTAATTCCTTATGAGTAGGTAGATTTCTCCTGGGTACTTGCTCTTTCAAAAACAAAACAAACTTTTCGCACTCACACTTTCAAACAAAAGTTTTCAAACAAACACTTCATACACTCTTGAGGACTGATACAAGAGTTACCTAGAAGATTTCAAAACAAACTTTTTCAAAACCCACAAACACAAGAAAAGCAAACATTTTTTAAAACATAGTGAGAAAGTACCTAAGAGCCCGTGGATAACCACGGATAGAAAGGGTGCTAACACCTTCCCTTTCTATAATCTACCTCCCAAACTGAGAAACATCTCGAAAAGGAATTTTGCTGTGCTTTTGTCCTTTCCTTGTTGGAGAACATAAAAGACGCTGGCGACTCTTGCTTACCGCGACATTTTGCGAACCAGCATTTCAAAACAGTCAGTTCTATTTCCACCGATCACAGAACTGGAGACTCTGCTGGGGAAATATTATAAGTGAGATGTACCTTAGGATTAGATCATTCTCTGTTTTCAATTGTATGCCTTGTTTGCTTTTATATTTGTGGGCTTGTATTGGAGTTTCATAGATCCTAACCCGGATCTGGGGAATACCCTTTAGGTAGCAATAAAATGTGAGGGTCTTGTCCGACGTAGACCGACACGAGTGAAGCAGTAGCTACGTTGGTGTGACACCTTGGTCTGTACTGATATCCCTTGTGTTGGAACGAGGAGAATATGGGTCTTCTGAGGAGTCATTAAGCACCAACTGACCTTTGAACCTTAAACTGACCCAACTTGGCCATAGAACAGTAGCAGTATGCTACACTCATTGAGGCTAAACTCTCGCGATGGTTCCGGCCGCAAGAAAAGATTGTGAAGTTGGAGTTATGACCGATTGAGGGTAGTCAGTGATATTGAGATCCTCTAGAACCCGATTACTATTTTTTAGGAAAGGTCTTAACCAACTGAAACTGAAAGAGGGTAGTACCCAAACTTCATGCCAGCCTGAAATCTAAGGGCTCTTTTGTGTGACTTGTGTGCCTTCAAATCTGAACTACTTGCACATTCTTGTTATCTGACAACATGAGTTCCTTGCAGGTTTTGTTTACAGTCCTTAATCTGGACTTATTACAGGGCTTACTTACACCTCACACATTTGCATCCACGTACATAACATCATACGCATCATAACATCATACCATAGTATTTCCTTAACCATTTCAAGGATCTCAAGGGTTTGTGATGCAGGTCAAGATGAACCAACTATCAAACAAGGGGAAAAAGGGGATTTATTTTCCTCTAACCAAGGTTGTCCAGAAATCCAAGCACGATAACTTGAGTCAGGGGCTATGACCCACTCGATATGGTGAGACTTGACTCTTGAAGAAGGACTCTCAATAACATGAAGTTCCTTTAATCAAGCTGCAAAATTCAAGATTCTAACAAGTTTCTTTGTTTACCCCGCGAGATCCTTGAAAACATTGCATACATATCTCATACATATCATTGCATTACAGGTACCCTTTTGACAGGTCGCTTATCTTCTTCGCTGTTTATTTCAGCAATCATCATGTCTACTGAACCTTCCATTGAACAAGCTATCAAGACCCTCCAGGCCCAGAATGCCCAGTTCCAGGAGTTGGTTATGAGCCTAGCCCAGGGTCAACAGGATTTGAAGACTTTGATTCTGAAAGAGAGGAAGAAGAAGAAGAAGAGGACTGTTTTGTTCAACACTAGACGCAGATCTGGGAATGGATTACAGAATGAGGCTGAGCTGACTACCTCATCTGTAGGCAAGGACTGTCCCCAAGAGAGAAAGATTCCTAGTCCCGTGGTCTCCGACAACGAGACAGATTATAATGATGAACAGTACCCTCCTGCGGAGGACAGGTACAAACAACTGGAGAATCGCTTAAGTGCTATGGAGATTCAACATGTGCCCGGTTTGGACTTTGGAGACCTAGGCTTATCCTCTGGGGTGGTGATTCCACACAAGTTCAAGGCACCTGCTTTTGCAAAATACGACGGAGCCTCCTATCCTAAGTTGCACCTCCGTTCATACGTAAGGAAGATCCAGCCCTACACGGCTGACAAGAATTTGTGGATTCACTTCTTTCAGGATAGCCTTTCAGGGACTTAACTTGAATGGTTCTATCAGCTGGATGGGGACAGTATCCGCAACTGGGAAGACTTGGCTACTGCGTTCTATAAGCAGTATCAGTATAATTCTGACCTCGCTCCTACGCGTACCCAACTCCAGGGTATGTCACTAGGGACGGGTGAAGGATTTAAGGAGTATGCTCAAAAGTGGAGAGACCTGGATAGAAGGGTGCAGCCACCATTAACTGACCGTGAGCTTGTGGATATGTTTCTGGGGACCCTGTCTGGTCCGTTCTTCAACCATTTGATCGGGAATTCTTCAGTCGGGTTAACAGACCTTATCTTGACTAGTGAAAGAATTGAAGTTGGCATCAAAAGCGGGAAGATTCAAGAAGCTACACCTTCTGATACTCATAAAAAGCCTTACCATGGAAAAAAAGAGTCCAATGTTGTGCATGGTAAAAAGAGTCGTCATGATCAACATGTAGGGGCAACCCAGATCTCTAATCCTATGCCTGCTCAACAAGGACAGGGGCATCAACGTAAGGAGGTCGCACCTAAAAGACAGTTCACTAAGATCAACATGTCACTGGCTCAAGCACTACAGCAAATGTTGAAGGCAGGGCTGATTACATTAAGGGCTCCTCTTCGGAATCCAAACACTTCCGCTCCTAACTATCATCCCAATGAAAGGTGTGCATACCACTCTGACAGTCCGGGACATGACACAAACAACTGTTGGGCTCTGAAGAACAAGGTCCAAGACATGATTGATTCCAAAGAAATCCAGTTTGACCCTCCAGAGACTCCAAACATAATCACTGCTCCTATGCCAAATCATTGAAGGCTTTTGTTTTATTTGAATTTTCAAGTTGTATTTTTCTTTGCTTATTCAAATAATTATTGTCATGGCAAACTTTTTTATTTCATTAATGCATCGCATATGTCTGTTTTGAATTAATCCATTCGTATTCACTATATTCAAATTGTTTTCATATTTTTTGTGATGATCAACTCTCGATTGAAAAATTCTAAGCCTCTTGAGGGAGGATGACGAAAACGATACCACGATCTTTACAGTATGCTTTTGAACAGACCCCGCTGATGAGGTACATGCATTGTTTCAAATCCTAAACAGTGGAGTCATAAGGAAGATAATCCCTCGTCAACCTCTCTGAGCCAAAGAAGTTGGAGTTTTTCTTTTCACAAATTAAAACCCTTAATTATAACCTAGGGCAGGGTAGTTTTCTCAATTGATCCAGGTGCACAACGAATGGCATCAAAGAAGTCCTTCCGAGACAAAAAGACAATGATGGTTCCATATAATCGTAAGGACAGGCAGTCATTATCTCTCAAAGTAAAAGCCCAATAAGTCAAAACCTATGAAGGAGACTTACAAAAACCGGGGCATCCCGCTGAATGTAATCACAAAAGAAACAGTTCAGGCAAAAAAAAGACAGGGATAATAAAATTAAAAAGAAAGAGGTCCTACAAACCCTCAACAAAAAGAAAGGACTGCCTATTCAAAATAAACTATCAGTATCCGAACCATCACAGGAATATCAGAGCAAAAGACTCGAACAAGGTCTAATGCACGATTAGCTGAGTTTAGGATCGAAGAACATCACGAAGAACGGGCGGGTACAAATATACTTTGAGCCTTTATCCTTTGTTTCTTAAATCGTTAACCAGGCCATGTTATAACCCTTAAAAGTCCTAGCTGAAGTATGGGTTAGTTCGAAAGCATACTGTTACCAAAGGTATCCTGACTCCTTAAGGCTTGCTGTAAATTACTTAGTTGACATCACATTTATTAACTGTTCCGAGGATGTAATAGATAATTAGGAGTTTTTATCGCTTTCTTTATTTCTCGCATTTATCTTTTCAAGGGTTATGTTTTTGGCGATGTAAATACCCGACGCCTTGTAATAGCGTAGATTTACTTTCCACAATTTACTTTCCGCACAATTATTAACTGTTAACTATGCATGACAAGGCTTGCCCTAAATTAAAATCAACTCGTAGCTCACCATAAAAATGTGCAACGATAATTTAACATGAAACCTGACACACGTGCACATGCCACTCCTAGGGTACGCCTCACTTGGTTGCCTCGACGTGGTCATTGAGTATAGGGTGTTTTAGAGGTTGCCCTCCTGTCTAAAGATCCTAGTTGCCTCAAAACGGTTGCCTCAGATAAAAAGGATCTAGGACATTAGGGTTACTGCTAAGGCGTCCTACTATTGCTTTGGTGACCACACATGTCCCTATAATCGAATTGACCCGAATAACTCCAACGACGGTGCTACCTACTTCTCAATAGTGGGATAGTACTGTGTAAAGGACATTTACACAGCTTAATTCCTTATGAGTAGGTAGATTTCTCCTGGGTACTTGCTCTTTCAAAAACAAAACAAACTTTTCGCACTCACACTTTCAAACAAAAGTTTTTAAACAAACACTTCATACACTCTTAAGGACTGATACAAGAGTTACCTAGAAGTTTTCAAAACAAACTTTTTCAAAACCCACAAACACAAGAAAAGCAAACATTTTTGAAAACATAGTGAGCAAGTACCTAAGAGCCCGTGGATAACCACGGATAGAAAGGGTGCTAACACCTTCCCTTTCTATAATCTACCTCCCGAACCGAGAAACATCTCGAAAAGGAATTTTGCTGTGCTTTTGCCCGTTCCTTGTTGGAGAACATAAAAGACGATGGCGACTCTTGCTTACCGTGACATTTCGCGAACCAGCATATCAAAACAGTCAGTTCTATTTCCACCGATCACACTCACTATGTACAATCGTGAAAAGAGAAGAACATTGTGAAGAGAACTAGCGAACGAAAGAACTCAGAGGGATTTTATAGAACGCGAAGAGAATTCAATTTCTAGGAGAAATATGAGGTAAGGGGGTTTATCGTTGTTATTATAATTGATCTAAGAATTAGATAATTGTAGGTTTGTATTGAGGTTTTTTTAATGTTGTTATTATGATGCTTTAATGAAAATTGATGAAATTGTGAGTTTATTTTGCAATAATTTGATGCCTATAATGTGTAATAATATGTTTTGTGGTTATATGATTAAACTAAGTGAGTCTATGATGTATTGAGACCTGTAATATGAAGATATCGTGTAAAAATTGAATTGGTGTAATGGAGAGATCGCAACAGGGAAGTGTTGTTCATGCAGGCTCACCACGAGAGCGTGATGCGTCACCGGGTAAAGGAGCTTCGCCCTTTTCGCATCGGGAGAGCAAGGGGCGAAGGGAAAGGGTGAAAAATAGAGCCCCTGAAATTTGTATGGAGAGTGGTGACTCGCCTATGCTTCCCCGAGCGAAGCAGAGGTGAGGGGTGTCTTGCCAGGCAAGTAAAGTGCTTCACTGAGTGGCAGTGACAAAGAGAAACTAGAGCCCCTGGAATTTGTATGAGGATGAAGTTTTCGCTCCATTATCTATGGGTGAGCACTAGGAGATAGACAGCGGTAGTAATTTTAAAAGTGTTATAACTTGAGTTTCAGGACTCCGATGTAGGCGTCGTTCAAAGTGTTGGGAAGCTAACGCGATGAAGTATACTTTGGTGGAATAAAAAGATTCATATAATGTGTTTTCTAGTACCTATTTTTGACTAATAATATGATTTAGTGATTGCTTTGGTATGATATATGTGTATACAATGAATTGTTAATACCGTGGTGATGTTTCTTTGTATTATGAAATATGTGTTTATATTCATGATGAATATATGAATGATGATCATTTTGTCTAACAGTGGTTGTGTTATTATTAAGATGTTTCACATCATGCATTCATGGCATATGTTAGGGCATAGCCTAGCGATAGTTACAGGACGGTGTTCGAGTGAATTTTATAGGACGAATAGTTAATTGATGGCCTCAATCCCACAATGTGGATTTGCTGGTTCCAAGTGGGAATAAATCCTATTGGTGGGGATCTTTTGAGAGAACGATGACGGTGTCATCAGTGAAGTTTTGGTACCATATACATGACTTTAAAGAAGTTTCATTGCATTATGTGTGGCATTACATGATGATTTGTTTGATTGGTGTTATGTGAATGTGTTTTTTTTATAATTGTTAATTAATGATATTACCATGTGTCTGATGTGTATTAGGATGCTTGAAGGTGTGAGTATGACATGAGGTTTTGATGTTGTGTTTCTTTGGTGTTGTGTTATAACTACTATACTTACTCCTTATGTCTTTTATAATGATTATGATTTACTCACTCTTACTGCTTAGAAATGTTGCCTCTATACGTGGGTAACTTGAAAGTAATCAATAATAGTTCGCTGAGGCTTAGTGGATAGCTACGAAGTGTGTTCTTTTTTTCCTGTAGAATAAAGGGGTCTTCCTCTTATATGTAACATCGCTATAGGATTGTTTGTTTTGAATAACCATGTTACTATGTTTATTTTGAGATTTGAAATACCCTTGTGGAATTTGAGTTATTTTGATTTAATGAAGTTATTTAGAAGTGTCTTAATAAAGATGTTTTGAATTATGAATTTCCATTGTGAGTAAGTTGAAAACTATGGTGTTAAGCATGAAGTACTTAACGTGATTGGTTTTTGAAAACCCGTGTTACGGAGCAGAATGTGTTTTACTATGAAGTTTGTTTGAAGGAAATGTGACACCCTTTTTGGTGCACATATTACTCTGATTTAATTATTGCATTATTTTGCGAATATTCTTGGGGTTTATAAGGAGAACCATGCACTTTCACCACCTCCTACAAAGAATGAACAAATTTAACTTATTCCTTCAACACACGGAGCTCCTTATGAAGATTGATAAATTTTAGCTCCATACCGTTAGCATTCTCTTTCCAGGTATCTCATTCCTTGAAGGGACTACTCATAGGAGAAACGTCACCGAACTTTGAACATGTTATGGGAAAGCTCATATGCCATTTCCATCTTATCAACCTCAAGAATATTTTGGTTGAAGGATAAATTTGACGTTAGATGATAGCAGGAGCCTCCATAAGAGTGCATGGAAGTCGGGTAGATAAAATTCCAGGTATCTTTATAAAAGGAGTCAACTCCCTAGAAACATTACCATCACTAATGTGAGTCCTCTTTGGAGAAACCTTTTTCCCGTGAGGCAAATGTTCCTGATCCAGAGCCCTTTCAGTTAAAGTTGTAGGAGGGAGTGGTTCTTCCACAGTAAAAATTGCCACAACATTCACTAGATGATCCACCTCATACACGAAATCCAAATATTATACATTTGAGACAGATGAAGGGGCTAAAACTAGAGCTGGAGCAGAATAAGAAGTTCTAGTATTCACCTCAGCTCGAATACCTTGGGCGTCTACCAGGAAGTGAAACATATTTAATTTACTCACTTTATCCATACTATCTGCAAATCATAATCACGCAGGTTATAAAAAAAGCATGAATACCCAGTTTTCCCAAAAATCTTTCTCATCTCTCAAGGCTAATTTCACTTAAGATAAAACAAAGTGAGTTGAAAGAGAGAGAGAGAGAGAGAGAGGCCTAACCAATAAAATCATAAAATGCAGTTGTTGTACCCAAAAATTTGCCCTCCCAAATTTCTCAAAACATTTCAAGAAAGATCTCCAAATTGCTCAAGGTAGTCCAAGGGTTGACTAGACAAGCTCTCTCCTAAGGCAGTCTACCCCAAATTAGGGTTCATGTTGTATCAAGATACTTGAGTCCAAGTGAACCCAAATTCTCACCATTGTCCTAATATGTTCTCAAGATCATCCATGTCAAGTTTCAAGCCTTGCAGAGAAAGTTTGCTCAGTCAATTGCTCAAAGGTCCAAAAATCGACTATGCTAGGGCAAAAGTCAATTGTGGCCTCCATACAATCAAACTTCAAGTTTTATGGTAAACATCCTCATTTTGAAGTATATTTCATAATTTGGTAAAGGGTTGATCATGATTCATCAAGGATTGCTCACAATTCATCAAGATTCAAAAGTTGCTAAATTAGGGTTTTGTCGGAAAAGTCAACCCAACTTTGACCAAGCATAACTTTCTAATACTTTATGAGAAATGACCCATAAAAAGCTCATTTTTAATAGGATTCAATTTAATACAATCCATCTTCAGCTCCCAAGATCAAAATATGCACTCACAAGAAGTTATGAATTTGGACATTATAGGTCATTTTGAAAAGTCAACAAAAATACCTTTTTTGTCAAAGCTTCATACATGAGCATGGAATATCAAATTGAGATGAGACAAAAAGTGTTACTTAGAGGACATCTCAAGCTTTCTAAAAAGTCCAAGAACACCTCAAAAGGTTCAAAATTGATGAAGTTATGCATTGGTTAAGTTGACCTGTTGTGCGAAATTGCCAAAAGTAAACTATCCCCAAAAATTCAAATTTTGCCAAATGGGCCCATTCTTTTTCACTTGTTTTGAGTTGGAATCATAGCCCACGTGCTCTAGCCCTTGACACTTGTCTATATCATATTTTTATTAATTATTTTGATTTTCATTTGAATTAATTTGATTTAAATCAAAATAAATCAAATAAAAATCCAAAGCATTGATAATAAGGGATTTTGTGATGATTTCAGGTCTTAAATCACAGCTATCCATCATCATATTCGCATCAAGCCATATGTGTACCAAGAGATTGGATTTGAACCAAATTTGGAAAGCCTTAAAGAAGCAAATCAAATCAAATCAAAAAGGATTAAAGGAAGGAGAGTTGGATCAATTATGGACTTGGATTCATTCTTTGTTACATAAGGAGTGCGGCCAGACCTAAAAGAGGGTTGGAAATCAAACATAGAGCGAGAACAAAATTGGCAAAAAGAAGCAAGAAGTGTGAGATCAAAATCCCACTTAGAGGCGTCCTCAAGGCTTGATACCTCTCTCAATCGTCTCCTGGCAGTCTCCACAAGCGACAGCAATCAAAAACAGGTGTTTTCAAGCCCTCTCACGCACTATAAGTCGCTCACGGTATCACCCTTTTCTTGAATTCGAAAAGATTTATTCTTGCATCCATAGTGTAAAATAATGGCATATTCTTAATCTATAGAGCATTTTCAAGCTTTTGGCATTATTCAATTTCATTTATATGGACTGGATCAAACCTCACCATTGTTAGGTTTTCAAGCTTTGGTTTAGGGTTTTTTATTTCAAGAACAATTAGCCTTCATGATGTGTATAGTTGTGACCAGAAGAAGGAGACGACCTCAACCATGGCCTTAGATATCATTTCCATGGCTTGTAGGAGATTTTGAGAATGGACAGGGTTACAGTGACAGACATCTGTCTGTGGGTATAGCCCTTTGAATTTTTAGCCACGGTGCAGAGGAAGGAGACGATGAAGTGTCGCTCCCGCATAGGCCTATTCAAATTTGGCGCGGTTTTTGTTACAATTATCCATTAATATTTATTTTCTTATATTATTATTAGTTTGCATTATATTAACAATAAGAACAACATGGCGTAGTGGTTACCAGGTGTGCGTTCAAGGCGTGGGAGGCTGGAGGTCAGGGGTTCGATCCCTGCCTCCAGCATTTGTTATTTTTCTTAAATATTCCAGGTGATCCAGTACACGCTCAAGCCTAATGTCCACCACATGCCTTCAGCATCAACACGCCAGATGGCCAGCTTGCCAGATCTGGTGGTTACCACTGAGGGTGCACCAAAGGGTCAGTCAATGCACATGCACTGGATTGCAAAAAGTCAAACGAACCTCACAAATGGGCCAGAATCCTTGCTATTCACACCCCTAAATCAGGCCCATTTCTCATCTCTTTTTTATTTTATTATTCTATTTTAATTATTCTTATTTATTTACTAACCAATAAAATAATTTCTTTATTTTATCAAAAAATCACAAAAATATTTAATGTCCAAATAAATTCAGAATTTTTTTTATTTTTTATCAATAAATATTAATTATCTTAATTAGGTTAATTTTAGATAACTTTCATTTATTTTTGCAAATAATTAAAAATCAATTTGAATCAATAGGTTTTAACATTAATTTAATTATTTTATTTCTTTCCTAAAATAACAAAATCCAAAAATATGTCATTTTTATTATTTTTCATTAATTAATTTAATAACTAATTAATTTAGTATTTAATTTTAGGAATTAATTTCTTTTCTTAAAAAATATTAAAAACAACAAAAAAGCATTTTCTTTTAATTAAGAGGGTCAAAACCCTAATTTCGCATTCGATTTAATTTCGCATCGCGTGCTTTATTATTATTTTATCCAATTATTATATCTGCTCCCGACTTGTAATAATTTAATTAGTACATTTACTTTTACCGCTTTTATTTTCAAAGGGTTGTTTTTGGCGATGTAAATACCCGACGCCTTGTAATAATTTAGTTTAATTTCTGCATCTTTAATTTCTGCAAATATCCAACTGTTAGATGTTTGATAATAGGGTTTGCATGACAAGAATGAATGTCTAAAATTAAAATAGTTAGATCACCCTTAATTGTGCAAAGATAAAAATAACTGAAATCAACACATCCGCACATGCGCACTCCTAGGATACACCCCACTTGGTTACCTTCATAAACATTCATTGAGTATAGGTTTCTTTATAGGTCGCCCTCTTGTCTAAAAGATCATAAGTTTCCTCAGATATCCTTGCATCGGATAAATGATCTAAGACATTAGGGTTGCTACTAAGACGTCCTAACATTGCTTTAGTGATTGTGCGTCCCTTTTCGAATTGACCCTCAAACCCCAATGACGGTGCTACCTACTCACTAATAGTGAGATAACATTGTCTAAAGGAAATTAGCACAGAACAATTCCTTTTTCGAGTAGGTAGTTTAGTTCTTAGATACTTGCTCATCCAAAACAAAACTTTTTTTCAGACTTACACTCCTTTTACAAACAACTTTTCAAAAATACTTCATTACACTCTTGAAGACAGACGCAAGAGTTATATCAAAGGTAAAACAAAAACTTTTCAAAACCCACAAGCACAAAGAAAACAATTTTGAAAATGATGAGCAAGTACCTAAGAGCCCGTAGATAACTACGGATAGAAAGGGTGCTAATACCTTCCCTTTCTATAATCTACCCCCCGTATTCAGAAATATCTCGAAAAAGGAATTTTTCTGTGCTTTTTTCCTTTCCTTGTTGGATAAAATAAAAGTCGGTGGCGACTCTTGCTTAACGCGACATTTTGCAAACACAAACGCAAAATGCGAACCAGCATTCCAAAAATAGTCAGTTCTTCCCACCATATCACAGAACTGGAGACTCT
Organism: Vicia faba; assembly: GCA_948472305.1. Lineage (NCBI taxonomy): Eukaryota > Viridiplantae > Streptophyta > Magnoliopsida > Fabales > Fabaceae > Vicia > Vicia faba. The sequence continues at coordinate 1,149,064,032 of OX451738.1, read as the reverse complement.
GCTGGGGAGTTAATAAGTGGGGTGTACCTTAGGATTAGTTCATCATAATGTTTTCAATTTCTTGATTTGTATGCTTTATCTTTGTGGGTTTGAATCGGAGTTACTATAGATCCTAACCTGGATCTGGGGATACCTTTTAGGTAAGTAGCAATAGACTATGAGAGAACTGTACGGTGTAGACCGATACGGTTGAAGCAGTAGCTACGTTGGTGTGACACTTTAGTTTGTACCGATATCCCTTGTGGAGGAACAAGGATAATATGAGGCTGATAAGGGGTCATTAAGCACCAGATGACATTAGAACCTATAATTGACCAACTTGGCCATAGAAAAGTAGAAGTATGCTACACTCATTGAGACCAAACTCTCGCGATGATTCCGGCTGCAAGAAAAGGTTGCTAAACTGGAATTATGACCGATCGAGGGTAGTCAGTGATATTGAGATCCTCTAGAACCCGGTTACTATTACTAGGACAGGTTGAACCAACTAAACTGAAAGAGGGTAGTACCTAAAGTCCATGCCAGCCTGAAATTTAAGGGCTACTGTGTGACTTATTTTCCCTTACCATGTTTGCTATTTGTGAATACTTGTGGTGTGTTTCTATCATAACATCATGCATCATGACATTGCATTCATATTTCATTAGACTAACCCATTTCAAAGACCGAGGGGATTCATCTTTGTTCTGTTTTGTAGATCATGGCATTTATACGCAGAAATACTATTCGGATTAACTTCGTACAAATCCCTGTTCAGCTTAGAGAATTGGTTGCAAAGGTCCCTGGTACTTCTTCTTTTGTCAGAAGACATGGTCACCTCCTCATCCTAGTCACTTACAAGCTGGATGAGCAAATGATGAGCGTCTTGTTCTAGTTCTTTGACCTGCTACATCACTGTTTCACCTTCCTGGACTATCAATTGGTCCCTACTTTGGAGGAGTTCTCTGATTTACTTGGTATTTCTTTTCTAGAGCAGATGCCATTTACAGGTTGGGAGATAGCTCTTAGGCCAGAGGATGTTGCTACATCCATACATCTGACAAAGGCTGATGTAATGTCTAACTAGGAGACTCGGAGTGGGGGTAAAAGGCTTCCTGGCTAAGTTCTTGATTGATCAGGCTCAACAGTTTTGGGACAGTTTGGACTTTCAAGAATTTTAAGACATCCTGGCACTTCTCATTTATGGATTAGTTTTGTTCCCTAATTCAGATTCTTTCGTCGACGTGAACACAGTGAAGATCTTCATGTCCCGTAATCCAGTGCCTAGTCTTTTAGGTGACATTCTGCATGCTCTTTATGCTCGTACTGCTCGGAAACGGGGAAGCCTTATGTGTTGTGCACCATTGCTGGCGAGGTGGTTTATTTCTCACCTCCCCAAATCTGTTTTGAAGAACAAGGAAGGTATGGGATGGGCCTACAGAATCATGTCCCTTGCTCATACGGACATCATCTAGAGCACTAAAGACATGGAAGAAGTAGCTGTTATTGACCGGTGCGGAGAATACCCCAATGTTCCTTTGCTTGGAATTAGGGGAGGAATAACCTATAATCCTTGTCTGGCCTTGCGACAGTTTGATCGAGCCCAAAAGGACGGTCCTCATGAGTTGCTGATTCTGAGCATTGTCTTTGACTTCCAAGGGGATAGTAAGGGACATCGCCGCAGGTTCATTCAAGCTTGGAATAGGGTTAACAGGTCTGATCCGCATGAGCTAGGAATGAAGACCTCTCTTCCAAGCCGTATCTCTGGTGGGTTCGATCCCATGCTCAAAAACTGGGGATGCCATACGAAGCCGTCTTACCGGTAATTGTTGAGAGTACTAATGAAGAAGGGGTTCCTCATACAGTCCTCCACCCATACATGCCTACTGACATTGGAGCATTAAAGAGGTCTTGGATACAGTTGAGGGAAGAGCGGGATACTTACAGAGAAAAGTATCATGAGCAGGAGCGGAAGATCCTAAAGCTTACAAGGCAGCTGGAGAATGAGAAGGTCCTCAATGACTATGTCAGCACCAACGGAAAGCAACCATGGGAGCGTTGATGTCTTTTGTTATTTCTAGTTTTGATTTACTATTCAGTTTTTCTTTTTGTAATGCCTTAAAGGCATTTTGTCAAACATTGTTTCAAGTTTTTAATCTAATAAAAGTGTGTTTCATTTTTGGTTTATGAATTTGAATCTCCTGACGTCGTTGAAATCATATCATACACATTTTATTCCCATGCACCTCATTACAGGTACCCTTATAGGTCTCTTATCTTCTTTGTTGTTTATTTCAGCATCATGTCTGCTAAAACATCCACTGATCAAGCTATTAAGGCTCTATAAGCTCAGAACGCTCAGTTCCAGGAAATGTTCATGAACCTGGCCAAGGGGAATAAAGATCTGAAGACTCTTATCTTGAAGGATAAGAAGAAGAAGAAGAAGAAGGTCCTCCTGAATATGGGTCACAGGTTTGGAAATAGGTTACGGGAAGAGGTTGATCTATCCCACTCATCTGGAGGGGGAGAGAATCAAGAAGAAAGGAGGGCTCATAGCCCTGTTGTTTCTGACGTGAGACTGACTTTGATGAAGACCAGTATCCTCCTGCTGAGGATAGGTATAAGCAACTTGAAGACCGGTTAAGCGCGATGGAGATCCAGAAGATACCTGGGCTGAATTTTGGAGAGTTGGGTTTGGCATCTGGGGTGGTGATTCCCCACAAGTTCAAAGCACCAGTCTTTGCTAAATACGACGGGGTCTCCTGCCCAAAGCTACACCTCCGCTCGTATGTTAGAAAGATTCAACCATATACTGCTGACAAGAACCTCTGGATCCATTTCTTTCAAGATAGTCTTTCAGGGACTCAACTTGAATGGTTCTATCAACTAGAAGGAGCTAACTTCCGTAACTGGGAGGACCTTGCTGCTGCTTTTTACAAGCAGTACCAATATAATGCCGACCATGCTCCTACGCGTACCCAACTTCATGGTATGTCTATGGGTGTGAGCTAAGGTTTTAAGGACTACGCTTAGAAGTGGGAGACCTTGCTGGCAGAGTCCAACCCCCTTTAGCTGATAGGGAGTTGGTGGATATGTTTCTGGGGACCTTGTCTGGTCCGTATTTCAACCATTTGATTGGAAGTTCATCGTCTGGTTTCACCGAATTGATTATGACTGGGGAGAGGGTTGAAGTCGGTATCAAGAGCGGCAAGTTACAGAAAGGTGCTTCATTAAGTATCGAGAAGAAGTCCTTTAAGAAGGAGTCTAGTGCGGTTTACAGCTCTAGGAACCAAAGTCGACCCGATCTCCGCCAAGCAGTTAATGCGGTTGTTATTTCAAGACCTGTTGTTGCCCCACAATGCAACACTCAGCAAAGAGCAGAGAGGCCTCAAAGACAGTTTACTGGGCTCAGCATGACTCTATCTCAAATTCTGCCGCAGTTGTTGAAGACCAACTTGGTGATTCCGAGGGAAGCTCCAAAGAATCCCAATACCACATCACCACTGTATAATCCAAATGCCCGCTGTGCTTATCACTCTGATAGCCCAGGGCATGATACCAATAACTGCTAGGCTTTGAAGAATAAAGTGCACGATCTGATTAACACTAAGGAGATTGAGTTTGAAGCGCCAGAAATGCCTAATGTTATGACTGCTCCTATGCCCAAGCATGGAGTAAATGTTGTAGATGATGACTCGTTTATGACTTCCATAAAAGACATTGCTACTCCGTTAATGACTGTGAAGAAGAACCTTCTGTTAGCCGGTTTATTTCCGGGTTATGGCGAAGGTTGCCATTTATGTTTCGTCCTACATACTGGTTTCCATCTATTGAAGTCAAGTGTCCAACGCCTGATGGATAGTAAAGAAATCTTGTTCGAGAAAACTTGTATTCCTTTGGTTCCCGTTGAAGAAGTTTCCATAGTAACCATTTTCTCCAATTCTTCCAAGGCTTCCTCGAGAAAGCCTATTAGAATTACATCTGTTCCGAGAATTGCTCCTTTGATCATTATTGTTCCTGGACCCATCCCTTATACGTCGGATAAGGTTGTCCCGTGGCACTACGGGGCTGATGTGTATTATCACGGGGTTAAACAAGACTTGAAGGATGAAGAGGTTGATACTGATGTCAGCAATATTGTTGGATCTAGTAAAGTCACCCGAAGCGGAAGACTTTTCTCCCCTGAGATCTCTCCACCAACTGTTCAGAAGCCTGTTGTTATTACACCTGCCAGTACACCCGCTACTGTCACTGTTCATGTTCCAATCATTACCTCTGTCGCCGAGTCATCTGACACTCGGGGCAAAGGGATCACCGGTGAGCCTGCTCGGACGGAGGCACCGAGGAAGATTACTGTTGAAGCCTCTAGACAAGAGATAGAGGAAATCTTAAAGATCATCAAGAAAAGCGACTACAATGTAGTCAAACAGATGGGGCAAACCCCGTCGAAGATCTCTATGTTGTCTTTATTGTTGTGTTCAGAGGCCCATGCTAAGGCTCTGATTGCTTTCCTGAAAACTGTGCATATGCCCCAGGAAACATCTGCTGATCAGTTCAAAGATTGTGTGGCTAGTTTGACAGCAGACAATTGGTTGTGTTTCTCCGATGAAGACTTGACCGCCAAGGGAAAGAATCACAATGACGCTCTGCATGTTTCAATCGAGCGCAGGGGCACTACCTTAGCTCACGTATTGGTAGATACTGGTTCCTCGCTGAATGTTTTACCCAAGAAAGCGTTAGACCGGTTAGACTATGAAGGGCTGGTGCTGAAGCCGAGTAACATTGTGGTTAGGACCTTTGACGGCTCCAAGAGGATGGTACATGGAGAAGTGGATATTCCAGTTAAGGTTGGTTCTCAGATTTTTGCGTCTACATTCTATGTGATGGACATTCGACCATCCTATTCTTGTTTGCTGGGTCGCCCATGGATTCACAAAGCTGGGGTAGTAACTTCTACACTCCACCAGATGCTGAAATACCTAGTGAAGGGAAACATTGTTACGGTACGAGAGAAGAGGAGTACATGGTGAGCCACCTCAACTCTTTTCGGTATGTGGAGATGGACGGGGAGTTCATTGAGACCCCGTGTCAACATTTTGAAGAAGTCCCCCAGACGCTGGTGTCAACTGAAACTGTTGTTGAAGATCCTCCAATGAAGATGGCTTCCCTGAAGGATGCCCAAGCTGTTATTGAGAAAGATGGGTGTGCGAATTGGGGCCAACTCCCTAATTTTGTACATAAGACTGACAAGTTTGGTTTGGGTTTCACTGCAGAAGCTCAAAGGGTTGTTCGGCGTGAGCGGATTGGAAGACCTCCCCTGTGTATTACTAATCCTGAAGTGAATATGATTGAAGACGATGATGAAGAGTATGAGTTTGATAGCTGGATTTACCCGACTACCAACGGCGGACCAAGCAATTGGACGGAAAAAGACTTCGTGCCAATTTCTTTTATCACACAGTAATAGACTTTTGTTTTGAATTTGTAACAGACAATTTTAAGACTTTACGGCCCGGTGCCCTACCCGAGACACTGTGGCTTTGTTTGAGGGCTTATTATGTGTCATATCCATATATCATTAATAAAAGAATTGGACGTTTTCTTGCATTACAAATTTTGCGCTCTTTGTTTTTCTTTTTATCTTGCAAAACAGCTATTTTACACACACTCACATATACAGGTCTACATCCACTCTGGATCCCACTGATAACGATTCTGCTACTGCCGGTTATGACTTCGAAAGTCCGATCAACCAAGTCGAGGACGAAGGTGAGGATGATTGTGAAGTGCCTGGTGAACTTACTAGATTGTTATTACAAGAAGAGAGGGACATACATCCGCATGAAGAGCCAGTGAAAATAGTAAATATGGGTACAGAGGTAGACCAGAAAGAGGTTAAGATTGGTGTAAATCTGGAGTCTAGCGTTAAGAAACGGTTGATTCAGATGCTGCGTGACTATGTTGAGATTTTTGCCTAGTCTTATGAAGATATGCCTGGTTTGGATACTGATATCGTGGTTCACTGCTTGCCCACCAAGGAAGACCGTCCTCCAGTGAAACAGAAAGTTCGTCGAATGCGCCCAGAGATGTCTGAGAAACTCAAGGCTAAAGTTATGAAACCGTTTTATGCCGGTTTTCTAGCAGTTACTTCTTACCCACAGTGGGTGGCCAACGTGGTTCCGGTGCCGAAGAAGGATGGTATGGTTCGAATGTGTGTTGACTATAGGGATCTGAACAGGGCAAGCCCCAAGGATGATTTCCCTCTGCCTCATATCGACGTTCTGGTTGACAACACTGCACAACATAAGGTCTTCTCCTTTATGGATGGTTTCTACGGTTATAATCAGATTAAGATGGCTCCCGAGGATATGGAGAAGACAACCTTTGTTACTCAATGGGGTACCTTTTGCTACAAAGTCATGCCTTTCGGATTGAAGAATGCTGGGGCAACGTATTAGCACGTCATGGTCGCTTTGTTCCACGACATGATTCACCATGAGATTAAGGTATACGTTGACGATATGATTGGAAGATCCCAGACTGAGGAAGAACATTTGGACCATCTTCAGAAGCTATTTGACAGGTTGAAGTTGTACAAGCTGAGGTTAAACCCGAACAAGTGCACCTTCGGGGTGAGGTCTGGTAAGCTACTGGCTTTCGTCGTTAGTGATAAAGGTATTCAAGTGGATCCTGCAAAGTTGAAGGCTATACAGGAAATGCCAGCTCCCCGAACTGAAAAAGAAGTCAAAGGCTTTTTGGGACGTTTGAACTATATTACCCGATTCATCTCACACCTGACTGCTACTTGTGAGCCAATCTTCAAGTTACTGAAGAAAGATCAAGTGGTAAGATGGAATGATGAATGCCAAGCCGCTTTCAAAAGGATCAAAGAATATCTCCAAGAGCCTCCTATTTTGATGCCTCCAGTTGAAGGGAGACCTTTGATCTTATACTTGACAGTACACGATAATTCAATGGGGTGTGTGCTGGGTCAGCATGACGAGTCTGGCCAAAAAGATCATGCTATTTATTACCTTAGCAAAAAGTTTACCGACTGCGAGACCCGAAACTCTTTGCTTGAGAAAACTTGTTGTGCTTTGGCATGGGCTGCTCGCCGGCTGAGACAGTATATGCTGACTCACACTAATCTATTGATATCAAAAATGGATCCAATCAAGTATATCTTCAAGAAGCCTGCCTTGTCCGGAAGAATAGCAAGATGACAGATGATCTTGACTGAGTATGACATCTAATATACGACCCAAAAAGCAATCAAGGGAAGTGTGTTGGAAGAACATTTGGCACATCAGGGAGTGGATGATTACCAATCTATGAACTTTGAGTTCTCGGATGAGAATATCATGTTGGTGACTGACTGTGAGACACCTGGACCGGATGAAGGACCTGAGGAGGGATCCCGATGGTCTATGTACTTTGATGGAGCTTCAAACGCTTTGGATAATGGCATTGGCGCCGTGATCATATCTCCTGAAGGCTCTCATACTCTGTTCATCGCCCGACTATGTTTCAACTACACCAACAACATGGCGGAGTATGAAGCGTGCATTATGGGTCTTCGAGCAGCTATTGACCTAAGGATAAAAATCTTAAGTGTATTCGAAGATTCCGCTCTCGTGATCAGTCAGATCAAAGGCGAGTGGTATATGAAACACCCAAATCTTATTCCTTACAAAGAGTATATGTTGACTTTGCTTTCGCACTTCGTGGAGATAACCTTTGAACACTTCCCTAGAGAGGAGAATCAGTTAGCGGACGCGCAAGCTACAATGTCTTATATGTTCAAGTCAGATGGGACAATGAAGCTCCCCAGATTACCATTGAGAGGTTGGACGAACCTGCACATTATTGTGATGTTGAGACTGAAGAGGTAACAGATAAACCCTGGTACCACAAGGTGAAGAGGTATCTTGAAGCTCAGGAATACCCCGAGGGTGCATCTGTTAATGATAAGAAGTTTTTGAGGAGGTTCGCGGAAAAATTATTCATCAGTAATGGCATCCTTTACAAGCGTAACCATGACTCAACCTTACTGCGTTGTGTGGATAAGAATGAAGCAGAAAGGATTATGGTAGAGTTACATGAGGGTACTTTCGGGACTCATTCCAGTGGACACACCATGGCGAAGAAAATCCTACGGGCAAGATATTATTGGTCCACAATGGAAGCCGACGGTTATCAGCATTCTCGGACCTGTCATAAGTGCCAAGTCTATGCTGATAAGGTGTACATACCTCCAGTTCCTCTGAATGATTTGACAGGTCCTTGGCCTTTCGCAATGTGGGGCATCGATATGATCGGGGAGATCAGACCTACGACATCTAACGGGAATCGCTTCATCCTGGTAGCTATTGATTACTTTACGAAGTGGGTTGAAGCAGCTTTCTTTGCTACTGTAACCAAGAACGTCGTGGCACGGTTTATTCGGCACAACCTGATCTGTCGGTATGGTGTACCAGAGAGGATCATTACGGACAATGGTACAAATCTCAATAATAAGATGATCACCGAGCTCTACAAGCAGTTCAAGATACAACATCACAACTCTTCTCCCTACCGGTCAAAGATGAATGGGGTTGTAGAAGCGGCTAATAAGAAAATTAAGAAGATTGTGCAGAAGATGACGGTGACATACAAAGACTGGTACGATATGTTACCATTCGCTCTTCATGGGTACTGTACCTCAGTGAGGACGTCAACGGGGGAAACACCATATTCCTTGGTATATGGTATGGAGGCCGTCTTGCCCATTGAAGTTCAGATACCCTCTCTTCGGATCATGAAGGATGCAGGTTTGAGTGAAGATGACTGGATCCAGACCCGGCTTGATCAACTGAATTTAATCGACGAAAAGAGACTTACTGCTATTTGTCATGGTCAAACGTATCAAAAGCAGATGATCAAGGCATTTAACAAGAAAGTCAGACAACAAGAGTATCATTTTCGGGATCTGGTGATCAAGCGCATCATATTACCTCAAGGTGATCCCAAGGGGAAATGGACCGCTACTTACGAAGGGCCATTTGTGGTTAAGAACATCTTCTCAAGAGGAGCTATGATTCTAACTACCAAAGACGGTGACGACCTTCCTCACCCCGTCAATGCAGACATAGTGAAAAAAATACTACACATAATCAAAGACTCGCTAGGTTGACTGGCCTTGGCAAAAATAAGGGCTTCTCAGCGAACCAAAAGGGTTCGGGCAAAAATAAGGGATGAAAATAAAAAAATCTGTACACTCGGCAAGTTGAAAACCCGAAAAGGCGGCTTGGACAAAAAAGGGTATCCCGGTGGACTGAAAACCCGAAAGGGCCGTCCAGGCAAAAATTAGGGATTAAAGTGTAACACTATGTCTCATTGGATCACCTAGTGATCAGACTTCGGTATCGACTATCAAGCTCGGATGGTGCTAATCAATCTGATCTACCTTCAACAAAGTAGCAAAGTGATGAGATGCTCGAGGACATAAAGGCAATAGCAGAGTTGGAACCCAATGGGATTGTTCACATAGCTGCTTTTCTTTGTTTTTCACAAATTGTATAAATTCTATTTATTCGGCGGCGTTCTCTTACTAGGACGTCAACCTCTTGTACAAAACGCCTATTTACAGGCTAACTTCAACATCAATACAATCATTTTTACAAAGAAATTTCAAACTGTTTTCTTTTTCTGTTTTGTTTTGCGAAAGCATCCAATGTTCATTTTTGATATATGCATTTGACATTAATTACTGCTCATAAATATTTGCATGCAAAACAAAAGACGATTACTTGTAATATCAGAAACAGGGGCAAACGAGAAATGTCCAAACCATACAGTTGCTCTGTCCACCAGGTATAGGGATAGACCTAGCTGGAGGAAACGATTGAAAGTACATTCATTCCCTGCAGAGTAAGAGAGATAATGGTGTTAGCTCTCCCCAGCTGAGACTTGCAATTGTGATTGAATCGGTAATATTCTCCCCAAGCAGAATTTATTTACCATCAGCACTAAAAAGTATTATCATCCCCAGTGGAGTATAAAAATATCCCCAGTGGAGTTGGAAGAATTATCCCCAGTAGACTCCGGAAGATCATCCGCAGTAAAGTCTAAAAGGGCTATCCCTAATAAGGTCGCTATTGGAAAGTCATCCCCAGTGAAGTTCTTTCCTTTCCCAAAACAGGAATTCAATCCCCAACAAGGTTCATTATCACCAGCAGCGGTAATTCCTTCCCAACTGAATTTATCAACGGAATCCTCAACAGAGCATCTCTTCCCCATAGAGTCATTCTCTCATCAGTTTATTCCCCAGCGGAGTTATCCTCTCCTGCAGTTTTATTCTTACAAACATAGTCATCAACTATCTCCGGCAGAAACGAAGAATTCAATTCTTTTCTCCAACAGCAATCCGGGATTTATTTTCCCCAGCTTAAAACATCACATTTCCATACATCATGACATGCATACGCATCATACGACACAATCTCATTTATTTTGAGAACATCATTGCTTGATACATATCATGCATTACATACGGCTAACCTTTACCTTTCAGGAAGGATATGGTTAAATTCTCACAAAGTTCAAGCTATGAAGCTCCTACCACAGTCGAATTACGGACGAGTTCCTGAATCTCGATAGACACGTTTCTCAAGCTGAATTATGGACAAGTTCCTAAATCTCAGCAAAGTAGTTGAATTACGGACAAGCTCCTAAATCTCAGTGAAGATATTTCATTAGTTGAATTATGGGCAAGCTCCTAAATCTCAGTGAACATGGCTTCTTAGTCGAATTACGGACGAGTTCCTAAATCTCGACAGATATTTCATCAGTTATATTATGGACGAATTCCTAAATCTCGACAGATATGTTCCTCAATTGAATTACGGACGAGTTCTTAAATCTCAGCAGAGATGGTTGCTTAGTTGAATTACATATGAGCTCTTAAATCTCAGCAATGTAGTTGAATTACGGACGAGCTCCTTAATCTCAGCAAAGTAGTTGAATTACGGACGAGCTCCTAAATCTCAGCAAAGTAGTTGAATTACGGACGAGCTCCTAAATCTCAGCAAAGTAGTTGAATTACGGACGAGCTCCTAAATCTCAGCAAAGTAGTTGAATTACGGACGAGCTCCTAAATCACAACAAAGTAGTCGAATTACGGATGAGTTCCTAAATCTCAGCAAATTTGTTGAATTACGGACAAGCTCCTAAATCTCAGTAAAAGTTGTTTCCTCAGTTGAGTACGGACGATTAAAGTTCCTAAATATCAACAGAGATGATTCCTCAGTTGAGTACGGACGACCAAAGTTCCTAAATATCAATAGAGACGACTCACCGACAGAATACGGACGACCAAAGCTCCTAAAATTATACTTCTCTAAAAAAGGATCAGACTCCCCCGATGGAATTTTCCTCAACAACAGGTATACAAGCTCTCTCTAAGGAATCTCTTACGCGATCGACACTCCTCCAAATGGTGTCTATAAGCCCATTCCCGGCATCACAAGTCAATTACCGCTTCATGCGAGTGCAAATTTCTGGGCACTCTAGTGTTCAATCCTCTTCCACCTTTGGATCACCAAAGGCACGAAAGCCAATCTACATCCTCAGGTTTAGGAAGATTGAACAGGGGCAGCTGTTGTACCCCAAAATTTTCCCTCCCATATTTCTCAAAACATTTCAAGAAAGATCTCCAAATTGCTCAAGGTAGTCCAAGGATTGACCAGACAAGCTCTCTCCTAAGGCAGTCTACCCCAAATTAGGGTTCATGTTGCATCAAGATACTTGAGTCCAAGTGACCCCAAATTCTCACCATTGTCCTAATATGTTCTCAATATCATCCATGTCAAGTTTCAAGCCTTGCAGAGAAAGTTTTCTCAGTCAATTGCTCAAAGGTCCAAAAATCGATTGTGCTAGGGCAAAAGTCAATTGTGGCCTCCATACAGTCAAAGTTCAAGATTTGTGGTCAACATCCTAATTTTGAAGTATATTTCATCATTTTATCAAGGGTTGATAATGATTCATCAAGGATTGCTCACAATTCATCATGATTCAAAAGTTGCTAAATTAGGGTTTTGTAGGAAAAGTCAACCCAACTTTGACCAAGCATAACTTTCTCATACTTTATGAGAAATGAACCATCCAAATCTCATTTTTGAAGAGGATGAAATTTCCTACAATCCATATTCAGCTCCCAAGATCAAAATATGCACTCACAAGAAGTTATGAATTTGGACATTATAGGTCATTTTGAAAAGTCAACAAAAACACCTTTTTTGTCAAAGCTTCATACATGAGCATGGAATATCAAATTGAGATGAGACCAAAAGGGTTTCTTAGAGGACATATCAAGCTTTATAAAAAGTCCAAGAACACCTCCAAAGGTTTAAAATTGAGGATGTTATGCATTGGTGAAGTTGACCTTTTTTGCAAAATTGCCAAAAGTCAACTATCCCCAAAACTTCAAATTTTGCCAAATGGGTCCATTCTTTTTCACTTGTTTTGAGTTGGCATCATAACCCACGTGCTCTAGCCCTTGCCACTTTTCTATATCATATTTTTATTAATTATTTTAATTTTTATTTGAATTAATTTGATTTAAATCAAAATAAATCAAATAAAAATCAATAGCATTGATAACAAGGGATTTTGTGATGATTTCAGGTCTTAAATCACAGCTAGCCATCATCAAATTCGCATCAAGCCATATGTGTACCAAGAGATTGGATTTGAACCAATTTTTGAAACCTTTAAAGAATCAAATCAAATAAAAAAGGATTAAAGGAGGGAGATTTGGATCAATTATGGACTTGGATTCATTCTTTGTTACATAAGGAGTGCGGCCAGACCTAAAAGAGGGTCGGAAATCAAACATAGAGCGAGAAAAGAATTGGCAAAAAGAAGCAAAAAGTGTGAGATCAAAATCCCACTTAGAGGCGTCTTTAAGGCTTGATACCTCTCCCAATCGTCTCTTGGCAGTCTCCACAAGCGAAAGCAATCAAAAGCAGACGTTTTCAATCCCTCTCACGCACTATAAGTTGCTCACAGTATCACCCTTTTCTTGAATTCGAAAAGCTTTATTCTTGCATCCATAGCGTAAAATAATGGTATATTCTTAATCTACAGAGCATTTGCAAGCTTTTGGTATTATTCAATTTCATTTATATGGACTGGATCGAAACTCACCATTGTTAGGTTTTCAAGCTTTGGTTTAGGGTTTTTTATTTCAGGAACAATCAGCCTTCATGATGGGTATGGTTGTGATCAGAAGAAGGAGACGACCTCAACCATGGCCTTAGATATCATTTCCATGGCTTGTAGGAGATTTTGAGAATGGACAGGGTTATAGTGACGGACATTTGTCCGTGTGTATAGCCCTTTGAATTTTTAGCCATGTTGCAGAGGAAGGAGACGATGAAGTGTCGCTCCCCCATAGGCATATTCAAGTCTGGCGAGCTTTTTGTTACAATTATCCATTAATATTTATTTTCTTATATTATTATTAGTTTGCATTATATTAACAATAAGAACAACATGGCGTAGTGGTTACCAGGTGTGTGTTCAAGGCGTGGGAGGCTGGAGGTCAGAGGTTCGATCCCTGCCTCCAGCATTTGTTATTTTTCTTAAATATTTCAGGTGATCCAGTACACGCTCAAGCCTAATGTCCACCATATGCCTTCAGCATCAATACGCCAGATGGCCAGATCTGGTGGTTACCACTGAGGGTGCACCAAAGGGTCAGTCAATGCACATGCACTGGATTGCAAAAAGTCAAATGGACCTCACAAATGGGCCAGAATCCTTGCTATTCACACCCCTAAATCAGGCGCATTTCTCATCTCTTTTTTATTTTATTATTCTATTTTAATTATTCTTATTTATTTACTAACCAATAAAATAATTTCTTTTTTTATCAAAAAATCACAAAAATATTTTATTTCCAAATAAATTCAGATTTTTTTTTGTTTTTTATCAATAAATATTATTAACTTAATTAGGTTAATTTTAGATAACTTTCATTTATTTTTGAAAATAATTAAAAGTCAATTTGAATCAACAGGTTTTAACATTAATTTAATTATTTTATTTCTTTCCTAAAATAACAAAATCCAAAAATATGTCATTTTATTATTTTTCATCAATTAATTTAATAACTAATTAATTTAGTATTTAATTTTAGGAATTAATTTCTTTTCTTAAAAAATATTAAAAACAACAAAAAAGCATTTTCTTTTAATTAAGAGGGTTAAAACCCTAATTTCGCATTCCATTTAATTTCGTATCGCGCACTTTATTATTATTTTATCCAATTATTGTATCTGCTCCCGGCTTGTAATAATTTAATTAGGACATTTACTTTTACCGCTTTTATTTTCAAAGGGTTGTTTTTGGCGATGTAAATATCCGACGCCTTGTAATAATTTAGTTTAATTTCTGCACCTTTAATTTCTGCAAATATCCAACTGTTAGATATTTGATAATAGGGTTTGCATGACAAGAATGAATGTCTAAAATTAAAACAGTTAGATCACCCTTAATTGTGCAAAGATAAAAATAACTGAAATCAACACACCTGCACATGCGCACTCCTAGGATACACCCCACTTGGTTACCTTCGTAAATGGTCATTGAGTATAGGTTGTTTTAGAGGTCGCCCTCTTGTCTAAAAGATCATAAGTTGCCTCGGAAAGGTTGCCTCGGATATTGTTGCCTCGGATAAATGATCTAAGACATTAGGGTTGCTACTAAGACGTCCTAACATTGCTTTAGTGACTGTGCGTCCCTTTTCGAATTGACCCTCAAACCCCAACGACGGTGCTACCTACTCACTAATAGTGGGATAGAGTTGTCTAAAGGAAATTAGCACATAACGATCCTTTTTTCGAGTAGGTAGATTAGTTCTTAGATACTTGCTCATCCAAAACAAAACTTTTTTTCACACTTACACTCCTTTTACAAATAAGTTTTCAAAAACACTTCATTACACTCTTGAAGACAGACGCAAGAGTTAAATTGAAGTTAAAACAAAAACTTTTCAAAACCCACAAGCACAAAGAAAACAATTTTGAAAATGATGAGCAAGTACCTAAGAGCCCATAGATAACTACAGATAGAAAGGGTGCTAATACCTTCCCTTTCTATAATCTTCATATAGAGCTTCCAAGGCCTCTGCATACTTCCGATACTCTTCCACCTGACAAGATTTCTCCTAATTAGAGTCAGAATCAGTGTTGCATCACTTCTCTCCTCGGAGAAAGTTCTCTAATTCGGTCACATGAGCTGTAACACCCTAAAATAATTAGATTATTTATTTAATTAATTGATTACTTTATGTCAAATATTTAAGGCTTAATTATGATGTTTATGTGATGTATGGATGATTATGATGCTTGATATGATGTTTTGTATGGTGTATGATGGGGTGGTAGGAAATAAGAAGGTATATAGTATGTTATAATGATTTAGATAATTAGAATAGTTAATTAGAATTATTTTAATTAGTTAAATACAATAATAATAATAGGTCAAAGCTATGAGGGAAAAGTGGTAGATTAGGAATAGATAAGTGAGGGTAAGATGGGAGAACCATATAAATGGTCCAAAGGTTAAATAAGGAATAGAGAGAAGAGAGTCTCGTTATGTACAATCGTGAAAAGAGAAGAACATTGTGAAGAGAGCTAGGGAACGAAAGAACTCAGAGGGATTTGATAGAACGCGAAGAGAATTCAATTTCTAGGAGAAATTTAAGGTACGGGGGTTTATCGTTGTTATTATAATTGATCTAAGTATTAGATAATTGTAGGTTTGTATTGAGGTTTTTTTAATGTTGTTATTATGATGCTTTAATGAAAATTGATGAAATTGTGAGTTTGTTTTTCAATAATTTGATGCCTATAATGTGTAATAATATGTTTTGTGGTTATAGGATCAAACTAAGTGAATCTATGATGTATTGAGACCTGTAATATGAAGAAATCGTGTAAAAATTGAATTGGTGTAGTGGAGAGTTCGCAACAGGGAAGTGTTGTTCATGGAGGCTCACCACGAGAGCATGATGCGTCACCGGGTAAAGGAGCTTCGCCCTTTTCGCATCGTGCAAGCAGGGGGTGAAGGGAAAGGGTGAAAAACAGAGCCCCTGAAATTTGTACGGAGAGTGGTGACTCACTTATGCTTCGCCATGCGAAGCAGAGGTGAGGGGTGTCTCGCCATGCAAGTAAAGTGCTTTGCTGACTGATGGTGACAAAGAGAAACTAGAGCCCCTGGAATTTGTATGAGGATGAAGTTGTCGCTTCATTATCTATGGGCGAGCACCAGGAGATAGACAGCAGTAGTAATTTTAAAAGTGTTATAACTTGAGTTTCAGGACTCCAATTGACGCGTCGTTCAAAGTGTTGGGAAGCTAACGCGGTGAAGTATACTCTGGTGGAATAAAAAGAGTCATATAATGTGTTTTCTAGTACCTATTTTTGACTAATAATATGATTTAGTGATTGCTTTGGTATGATGCATGTGTATACAATGAATTGTTAATACCGTGGTGATGTTGCTTTGTATTATGAAATATGTGTTTATATTCATGATGAATATATGAATGATGATCATTTTGTCTAACAGTGTTTGTGTCATTATTAAGATGTTTTACATCATGCATTCATGGCATATGTTAGGGCGTAGCCTAGTGATAGTTGCAGGACGGTGTTCGAGTGAATTTTATAGGACGAATAGTCAAGTGATGGCCTCAATCCCACAATATGGATTTGCTAGTTCCAAGTGGGAATAAATCCTATTGGTGGGGATCTTTTGAGAGAATGATGACGGTGTCATCAGTGAAGTTTTGGTACCACATACATGACTTTAAAGAAGTTTCATTGCATTATGTGTGGCATTGCATGATGATTTGTTTGACTGATGTTATGTGAATGTGTTTTTGTGATATTTGCTAATTAATGATATTACCATGTGTCTGATGTGTATTAGGATGCTTGAAGGTGTGAGTATGACATGAGGTTTTGATGTTGTGTTTCTTTGGTGTTGTGTTATAACTACTATACTTACTCCTTATGTCTTTTATAATGATTTTTATTTACTTACTCTTACTGCTTAGAAATGTTGCCTCTATACGTGGGTAACTTGAAAGTAATCAAGAATAGTTCGCTGAGGCTTAGTGGATAGCTACGAAGTGTGTTCTTTATTTCCTGTAGAATAAAGGGGTCTTCCTCTTATATGTAACATCGATATGGGATTGTTTGTTTTGAATAACCATGTTTCTATGTTTATTTTGAGATTTGAAATACCCTTGTGGAATTTGAGTTGTTTTGATTTAATGAAGTTATTTAGAAGTGTCTTAATAAAGATGTTTTGAATTATGAATTTCCATTGCGAGTAAGTTGAAAACTATGGCGTTAAGCATGAAGTGCTTAACGTGATTGGTTTTTGAAAACCCGTGTTATGGAGCAGGATGTGTTTTACTATGAAGTTTGTTTGAAGCAAATGTGACACCCTTTTTGGTGCACATATTACTCTGATTTAATTATTGCATTATTTTGGGAATATTCTTGGGGTTTATAAGCAGAACCATGCACTTTCACCACCTCCTACAAAGAATGAACAACTTTAACTTATTCCTTCAACACACGGAGCTCCTTATGAAGATTGATAAATTTCAGCTCCATAACATTAGCATTCTCTTTCCAGGTATCTCATTCCTTGAAGTGACTACTCATAGGAAAAACGTCACCCAACTTTGAAAATGTTATTGGAAAGCTCATATGCCATTTCCATCTTATCAACCTCAAGAAGATTTTGGACGAAGGATAAATTTGACGTTAGACGATAGCAGGAGCCTCCATAAGAGTGCATGGAAGTCGGGTAGAGAAAATTCCAGGTATCTTTATAAAAGGAGTCAACTCCCTAGAAACATTACCATCACTAATGTGAGTCCTCTTTGGAGAAACCTTTTTCCAGTGAGGCAAATGTTCCTGATCCATATCCCTTTTAGTTGAAGTTGAAGGAGGGAGTGGTTCTTCTACAGTAAAAATTACCGCAACATTCACTAGATGATCCACCACATACATGAAATCTAAATATTATACATTTGAGACAGATGAAGTGGCCAAAACTAGAGCTGGAGCAGAATAAGAAGTTCTAGTATTCACCTCAGCTCGAATATCTTGGGCGTCTACCAAGAAGTGGAACATATTTAATTTACTCACTTTATCCATACTATCTGCAAAACATAATCACGCAGGTTATAAAAAAAGAATGAATACCCAGTTTTCCCAAAAATCTTTCTCATCTCTCAAGTCTAACTGCACTTAAGATAAAACAAAGTGAGTTGAAAGAGAGAGAGAGAGAGAGAGAGAGAGAGAGAGAGAGAGGACTAACCAATAAAATCATAAAATGCAGCCTTAGTGCTTAGGAGCGTAGAAGTACCAGCTACTTTTATTTCTACCCAATCATATTTAAAGACACTCAGTCGACGTCAAAGGTTTAAATACTCCATCACCTCAACATTGATGGGCTCGTAACCCTTTGTACTAAGACAAACCTGACTGAAACCTTTGTAATTTTCCCTTCTTTGCAAGTTCACTGTAGTCTCCTCCTCAAACAAGACGCCATGGGGCATTGGAACATCAAAGTGATTTAGTCATCAACCTACATTTGTTATAACAGTATAAAAATATAATAGAAAGGGTCTCTTCATCCAAAGAATCCCCAGATATCTTCCCGGACTCAGATCCGTCAAATACGGATATGATTTCTAATCTTATGTTATCGCTACTATGAGAAGGATGATGAGAATCATGGGATAACCCATATGAAGTTTTAACATCACAGTCACTCACCTAATCGATGATGTTACGATTCATCATAACAAAAAGTAGGAAATGTAAAAATAAATCTTGAATTAGAGGAATATCTAATTAAAGAGATCGATGAAGTCAGAGGAAAGAAAAAGGTGGAAGCTTTAAACAAAATTGTGAATCATTTATGGTGAAGTTCTCTGGAAGACTGAATGAAAGCTCAAAAGCTAAAAGGTTGTAAAAAAATTCTAAATATTCGACTCACCCTATTTATAATCAATGACAATTGAAGGATTAACACCGGCTATAGACAAAGATAAAAAATATCAACGACTAGAATTCAACCCAGAGAAAAACGCCAAACTCAAGTAAACTCAAGCCTTTATGAATTACGCCACCCTCCAAGTTGGTTACTTCATTGCACGTGTCACGAATGAGTGATGAAGCGTCTCAATGATAAAACCACATTAAATGTGCATGTCTCCCATCACTTTTCAAACTGACCCCAAGTAATTCAACCATACTTCACTCTAAACTACTCTCTAAAGGTCGGTCAACGATACTTAAGGCTTACTCCGACTCCTTTAATCTGTCTAAGATCCATTCTACTTGATCTAACATATTAAAAATTCACATGCCATGAGAAAGTACACAAATCTCTTATCTCCAATTTCACTTTACTCTCCTTGAATGTTGAACTGACTTGAGTTTTAGAGTGCTATCCAAACAGGTCCAACCCCCGCTGCTATAAAAGAAATCAAAAGCATCATTCAAGAATTAGAACATCCTCTCGTCATTTTTTATTTCTTCAAGAGTTAGAGCATCCTTTTATAATTCCTGAGTAGAACATTGGCCAACTAATATGCGAATTAAATAAAATTTGTGAGTATTTTTTCTAAAATACTTGGTCTATTATATAATGATAGTTTTTGTCGGTGTTCTTAATCCTTTCATGAAAAATCAAATTAGATGTAAGGTGAAGTTCAACTTGATCTTTGCATATGAATTTCGTGGGCTAAAAAATCTTATTTTCAATATATATATATATATATATATATATATATATATATATATATATATATATATATATATATATATATATATATATATATATATATATATAAAAGGAGCAATGAAAAATATATATATCCTTATATTTATATTTGATTGGTTTTCCTGTAGTAGTTTTTGTACATGATATATCAACTGTATGTTGATTTGTACTTTGTTTGGACTTTTTATCTTTTATTATTATAAAATCATTTTGTATAAAAAAATATGATTCAAACCATTAAACAATAAGATCCTTATAATATATGTCAATATTTCAAAAAACAATATATCCATATGTCAAAAGAATATAATAATAGCAGAGAAAAGATGGCAATGAAATGTCCAGTAGATATATCTTTGATCATTAAAGGTTTCCCTACGAATGAAAGATTATGTTTATACCTGAAAGAAACCGAGAGACAGCATATAGTATAGGGTACGTATACATTTTGTGTAGTTATTGATTGTGCTATAAAGAGTGAGGAGATGAAGCTTGAGAACAAGTGATGTATGGTCCAGAATAGCTTAATACATCCATATTGATGTAAAAGTCTTAGACTTATAGCTTCAAGGAGAGGTTGCTATCATTAGGGTTTTACAATCTCTATAAGCTGGGATAGACTCAACCATATGTGTTGCTTTTTTCTTTGAAAGTTGTTACTAAATATTTCATGTATGACATACATACACATAAACCTTTTCGATAAGTATATTTAGAGAAATGAATTTTAATTTCATTATCAATTTTATTCTGTGGAATATAAATATGAGAGTACATGAAAAATAAAGAAACTATTCATTAATTAATTACAGTCGACTTTATAGAGGTGAGAGTGTGTACAACTAAAAGAGCTTTAAGAGTTTAAGAGTTAATATAACCACTACTTAGTTGTAGGTGATTCCTAGAAACTAAACAAAGTACTTTCCTTTTTGACTTTTTAATTGGAAAGGTAAGTTATATTAAATGAATGTTTAAACTACTTACAAATAGATATTCCCTTAAAATATAGACAATTGTGGTCACCAATGTGTTGTAGTTATATACACCACAATTTACTCTGACTAACAATTTTAATAAGCTTGTTGACCTAAGGAAACTTTAAAAAACTACATTATTTTTTGTTTGACTTTCAAGAAAAAACATATGCTATGAATCTATTAGTTGGAGTTTCTTAACTATACACTTATGCAGTTTGATGTTTTTGACAAATATTCTTAGAGTTTGGAGATATATCTTTGGACGTATTCATTTTCTATAAAATTTAATGTAAATAAGTGAGTAATCACTATTAAATTTAATTTTAGTCTTGGAGTTGCATCTCCGAATGTATATTTGGTATATTTCGAAGATGTATATCCGAAAATAACACAAATATTTCAAAACAAAAACAAAGATAGTATGAGCAACATCTAGAAACCACAACAACTTGACATTAAATTAGGATTAGAGACCTTGACCTACCTTGAGACCTTGTGACTTCTATTGTTATTTTCTCTGGTACTAAATTAACAAAAAAATAATAGGGCACAATGCCAAGGATAGTAACCAATAGTCCAAGTAACATTAAAGTTTTTTATTGTTCAAGTTGATTATTAAGTATCTTCAAAAGGAAATGAAAACTAAAGTGAGCAAAAAGAAGATGACAATAAAGATAAATGCTCAAGTGAGCAAAGAAGAAAATACCATGAAATGTAAATGATAAAATAAATTATGCGTAAAAGTAAAGGCGTAAAGTAAAAGCATAGAAATAAAAGTCAATTGTTAATGGGTTAAAAATTAGAGATTAGTTGAATGACCATCTTGAAACATGCATTTGAAAACACATTAGAAAATTTATAAAATCAAAGTCTCTCAAAAATAAGTTTCATTATCTTTTTTTCAAGTATATCATTCATATCAAATTCTCAAGGCAACAACAAATGATCAACGATGTTTAAATGATTCACTTGGTCCAAAATTTATGAAGATTTATTAGAGGATTGATAAGACCAAAGCCTCCTAGCAATGAACTTCAAGGTTGTTGGATCAAATGTTTCAAATTAAACATACTTGGACTTGCAAACATTGGTTTGGGCCACAAATGATCATTTCTCGAATCGGGGAAATTTTAGCGCTATGTTAAGCAATCATAAGTGAACTTATATAGAAGTTGCACCTATTTTAAGGTCGGTCAATAGTAATCTATGTGCCATATGTTTGGAGAAATGATATGTAAATCATCCTCTAACAACATGTAGCACAAATAAGAAAGAGATAAGATGAAGGGGGAGTTGCGTTGTATGAAATTAGGGTTTTAAATATCATCAACATCATTCATCTAATTTGATGAATTTGGTTTCTCAACCTATCAACATCCAAGATCCAATGAGGTTGAAGAATTTGTTACCAAATAAAATCCAAGTCAGAATCAAAAAATAAAAAATAATAAAAATAATATTTAAATAAAACTATGTTTAAATGATTAATAAAAGGAAAATCAATGTAAAATACACAAAGCATATTAAAATACCTAATAAAAATCCTAAAAAATAGTCAGAGGTCAAACATGATTTAATAAAGGTTGACAAATTTTTTCAGAATTTTTTAAAGTCAGAAACTATTTTTTAAAATTGGAAAAAATAAGCAATATAAACGAAAATTTGTGAAAAATAGTAAAATCAGAAATAAAAATAAAATGAGGTCACCAATATTTTTCAAAAGACCATTGGATCCTTCCATAATTTTTTTCAGAATTTAAAAATCAAGGAAAATATTTTTAATCAATTAAAACAAGTCAATTAAAGTAAAAACTATATAAAATATCAAATCATAAAATAAAATTATGAAAAAATGAAAATCAGAAAGAGAAAAATCCAAAATATTTTTAAGAATCTTTTCAGATTTTTTTAGTCAGAAATGAATTTTTTATGAATTTTTAAAGTTTAAATCAATTAAAATATAAAATTAGAAAATAAAAATATAACCAAAAATATATATAGACCATTGGATCAATGTCAAAATGCGTTAGTAATCAAATCCAAGGGATCTGGCGCGATGTGCATATCGTGGTCATTACTGAATAAACCACTGGATCAAATATTAAATCAGATTTTTGAAAAAAATAAGTGGCGCCTTGTCATTGGTTGAGAGATGACATGTTGGTCATCTTCAACCTCCAGCCACGCAAATTGCAGGTCTCTCAAACTGTAAAATCAGGAGCTCAGACCAATGCCATCCGCTTCATCTCATCAAGACGAAAACAGTCGTACCCTCGCAAAAAAATTATTTAAAGTGTAGCTCAGTCGATTTGCAAAAAACCAGAAGGAAAAAGTTGAATAGAGATTTAAAAATTCATGGCCAAAACTCACTTCCAGTTGAAAACAAATGATGTGACAAGTATCTGAATGATGATAGCTTCATTGTAGTAACAAATTTTGAGAGAATTGATGAAGGAATCTACCTATTGACATTCAAATTTAGACCTCTGAAACTTGACTTTGCTAGCACGATTTAGGATGTTTCAAGGCTTAGTTCTTCTTCTGTTAGCCTCAGCGAAGTACAAGGATGTAGAATGGATTGAAGAAGGATGTAAAACCAAATTTTAAATTGCATAAATGTGGGTTAGGGAGAGAGTTTGGCAGGGTGATTCTGGTTGTTCAAGCTTGAGAAAATGAATGCAATATATCCCTTTATTTATAGAAGAGTGAATGGTGAAAATAATGGGAAGCAATAGTGAGGTTTGGAGGGAAAATGAAGGAAGCCCGAAAGTTAGAATAATATGACTTGAATTTGCTCCAAACTCGATTAACTCTTTCATTTTGAACCTTAATTCAACTTTGGGAACTTGGTTAAACATGTTTAAATAAAAAATGCATGATAATTTGGTGTTTAGAAGCTGGATTATAGATTTCAAATTCTGACTTGAAGTGAAACCTCAATTCTAAAGTACCCACTTTGAACCAATGGTACTCACAACTCAAGTGGTCTTAGGGCATAATTCTTGAAGCATTTGAAATATAATGTCACAATATTTACAATGTGAAAAGAGTGAGATCAATTGGATACTTGAGCTAAGAGTTGTGATGAGTCAAAGTTGAGAAAAAGATGCTGACTTTTTGTACTTAGAAAAACTCTAAGTTTTTCTTCAAAAGTGACCTATAATGTTTTGAGTTTAAATTAGGCCTTCCTCCAAAATTTAGTTTTTATCAATGATTCAATCTTGAAGTAGACTTCCTAAAGAGCATTGTGAAACTTGAACCACTTAAAGATGCCAAATATTGAAAATTTTATGGCCTTGTAAAATTAGTGAAAATTCATGAGGTGACCTATAATATTTGGAGTTCTTGAGGCTTCTTCCACCCATATTCAATTCTTGCACATTAAAGAAAAGTTGAAGGTCACATCCTTAAGATCATTGTAGAAAAAGAATAGGGTCAAGGAGATAAAAATTGACCAAGTTAAGATCTTTTTAAGTCATATAAGGGGATTTGATGGCCTATCCAGAGGACTTGTAATATTTCTTCACCATTAGGCATCTTCCACATAATATTTTCTTGAAACCTTTGAATTAATTTGTCGATAACCATTTAAAGAGAAGAATACCTTTGGAATCACTCAAAAATCTCAAAAGATGAATAAGATATAGCCCTAAGAAGTTCAAAACCCTAGCTCCTAATGAACCAAAATGACTTGGAGACCCCTTTCAATTTTGACAACCTTTCTTGAAGAATAACTTTTTCTATGTGAATAGAAGTTGTTGTGGATGATAATAAGAAACCATATAAACAATAACCACTTCCAAATATTAAGAATTGAAAGAGTTATGCACTTGTGATCAAGGAATCAAGAACTTGTCCAATTAGGTCAAAATTCATCAATCAATTCTTGCATCTTTTGGCTTCTCTTGACTAATTGAGGCATGATTAATCATAGTAGACCTTGTTATGATATTAATTTAAAGAATTCTCAATAATGAAACTTGAATCTCAATGAAGCTTTGTTAAAAAAGGCATGGAAATAAACTCATGAACCTATGAACCAACCTGATAAAATGTGTTGTGCCCTCACCTATAGTATCATCATTTAGAGAAAACATTCATTGTATTTGTTAGTTAAAAAAAATTAATCAACACAACACAAATATGACCATAATATAAAAATCAAAGTGCTTGGTGACCCCTCATGAGTAAACTTAAAGATGGGGAGAAGAACCAAACTCTAGTGTGATCTTGATATGAGTGAGTTAATATATGAGATGATAGAGGAATATTAGGGGAAAAATTGGTGTTAAACAAGTATGGAACACCCTTATTTCAAACAAACCTCAACAAAATGTAGCGGTTTTGAAAGCCACCTAATACAGATGATGCATCTGGATGGATCTTGAGGTAGGCCACTCTGAAGTGGAAAAAATGTCTCTGAGTAACCATATATTGTTAGAGTGATACACACCCTGTCATATGCACTTGCTATAAGATGGCCTATTTCAGGGAAGTGTATCCATTTGACTCTTGTACGAGACTGCAAATAAAAGGTATAAGGGAATCGTGAATTGCATCAAAATGTTATTTTTTCCCATATAGAAATGTGTAGAATTCCATATGCACCATTGTGATACAGTGGGAGAACTGGCTTGGTGTTTTGCGTTTTATCGCAAATGTTGCGGTTAGCAAGAGTCTCCACCGACTTTTCTTTTATCCAAAAGGAAAGGTGAAAAAGCACAGGAAAGACATTTGAGATTTTTTCTTGAGTTCGGGGGGTAGATTATGAAAAAGAAAGGTATTAGCACCCTTTTCATCCATGGTTTTCCATGGGCTCTTATTTACTTGCTAGATCACTTGATTTTGTTTGAAAATATGCTTTGTGTGGTTTTTTGAAAGTATTTTGAAGAGGCTTCTTCGTTTAGGCAAACTTTGTAATGATTATCGTTCGTAAGAATGTATACAAAGTGTTGATATTTTGCAAATGTTTTCAAGTTTGAAAGATGTTTTTAAAAGTGTTGGTGTTTGTTTTGAAAATATCAAGGATGTTGTTTTGAAATTGAGCAAGCAACTAGGAATATTCTACCTACTCAAAAGTCTTTCATATTCATTTCCTCTTTCCTTTGACATTGTTATCTTACCATTGATTTGGTAAGTAATCATATCTTTGGATGTAAAAGGGACGGGCGTGGGTCATCGTATGACCATGCTTAGAAATGTTGCAAGGTATCTTAGCATATTTCTTTAGGGACTAAGATCATTTTGAAAAGGAAACATAGATAGCGTCATCGAGGGACTATGATCTATTATTTTACTTGTTTTTGCTAAGATACCTCACATGCCTAACATGACCATTTTTTGTAAGGAAACCAAGTGGATTTTTCCCTAGGGGTGCTTATGAGCAAGTGTATTGATTTTTCATGCTTGATTTGTCTTTGATTAGGGTTTGCTATTTATTGATTTTATCTTCTCATACAAACCCTAATTACTAGCATTTATATATAGCGATAAATTGCAAATAGTAAAATTACTACGCTTTTACATCATTAGGGGAGGGGGTGTACAAATTTATAAATGGGGATTGCAAGAAAATTAAAACTAATTATCTATTACAACCATATTGAAAATTGTACAAAAATGTAAATGAAAATGCAAGAATTTAAATGTAAAAAGAAATGAGTTTTTTTGTTTTTATGAAAGGGTTTAGTTTTGACCTAAATAAAGGAAATGATTACTTAAAATTAAATAAAATCATCTTAAACTATTTAAGAAAAGAAATTAATTTGAAAAGGATTTTTAGGTTTTTTTATGAAAAGGTTTTAAATAAATAGAAATAATAGGAAAATTAATTAAAATAAACCTAAGTTCTAAATTAATTTTAATTCACAAGAAAATAATATAATATAATAATTAAAACTAATCATCTAAATATTAATCAAGAAAGGGAAATTAATTTATTAAGAAAATTGTTTTTGTTCTTTTTAGTTTTTTTTATGATGAAAAATAAAATATAAATGAGTGTAAAATAAAAAAATAAATATTTTTGGATTTTTTCATTAATAACAAAATAATAATAATAATAATAATAATAATTATAATAATAATAATAATAATAGTAATAATAATAATAATAAAGGAAAAAATAATAATAAAAAAAAGTAAATAATAATGATATTGGGCCAGTGGGTGCTGAAGTAAGTCAGGGGTTGGAAGGTTAGCAAAAACAAAATGACCAACCAAGGAGGCCCAGGCACTGGCTGAAACAAACAAAAAATGAGATTAATATGTGAAAATTGCAAAATGGCTGCGCTGGGGCTCAAACCCACGCCCTCTGCATAATATGCGTGTTGCCTTACCATCGGGGTGGTTATACATTCGGTGTTTAATACCAAACCAATGTATTATATTTTAAGACACTTCCTGAAGACAACTTTATCTTCAACCTCACGCCTGCCTGAACTCCTGCATCTCATTCATCTCTCAACCAAATTGAAAATGTGAACATGAAACTTGTGGCAAATTCCATCACGATTCCAGAAATGTAAAGTATTAAAACTATGAATCTAAGACAAACATGAATTTTAAACAGTACCAAATTTAACCTAAATTTTATAGAAAGTTCAGGTCCAAAATTCTCTCTACTCATGCCATATAAATGAAATCTAGAGATATGTACAGTTTCAGGAGAATGATATCTACATTTTGTCTTTAAAAATTCAAGCCTAACAATGCCTAAATAATGAGATGAAAAGTCATAAAACTCACCTTGCAGCTGGAGATCATGTTTTGAGTTAGAGCTGCTTTCAAAGTGTTTTGATGATTGGGTTAGCTTCCTTGAACATCCAGGAAGATATTTCAAAGCTTACTTTATGCTGAGAGTTCTTGAATCAAGCTAAAGAAGTCAATGTGCAATGCCCTGTTTTTAGAAATGGAGGATGGTGAAAATGGTATTACAATTTGAAAATAGGGGTTGAGATAGCTTCTATATGTGTATTAGAAGCTTTGTGGATGGTTTGGCCAAGAAACGCACGAGGGGATTTGGAGATTGGATTCAAAAATCAGAAATGACAAGTTTTTGTGCTTGTATGGAAATTTCTGGTTTTGGGGAGTTTTTTGGGCTTGTTCAATCGTGTTTTTTGTTGCAATATACTTGTATGGTTATATGAAAAATATTAGAGGACTTGAGGAGGTCAGAAAGCAAGATATAGACTTATGGCTATGTTACTTGATTTTGAAGAAAAGTTACAATATGGTTCCAAGATGAAGTACAAGCATGGCCTGAGTTTATGGGAGTCTATAGATATGTTGCTTTTTCCTTTGACATTGCTTGTGATCATAAGGAACAATTTCAAAGCTCTATGCATTGACTTTGTGATTAGAGCTTCTTTACAAGAATGAAATGGTTACTTTGTGCCATAAATGGAAAATTTGCTTGGATAAAGCTTGAATCAAATGGATAATAATTCAAAAGCAAGTGTAATCTTCTGATTATGGAGAGATCTTGAGGTTTAGAGGCCTGCAAAGAAATATTGTGCATCATAGGTTTGAAATTGAATTCTTGTTCATCACAAAATGACTTGTAATTCAAGTGTGAAAATCCTAACTTCATCTCTTCGATTCTCCCTACTAAAGAATGATCTCAAGGAGTTCTTGGACATTTCGGAAAGCATGTAATGTTCTATACAACCCATCTTTGAATCACTTTTGAAAATTCCCCTTGGAACTATATGAAAAAGTGCCATGAAGTTAGGTCAAAATCCTGACCAAAACTAGGGCAAAATTTCACTAAGTGTTCAATTTCAAGACCATTATTTGTGAATTAATATCTTGATATCCAAGCATTTTTAGAAGAATTTGTGCAAAGAAATGTTGTAGATATCATGGATATCTACAACTTTCATGTTGAAAGTTTCTTCGGAATCCTCTTGCATCATGGTGAAAAATTGGCTCAAAGTTATGAAAAAACATGAGGTTTTAAACACTTAGAAAAATTTCTAAGTTAGAAAACTTTGACTTTTCAAAATGAAATCTTGAATTTTTTATTTCTTGATGAATAAGTTTCATATTTTGACATGTTTTGATGAATTGTGATCTTTGACATTGAATTTTGACCAAAAAGTCAAAGTTTGACTTTTCAGTGTACATTTGACTTTTGATTAGCTCACTGAAAATTCACTATCAATCCAATTGATCTTGATCAATGTTTTAGGTCATGACATTAGGTCAAAATGATGCAATTTAACTCTTTAAATCATGCTTCAACCAATTATCTATTTGCTAGGTCAAAAATCAGAAATTTCCCTTTCTCAGTCAAAACCCTAATTTTGACCATTTTGCCCTTTTGATGATTTGATCAAATTTATTGAGGAATTATGGGCCAAACATGATCAAATGATACATATGAGTTTATAATGTTGATGTGGATAAAAAATTATGAAGTTTGACTGTAAATTGGCCAGAGTTGACTTTTTCACCAATATAGTTGATTTTTAGGTCAACTACTCAATTGACTGAGCAAAAGTGTGATCCAAGGCTTGAAAATTGACATGAGTAATCTTGGGGGTCCATAATGATCCATGAAAGTCATATGAAGCATTGAAAGTTCAATTATCCTTATGCAATCTCAAACCCTAGTTTTGGTCATCAGTGCTTAAGGAGGTGTCTTAAGCAGATCAACCCTAGTGCAGTCTTGAACCAAGAGAGATTTTTGTGAGAAAATATTTGATAAATGAGAGAGAAAATTTCGGGGTACAACATCTGCCCCTATTCAATCTTCTTAAACCTGAAGAGTTAGATGGCGGATCCGCTATTCGTGACTTGAAGGTGAAAGATGATTGAACACTAGAGTGCCCAAAGGTTTGTGCTCGAAGATGGATGGTGAATGGGATTATAGATGCCATTTGGAGGAATGTTTGTAAACACTGGAAGAAGTATCAGCACAAACCTCTTGTTGATTTATACTAAAACTTGATGTTTTACCTCTGAGGAAAAGAGTTAATAAAATGCAGATGCCTGCATGATGTTCACCAGATGTGGTATTATGTTAAATGCATATGGTATGTACATGCTATGATGTATGAATGTGAGATGTATGTTTTTGTCTGGGAAAATAAATCCCTGACTGCTGTTGAGGAAATTCCAGGGCAGTAAATCCCTGATTGATGTTGGGGATGAAGAAAATGCATATCTTTAAACTTTGTTGAAAGGATGCTCTTACTGGATAATATCTCTTGAATGTAAGTTATTATCTGGTCAGATCTAGGCTTCACAAATTGCTCAGGAAGAAGTAGTCAACTTCTATCTGGTCAGATCCAGGCTTCACAGTAACTTACTAGGGAAAGACACGAATTAACTGTTATGTGGTCGGATTCCAGGCTTTGCAGAAAATTTTCTTGAAATTGAATACTCATATGGTCGGATCCAGGCTTCACAACATCTTGTTAGGGATATGGAAGTTAACTATTATCTGGTCGGATCCAGGTTTCGCAGTATCTTGAAGTGGTAACTACTATCAGGTCGGGTCCAGGTTTCATGGTTTTTTTGGAAAGTTGTACTATTATCTAGTCGAATCCAGGCTTCATAGTGTCTCTTTGGGGATCATAGTTAGTTGTTATCTGGTAGGGCTCCAGGTTTCACAATAAACTATTTAAAATATTGTTATCCGGCCGGGTCCAGGCTTTGCAGATTTCTGAGATTGATGAGGTCAATTGCAATCTGGTCTAGTCCAGGTTTCACAATAAACTGTTTGGGGATTTAGTTGTTATCTGGTCGGTTTCTAGGTTTCACAATGAATCTCTGAGGGTAATTTCTATCTGGTAGGATCCAGGCTTCATAATAACTTGCTTTAAAAGATGAAATTGAAAACTGATATCTCGTCGGATCTAGGCTTCATAGTAATTTGTTGGGACAGAGGCAAACTCTACTGGGGAAAATAAGTTAAACCTTGATCAGGTTGAGGCCAGGTTCTCATATATCTTTGAAGAGTTAGACTATTATCTAGTCGGGTCCAAGTTTCATAGTACCTTGAAATTGAGATCAACTGTTATCTGGTCGGGTCCAGGTTTCAGATACTCAAACTGTTATCTGGTCGGGTCCAGGCTTCAGTAATTCAAGAAGTCAAACTATTATCTGGTTGGGTCCAGGCTTTAGTAATAACTTGAAAATTGTGCTAATATCTGTCGGTTCCAGGCTTCATAGTATCTTTTTGGAAATAGTAAAGGCTTTGCTGATGGCTTTACTGGGGATCAGGGGTTGTGGCCCTATGATTCACAACAATCTGAACGGAAAATTCAAACTGGAGAGTGTAAACTCAGTCGGGTAGGACAGACTCAGTTTGGGGAGGATACGCTCAATTGGGAATAATAGACTTCATTTGGGGATAATAGCCTTGGCTGGGGAAGATATACTCAGTTGGGGAAGACATGCTCAGTTGGGGAATTATGTGGTGTCTTGATTGTTGTATGTTGGGGAAATTTGAACTCGGCTGAGGAGTTATGTGATTCCCTGAAGATTGTTAGGGAAATAAAACCTGTTGGGGAAATAAATCATGTTGGGGAAAAGTTTATTGTAGCCGTCCTTGTGGGGATAATGATAATGATATAACTCTATGGGGATATTTCATATACATTAAAGAGATGTTTGTTGTATCTTAGCAGGACACATGTGACAAATAGTTTTAATTATGTTCATATGCATATGTTCATTCAATTTTAGTCTTTGGACAAATTTGCATTCAAAACAAAGACAGAAATTTTGTACTTCAAAGTAAATTTGAATTGATATTTTGCCCATGAATAGGTGTTTTTGTATAGAGAGACAGAGATCCTAGTAGGAGGAAATCGTCGAAAGGAAAAAAAATTGAGAATGAAAACAAATAGCCATGTGAAATGGTCTTATTGCCTTCCAAATCTACTATTTCCCCAATGTCTTCGAATGTCTCTTGTCATTGATAGAAGTTGATTGGATTGATCTTGGACTGTTTGAACTTGGACCTTGGTGATAAAATTGACTGTGTTGATTCCACGTGACATAGTCATACGCTTTTAATCCTTAACTTTTTCCTGTACCTCCCTTTCGGGTTTTCAGCCCACAAGGATACCCTTTTTTTCTCAAGTATCCCTTTTAGTTTTTCAACTTGTCGGGTGTACAATCTTCTGCATATATCCCTAATTTTTGCCCAAACCTTTTGGTTTTCCAGGATGCCCTTATTTTGCTTAGGTGTGTAAACCTAACGGGTCTCTTATGCATAGTGATTTTTAACTATGTCTACGTTTATAGGATGTGGGAAATCTTCACCATCCATGGTAGTCAGCATCATGGCACCGCCAGAGAAAACTCTCTTGACAACAAATGGCCCTTCATAGGTGGGAGTCAATTTTCCTCTAGGGTCTCCTTGTGGTAGAATGATGCATTTTATCACCAAGTCACCAACTTGATATACTTGAGGCTTGACCTTTTTGTTGAAAGCCTTGATCATCCGTTTTTGGTACGTCAGACCATGACAAATAACAACTAATCGTTTTTTGTTGATCAAGTTCAGCTGATCCAATCTCGTTTGAATCCACTCGTCTTCGCCTAGGCCTGCCTCATTCATAATTCTTAGTGAGGGAATCTGAACTTCCACTGGTAAAACAACTTCTATGCCATAGACTAGGGAAAAGTGAGTTGCCCCAGTTTATGTTCTAGCTGAAGTTCGGTAGCCATGTAGAGCAAACGGCAACATATTATGCCAATCCTTATAGGTTACTACCATTTTCTGCACAATCTTCTTGATATTTTTGTTGGCCGCTTCGACTGCGCCATTCATTTTCGGTCTATATGGAGAATAATTATGATGCTTGATCTTAAACTGAGTGCAAAGCTCAGTGATCATAGTATTGTTGAGGTTAGTCCCATTGTCGATGATGATCCTTTCGGGGATACCATAACGGTAGAAGAGGTTGTGTTTGATGAATCTGGCTACCACATTCTTGGTGACTGAGGCAAATGAGGCGGCTTCGACCCATTTGGTAAAATAGTCGATAGCAACAAGAATGAAGTGATGTCCGTTGGAAGCTGTGGGCTTGATCATTCCAATCATGTCAATGCCCCACATAGAAAATGGCCACGGAGCAGTCATGACATTCAGAGGGATAGGAGGCACATGGACCTTGTTAGCGTAGATTTGGAATTTGTGACAAGTTCTTGAATGTTTATGGCAATCGATCTCCATCGTTGACCAATAGTAATCGGCTCTTAAGATTTTCTTAGCCATCGTATGTCCACTTGAGTGACTACCGAAGAGACCATCGTGCATGTCTTCCATGATCTCCTCCGCCTCCTTCTTGTCCACACATCGGAGTAAAGTTGAATCATGGTTGCGCTTGTACAATATCCCATTACTTAGGAAGAATTTGGCTGCAAATCTTCGCAGGAATTTTCTGTCATTGATAGATGCCCCCTCCGAATACCCTTGTGCTTCAAGGTATCTCATCTCCTCATGGTACCATGGCTTTTCCGCATCGGTGTCAAGCTCATAATAATGTATAGGTTCATCGAATCTTTCAATTGTTATCATAGGGGCTTCGTTGTCCCATCTGACCTTGAACATTGAAGACATGGTTGCCAAAGCGTCAGCCAACTAGTTTTCTTCCCTAGGGAAGTGCTCAAAAGTGACCTCTTCGAAATAAGGAATTAGGGATAGCACAAATTCCTTGTAAGGGATAAGATTAGGGTGTTTAGTGTCCCAATATCCTTTTACTTGGCTGATCACTAGAGAGGAATCCCCAAACACATCCAAATGCTTAATCCTTAAGTCAATAGCAGCTTTCAGACCTAAGATGCATGCTTCATACTCGACCATATTGTTTGTGCAATCGAAGTATAGTCTGGCAGTGAAAAGAGTGTGGCAACCTTCAGGAGAGATGATCACAAAACCAATTATGTTACCTAAGGCGTTGGAAGCCCCATCAAATACCATAGTCCATCGAGATCCTTGTTCAGGTCCGTCATACGGTCCGGGTTCCACGCAGTCGGTTACCAGCATGATGTTCTCATTAGAGAAGTCGAAGTTCATTGACTGATAATCATCCACAGCTTGATGGGCCAAATAATCTGCTAGTACACTTCCTTTGATGGCTTTTTGAGTCATGTATTGAATGTCATACTCAATCAAGATCATTTTCCATCTGGTTATCCGTTCGGAAAGGGCAGGTTTCTCGAAGATGTACTTGATTGGGTCCATCTTAGAAATCAACAGAGTGGTATGAGTCAACATATACTATCTTAGCCAGCGAGCAGCCCATGCCAGAGCGCAACAAGTTTTCTCGAGAAGTGAATATCTGGTTTCACAATCAGTAAACTTTTTGCTCAGGTAATAAATAGCATGTTCTTTTAGGCCATACTCATCATGTTGGCCCAAAACACACCCCATAGAGTTCTCTAATACTGTCAAGTACATGATCAAGGGTCTTCCATCAACTGGAGGCATGAGAGTGGTAGTTTCTTATAGGTATTCTTTGATTTTGTCAACGGAAATATGCCATTCATCATTCCATCTGACTACCAGATCTTTCTTCAAGAGTTTGAAGATTGGCTCACAAGTAGCAGTCAAGTGAGATATGAAACGGGCAATGTAATTGAGACGACCCAAGAATCCTCTGACTTCTTTCTCAGAATGAGGGACTCGTATTTCTTGGATGACCTTTACCTTGGCAGGATCAACTTCAATTCCTTTATTGCTGACAACAAAACCTAGAAGCTTTCCAAATCGTACTCTAAACGTGCACTTGTTAGGGTTTAACCTCAAGTTGTACTTCTTCAGCCTCTCGAATAATTTGTGCAGGTGATCGAGATGTTCTTCTTAGGTTTGTGATCTGGAAATCATATCATCCACATATACCTCTATCTCATGATGAATCATGTCATGAAATAAAGCTACCACAGCCCTTTGATATGTTGCTCCTGCATTCTTTAACCCGAACGACATGACCTTGTAGCAGAAGGTGCCCATTGCGTAACAAAACTAGTATTATCCATGTCTTCGGGAGCCATCCTTATTTGATTATAGCCTGAGAAGCCATCCATGAAAGAGAAGACTTTATGTTGAGCAGTATTATCAACTAAGACGTCAATGTATGGTAGAGGGAAATCATCATTGGGGCTTGCCCTATTCATATCCCTATAGTCTACGCACATGCGAAATTTCCCGTCTTTCTTTGGTACTGGAACCACATTAGCAACCCATTGGGGATAGGATGTCACTGCTAGGAACCCTGCATCAAATTGTTTCATCACTTCCACTTTGATCTTTTCAGACATATCAGGCATCATGCGACGAACCTTTTATTTAACAGGAGGGAAGTCTTCTCTTGTTGGCAGACGATGAACTACGATGTCGGTATCCAACCCAGGAATATCTTCGTAAGACCAAGCAAATACTTCCACATAATCATGCAACATCTGAACCAACCTGCTCTTGACACTGCTTTCCAAGTTAGCATCGATCCTGATTTCCTTCTTATCTGACTAAGTACCCAGGTTGATAACTTCAACTGACTCTTCATGCGATTGAATAACTTTTTCCTCTCGTAATATAAATCTGGCTAGTTCTCCCGGTATGTCACAATCTTCCTCGCCTCCGTCTTCGGCTTAGTTTATAAGACATTCAAAGTCATAGTCGGCAATAATAGAGTCATTGGCAATAGGATCTAGAGTGGATGTAGACCTACAAGAGTGTGTATGTGTGCATGTAAGATACATGGCAATTTTAAAAATAAAAAAAGTATTTGAAAGAAAGGAAAGACAATGAACACAAATATTTGAATGCAAAAGAGTTCAATGTACTGAATGATCATATGATTAGATGAATATAAATAAAACCTTTGACAAATTAACCAAAGTGCCTCGGGCCAGGAAAATGGCTGAAAAGTCATTGTTAAAATATTACAGTCAACATTTTCTTGAATTGAAAGAAAAGAAAAAACAAGTAGATTACTCCTCAATGAAGGAGATCGGCACAAATTCCTTCGCATGCCAATTCTTCAGCTCCATTGTAGTTGGATACACCCACTCTTCAAATGTAGCTTTTTCTTCAGAATCACCCACGGTGTTGGCTTCATGGCTTCCAAGGCAGAGAGGTGGCTTTCCAGCACGAGCACGCCTCGTTTCTTTCTGAGTTTTGACGGTGAAGCCCAAACCAAACTTGGCTGCTTTAAATGGGATATCGAGGAGTTTCCCCCAAGTATCACAGTTTCCTTATTCAATTGTCGCGCGGGCATCCTTGATTGAAACTATCTTTGGCGTGGCCATAACATCTTTAGACTCATCATAAGAACATTTGGTAGCAGCGATTATTGGTGGTACAACCTCAAAGGATTGACACGGGTTCTCATTGAATTCTCCATCCATCTCTACGTACTTGAAAGAGTTAAGGTGGCTCACCATAAACTCTTCTTCTCCACATACGGTGACTATTCTTCCCTTGACTGGATATTTGAGTTTCTGGTATAGGGTTGAGGTTACTGCCCCAGCTTTATGGATCCATGGGCGACCTAACAGACAAGAATAGGCAGGACGAATATCCATAAGTTGAAGATTTAGGATCCCACTTTGATTGGAAGATCTACCTCCCCATGAATAGTCCTCCTTGATCCATCAAACGCCCTTACAATGATATCACTTGGCTTCAAGACTAAATCCTTACAGTCAAGACGGTCTAACGCCCCCTTGGGCAGTACATTCAGAGAAGAACCAGTGTCAACTAGCACATGTGCTAAGGTAGTCCCTTTGCACTCGACAGAAACATGTAAAGCTTTATTGTGATTATTCCCAAGAGGTGTTAAGTTAGCATCTGAAAATCCCAAGTCGTTATCAGCTGTAAGGCTAGCCATGCAATTCTCAAATTGATTCGTTGTGTTCTCATGGGGGACATGAGCCTTTTTCAGAAACTTGATTAATGTTTGAGCATGGGCATCATAGCAAAGCAGTAATGACAACATTGAAATCTTAGAAGGGGTTTGCCCCAACTGTTCTACGTTCTTGAAGTCACTTCTTTTTATGATCTTCAAAATCTCGTCCATCTTGCGAGCAGAGGGTTCTTCATTAGCTACGTATTTGGAGGGTACTTAAATCACATCAGGCTCAACAACCTTCTCCTTCCCTCTTGTATCATTATTTGGCTTGGCGGAAGTAATGCGGATGTGCGTCTTTGTAACCACTGGAGGTGAGATATTGGGTGAAAATATTCTCCTAGTTCTAGTTACCTTGCTTGAGTCAGTTATATTTCCAACATTGTCATCTTTTTATTCTTCGATCCAGGCAACTTGTTTAATCCCATGATAGAACACTTCAGCACTGTAATTCCATGGTACTGCTTTATTTTAAGAATAAAGAACTGGTCTGGGATTGGTAATTATTAAGGGAGCAACAGTTGGTTCGTTTGAAATCCTAATAGGACCTTTGGAGGTGATCCTAAGAGGCTTGTTTGAGATGGTAATAATGGAGAGGTCTTCACATTTGTTAATCAAACTCTTAGCAAGTGGAGTCTTTTCAAATAGAATTTTGTGGCTATCCATCATGCGTTGTATATGTTTCTTCATCCTTTCACATCCATTTAGTTGTCTTGTACAACACACACAATCTTTTTCACAGCCAGGGGAGATCCCAGCGTTCAACATATTTTTCTTGATTACATTCAGCGGAGTGGTTAATTCTTCAACAGAGGCAACAAAAATTGTATCTTCAACATCTTTAACATTCTTGTCATGCTTTGGCATCAGAGCCGTAATTACATTCGATGTAGGAGGAGGATCAAATTCAATATTTTTGTTATCAATCAAATCCTAGATTTTGTTCTTCAGGGCCTAGCACTGGTCAATCTCGTGCATGGGGTTGTTTCAATGGTAAGCACACTTAGCGTTCGGATTATACTTTGGTGACGAGGTGTCAGGGTTGGCGGGAGGATCATGTAATGTCACCAACTTATCCTTAAGAAAATGTTGAAGGGCTTGAGACAGTGACATGCCTAACCTTGTAAATTGTCTTCTTGGAGTTTCAAAATGTTGATGATTTACAGATGGTCTTGGAGTAGGAGTTGGATTGGAGATTTGGACAGCGTTGACAGACGGGTGATCGTTCTTCTTGGTATGGGCCCTTGCCCCATACACAACATTGACTTCCTTTTTTGCAGCAAAATGTTTCTTGATAGGATTGGAAGTGGAGGTAGACGCCATAGAGATCTTCCCACTTTTGATGCCACTTTTAACTCTTTCACCAGTTAAGATTAATTCGGTGAAACCAGAAGAAGAGCATCCCACCAACAGATTAAATAAAGGAACATATATGGTGCCCATGAACAAGTCGGTGTGCTCCCTATCAGTCAAGGTCGGTTGGACCCTACTAGCAAGGTCTCTCCACTTTTGTGCATATT
This sequence comes from Vicia faba, assembly GCA_948472305.1. Lineage (NCBI taxonomy): Eukaryota > Viridiplantae > Streptophyta > Magnoliopsida > Fabales > Fabaceae > Vicia > Vicia faba. The sequence continues at coordinate 1,149,025,830 of OX451738.1, read as the reverse complement.
CCTTAAATCCTTCATTCTTTCCCATGGTCATATCTTGCAACTGAACCCTCGTTGGCGCCAAGTCCGCATTGTACTAATACTGATGGTAGAAGGCAGCAGCTAGATCCTCCCAAGTGTTGATACGAGAACCATCTAACTAATAAAACCATTCAAGTTGTATTCCAGCCAAGCTCTCTTGGAAAAAGTGAACCCATAGCTTCTTATTAGCAATTGCGGTTGTATCTTGCGCAAATAAGATTTCAAATGGAGTTTTGGACAAGAAACCCCATCGTACTTTGCAAAGATTGGTATTTTTATTTGTGGGGGATGACTACCCCGGAGATCAAACCCAAATCATCAAAATCTAAACCGGGGATGGCTTGGATTTCAACAGCTTTCAATCTGTCTTCTAACTGCTTGTATTTGATATCAGTGGGTGGATACTGCTCATTGAAATAATCATCATCAGATTCTTGATCGTTAGCACATTCATCCTGAGTACTCTTGACCTCACCGACCTGGTTCTCGTCCTCTTCAGATGAGTCTCCTCCTACTGAGATTTGACGGATTGTCTCCTTGAACCTTCTACCCAAGTTGAGTAGAGCTTTCTTATTTGGCTTCTTCTTAACGGCTAGCAAAGCCATCATATCTTGCTTCCCCTTGGCTAGGGCTAGTATAGCTTCCTAAAACTGAGAATTCTGGGCTTGGAGATCTGTCACAGTTTTCTCTAGATCCATCTTGCTGAAATAAACATCAGAAAGATAAGGAAACCTGTTATGCAAAAACCTGTCATGTATGATGCATGTAATATGTACATGCAAATGATTTCAAGGATTAATGAAATTTAAATTTGTATAGACAAAAGAATGAACAAACTTTAATTTTCATTAGACAAAACATAAAATATTACATCAGGCCTCTTGGGCTTACAAAATAACTTTCTTAAGATAAAAAGACCGAACACATCCTCTTCGGCGCGAGATAAGCGTTCACACTTTGCTCTTCTTGTAGCTTCTTCGTAAGCTCCAAGACCCTCTTCTCACTAGCATAGAATTGAGCCTCGAAAGTATCCCGTTCTTCCTTCAGCTGGATCTAACCCTTTTGTAAGTCTTCAAGAGAGGTAGGCATGTCGGGATGGAGGATAGTGTAAGGAACATCTCCTTCGACCACAGGCTCCATGATAAGTGGTAGGATAGAGGGATAAGGCATCACCAGTTTATGAGCACGAGCTTGCACCCATTTAAGGTAAGGCTCGAGGGGAATGGAATTATTGTGTCCTAGCGTCTTGCTATCCACCATGTTCAACATCCTCCAAGCTCGGATAAATCTCTAGAGGTGACCTTGATCATCGCTCTCGTAGTCAAATACCAATCCTTGGATAAGCATCTCATGTGGACCATCCCTTCGGGCATAACCAAACTGTCTTAAGGCTAAGCAAGTGTTGTAGGTGATACCTCCTCTAATGCCAAGTAAAGCGACATTAGGGAATTTTCCACAACGGTCGATGATAGTAACATTCTCCAAAGAGCGGGAACACCAATGAATATCTGAATGTCTGAGCTCCATCAACCTATGTGACCACCTTGAACCTCGCTCATTCTTCAACACAGATTGGGGAAGATACGAAATAAACCATCTTGCCAAGAGAGGAGTGCAACACATGAGGATACCCCTCTTCTTTATAGTACGAGTGTGAAAGGAATGTAGGATGTCCCCTAGCAAATTAGGCACCGGGTAACGAGACATGAAGATTTTGATGGCGTTCACATCTATTAGTTGGTAAAGATTTGGAAACAAAACCATCCCATAGATGAGGAGAGCCACAATTTCCTCAAAGGCTTGCAAATCCAAAGAGTTCCAATAGTTTTGGGCTTTATCAAACATGAACTTTGCTAGGAAACCTTTGACACCACTCCTTGTTTCCCAATTAGTTGTGATATCATATGGTTGCAAGTGTAGAGCTTGAGAAATCTCTTCTGGCTTTGGATATCTTTCTGTACCGTTGAAAGGTAGTTGATTTAGAATGAGAATCCTCAAGAACTGGGAGAATTCTTCCAAATTTGGCACAAGTTGATAATCGGTAAATGTGAAGTAATGGTGTAGAGGATCAAAGAACTGAAAGAGCACCTTCATCATGTCTTCATCAGTGTTAGAGGTGACAAAGTTTAGTCGGCGACCATGTCTTTTGGTAAATGGAGAATTTTCAGGAATCCTTGATGTTAACTCTTTGAGTTGAGGATGGATCCTTACGAGATTGACTTGAATGGTTTTCCTGCGAATAGAATCCATGCCATACAAAACAGAACAAAGATAAATCCCAAAAATCCTTGAAATGGTTAGTGAGTATGAGTATGATGTTATGATGTTTATGATGTTATGTACAAGTAAATATATACAAATAAAGAAAAAAAAGTCCTTAGGTTTAGGCTTGCATGGAATTTCATAGGTAAGTACCCTGTTGAAGTTTAGTTGGCTCAAACTTGTCCTAGTAATAGTAACCGGGTTCTAAGGAGCTCAATATCACTGATTTGTTTTCTCGAGAATTGTTTCAGCGCAAGCCTCTTAAATGGCGAGCGAAATATCCCAAAAACCAAACCTCAATGAGTGTAGTATCGAGTATCTACCAACTTCGGACAGCACCAAAGTGGGTCATCTCACTACGTCCTAATTGCCAAGTTGGTCAAGTAAAGGTTCTAAAAGTTCATTAGTGCTTCATGACATCACTCAGCGGCCCCGTATTCTCCTTGACTACTCAAGGGCTACCGGTACCCACAAATATGTCGCACTAACATAGCTATTGCTTAGACTATATCGGTATACCCCACACAGCTTCCACAATGTATTGCTACTTACCTATAAGGTATCCTAAATCCGGGTGGAGGATTTAAATCCAAACAAAGAACCATAATATAAGGCATACAAGTCAAACAAAAAAGCAAGTAAATATGATCTAACCCTAAGGTAACCCCACTTTTAGAATTATCCCCAGCAGAGTCGCCAGTTCTGTGATATGGTGGGAGAACTGACTTGGTGTTTTGCGTTTTATCGCAAATGTTGCGATTAGCAAGAGTCGCCAACGACTTTTCTTTTATCCAAAAGGAAAGGTGAAAAAGCACAGGAAAGACCTTTGAGATTATTTCTTGAGTTCGGGGGGTAGATTATGAAAAAGGAAGGTATTAACACCCTTTTCATCCATGATTTTCCATGGGCTCTTAGTTACTTGCTAGATCACTTGCTTTTGTTTGAAAATATGTTTTGTGTGGTTTTTTGAAAGTATTTTGAAAAGGCGCCTTCGTTTAGGAAAACTTTGTAATGATTCTCGTTTGTAAGAATGTATACAAAGTGTTGATCTTTTGCAAATGTTTTCAAGTTTGAAAGATGTTTTTGAAAGTATTGGTGTTTGTTTTTAAAATAGCAAGGATGTTGTTTTGAAATTGAGCAAACAACTAGGAACATTCTACCTACTCAAAAGTCTATCATATTCATTTCCTCTTTCCTTTGACATTGTTATCTTACCATTGATTTGGTAAGTAACCCTATCTTTGGACGTAAAAGGAACGGGTGTGGGTCATCGTATGACCATTATTAGCAATGTTGCAAGGTATCTTAGCATCTTTCTTTAGGGACTAAGATCATTTTGAAAAGGCAACATAGATAGCATCGTCGAGGGACTATGATCTTGTATTTTTCTTGTTTTTGCTAAGATACCTCACATGCCTAACATGGCCATTTTTTGTAAGGCAACCAAGTGGATTTTACCCTAGGGGTGCTTATGTGCAAGTGTATTGATTTTTCATGCTTGATTTATCTTTGATTAGGGTTTGCTATTTATTGATTTTATCTTCTCATACAAACCCTAATTACTAGCATTTATATAAAGCGATAAATTGAGAAAAGTAAAATTACTACGCTATTACATCATAAGGGGAGGGGGTGTACAAATTTACAGACAATAAAATTAAAACTAATTATCTATTACAACCATATTGAATATTGTACAAAAATGAAAATAAAAATCCAAGAATATAAATATAAAAAGAAATGATTTGTGTTGTTTTTATGAAAGGGTTTAGTTTTGACTTAAATAAAGGAAATGATTACTTAAAATTAAATGAAATTATCTTAAACTATTTAAGAAAAGAAATTAATTTGAAAAGGATTTTTAGGTTTTTTTATGAAAAGGTTTTAAATAAATAGAAATAATAGGAAATTTAATTAAAATAAACCTAAGTTCTAAATTAATTTTAATTCACAATAAAATAAAATAATATAATAATTAAACCTAATTATCTAAATATTAATCAAGAAAGGGAAATTAATTTATTAAGAAAATTGTTTTTGTTCTTTTTAGTTTTTTTATAATGAAAAATAAAATATAAATGAGTGTAAAATAATAAAATAAATATTTTTGGATTTTTTTATTAATAACAAAAAAATAATATTAATAATAATAATAATAATAATAATAGTAATAATAATAATAATAAAGGAAAAAATAATAATAAATAATAATAATAATAATAATAATAATAATAATAATGAGATTGGGCCAGGGGTGCTGAAGTAAGTCAGGGGTTGGAAGGTTAGCAAATACAAAAATCCAAACCAAGGAGGCCCAGGCGCTGGCTGAAACAAACAAAAAATGAGAAAAAAATGGGAAAATTGCAAAATGGTAGCGCCGGGGCTCGAACCTACGCCCTCTGCATAATAGGCGCGTCGCCTTACCACTGGGGTGGATATACATCCGGTGTTTAATACCAAACTAATGTATTATATTTTAAGACACTTCCTGAAGACAACTTCATCTTCAACCTCACGCCTGCCTGAACTCCTGCATCTCATTCATCTCTCAACCAAATTGAAAAATGTTAACATGAAACTTGTTGCAAATTCCATCACGATTCTAGAAATGTAAAGTATTAAAACTATGAATCTAATACAAGCATGAATTTTGAACAGTACCAAATTTAACCTAAATTTTCTAGAAAGTTCAGGTCCAAAATTCTCTCTACTCAGGCCATATAAATGAAATCTATAGATATGTACAGTTTTCGGACAATGATATCTACATTTTGTCTTTGAAAATGCAAGCCTAACAATGCCTAAATAATAAGATGAAAAGTCAGAAAACTCACCTTGCAGCTGGATATCGTGTTTTGATTTAGAGCTTCTTTCAAAGTGTTTTGATAATTGGGTTAGCTTCCTTGAACCTCCAGGAAGTTATTGCAAAGATTACTTTATGCTGAGAGTCCTTGAATCAGGCTAAAGAAGTCAATGTGCAATGCCCTGTTTTTGAAAATGGAGGATGGTGCAAATGGTATTACAGTTTGAAAACATGGGTTGGGATAGCTTCTATATGTGTATTAGAAGCTTTGTGGATGGTTTGGCCAAGAAACGCACAAGGGGGATTTGGAGATTGGATTCAAAAATCAGAAATGACAAGTTTTTGTGCTTGTATGGCAATTTCTGGTATTGGAGAGTTTTTAGGCTTATTTAATCGTGTGTTTTGTTGCAATATACTTGTATGGTTATATGAAAAAGATTAGAGGACTTGAGGAGGCCAGAAAAGCAAGATCTAGACTTATGGCTATGTTACTTGATTTTGAAGAAAAGTGACAATATGGTTCCAAGATGAAGTACAAGCATGGCATGATTTTATGGGAGGCTCTAGACATGTTACTTTTGCCTTTTACATTACTTTTGATCATAAGGAACAAGTGCAAAGCTCTATGCATTGACTTTGTGATTAAAGCTTCTTTACAACAATGGAATGGTTACTTTGTGGCATTAATGGAAAATTTTCTTGGATAAAGCTTGAATCAAGTGGATAATAGCTCAAAAGCAAGTGTAATATTATGATTATGGAGATATCTTGAGGTTTAGAGGACTGCAAAGCAAGATTTTCCAGCATATGTTTGAAATTGAATTCTTGTTTATCACAAATTGACTTGTAATTCAAGTGTGAAAACCCTAACTTCATCTCTTCGATTCTCCATACTCAAGAATGATATCAAGGAGTTCTTTGACATTTTCGAAAGCTTGTAATGTGATCTACATCCCCTATTTGAATCACTTTTAAAAATTCCCCTTGGAACTATATGAAAAAGTGCCATGAAGTTAGGTCAAAATCCTGACCAAAACTAGGGCAAAATTTCACTAAGTGTTCAATTTCAAGACCATCACTTTGTGAATTAATAACTTGAGATCCAGCATTTTTAGAAGAATTTGTGTAAAGAAGTGTTGTAGATATCATGGAGATCTACAACTTTCATGTTGAAAGTTTCTTCTGAATCTTCTTGCATCATGGTGAAAAATTGGCTCAAAGTTATGAAAAAACATGAAGTTTTAAACACAGAAAATTTTCTAAGTTAGAAAACTTTGACTTTTCAAAATGAAATCTTGACTTTTTTATTTCTTGATGAATAATTTTCATATTTTAACATGTTTTGATGAATTATGATCTTTGACATTGAATTTTGACCAAAAAGTCAAAGTTTGACTTTTCAGTGTACAATTGACTTTCGATCAGTTGACTGAAAATTCACTATCAATCCAATTGATCTTGAGAAATATTTTAGGTCATGCCATTAGGTCAAAATGATGCAACTAAACTCTTGAAATCATGCTTCAAACCAATTTACCATTTGCTAGGTCAAAAATCAAAATTTCCCCTTTCTCAGTCAAAACCCTAATTTTGACCATTTTGCCCTTTTGATGATTTGATCAAATTTCTTGAGGAATTGTGGTACAAACTTGATCAAATGATACATATGAGTTTATAATGTTGATTTGGATCAAAACTTAAGAAGTTTGACTGTAAATTGGCCATAGTTAACTTTTTCCCCAATACAATTGATTATTAGGTCAACTGCTTAATTGACTAAGCAAAAGTGTAATCCAAGGCTTGAAACTTGACATGAGTAATCTTGGGGGTCCATAATGATCCGTGAAAGTCATATGAAGAATTGAAAGTTCAATTATCCTTGTGCAATCTCAAACCCTAGTTTTGGTCATCAGTGCTTAAGGAGGTGTCTTGAGCTGATCAACCCTAGTGCAGTATTGAACCAAGAGAGATTTTTGTGAGAAAATATTTGATAAATTAGAGGGAAAATTTTTGGGTACAATATCCATCAACTGTTTCAAAAGTTGTTGGCGGACGAGAAAGTGATTCTCCTCTCCTTTATCGAGAAATCGAGATACGGCCTGATAAAAGCAATTTCCATCACCTTAACATTTAGAATCTGCTCAATGAGTTTGTGCATAAAAAGTGACATTTCTTTAATGTAGGTTATGTTCCGCATAGACGGTGAAGGATGTGGTTTGCTAATGTGAAAATCCTTGTAAACATGTTTTTGAGAATTCGGAGTTGGAGAATCTGGGAAATGTGAATCAATATGTTCAAAGTATGAAAGAGACCACTTCGTCGAATTGTCATCTTGTGTCGGTTTGACCTTTTTAGGGGAATCTTTGGTGTTAACCAGTTTCGAAAGAGGTTTAAAATAGGTGGTTTCCGGATAGTAAATCTTCCTCAACTTCTCATTCATGTGAAATTTCATGGTGTCATCTGCTTTAGAAAATCCATCTTGGATTATTTCCCACTCGGTCATGATAGTTATACATGCTTTACCATCCTTCATCACACCATCGTCATTAAACCATATCATATTCCAATGACTGTAGACTTCATCCATACGTATCAAAGTACCAAGCTTCACCTTTATTGAAATGAGACAGGCACATAGAAGACCATAAGTCTTCCTAAGTGTATATCCACACTTCGAACTATCTGAACATGTCTTATTTTCTCGCTTTGATTCATGAAAAATGAAATTCAATCCAGTCTAATATACATTTCTAACCAATTGTGAAAAGAGATTGTTGTCTTTGAATCAATGTTCTAACATGGTAATGCTCCGACAAAAGTTATGTATATTTCATTATGTTGGTTTTCAAGCATTTGGTTCACGACGTCCCTTTCTCTAAAAAAATCACCCTTACTATCACCCAACCATTTCTTCAGTTCTGAATGTACATATTCACCTCCGTTAGTTATTGTATTGCTCATGTAATGTTGTCTTATTTTCATATTCCAAAAATGCAAATTCGACTAAAAAATTCTTCTCTATAGAAGTAACACCAACAATTTCCTAAAGCGGAATCCTATCTTATTGTTCTTATACATTAAATAAATTATGAGAACAATGGAAAATATGTTGAACAACTTGATACTTTTGGGATGAGTCCCAAACATGTTACGAATAATGACTTTATCCACACAAACATTATACCTAGAAACATAATGGTTAACATCCAAAAGCTTTATAACTTGTTACATTTCAGATATTAGGCCTCTTATCGCCATGTTATTTCGATAACGCTCATTGTATACCTGCTTGATATTTGTAACACTTTCAAGTATTCTCCATTTCAAATCCGCAAGTATGTTTTTGGCACCACCCTGATTAAAGACGTGTCTGAAACAATTTCCTTCACCTCTGAGTTAAGGTACATACGATGGTATGACCGACTAGCTTGATTTGTAAGGAATAATTATGTAATATCATAAACCATATTAAATTTCCATGTATCATTCACCTTATAGTATCCACATAATTTAAACAAACACTCAAATTTTCTCGATTTAGTGTCATTACGTTTTAAATTTGGAATCAGTGGAACATACGTGCCACTTCTATCGCATATTGTGGTTGCAAATGATTTCCTTCTATTAGAACCATTTTCATACCTTCCAATTACAATTCAAAACCCCAATTTCATGGCTTCCATGCGGACCCATTGAAGCATATGTTCACGAGCAGTAAATTGTTGTTCATTTCTAAATTATTTACCAACATCTATCTCGACAACAACTAATATATCACCCAATTTAACATCATTATTCCCATCATCCGGTTTAACACCATCCTTCACTTCATATGGTTTTACATCATTACTTACCACAACTTTGAGAAACATATCTGGGTGCACCATATCTAATACAAACAAAAATAGAAAAAATGGTTTAAAAAATTCACAGTAACAGGCAAGTCCAGAGATGCACATCAGAAACATGAAAAGGTGAATTCAGAAATGCGCATTCTGAAAAGGTGAATTCACCTCAAGAAAAATATTAATGCAAGGAAGGAGATATAAAATGAGTGGAATTTACCTTAATTTGCAACCTTTTTTGCTCCCTTTGATGTGATAAAAACAACATTAATGATTTGGAGTTGAAAAGTTGATTGAGAATTATTTTTTTAAGGGTTTTAGGTTATGGAGGTGGTATGGAGTGTAAGATTGATAATCATTAAAGTTGGTGAATATTAAATTTCCCACGTGACAATTTTGGAGATACACCTCTAAAAATGTCACAAATGATTAAATAAACTAACTCCATAAAAAACACATAATAAATGGATTCATGGGTGTTTTTGGAGATGCATCTCTGAATACACCCCATAAAATTACGAAGATGCATTTTCGAACCAATTTTTGGCAAAAATAGGGCTACTGTTTGATTTACGAAGTATATAGTAATTTAAGGTGCATTCGGAAGTGCATCTCCTGATGCAACTGCGGTAATTTCAGTTTTTCAATGGTATGGGCCACACTCTAAGGACGGAAAAATAAATTTCTTTGTTAAGAATAGTAGTAAATGCACGTCTATTTCTTGTACCAAAGTTGATATATATCTAAGATCTATAAGATCTAGTAGTCTTTCATTTTCGGTATGCGATAGTTATATTTTAGGAGAGTAATGATTAACTTAGATTCAATAATCACCTGATACAATAATTAAAAAAATATTTTATTTATATTTTAAATTATATTTTAAATTTTATTTAAAAATAATATTGTATTTTGTCCAATTCAACTTACTGCTATTGGGTCTGAGATAAGATTTTGTAAATAATAGACTATGTTTGCCTTTCATTACGTTATTTTCTCACTAAGAGGGTCTTGGTATAACCCTCTCTCCTTTCTGTATTCCTTTATTATTTTTGGGGGAGTTTATCACTAGGGAGCATTGGACTACGTGGGACTTAATTTTTTAAGTAACAAACATTTGTGAGAGACACACCACATATGCTTAAAAGCTTAAGAATAATTAACAATACTTACAACTAAATAAGAGACAATCCTACTCTTCTATGAATGTGATATTAGAGAGGCTCACAATTAACAAAATAGTCCTAATACATTCAATAAGACTCAGTGTTCAATCAACACACAAGACCACCCAAAATCACGTTCTTCAACGCTACAAAAAATACCCTATGATTCCACCCACTAATTAGGTTTGTAGCCTTCTATTTAAAATAATCTTCTGGACTGGATTGGGCTATGAAAACGCGGCAGATCAGTTGCTGAAAACAACTTAATACTCTTTGCACACATAAACAACAAAACAACTGGGATTTGAAAATAAATCAACCACTCACAAATCAGAAGCACAATAGAAAAAAATAAATAACAGCCTCACAGATAAACTACACAATGTTTGACATCTTAACAAAACCATGTTTTAGTAAAACTTCTGCCAACCCTTAAAATGAAGGAGCTAATAAGTTTTCTTGGTTACGTTATTTTAAGTGATGGTATTGTCGTAGATCCATCTAAAGTAGATGCAGTGTTGTAGTGGGAAGCTCCAAAATCAGTTACGGAAATAAGAAGCTTTTTGGGCTTGGCTGGTTATTATAGGAGATTTATTGAAGGTTCTTCTAAGTTAGCACTTCCGTTAACTCAACTGACCTGTAAAGGCAAAGCGTTTGTGTGGGATACCCAGTGTGAAGAAATTTTTACCGAGCTAAAGAAGAAATTGATGACGACTCCGATTTTTTTATTTTTTTGGATAAATCAGCTGAATAATATTGATCAAAACCAAACAATGCAATGGTCCCAAAGACCCAAGAATAAAATACTCCTACATACTAATTATTTTTCTAAACCAATCCTTATCCCTAATTGGGACTCTATCCAAATCAGTACTACAATACAACTCCTAACATCAATCTCAATGTTTTTTACACAAATATCTGAAATCAAAATATACTGATTCCAAAACATAATATTTCTAACTTTCCAAATTTGGTATATAACAGCTACAACCTAGAAAAATAGACTCTCAATCTAAGTTTGTTGGCTTTCCTTATACTAATCAACCTGGTAACGTCCATCATGCTATATGATTCCACCTGCCAATTGAGATTGCTTTTAATTGCCTGCCAACATTTCCTGCTATAAGAACAATGGAATAATAGATGATATCTAGATTCCTCTTGCTCACCACACAACATACAAGTTGAATCTGTAATAATCTGCATCTTTTTCAATTGATCCCTTGTTTTTAGCCTGTTTTTCACTTCTAGCCAAGCTATTAAGTTGTGTTTAGGGATGTTCAAATTGGACCAAATAATCTTAGTCCAATGTGTTACAGAAACCCTGCCAAGACATTTTACTTTTGATTTTCTCCTTTATTTCCACAAATTTCTTCGAGTACCAGCTTCCATTTTATGGGCCCTTGTAGTCACACCTGAAACAACCGGTCGAACCGTCATCTGATATAAAATCAATAAAGTCGCCATCGAACGTCTTTTATCCCGCCTAAAGGGAAAGGTAAACATCGAGAAAACTTGAAAACGGGGAAATCACGGTCTTGCGACTGAGAGATTGGGTAAGGGAGTCGGTTACGCGAGGGGAAGGTATTAGAACCCCATACACCTGTAGTACTCTACGGTATCCACTCATGTTGTTCTAATCTAATGGGTGTGGTAAAAATATATATCTAAGGCTTAAAGCTGAAAAGGGAATGCATGCAAAGAAAATGTGGGAAAAGAAAGGAATATTTACAAAGATATGCTCGATTAGGCCCCACAAAAAGCCTCCGCCTATGTATCCCTTTTAAGGAATCAAAGAAGTCGTAGTTAGGATCACATGTTTTGGTGGGTTTTTGTTTTTTAGTTGAACAATGTTAAATTCAATCATTCCACCACTGCTCGACCTTTGGAGACTTATCACCTGTAGTGGAAAGGAACTAACATGCTCTTAGAAAAGAAAAGCCGATTGGAAAAAAGAAAGTAATTGGTTAATGTTTTTTTTATCTTAAGAAAGGGTTTAAGTTGATAGAGAGTGTTTTTATTAGTTTAAGGGAAAAGAAAGTTTTAGTTTTATATGCAAGAATGAAAAAAGAAAGAAAACATCTAAGAGAGACTATCTATAATCTAATCCCTAATGTTATCGTACAATGATGACCCTATGGTTGATTTTTGAAAGGGAAATATCTACCTAAGTGAACATACATGGATAGATATCCTAATGTCTAGATCGAGGATTAATCATATCCGAGCAATCTTAAGGGAGCATGGAAAATATCTCATAAAAGAGACGCAAGAGCAGTCATACTGTCATAAGAGGGAGTACGAGAATGGATGATGAAACATCCAAAGGGAGATGGAAAAACATCACAGATCTTGTGACAAGAATCAAATAAACAAATGGAAAAACATCTGAACAAACGAAAGCTCCAGCATCACTCAAATATCAAACACCTACAAGGCACAAGACAAGTAGTAAAAGGGGTAGGTCCCGCTATAGACAAGCAACCAAGCATCAGAACAGAGGTCAAGCCATAGCCAAGGAGAGCAAATCACCTGAGTCAACCAAGCCATAAAGTTGTGGGAAGATGAAATTTCTTTAATCGTCGTATCCATTACCAGGGCAAGAGAGATTTGGGGGAAGAGACATAGTGTGTGCATACACTAAGCATCAACATCGGTTAAGACGAGCTAAAGAAAGCATGGGGATCTGATTGCCGGAACCCTTTTCACTTGCCTTTAAAGGCTTAAATTCATTCAGATCTTGGGCACATGTTCAGAGCATCTACTTGTAAAAAGTGAGCATAGGAACGACACATAATATAATATGCAGGGGTTGATTACAAACCCTCTCCACTCGCCTCCTTTTGAGGGCTTATCATTTGTAATATAATGCAGGCACAATTTTTAAACAAACAAAAACATGGCCTCCTAGTGAGGGCTTCCAGAATTGCCTTCGAAGTGGCACAGATTCCCAATCGTAATTAAGCAATAAAATGCTGGAAAAGAGTAAATCAGATGAAAAAATACCGAATGGATATAAATCCACAATAAAACAACTGAACACTAACGAAACCCAGAGATCTTTGAACAAGCTAGAATCACCAAAGAAACGAGTTAGAAGTCGTGTCGTCAGACATAAACATCAAGGTTTTGATGTGAAAGTAGATCACAAGCAATGTAGCAGACACAACTAATAAACATCATTTAAGGCAATACAAATAGACAAAGCACATAATAGTGCAAGTGTATGCATCCCATAGATTTGAGAAACAAGAACGATCACTTCAAAAGCTAAATTTGTATCCCACAAATAAAGTGGAATACAAAGCAATGAAAGCTCATGAAATACCTTGCACATATTAACAAAATAGTTATTATTAAAATGTAAAGTGAAGAAAATAAGTGCGGGTATAGACATGTCATATATTTATACTAATGGCTAAGAATGAACTTAATTAGTCATTTATAACATGATACCAACCTCAAATCAATCAAACTAGTATCCAACAGAATGGTGTAATGAAATTCACATAAGTGAAATGGTTAAGGGATCATGGCAAAACAAATTAAGTATGGATGAGGTCAGAAGTAATTTAATATAATTAGTGTTCTCTAATTAACCCATGAAATCCCTAACGTACCTTTATTAAAAGCACATTCAAACATAAGTGCTAGAATAAGTCAAAATCAACTCTAAAAATAAACTCTAGAAGTGAAGAAGGTGCAAGAAGGGGATAGATGAAAGAGGGACATTGTTAAATGGGTATAAAAACACTCAAGTTAGTAGTGAAATACTAAGATAAGATACAGATCATATGGCCTAAAGGCTCTCCATAAATCATTATTAAACTAAAGTTGAAGAAGGAAGAAGATTTGGCTCTTTTAGGTCATCATGATGATCTTACAATCAAATTCAAGTCAAGGATTCAAAGAGCATAGAACCAAAGAATAAATAAAGAGACTAATTCAAAAGTAAACACTAATGATTTAAGTAAAATTGGAACCAAGGTATTAAGATGATATGCATAAGGAAATACTTAAACCCATTATCACAAAGCATTGAATATTTAATCACAAAGATAAACATAACAAATAAAATTTATGGAGCCTAAATAGATCAATATAATTGATCTTAGGACCCTAAACATGCAAAAAAAATGAGAAATAAATTCTCAAAGGTATTTCATAAATGCATTCCTTACATCTCTCAACATAAGCAAAAAAAGGTATAGACAAGATCATTTTAGAAGAGGAAGGTCAACATGATCAATTGAGGTCAAATGTCTTTCAAGTCTTTAGGAGATTATCCTTGAGGTTATCATTCCTTTAAGCACCAATTATAAGTCAAACATTATGCAAGAAAACAAATTAAAGATCAAAGCAATCTCAAATTAGGTTTTTTTATGAAATTATGACATATAATGCATCAACAAAGCATCTTCAACAACAAATTATGGACTAATGAAAATCAAATCAAAATGATGTGATCTTAAGGTGTCTCCATGATCAAAATGTGTTCAAAAATCTGATCCAAAATATTCTCTTAAGTCAACAAAAACACATCAACACAAATTTTCAAGGTCAAATGGCCATATTTGCTTATAAAATGCATCAAAAATAGAAAGAAAATTATAAATTCAAACCAATTTTTTACAACTCTTAAGACCTTCTAAAAATCAGAAAGGATGCTTATGGTTCTTGGAAGTCTTAGAAAAAATGAAAATGATCTTTAATTATTAAGACTAGTTAATGGAAACACCAAACTATACACCTTAGGAAAAATATTTGATAAAAAATAGGAAAACAATGGGTAAAAATTATTTTTATGATCCTAAGACTCCCAAGAATCTTAAAAGGATTTTTCTGGATTTTTACAAGTGAAAGAAATTGAAGAATTAAATTGAATTTCAAGCCTAAGTAAGAAAACCATAAAAGATGGACAATATATCTTCACAATTTTAAAATCAATGCAAGAACAATTAAAAAATTGATTAAAAAAATATAAAATAAATAAGGCAGGAATGAATCCTAAGATGATTTTTATTGTTTCTAAGAATTAACTGAAGCATTAAAATAAAATTGTCACATTTTATTAACAAAAATACTTTAAAGAAATGATACTTTTAATTAATTAATTAAATTAAAATACCACGAAATTTCAAAAATTGAAAACAAAAATATGGTGATGGAAAAGACTTATTAAAATGATTTGTGTACTTTTTTGATAATTTTTGGATTAATGAATCTATTAAATTTTTTTTGAAGAAAACAATTAAAATAAAACTAAAATTCAAAAATGAATGCAAGTTATTACACTTGTTTTAAACCGAAAGCTCTGTGAAAGTAACTAAAGGCATGCTCAATCAAATTTCGACACCTCATCGTACCTGTAAACGGAAACCCTTGTTTAACATAATTTTTTCAGTTTCAACTAGCGATCTTCAGAGCCTTACATCTTGCTCAAACCTCAAAGAAATTCAAAAATGTAAACATGAAAAGTGTAGATCTCATGGAGATCTACATCATGATATCAAGAACTTCAACAAATGAATGCTAAATCATGGAGAAAATTGAATGCCAACTCACGAATTTGTAACTTTACAGAAAAATTGCATAGCACGGTTTCAATTCAGATTCACGTAATTTATAATTCAAATATAAGGTTTGGCCAGATAATGCTTTGATGAACACGAATTCAACAATCCATGACCAATAAAATGTGAATGCAAGCATGAGATGAAAGTTGCAGAATACTTACCTTATGAAGAAAATCTGCAAATTCTTGAGCTCAAATAAGGAGCTAGAAATCCAGAGGCTCGTGGTCTTGAAGCTTCAGAAACAATGTAGTGGAAGAATAAAATGACTAGAGCTTGAAGGAATGGAAGAACCTTGCTCGAAGAAGGAAGAGAAATTTTCAGATCTCCTCTTTCTCTCTTTCCAAAATTGATGTTGTATGCGTGCGGTGGAGAATGCGTGTGTATGAAAGGGAAACGATGCAACTTATATAGACGTGAGAAGAGTGCAAAGGGAGTTTATTTTCTAAAATTTCAAGCCGTCAAAAAAACTGAACAAGTGTATCATGAGCTGCGTTTTATGAGCATTCTATGCATCCTTGCAGTTGTTTTGGAACAAGAAGAATAGATGAGCAAGTTGGCACGTGATGCAACATGTACAACTCAAGAGATTTCTAAAAATAGTATGAAAGAGACTATGGTATGCATGCATGAAATTTTTCACTTGTTTTAGCTATTTTGGGTAACATGGAAGCAAATTCACACGTGTGTGAGGCCTGCTGTGCATAACTACTTCAAAAGTGTGAACAAAGCCTTGCAATGCTGGAGGGTATTCTTGCATGAAATACCAATCTTTTTCCACGACTTTAGCTTGAAATATCTCTCTCCTCAGTCCATGAAATGAGACAAACTATAAACCAAAGTTAGAGAGGACATGACAAGCTCAACTTTTGGTGTTTACCACTTTTAAAAACAATGAATATTTCTAGGAGCAAAATAGTGATCAATGCGTGCACATCAAATATTTGACAAAATGATAGCTTAGTGCACGCGCGTGAAATGTTCTAGTGCTGGGAAAAAACTAATTTCATGTTTCCCACTTATCAAGGTTACATCTTAAAATCTAAGGGTTATTTTGAAATAATTCCTAAATCAAAGTTTCTCACCACACATGGGTCTTTATTTTTTATGTTGAGAATTTTTCAAAATAACGAAAATTTCAATGAGTAAAATGATGGTGAACATGTTCCCATAAACTGCTTTATTAAATGGCAGGCCTGGAATGTGGACTTCCTAGCAATCTTGCCTTCTCAAGGCCTCGAGTCCTAATCCCAATATCTCTCTCAATATTGATCCAAATGGAAAACATTCTTGAACCAAAATTGTATAGAACACTTCAAACTTCAATTTTGACGTTGACAACTTTTTGAATTGGATTCATTTGATGCCTCAAAAATGATCATGAAGAAATCATGTTTTGTGCCCATTTTTAAGAATTCACTAAGTGTCAAGATTATTCCAAGCTGAATAACTTCTTTTCCTTTCACTTTTTGGACTTGTCCCACAAGGATAAAGTTGAAGAACTTTTTCCCCTCTTTCCAACCATATATGGTTTGCAGTTTTTCAATAAAAAATGAAGTAGTTATGAAATTTAAAATTTAGTACTTATGAACTTCCATACTTAGAAACTTTTCAAATATTCAAATGACTTCCTTGGTAAGTCATCTTCAAATTAAAAAAATTATCCTAATTCAATGATGAAAATGGTTATGAAATATAAAATTAGGATACTTCAATTGATGGTTGACCAATAGTCCACTTGGTTAACTCCTGATTTTGTTGAATTTTGGCCAAAACGACCATTTTTCCCCTTTTGATCAGTTGAACTTATTCCTATCCAAATTGAGGATCAATCTTTCAATCATAGATGCCCCTTAACAAGTAGTAAAACATGGAAACAAGTTTGGGTGAAGAATTCAAGGAAATCTTGATTAAACCCAAAACCCTAATTTTGCACCTTGTGCTAGGAGATAGTTGATCAAGCTTTAAAACCCTAATTCCATTGGACATTTTGAAAAATCTCTTGAACAAAGTTGATTTAAATTATAATAATAAGATGTTGATTAAATGACTTGGCTTATATAAGTCTCAATTACTTCAACTGGATAAAACCCTAATTTTGACTGATGATTCACAAAAATGTGATTCACTTTACAATCAACACAATCTTCAGTCTTTTGATGATCCAATGGGATGGATAAGATATCTTGAGATATGAGAGACCCTTGTGACTTGAGAAAGCCAAGGATTGAGAAAATGAGACCCTCCTTGCACTTATTATCAATACCATTAACCTTCACAGCTTGTGGAAAACTTGAGAACCAAAGCACCTTGACCCCATCACAACATATGAATGTAATGCAATATGATGTTTATGATGAAACGTAAGCCTAAATCAAGAGGATAAATTTCTGGGTACAACAATTTCCCTTATTCAATAATCTTAAGCTTGATAAGTGAGAAAAGCGACAACTTTCGAACATTCAGAGTTGAAGATGATTGAATACGAAAGAACCCAAAAATTTACACTCTTGAAAAAGAAACAAAACCCCCAAAGAAAAAGAATTCCAGTAGATGCAGGACATAGAAGGTACCAAAAGAAATTGGATTTAGCAAACAGAGGGTCTAATGAAAATTGGTCCTTTAAAGATATGCGTCAGAATGAAGTTGTAATGTAGATTTTAACAAAGTTGAGACAAAACTCAAACTTAGAAGAGTAGATGAAACTAAAATTCAGAATAAAGTGTTAGTATAAAACCGGTCTGCAAAAGGGGTGAGATAAGACTCAAACCACAGAGAATAGGCAAATCTAAACTCTAGAGATGTACGCGGGGCAAAGTGGCTAGAGCGCGTGATTCTAGGAGTACCAGCTTGTCTCAAAAGAGACTTGTCAACTAAGGATACAACAAACAAAAGCTGAAGTACAGTAATCAAACACTGCAAAAGGCTCCATAAACAAAAACTGATAAATATCCAAGGAATGACATCAAACAAGACAAAACTCGACCTAACAATACTAGAAGTTCAAAACTTTCTAGAAAGAAGTACCAGGATAAAACAAACTGGATTTCACGCATGGGTAACGAGGCAAAACTAGACCTATAGCAAAGTGATGAGAGTGCATGTTTCTCAGAGCACCTATTGGTCTCCAACCATGGGTAAACAGTAAACGAAAACTGACTAAGACCCGAATAGGTATAAAAGAGACATCTCAAGTCGACGGACATAACAAATAAAAATCGTAATACAGTAAACAAACACTGTCAAAGGTTCAGTAATCAAAAACTGATAGACGTCCAAAGGGTGAGATAGGGGTTTCGACCAAGGACATGGTAAAAAAAACTGATAAAAGGGTCGAAGGAAAGAAACAAAACGAGATGACACTCGACTCATAATAACTAGTTAGGAAAGATAAACTACATGAGTATCAGGGAAAAACAAACTGGATTTCATGCATTGGTGAAGAGATCAAGACTCGACCTAAAGCAAAGTGATAAGAGCGCACATTTCTCAAAGCACTTGCTAGTCTCGGACAAATGGATCAATAGTAAACGAAAACTGATAGAAGAATCCAAGGAACAAAGGAGACTGATTTCAACCAAGGACGCGGTTAAACAAACACTGTAGAAAGACTCGGTAAACGAAAATCGATAAAGGATTCAATAATCAAACACTGATGGAAGTCCAAGGTATGGAAACAAAATGAGATGGCACTCGACTCGTTATAACTAGTTAGATAAAACTAAACTAGATGAGCACCAGAACGAAAACTGGATTTCATGTGCGAGTGGGGAGACAAAACTCAAAACTCGACCCAAAACCAGGTGATTGGGGCGTACTAATAAAAACTTGCTGAAAAATGAATATCAGGGCAGAACTGGTATTCAAAAGGTGCATCAATAGACATTGGAATGAAGAAAACGAGGGTAGCAGAGACTAAACCCGAGAAAACTGCGCTAGGGTAAAACTAAACTACAATCAAGAGTAGACACTCAACCATCAATTGGATATTCGTATGGGGTGAAATTGAGATACTTAGGATGAAGACCCCGCTGAAGATATAATCCAAAGGTTTAGAAAATTCATTGGGGCAAACAGAAACAGTAATGGCTTATGTTCTGATGCATGTTTGAATTTTTTATAACGTAATGCTCCATATAATGGAAATGCTACGTGTTTTGGTAGATGAAATATGATGATGCATGTTACAATGTTTTGCTGGGGAATGGCCAATCAAGAAGCCAACAACCAATAGGTCAAAACTTAATAAGACTCACAAAAATAAATTGCAAAATCTGTTGGAGAAGAGAAAATGTGAAGAACCGCTGGAAAGAAAGCCTTGAAGAGCTGAAACTCTGTCGGGATTAATACCTGAGGAATTGATAGAAACAAGCTACAAACACTGAGAGGAGTTGCAAAAATAAATTGTGAACTCTGCTAGAGAAGATCAGATTATAAGTTATCAACTTTAATAAGGAGTGTTAAAGGAAGATTGGGTGTCATGGGAGAAGATCAGCAACAAAAAGGGGTTTGTGGGAAATCAAAATTCACCTGACTTCTTTTTGTTTGATAAATTGTTAATTTCTCACTGGGGATGATAAATCTTTATACTGCCACATATATAAAGATCCACACTGGGGAAAGAGACCTTAAAAACATACACTCTTGCGGGGATGAGATATTATTTGTATGATAAACTAAACAAAATATGCTACAACTGGAAATACGAGAGTCTTCAGTTCCATTGGGGATCAAGGGTGCACTTTAATCTGAGCGAAACTTGCCAGGATTTTTGACATTGGGTTAAGAAATCATAAAATCGCACTCTACTATATCAACATCTAAGATTTAAATCTACATGATAAGGAGAAAGTCTGAATAAGCACTTTCAAAGAAATGATTTTGCTGAGGGACGAGGATTCTTTGAACAAAAGATATCCACGAGGCAACCTTAAAGGAGATATGAGAAAATCCTAGGCAAAAGATCTTCCAACATTTTAAAATTATATTTCTGGAGGAATGGGCACTCATTGAGGAGGAGTAAAACTTCACCATTATCCGGGGTAATGAATCCATTCGAGGAAAAGAAAACATTCACAAACAAATAGATGAGTGTTTTACCAAGAGGAACATCCAAACATGCCCCTCGCATAACATGACAGTTACATTTATTACCCAAATTTCAAGCAACTTTTAAAAGAAAATAAACTGTAACTTAGATTATCATGTTTGTACAGAGCCACCAAGGTTTATATGCAAATGTTTATCAAAATATTATACGTTTTGTAAACAGAACATTAAAAGAAAATTATGAGTACATATTTGAATAAAAGAGGATCCTTTATTTATTTGAAAATGAGCCTGTGAAAAAGGAATTTACATTTGGAAACAATTCCTAAAAAAAAGGTAATTGCAAAATCAATACAAAAGAGTGTTTACAAATGGCAATGTGGATACGAATATCCACCAAGTTTCGACTTTGCTATAACTCTTATAATCTCAACGCTTTCATCTCCTTGCTTTCTGACGAAGCATACTTGAATTGATTCCAAACACCTTCCAGGTGACCAGATAGTAATAGTAGATGAAATTAAAATTTGGGATTCAACGCTGAACGTAGTCATTCGCTTTAAATCCATAAATTTTCTGAATCTCCCTTTCAGATTTTCGATTCATCGGGATACCCCTTTTTGCCTAAGTTGTCCTTTCAGGTTTTCAACTTAGTTGGTGTACTTATTTACTTTTTCATTCTTTTCATTTCTTCTTTTTTATCCCTAACTTTTGTCCGAACCTTTTATTCCTTTTTGTGGTTCACCGGGATGCCCCTTTTTGCCTGAGCCGGTGAACTCAACAGGTATGTTTCATGCAATGTTTTTTTAACTAAGTCAGCATTCATATGGAGTGGGAAGTATTCAACATCCACGGTTGCGAGCATCATCGCTCCATCAGAGAAAACCTTCCTGAACCCGAATGGTCCTTCATAAGTCGGAGTCCACTTGCCCCTGGGATCACCCTGAAGAAGAATTATCCTCTTCAGCATAAGGTCACCTGGTTTGTAATATTAAGGCCGCACTCTCTTGTCAAAGGATTTCCTCATCCTCTATTGATACACTTAACCATGACACACAGCCGTCAACCTCTTCTCGTCAATAAGTTCCAATTGATCCAACCGAATTTGTAACCATTCACTTTCATCATGCTCAGCATCTTTCACGATCCTTAGAGAAGAAATTTTGACTTCCACGGGCAAAAATGCCTCCATGCCATAAACCAACGAAAATGCGGTTGCCCCAGTCGAAGTATGCACAGTGAGACAATAACCATGCAGAGCGAAAGGCAGCATCTCATGCCAATCCTTATAGTTTACTACCATCTTCTATACAATCTTCTTAATATTCTTATTAGCCGCTTCCACAACGCCATTCATCTTCGGTCGATACAGAGAAGAGTTATGATTCTTAATTTTGAAGGACTCACAACGCTCCTTCATTATTTTGTTGTTCAAATTAGATCCATTATCGGTGATGATCTTTTCAGGCACTTCGTATTGACAAATGATATTGTGCTTAATAAACCGAGCCACCACTTGCTTGGTAACATTTGCATAAGATGAAAATTCGACCCATTTGGTGAAATAATCAATGGAAACCAAAATGAAATGGCGTCCTTTAGAAGAAGTTGGTTCTATTCTAACAATCATATCAATGCTTCACATTGAAAAAGACCAAAAGGAATTCAAAACATTCAACGGCACAGGCGGGACATGCACTTTATCAACATAAATTCGACATTTGTGACAAATTCGTGCATGGGTATAACAATATGTTTCCATGGTGGACCAATAGTAGCCAGCTCTCAAAATCGTTTTGGCCATGGTATGTCCACTGGAATGAGTTTTGAAGGCACCCCCATGCATATATTCAATGATTTTAGCTACTTCTTTCTTATCAACACATCTGAGTAGTAAATCATCATGATGCCTTCTATACAACACACCACTACTGAGGAAGAATTTGACCGAAAATCTTCTCAAAAACTTCTTGTTTGTGACAAACGTCTCTTCAGGGTACTCTTGTGTTTCAAGGTATCTTTTAATATCCTAGAACCATGGATTTCTGTCCAATTCCAACTCCGTTTCAAAACAAAATGCTGGCTCATCCAACCTTCTGATTATGATGGAAGGTGCTTCGTTTGCCCACTTAACTTTGATCATGGAGGACAAAGTTTCTAGTACATCATCTAGATTGTTCTATTCTTTAGAAATGTGTTCAAACGTGATCTCTTCAAAATATGGAATCAACTTCATAACATGCTTACGATAGGGAATCAGGTTCTGATGATGAGTCTCCCAATCTCCATTAATTCGGATGATAACGAGGTTGAAACCCCCGTAAACTTTCAAGTATTTGATTCGCAAGTCAATGCCGCTTCAATACCATAAATGCAAGCTTCATATTAGTCCATGTTATTTGTACAATCAAAATAAATACGAGTTATGAAAGGAATTTGGAATCCTTCAGTTGATGTAGTAATAACTCCACCATTGTTGCACATAGCATTAGAGGCACCATCAAACACAAGTGTCCAACATGATCCTGATTTGGGTCCTTCGTCTGGGCCTGGGATATTACAGTCCTAAATATACATTATTTCCTTATATGGAAACTCAAACTTCATTGGTTCATAATCTTCCATGGGTTGATGAGCGAGATGATCAACCAATATACTACCTTTAATTGCCTTTTGCATAGTGTACTGGATATCATATTCGGTGAGCATCATGTGCCAATGGGCTACCATGCCTGTGAGAGTTGGCTTCTCAAAAATGTACTTGAGTAGATCCATTTTGGATATCAAGTAAGTGGTGTTGTGGGTCAACATATATTTTCTTAAATGTTTGGCAGCCCAAGCAAGTGCACAACAAGTTTTTTCTCAACAAAGAGTACATTGATTCGCACTCTGTAAACTTCTTACTCAAGTAGTAAATGGCATATTCTTTCTTTCCCGTCTCATCATGCTGACCAGGGACACAACCCATAGAGTTTTCTGGCACAGTTAAATACATGATCAACAACTTCCCTTCTATGGGTGGCATGAGTATCAGAGGTTCCTGCAAATATTCTTTTATTTTATCAAATTCCTTTTGACAATCTTTATTCCACCTGACTGTTTGATTTTTCTTTAATAATTTGAACAAAGGTTCACACGTGGTTGTGAGATGAGAGATGAATCTAGAAATGTAGTTTAACCTCCCTAAGAAACCACAAACTTCTTTTTCTATTTTTGGTTCAGGCATTTCTTGTATTGCTTTTACTTTAACAGGATCAACCTCGATACCTTTTTCACTTACAATAAAACTAAATAACTTGCCGGATCTCACCCCGAAGGTGCACTTATTTGGATTCAACCTCAAAAGGAACTTCCTCAGTATTTAGAACAACTTTTCTAGGTAAACAAGATGATCTTCTTCTGTATCAGGCTTAGCAATTATATCATCTACATAGACCTCGATCTTCTTATGAATCATATCATGAAAGAGAGTGACTATGGCACGTTGATACGTTCCCCATGCGTTCTTCAACCCAAATGGCATCACTTTAAATAAAAAGGTTCCCCATGGTTTAATAAACGTTGTCTTCTCCATATCTTCTGGCGCCATCTTAATCTGATTATAACCCGAAAAACCATCCATGAAGGAGAACACCTTATAATGAGGTGTGTTATCGACTAACACATCAATAAGGGGAAGAGGAAAATCATCTTTAGGGCTTGCTCTGTTCAAGTCCATATAGTTCACACACATCCTGACCTTTCCATCTTTCTTAGGCACAGGCACAATATTTGCAATCCATAGAGGATAACTGATGACTTTCTAGAAATTTGCATATATTGTTTTTGAACTTCTTCTTTAATCTTTTTAGACATCCCTGGATGATTTCTTTGGAGCTTTTACTTGACAGAAGAACACCCCTCCTTAAGTGGAAAACGATGCACCACGATATTTGTATCCAGCCCTGGCATATCTTTATAAGACCAAGCAAAAATATCAGAATATTCTCGAAGCAGCTCAATCAATCTGGCCTTCATACTTTCTTCGAGATATTCCCATATCTTGACTTCTCTTCTCACTTCTTATGTGCCAATATTCACCACCTTAGTTAATTCATGATTCGGCCAGATAACCTTTTCCTCTTGTTTCAACTATCTTGATAATTCTTCGGGAAGGTCATAATCCTCATATGCCTTCTCTTCATCTTGGTAGATCGGATTATCAAAGTCATAGTGAGTGATATCAAAGTCGTTATCAATGGAATCTATGGGGGAAATGCATATGCGTAAATGATATTTTGATGTTTTAGTGATAGTGTGTGAAAAGGAAACATCACCATTTAAAGTAAAAATAATAAAAGAAAGAAAGGGAATAAAATATTTGAATGCAGAAACATTCTTTATTCATGATAAAAATTTTAAAACAAACATGGTGGCCATAAACAAATGATCTATTGTGCCTTGGGCATAGCACAGGAATTATGACATGATAATAAAAGAAGATAAGAAAATTACTCTTCAGCGCTTGAAACTTGGATAACATCCACAAAAGTTCAATTGTTGAGTTCTTGGCCTGGAATACTTGGACGAATCCAATCTTCAATGTTGTAGCTACCATGCTCATCATCACCAAATGCATTGGTGTATCCTTCTTGAGCAGCACTAGGATGGGAAAACTTCACAAGAGTAGATAGATCGGGTGCTCTGGGAGCTGCAATCTGCTGATCTGGACTGAAATTAAGACCGAATTTGTTGAACTTAGGGATTACATCCAGCACCTGACCCCAACATTCAGGGTTACCATTCTCCACCACAGATCTGGCGTCCTTGAGAGAATACATAGATGTTTTTGGTTTTCTTTTCTGCATTGGAGTAGGAATATTAACCGTATGGACATTATCGAAAGCTTGGAAAGGAGTCTCATGTATCTCACCTTTAACTTCAACATAGTGAAATAACGTCAAATGACTCACAATATACTCTTCTTCACCGCACACATTTATCACTTTTCCATCTGCAGTCTACTTAAGTATTTGTGAAGAGTAGAAGTGCATGCTTCTGCTTTATGAATTCACGAACGCCCCAACAAACAACAATATACTGGTTGTATATCCATAACGAAAAAATTACCAGTGAAGGTGCGAGGACCAACCTTAATAGGTAATTCTACCTCTCCAAATACTAATCTCCGAGACCCATCAAATGCTTTCACCATCAAGTCACTAGGACGTAGCTCAAGACCCGAATAATCAATTTTCATCAATGCTGATTTAGGTATCACATTCAAAGATGACCCGGTGTCCACCAAAACCCGGGATAAAGTAGTTCCTCTACACTCCATAGAAATATTAAATTATTTGTTATGGTCACGTCCCTCAGGAGGAAGATCAAAATCTGTAAAACCCAGACCATTCCCAACAGATATGTTAGTACAACCATTCTCGAACTGATTGAATGTTATCTCATGTGGCACAAACGCATTCTTCAACAACTTCATCAAGGAATTTCCGTGGGGTTCTGAATAAATAAAAAAAGATAAGATAGACATATTAAAAGGGGTATGACTCAACTGATCAATTATACTGTAATCACTTTTCTTGATAATTTGCATTAGTTCTTTAACTTCATCAGGAATTGAAGAAGTTTCTGGCACGGGAGTTGGCTAAGTCACATTGGCTAGTGTAACCCTCAGATTACCAATCATCACCTATTGTTTGCCTTTTTCTCTGGCTAAGGAAACCGCATCATCTTGTATATTGGAAGGACCAAACACTCTTTCGCTTATGGTCATTCGACCCGCACCAGAGAAGTTATGAACAACTACTTCATTATCTTCAATAGATTCTTCCTTAGAAGGACAAGGATTTGTCTCTTGCCTCACCCCATGGTAATAGACATCGACATTATAATGCCATGGGATGGCCTTCTCACTAGTATATGGTATGGGACCAGGTACTATAATCATCAAAGGAGGCGCCCTAGACGGAGCAAGAATACGCGCAGGAGTGTAAGTAATGGATGTCACAGCGATATCTTTCTCAGTAACTTTCTGACATCTTGGCCTTCTATCCAACTATAGGGAACCCTCATCCATTAGAAAATGGATGCCAGCTTTCAAATCATCACATCCCTTTGGTTTCTCTTTACACTTGACACAATCAGAAGCATAACCCAAGAAGATATAATTGTTAAGCAAATAACTTTTAACACATAACAATGGAGTAGTCACTTGTTCTACATTCATAACTAAATTCAGCATTTTACCATCATCATCAATCATATTAACAACAACCCCTCCATGATTAGGCATCGCATTTTGAACAACATTCGGACCATTCACTCGAGTAAACTCAATTTCCTTGGCATCCAACAGGTCTTGCACTTTGCACTTCAACGCATAATAGTTGTCAATAGAATGGCCAATTCCGCCAGAATGGAATTCACATCTTGCGTTGGCATCATAGTTAGTAGGAAGTCTTTCAGTGGATGCTGGCATATTTCTCAAATTAACCAACTTCAAATCAAGCAAATGATGTAGTGCTTCAGTAAGATACACTGGAAAGGGATCATACCTTCTTGACTGCCTTTGTTTCTGATTATTATTGTACTGACGGGGAGTATCTTGCTGTCTTTGTTGTTGGGGCGCATGATTTTATCTCTGATGTGGAGGAATATTAATAGGAATAGAAACAATGTTGACTTGATGGTGCTGACGATCTCCACCTCTTCCTCTATGAGAATATACCGCACTTGCATCACCTTTCCTCTTCTTAGGATAAGCACTGAACGACTTCTTACCACCCCCTCCTTGTGAGCCATTGGAATTACCAACTTGAATCTTTCCCAATTTCAAACCTACTTCGATCCTCTCACCAGCCAAAACCAATTCTGAAAATCCTGCTGAAGCACTCCCTATCATATGATCATAATAAGGCCCTTGTAGAGTGCTCATAAACATATCAATGAGTTCCCGATCCATGAGTGGAAGTTGAACCCTTGCAGCCAATTCACGCCATTTTAGGGCATACTCTTTGAAATATTCCTTTGGCCCATGTGCTAAATTCTACAACTGAGTGAGATTAGATGCCATATCCACATTGTACTGATAATGCTTGACAAAAGCACATGTAAGATCATTCCAACATCAGATATGAGTTTTTTCTAGCTTCATGTACCATTCCAAAGATGCCCCAGATAGGCTATCCTGGAAATAACTAATCAAAAGTCCTTGATCCACAGTATGAATTGACATCTTTTAGAAATAAGAAGTTGCGTGAGTAACGAGACATGACAAACCGTTGTACTTTTCAAACACAAGAGGCTTGAATTTATGGGGTACCTTCACCCCAGACACCAACCCGAGATCTTTGGCATCCATACCAAGGACTCATTGTCCTTGCACAACCTTCAGCCGCTCTTCCAGTAGCCGATAACTTATGTCCTCCACTTGAACTTCTGGCTCAGAACTCCGGATAGAAAACTAATATTCATCCTGATCATAGTCATAATCCTGCTCCTGATAGTTCCTTACACGTTGATTGTCTCTTCGGTTACCCATAAGGTGAGGTCCCGGAGATGGAGGAAACTACCCCATGTTACCGATACGCAGAAAATGATTGACAGGCGGCCCATGAAGGTTCACGAAAGGGTGGTCCTGCACATACCCTAGTCTAATAGAAATGTCTTTATAAAGCCCTTGATTCCCACCATCCACCTGATTGTGGTTATGATTGTTGATGAGAATAACCAACTCATCCTGTCGGCGATTCACATTCATAATGAACTTCATGAATTGAGTCATCTGAGTGGCTATCTGGGCCCTCATTTCGACGAGTTCGGCCTGGATTTATTCCATCTATCTTGGCAATTTATTTCTGGTTGAGTATCGGTGAATAGTCGTCTTGAACTATGGATAAGAAAGGAAAAATCAAGATAAGAATACCATCCTGAGATAACCTATCATGTATGAGATGTATGATATGTATGATATGTTTTGTCATTTCTGGGTACTCAAGAGCTTTGCCTACCATCAGGGATATCTAACAAGCATGATAAGGTGAAATGGATGCATAATAAGAAAGAAAAAGAAAACAACAAATGCAAATAAAAGAAATGATAAAGTTTTTTCATTTATAATAATAGTCCTTATAATCAAATGAGTTCATACAAAACAAACCAAAATACAAAAAAATAAAATAAAAATAAAAATAATCCCATCCAACATGTCTAGTGGTGATCGACAAACATCACTCTAGTGGATCCCTAATCTCTATGTAGTGCAACGGACCTTCTTACCAGAAGTATCCTTCACTCCACTCTTTGGTTTCTTTGAAAAACTTCTTCGTCTCCTCACGATCTCGTCGACGAGCGAAACTATTGATCACCATATCTTTTCGGAATAGTTGTCCTTCTAAATACTGACATTGCTCAAAAAAGCAATCACATTCTTTGCATTCAGTCAAAGGTATAGGCATGTGTGCATCTTACATATCCTTTATCTTGTCTCAGAGCTTGGAATTTTTCACCATTACTCTAGTCATCTGATCTTCCTTTGTTTCTCCCTCCAACTTGGCATTCTTGAGCTGCTCTTCCAATTCTTTAACTTTTACTTTGTTCTTGTTGCTGGATAGTTGGAACTTTCCACATTCTAGGCATAACTTTTCTGCATCATTGAGTGCTCTTTGATAATCCTCTGTAGAGGCTAAAGCATTTCCCACCAAAGGCCTTTTCTTACCTTTCCTGACTTCAGAGGTTCCTTCGCTGGCATATTTGAGTTTGTGTGCTAAATTTAATGTTTCAGCCCTAACTTCATAAAGCTTCATTCTTGACTCGTGGTCTTTCCAGTGGAGCTCTATGTTTTCAACTTAGACTTGTTTTTACTCCTTAGCAGGCACCGATTCAGATGAAACAAGAGGTGGTTACTCATACAATGGAATCTCCTTCTTAAAAGGCAATAAAATGGTCTCCGCTCTTTTCTTGACCCACTCAATATAAGGAGTTCTGGAAATTGCAACTTTCTTCCCGATTGAGTCCTTGGATCTTCTGTTAATCCTTTTCCAAGCATTTCCTATCATCTGTAGTAACTCTGGATTTTCTCCCTTGCCAAAATACACTGTTTCTGTAATTCCTATCTCTTTGGGCCGATCATTCATGGCTCACCCTAATAGTCGAAAAGCCAAGACAGGATTTTAGTTGATGCACCCCCGTTTCCTCACGAGTGGAACATTGGGAAAGTTCCTGCAACTTGTGATTATATCCAGGCCTTCACTAAAAATATAATTCCATTTAATGTTGAAGGAAGTAAGCTCCATTAGCCTCCTCGACCAAGGAAAGGAGTAATCAATGTCTGCAAATAGCCCTTTTATGGGAAGATAAATCATGAACCATTTATATAGCATAGGAAAACAAATATTAACAATCCCTTTCTTCTTATACCTTGAATGGATGCCATAATAAGTGTCCGCTAAGAGTGTCGGTATTGGATTCTTGGTCATGAAGGCACATATAGCACCAAAATCCACAAACTCTTTCTTACTTGGAAAAAGGATTGCACCATAAATCATAACAGCTAGTAGTGCATTGAAAGCAACCCAATTTCCTCCTTCGGCTGTATCCCTAGCTTTTTTCTCTAGGAATACCAAATTGAAACCGAAAACTTCATCATTAGGCTTCCATTTATCTTTTACTTCCTTTAAACTCAAATAAAGAGCACCAGCAATGAAATCCTCTCTTATCTTCTCCGGTTTGCAGACAAAGGGTATGATATCTTTAATCTTTAAGTTCAAGAGATAAGCATATTCTTCCATTGTTGGAGCCAATTGATAATCCTGAAACGTAAAGCATATTAAACTAGGACCGTATAATTGCAGGAGGGTCAACAAAACTCTCTGATCAACTGTGATGTCGAGTAACCATAACAGGTTGCAATAATTGTCAGTAAACTTCCTCAAATTATCACCTATTAATAAAGTTCTCAGTCTCTTCAAAAGTGGAATTCCAGTACTAGAAAACTTATAGCCATATGTATGCCTTATAACCTCCCTCTCAATACCAATGTTGTTATCCATCTCCAGTGCAGACAAATACTCTTGACGTACCCTGGAAATAACATGCAATGATAGTTAACTTTTTTTGTACATAATTTTTTTGAAAATAAATATGGTATGATGCACAAATGACAGGATCAGGGAATCCAATAAACTAGATACTGCTGAGTGGCTGAAATAGACGGCTTAACTTAAAATTCCAGAAAGAAACCAAGAAATCATAAAGGTACCAATAAAACTACACGTCCATTTGTACCTGTAAGCATCAAACCCTCCCTACCCACGGGTGTAGTCTAGGTCAAGGTAAGGAAAATGGGGAATCAGAGTCATAGGTTCGCTTGAAAGTACCATCATTGTACAACATACGTGATAATGATAGTACCCTCATTAAAACCTACTCTGACTGTGGCTCTCATAATCGGACACGACAGGGCATACGTCTATCAGCCATCATGAATATCCACTTTATTCCTATGTGTTCCTAATGGTATAAACTCTGGCTTCGATATTGGGCCTTTTACCTTATAGAAACAACCCACCCATAAAAAACAACACAATAGCAGTGTCCATAGTATAAGAAATGAAGTAATAAAATGAAATGCATGAAAGCATGTAAACAAATAAATCAATAAAGCAATAAAAAATAACCACCTAATAGAAAAGAAAACAAACTAAAGCTAGGTTCGACTCCAAGATGGACCAACAATTGGTCAACTATCCCCAGTGAAGTATCCAGCTGAAATAACCAGCCAAACTGTCATCTGATATAAAATCAATGAAGTCGCCACCGAACGTGTTTTAGCCCACCTAAAGGGAAAGGCAAACATCGAGAAAACCTGAGAAGGGTGAAATCGCAGTTTTGCAACCAAGATATCGGTTAAGGGAATCAGTTACATGAGAGGAAGGTATTACCACCCCATATGCCCGTAGTAATATACGGTATCCTCTCATGTGGTTCTAATCTAATCGGTGTGGTAAAAATTATATCTAAGGCTTAAAGCTTAAAAGGGAATGCATGCAAAGAAAATGTGGGAAAAGAAAGGAATATTTACAAATACATACTCGATTAGGCCCCATAAAAAGCCTATGCCTACGTATCCCTATTAAGGAATCAGAGTAGTCATAGTTCTGATCACATGTTTTGGTGGGTTTGTGTTTTTTAGTTGAACAATGTTAAATTCAATCATTCCACAGCTGCTCGACCTTTGGAGACTTACGACCTGTAGGGGAAAGGAACTAACATACTCTTAGAAAAGAAAAGTCAATTGGAAAAAAGAAAGTAATTGGTTAATGATTTTTAGCTTAAGAAAGGGTTTATGTTGTTAGAGAGTGTTTTTATTAGTTTAAGGGAAAAGAAAGTTTTAGTTTTATATTCAAGAACGCAAAAAGAAAGAAAACATCTAAGGAAGACTATCTATAATCTAATCCCTAATGTTATCATACCATGATGGCCCTATGGTTGAGTTTTGAAAGGGAAATGTCTACCTAAGTGAACATACATGGATAGATATCCTAATGTCTAGCTCGAGGGTTACTCCTATCCGAGCAATCCTAAGGGAGCATGGAAAATATCTCATAAAGGAGACGCAAGAGCAATCATATTGTCATAAGAGGGAGTACGAGAATGGATGACGAAACATCCAAAGGGAGATGGAAAAACATCACTAATCCTGTGACAAGAATTAAACAAACAGATGGCAAAATCTGAACATACGAAAACTCAAACATCACTCGAATATCAAACACCTATAAGGCGCGGTCCAAGTAGAAAAAGGGGTAGGTCCTGCCATAGAAAAGAAACCAAGTATCACACCAAGGGTTAAGCCATAGCCAAGGGGAGCGAATCACCTGAGTCAACCTAGCCATAAAGTTGTGGGGAGATGAATGGTCCTTAACCGTGGTATCAATTACTGGGGCAAGAAAGATATGGGGGAAGAGACATAGTGTGTATGTACACTAAGCATCAGTGTCGATCAACACGAGCTAAAGAAAGTTTGGCAATCCGACTGTGGTAACCCTTTTCACTTGCCTTTGAAGGCTTAAATTCATTCAGATCTTGGGCACATGTTCAGGTCATCTACTTGTAGAAATTGAACATAGGAATGACACGGACTAGAATGTGCGGGGGTTGATTACGAACCCTCTCCGCTCGTCTCCTTTTGAGGGCTTACCATCTATAATATAATGAGGGCATAATTTTTAAACAAACAAAAACATGGACTCTTAGTTAGGACTTCCAGAATTTCCTGCCAAGTGGCACAGACTCCCAATCCTAAGTAAACAATAAAATGAGGGAAAAGAGTAAATTAGATAAAAAAGTACCGAATGGATATAAATCCACAATAAAACAACTGAGCAGTAACGAAACCCGGAGATCTTCTAACAAGCTAGAATCAACAAAGAAATGAGTTGGAAGTCGTGTCATCAGACCTAAACATCAAGGTTTTGATGTGAAAGTAGATCACAAGCAATGTAGCAGACACAACTAATAAACATCCTATAAGGAAATTCAAATAGAAAAAACACACAATAGTGCAAGTGTATGAATCCCATAGATTTGAGAAACAAGAACGATCGCTCCAAAAGCGGAGTTTGTATCCCATAAAGAAAGTGGAATACAAAGCAATGAAAGCTCATGAAATACCTTGCACATCTTAACAAAACAATTAGTATTAACAAGGTAAAGTGAAGAAAATAAGTGCAGGTATAGACATGTCATATATTTATCCTAATGGCTAAGAATGAACTCAATTAGTCGTTTATAACATGATACCAACCTCAAATCAATCAAACTAGTATCCAACAAAATGGTGTAATGAAATGCACATAAGTGTAATGGTTAAAGGATCATGGAAAAACACATTAAGTATGAATGATGTTACAATTAAATTCATATAATTAGTGTTCTATAATTAACCCATAAAATCCCTAAAGTACCTTTATTAAAATCACATTCAAACATAAGTGCTCAACTAAGTCAAAATCAACTCTAAAAATAAACTCTGAAAGTGAAGAAGGTGTAAGAAGGGGATAGATGAAGGAGAGACATTGTTAAATGGGTATCAAAACACTCAAGTTAGTAGTGAAACACTAATAGAAGATATGGATCATATGCCCTAAAGGCTCTCCACAAATAATTATTAAACTAAAGTTGAAGAAGGAAAAATATTTGGCTCTTTTAGGTCATCATGATGATCTTACAATCAAATGCAAGTCAAGGAATCAAAGAGCATAGCACCAAAGGGTAAATAAAGAGACTAAGTCAGAAGTAAAAACTAATGATTTAATTAAAATTGGAACCAAGGTATTAAGATGATACTTAAACCCATTATCACAAAGCATTGAATCTTTAATAACAAAGATAAACATAACAAATACAATTTAGGGATCCTAAATAGATCAATAGAATTGATCTTAGGACCCTAAAAATTCCAAAGAAATGAGAAATAAATTCCCAAATGGATTGCATAAATGCATTCCTTACATATCTCAATACAAGCAAAAAAGGGATAGACAAGATTATTTTAGAAGAGGAAGGTCAACATGATCAATTGAGGTCAAATGTCTTTCAAGTATTTGGGAGACTATCCTTGAGGTTATCATTCCTTTAAGAACCAATTATAAGTCAAACATTATGCAAGGAAACAAATTAAATATCAAAGCAATCTCAAATTAGTTTTTTTTTTGAAATTATGACATATAATGCATCAACAAAGCATCTTCAACAACAAATTATGGACTAATGAAAATTAAATCAAAATGATGTGATCTTAAGGCATCTTCATGATCAAAATGTGTTCAAAAATATGATCCAAAATATTCTCTTAAGACAACAAATAAACTTCAACACAAATTTTCAAGGTCAAATGGCCACATTTTCTTATAAAACACATCAAAAATAGAAAGAAAAACTACAAGTTCAAACCAAATTAATTTACAAATCTTAAGACCTTCTAAAAATCATAAAGGATGCTTAGGATTCTTGGAAGTCTTAGAAAAAATGCAAATGATCTTTAATTATTAAGACTAGTTAATGGAAACACCAAACTACACACCTTAGGCAAAATATTTGATGAAAAATAGGAAAATCGAGGATAAAAATTATTTTTGTTATAATAAAACTCCCAAGAATCTTAAAATGATTTTTCCTAATTTTTACAAGTGAAAGAAATTGTAGAATTGAATTGAATTTCAAGCCTAAGTTAGAAAACCCTAAAAGATGGACAATATATCTTCACAATTTTAAAATCAATGCAAGAACAATTAAAAAAAATGATTAAAAAAATTTAAAATTAAATAAGGCAGGAATGAACCCTAAGATAATTTTGGTTGATTTTTAGAATTAATGGAGGCATTAAAATAAAATTGTCACATTTTATTAACAAAAATCCTTTAAAGAAATGATACTTTTAATTACTTAATTTAATTAGAATACCACAAAATTTCTAAAATCAAAAATAAAAATATGGTGATGGAAAAGACTTATTAAAATGTTTTGTGTATTTTTTTGGTAATTTTTGGATTAATGAAACTATTAAAAAATTTGAAGAAAATAATTAAAATAAAACTAAAATTCAAAAATGAATGCAAGTTATTACACTTGTTTTAAACCAAAAGTGCTGTAAAAGTAACTAAAGGCATGCTCAATCAAATTACGACACCTGGTCGTCCCGGAAACCCTTGTTTAACACAATTTTTCAGTTTAAACTAGCGATCTTCAGAGCCTTACATCTTGCTCAAACCTCAAAGAAATTCAAAAATGTAAACATGAAAAGTGTAGATCTCATGGAGATCTACATCATGATATCAAGAACTTCAACAAATGAATGCTAAATAATGTTGAAAATTGAATGCCAACTCGCAGATTTGTCACTTTACAGAAAAAATTATAGAGCACGATTTCAATTCAGATTCATGGAATTTATACTTCAAACATAAGGTTTTGGCCAACTAATGCTTTGATTAACATGAATTCAACAATCCATAACCAATAAAACATGAATGCAAGCATAAGATGTAAGTTTCAGAATCCTTACCTTGTGAAGAAAATATGCAAATTCTTGAGCTCAAATAAGGAGCTAGATATCCAGAGGCGCGTGGTCTTAAAGCTCAAGAAACGATGTAGTGGAAGAAGAAAATGATTAGAGCTTGAAGGAATGGAAGAACCTTGCTCGAAGAAGGAAGATAAATTTTCATATCTCCTCTCTCTCTCTTTCCAAAATTGATGTTGTATGCGTGCAGTGGAGAATGTGTGTGTATGAAAGGGAAAAGATGCAACTTATATAGAAGTAAGAAGAGTGCAAAGGGAGTTTGTTTTCTAAAATTTCAAGCCGTAAAAAAAAACTTAACAAGTGTATCATGAGTTGCGTTTTATGAGCATTCTATGCATCCTTGTAGTTATTTTGGAACATGAAGAATAGATGAGCAAGCTGGCACGTGAGATAGCATATCCCACATAAGAGATTTCTCAAAATAGTACGAAAGAGACTATGGTATGCATGCATGAAAGTGTTCACTTGTTTTAACTATTTTGGGTAACATGGAAGAAAATTCACGCGTGTGTCAGGCCTGCTGTGCATAAATACTTCAATAGTGTGAACAAAGCCTTGCAATGCTGGACACTATTCTTGCATGAAATACAAATCTTTTTCCATGACTTTAGCTTGAAATATCTCTCTCCCCAGTCCATGAAATAAGACAAACTATTAACCAAAGTTGGAGAGGACATGACAAGCTCCAACTTTGGTGTTTACCACTTTTAAAAACAATGATATTTCTAGGAGAAAAATAGTGATCAATGCGTGCACATCACATGTTTGACAAAATGATGGCTTAATGCGTGCGCGTGACATGTTCCAGTGTTGGGAGAAAACTAATTCCATGTTGCCCACTTCTCAAGGTTACATCTTGAAATGTAAGGGTTATTTTGAAATGATTCTTGAAGCAAAGTTGCTCACCACACATGGGTCTTTATTTTTGATGTTGAGAATTTTTCAAAATAACAAAAATTTCAAAGATTAAAATGATGGTGAACGTGTGCCCACAAACTGCTTGATTAAATGCCAAGCGTGGAAAGCACACTTGCTAGCAATCTTGCCTTCTCAAGGCCTCGAGTCCTAATCCCAATATCTCTATCAATACTGATCCAAATGGAAAAGTTTCTTCAACCAAAATTGTATAGAACACTTCAAACTTCAATTTTGATGTTGACAACTTTTTTAATTGGATTCATTTGATGCCTCAAAAATGATCATGAAGAAATCATGTTTTGTGCCCATTTTTAAGAATTCACTAAGTGTCAAGATTATTCCAAGCTGAATAACTTCTTCTACTTTCACTCTTTGGACTTGTCCCACAAGGACAAAGTTGAAGAACTTTTTCCCCTCTTTCCAACCATATAAGGTTTTCATTTTTTCAATAAAAAATGATGTAGTTATGAATTTTCAAAATTTAGTACTTATGAACTTCCATACTTAGAAAATTTTCAAATATTCAAATGACTTCCTTGGCAATCCATCTTCAAATTCAACAATTCTCCTAATTCTATGATGAAAATGGTTATGAAATATAAAATGAGGATACTTGAATTGATGGTTGACCAACAATCCACTTGGTTAACTCCTGATTTTGTTGACTTTTGGCCAAAACGACCATTTCCCCTTTTAATCAGTTGAACTTATTCCTTTCCAAATTGATGATCAAAATTTCAATCATAGATGCCCCTTAACAAGTAGTAAAACATGGAAACATGTTTGGGTGAAAAAGTCAAAGAAATCTTGATTAAACCCAAAACCCCAGTTTTGCACCTTGTGCTAGGAGATAATTGACCAAGCTTTAAAACCCTAATTCCATTGGACATCTTGAAAAATCTCTTGAACAAAGTTAATTTAAATTATAATAAGAATATTATGCTTCAATAACTTGGCTCATATAAGTCTCAATTACTTCAACTGGATAAAACCCTAATTTTGACTGATGATTCACATAAATGTGATTCACTTTACAATCAACACAATCTTTAATCTTTTGATGATCCAATGGTATGGATAAGATATCTTGAGATATGAGAGACCCTTGTGACTTGATAAATCCAAGGATTAAGAAAATGAGACCCTCCTTGCACTTATTATCAATACCAACAACCTTCACAGCTTGTGGAAAACTTGAGAACCAAAGCACCTTGACCCCATCACAATATATGAATGCAATGCAATATGATGTTTATGATGAAACATAAGCCTAAATAAAGAGGGTAAATTTCAGAGCACAACAACTGCCCCTATTCAATAATCTTAAGCTTGATAAGTGAGAAAAGTGACAAATTTCGAACGTTCAGAGTTGAAGATGATTGAATACAAAAGAATCCGAAAATTTACACTCTTGAAAAAGAAACAAAACCCCCCAAAGACAAAGAATGCAAGCAGATGTGGGACATAGAAGGCACCAAACGAAATTGGATTTAGCAAACAGAGGGTCTAATGAAAATTGGCCCTTCAAAGACATGCGTCAGAATGAAGTTGTAATGCAGATTTTAACAAAGTTGAGATAAAACTCAAACTTAGAAGAGTAGATGAAACTAAAATTCAGAATAAAGTGTCACCATAAAACTAGACTGCAAAAGGGGTGAGATAAGACTCAAACCACAGAGAATAGGCAAAGCTAAACTCTGGAAAAGTACACGGGGCAAAGTGGCTAGAGCGCGTGATTCTAGGTGTACCTGCTTGTCTCAAAAGAGACCTGTCAACCAAGGATATAGCAAACAAATGATGAAGTATAGCAATCAAACACTGCTAAAGGCTTAGTAACCAAAAACTGATAAATATCCAAGGAATGACATCAAACGAGACAAAACTCGACCTGACAATACTAGAAGGTCAAAACTTTCTAAAAACAAGTACCAGGACAAAAAACATGGATTTCACGCACGGGTAACGAGGCAAAACTCGACCCATAGCAAAGTGATGAGAGTGCATGTTTCTCACAGCACCTACTGGTATTCAACCATGGGTAAACAGTAAACAAAAACTAACTAAGATCCGAATAGGTATAAAAGGGACATCTCAAGTCGATGGACACATCAAATAAAAGTCCTAATACAGTAAACAAACATTGTCAAAGGTTCAATAATAAAAAACGGATAGACGTCAAAATGGTGAGATAGGAGTTTCGACCAAGGACATGGTAAAAAAACACCGATAAAAGGGTCCAGGGAAAGAAATAAAACGAGATGTATGTCGACCTATAATAACTAGTTAGGAAATACAAACTAGATGAGTATTAGGGGAAACCAAACTGGATTTCATGCATTGGAGAAAAGATCATGACTCGACCTAAAGCAAAGTGATAAGAGCGCACGTTTCTCATAACACTTGCTAGTCTCTGACCAATGGATCAATAGTAAATGAAAACTGATAGAAGAATCCAAGGAACAAAGGAGACTGATTTCAACCAAAGACGCGGTTAAACAAACACTTCAGAAAGACTCGGTAAATGAAAATTGATAAAGGATTCAGTAATCAAACACTGATGGAAGTACAAGGTATGAAAACAAAACGAGATGACACTCGAGTCATTATAACTAGTTAGACAAAACTAAACTAGATGAGTACCAGAACGAAAACTGGATTTCATGCACGAGTGTGGAGAAAAAACTCTAAACTCGACCCAAAACAAGGTGATTAGGGCGTACTACTAAAAACTTGCTGAAAAATGAATATCATGACGGAACTGGTATTCAAAAGGTGCATCAATAGACATTGGAATGAATCAAACGAGGGTAGTAAAGACTAAACCTGAGAAAACTACGCTAGGGTAAAACTGAACTACAATCAACAATAGACACTCAACCATCATTGGGATATTCGTATGAGGTGAACTTGAGATACTGAGGATGAAGACCCCGATGAAGATATAATCCGAAGTTTTAGCAAATTCACTAGGGAAAACAGAAACAGTAATGGCTTATGTTTCGATGCATGTTTGAATTTTTTATAGCGTAATGCTCCATATAATGGAAATGCTACGCGTTTTGGTAGATGAAATATAATGATGCATGTTAAAAATCTTCATTGGGGAATGGCCAATCGAGAAGCCAACAACCAATAGGTCAAAACTTAATAAGACTCGCAAAAATAAATTGCAAAATATGCTGGAGAAGAGAAAATGTGAAGAACCGCTGGAAAGAAAGCCTTGAAGAACTGAAACTCGGTCAGGATGAACAACTGAACAACTGATAGAAACATGCTACAAACACTGAGAGGAGTTGCAAAAATAAATTGCGAACTCTGCTAGAGAAGATCAGATTGAAACTTATCAACTTTAATAAGGAGTGTTGAAGTAAGATTGGGCGTCATGGGAGAAGATCAGCAACAAAAAAGGGGTTTGTGGGAAATCAAAATTCACCTGACTTATTTTTGTTTGATAACTTGTTAATTTCTCACTGGGGATGACAAATCTTTATACTGCCACTAATTTGAAGATCTACACTGGGGGTAAGAGACCTTACAAACAGACACTCTTGCCGGGGATGAGATATTATTTGTATGAGAAACTCAACAAAATATGCTACAATTGGAAATACGAGAGTCTTCAGTTCCATTGGGGATCAAGGGTGCACTTTAATCTGAGTGAAACTTTCCAGGATTTTTGAAATTCGGTTAAGAAATCACAAAAGGGCACTCTAATATATCAATATCTAAGATTAAAATCTACTTGATAAGGAGAAAGTCTGAATAAGAACCTTCAAAGAAATGATTTTGTTGAGGGACAAGGATTCTTTGAACAAAAGATATCCCTGAGGAAACCTCAAAGGAGATATGAGAAAATCCTAGGCAAGAGATCTTCAAACATTTTAAAATTCTCTTTCTGGAGGAATGCACACTCACTGAGGAGGAGTAAAACTTCACCATTATCAGGGGTAATGAATCCATTCTAGGAAAAGAAAACATTCACAAACATATATATGAGTGTTTTACCAAGAGGAACATCTAAACATGCCCCTCGCATAGAATGACCGTTGCATTTATTACCCAAATTTCAAGAAACTTTTAAAAGCATATAAACTGTAACTTAGATTATCATGTTTGTACATAGCCAACAAAGTTTATATGCAAATGTTTATCAAAGTATTGGACATTTTTGTAAACAAAACAATAAAAGAAAATTATGAGCACGTATTTGAATAAAAGAGGATCCTTTATTGATTTGAAAATGAGCTTGTGAAAAAGGAATTTACATTTGGAAACAATTCCTAAAAAGAGGTAATTGCAAAATCAATATAAAAGAGTGTTTACAAATGGCAATGTGGATACGAATATCCATCATGTTTCGACTATGCTATAAATTTTATAATCTCAATGCTCTCATCTCCTTGATTTCTGATGAAGCATACTTGAATTGATTCCAAACCCCTTCCAGGTGACCAATAGTAATAGTAGATGAAATTGAAATCTGGGATTCAACGCTGAACATAGTCATTCGCAAAGCCTGAGAAACAACCTGCAAAGCAGCAACAAGTGCAATATCTTTCCTTCCCAACATTATCTAGTTCACATCAATAACATTCATAATGGTTAGAACTATCTCGACAATATTCCACTATCACACACTACAGATTCAATAATTTGGTCGAACGAACCGACCTGCTCTGATACCATTAATGTAACACCCTTCTAACCCGCATATATTTCACATATAGAAGACATGCATAAAGGTAAGGCACAAAACATTTCAAGAACCTCATGTTATACTCACACCTATACAGCATCATCAAATCATGACAACATATTATCAAAAAATCATTTATCTACAAACATCATTTAATCACATCATTATGCAATGTCACTTAAAATGAAATGCATCATCGTAGACTCATGCATGTGCTACCAAAACTTTATTGATGACTCAAACATCGTTATCTCCAAAGATCCCCACCAATAGGATTGATTCCTGCTTGGAAGAAGAGCACTTAAAAATTTTAAACTCAATCCACACTATGGGATTCATACCTTCACTGGACAACTGTCCTATCATCTTCACTGGACCGAAGTCCTAATAACATCACTGGACCGAAATCCTAAACTATGTTATGAATGCATGATGCGCAAAAACATAATAAAAATGACCACGGCTAGTCAAGACACATCATCATTCGTGATTTCATCACAATATCATCATATCATCTTAAATACACACACATCATGATATTACCGTCATAATTAAACAAACATCACAAAATATCGTCACATAATCTTAATTAAACAAAGCATCATGGTAATCCGACACGGTGAACCTAACTTCATCCTAGCTTAGGTATTGAGAAAAAAATACTTCTTTTATCTCCTTTGATTCCATAAAAATTAAAGTTCATTGTGTTAGCTATCCAACGCTTCAAACGACACCTCAATCTGAGTTTTAAAACTCAAGTTACAACTCTTTTAAGAAAATCCAACATAACCAATCAAATCTGGACACCATCGCCCGACGACATACCTCTATCACCTAGTGATGCTTCTGTCGCCTCCACATTCGCCCGAAAACACTTGGAGCGATGCAATCTAGTAGCACCACCCTTTTCTTGCCCTTCATCACTCTCATTTCTGCAGAAAAACAAGTCCCAATCTTGTTATTTCTGCACATTATAGGTTCTATAACATCATCTAATAATATTTTTTTCACCAAACATCAAGAATTCAATGTATTATATATCATGGGTACAATTTCTTACAATATAAGATCACAAAAAATCACCTAATTTACTGAATCATCACAACCAAAAACCTACTACAATCCACGACTACCTAAACCTTATATCAATGATAATAATCAAGATAAACACCCCTTACCTTAGAGCAATCAAATCCTCTTCGTGTTCTACAAATTCCTCTTTGCTTCTTTGTGCCCTAGCTCTGCCTCTTCACAATGTTTCTCCAAAACTATTGTATAGAATGATCGCGTAAAATCCCAAACATTTTCCTTATACCAAACTTATCCTCTTGAAACCCTAATAATTAACTTCCACTATTGCCCTCACTTATTCCTTCCAATTGACAATCTTGCCCTTATTTTCTCAACACCACCATTTTATTATTTAAATCTAAATAATTATAATAATTACTATTAAATCTAAATAATTTCAAACTAATTATTTAAATTTTAAACACTCTTATTATCCAATCCTACACCATACAAATCACTATATTAAACATCATATTCATCATGTCATGGTTATTGAATCGCAAATGCATCACGAATACACATCATAAATCGTCATAAGGACTCACACAAGCACTAAAACATCACATATACTAAACACTTCACAATGACTCATATACTCATCCTAAATTAATTAAATAATAATTAATCTATAATTTGGGATGTTACTCTTTGAATCGATTAAATCTTGAACTTTGTCTCTGAATGGCTTGCAGTCTTCAATTGAATGGCTAGATGCCCTGGTGTGGTAACCATATCTAACGTTGGATCAAATCCCACAGAATATGGAGAAATTACCAGATCTAATTGTTCGGTCTCCTACAAAGAAAGCTTGAGAAAATGAGAGAGCAACTTACCATAAGGCATAGGAATTGTGTCATGCAATTTTTTGACCTCCTATATCTCTGTCTATCCTACTGGAGATAATTCAGTAGGTAATTTTACTACTGAGGTGCATGTTGAACTGGATGAGCATAAGGATGATACCGATTATGATTAACCATCTTATTTTCACAACTTGAAATTGGGAATGGCTGATAGAGAGGAGTTTTTAGGAACACAAGCTATGAGGAAGATTCAAGATGTAATCCCAGGCGCGAGGTGGAACCTTGAGGATGAGAAGGAACAACCTTCTTTCCTATTGTAGATGAAATGGAACTGTTGTATGTCTAAACCATTTGTAGTAAACATAAATTCCCATGAATCAGGAAAATCTTGGACATCATGCTTCAACCCCTTGCAGTTTTTAATATCATGACCAGACGGCTTTATGGAACTCACATCTAGCGTTAACATCATACTCAGGTGGAAGCATTGAAAATGTAGTAAAATTACAAATACTAATCAACTGAATTTCAAGCAAACAAGGCAGAAATTGAGCACATGGCATTGGGATTGGGTCAAATTGCTTCTCAGACTTCTTCTGTCTTTAATGATAAACCTTGCCCAATGGATTAATTTGGGGAGCAGAAACTGGCTGCAGATGGGAAGACCCCGGAACACAAGGTCGTGGAAGAGATCCACGAATTACTCCATGAATTGAAAGAGGTCCCAAAGAATGATAAGGAATGACAACTCCTGCTGCAGTGGAAGGTATATGATGTCTTCCTTTCTCAACATTGTTTTCTGAATTTCCATAAACCAGGCTCAGCTGAGTCTTCAACTAAGTGTTTTCTTCTTTCAGTAGTTTCTGACCATGGACCAAGGCTTGCATGTCTACCATAAATTACCCCATATGGACCTTCATCTCATCCAATTTCCCACGAAGTTTTTCCATATCTAATCTCCAAGCACCTAGCAGTTAGAAGTCAGGATTTGCATTTCTGAAGAGAAAACCAAGTCTAGATAAGAATCCCTCAACTCTGAGTACCTATTATAATGCATGAAGATGGATGAGTGGAATCAATGCCATGTTCAATCACTTACAAGGATTCAACATGATTTGATTAAGATTTTAAGCAAATAAGATATGGAAAAGCTCAACGCAAGCCTCAAAGATATGATACTCCAGAAATAACATAAATATTCAAATAAACTTATATATATATGAATGCCAGGATACAAAGTGCAATAATATGGGATCAAGGTTCCATAACACTTGGACAATTGTTGTACTATCTTTAAATATCATAAGATCAAAGGTTCGACATTATCTCAGAATATATGAAATCCAAGTATCAAGAACATCAACAACGGTACCTGTTAAATTCAATTCCCTCCCCTCTCACGGGTTGATTCTAGCTTGGGTATGGTCAATATAGACAG
Source organism: Vicia faba (assembly GCA_948472305.1). Taxonomy (NCBI): domain Eukaryota; kingdom Viridiplantae; phylum Streptophyta; class Magnoliopsida; order Fabales; family Fabaceae; genus Vicia; species Vicia faba. The sequence continues at coordinate 1,148,981,109 of OX451738.1, read as the reverse complement.
ACACACACACACACACACACACACACATATATATATAATATATATATATATATATATATATATATATATATATATATATATATATATATATATATATATATATATATATATATATATATATATATATATATATATATATATATATATATATATATATATATATATATATATATATATATATATATATATATATATATATATATATATATATATATATATATATATATATATATATATATATATATATATATATATTTGAATGCCATGATACAAAGTTCAATAATATGGGATCAAGGTTCCATAACACTTGGACAATTGTTGTACTATCTTTAAATATCATAAGATCAAAGGTTTGACACTATCTCAGAATATATGAAATCCAAGTATCAAGAACATCAGCAACGGTACCTGTTAAAATTAATTCCCTCCCCACTCACAGGTTGATTCTAGCTTGGGTATGGTCAAAAGGTCCACAAAGTCATAAGTCCACGTGGAAACATATCATCATAACGAAGATACGTAAGATGATAATATCCCCAAATGAACCTCGTTTGCGCATAGTAATTCATGATCGCACTAGTAAGACCTACAACCCGTAAGCATCATGAACATCTACTTTAGTCCCATGTGTTCCTAGGTGTTTCCAACTCTGGTTTGTGTATTAGGCCTTTTACCTTAAGTAGCATCCCTCCCACTAAAGATACAACAACATAACACATATCCAATATATACAACCAATATCCAGATGCAATGCATGCAATCATATATACAGATGATCATATGTAGAAATAAACAAGCTATAAAGCTAAAAACTAAATAAACACCCAAAGACACAACAAACAAGAGCTAGGACTGACTCACTTAGTTTTCCTCGGTGAAGTCGCCAGCTGAAGCAACTAGGAAAAATAATAAAAATTAAAGTCGTCGTCGAATATTTATTTATCCCACAGAAGGGAAAGGAAACCATCAAAGAAAACCTAATAAGGAAAATATCAAGGTCTTGCGATCAAGAGAAGGGTAAGGGAGTCAATTACACAAGGGGAAGGTATTAGCACCCTTCACGTTCGTGTTACTCCATGGGATCCACCCTTGTTGTTCTAATCAAAGGATGTGTCAAATCTAAAGCTTACAAGCTAAGGGAAATTCATAAATACAGGGAATTACATACAAACAAAAAGAAAGTTTTTTATTATTGTGCCCGCCTTTGGTTGTGAGACCTAGTGCCTACGTATCCAGAGAGAGTCAAAGCACCGTAGTTATTCTCAAAAAATTTGGTTGATTGGTTTTTTTTAGGCGGAAAATATTTTTTAGTTGAAATTTGCAGCTTGACCTTTGGAGATTCAAGCGTTGTATTGCATTGAATGGAAATATCACATCTTTTTTATTAAATGATTTTCAAAAGAAAATCCCGAAGGCAAAAGAGTTTTGATTGGTTTGTATTTTTTACCTTGAAAAAGAATTTGGTGATTTGAACCTAATTAAAAACTATGATTGAAAGGAAGCACAAAGTTAGAAATGCACCACCTCATACTCCTCCAAATGCTTAAGGCTCATGACACATGGTTTTCCTCTTTATTGTTAAGTGTTTTTGACATTTTTTATTAAAATAAAAAATGTTTTAGTCTTAAAGATGCAAAGGGGGGAAAATCTAAGGGAGACTTAAAGTCCTAATGTTGTCATACAATATGGTCCTAAAGTTAGGAATAAGGGAGAACTACCTAACATTAGCATGTAAAATGGACCTATGGGCAAGGATTAAGGTATATTTACCTACTTGTTATCATTTTTGGTTTAAAAGCCTAATGTCTATTGAGTTCACACCTTGAACAAGATGGAATCAAACTCCTAAAGGAACTTGATATTTCACAAGAAGGAAATAAGAAGATGAAAGAAAGCATAAAAAACTTAACTAAGATTTAAAAACAAGCAAACACATATGAGGAGTAAACACTTGCTCACATATTAAACATTGAAACAAGATGCCTAATACATACCTACTTAACCATGCAAGCGAACAATGATTAACAAAACAAGAGGACATGTTAATAGCACATATCAAAATACTTCAAATCTAATGCCCCTAACATGTTATAGGTCTAACTCTACCCTAAATAAGGAATCATGAGTCAAGAAGAAGAGAAAGCAACCTAACTACGCAAGTAGAAAAGCAAAGACATAAGGGAAGTAAACACTTCAATAATGCTACTTTCAGCAAAGCATCAAACAAGAGGAGATAAGAGACAAATACCTAAGTCTAAACATGTTTTAAGATATATCATCACATCATAAAAGGTATAATGTTATCAAACATTACCTAATCAAAAAAACTATTCATGATAAGAAGGGACAAAACTCAAACAAGTTGCAAACTTCACCTAATCAAAATACTAGCATGTGAAGTTCTAGGTGTCAATTTTCTAACCAATCATGGCATAAGAATGTGAAGTGGAGTGAAAGAGATGAAGGGACATACAAGTAAACAACTAAGGCATAAATAAATCATCATCATCATACATTCATGCTTGGGAATGGGGAATAAAAAGTCACACAAGCACATGGTCACAAACATCCTTAAGTGAAACTAGTCCTCTAATAAAAAGATGTTAACAAGCAAGGAAAAATAATAGGGACATGGTGAATAAGGGGAGACAATCATGAAAAAGGTATTAAATATAAACATGTCTAAATGGCATAAGAAAATTCAACAAAGAATTAAACACAAGGCATGATCAAACAAGACATTCATCAATCAAAGTTAACCAAAGTAGTTAACTATTCCTAACAAGGAAAGATAAGCATCAAGCATGGAATTACGCAAAAATACATGAGAGGTGGGAAGCTTGGACATGTCATAATCATACATGAAATACTCAATAGTACCACAAACATCTCACACAAAACATACTTGACGACGACATCACAAAGATATGCAAAACAAACCCCAAGGCATCCACTAATGGAACATCAACATCGTGTTAAACAAAGGGGAATATGAAACATGGAAGAGAGGTATCAAAACCACACTAGTAATAAGTAAAGGAATATAAAAATCATCACATAAGTAACTCAAGCAACTAGAAATAATGACATAAGATAGGCTCCAAGGAAGGCACCAAGACAAGCAAACAAACATTAGGAGTTTCATTCAATTGTAACCGCAATCAAAAGAACATCGAATGACCTATAAAATAGAGGAAATGGACTCTACCTCATGGCATCTCATACAAGTGAAAGAGTGAAGGACAATACTTAAATGGTTGCAAAAATGAACCTTTAAACAACTCATCAATCAAAGAAAAAAGTCCACAAAAAGACATGAAATCAAACATGAGTGAATTCCAAACAAAAGTTCTTAAATAAAATCTCGAATTTGTATCAAATTATCAAGATATCAGTCCTTAATCAAGTGTGGAAACAATAGCAAAAGCTATGTCAAGAATTAAATCAAGACATCAACAAGAACACACAAGCATCTCATAGGATAAACATGCATCAAGGTCTCCAAAATTCACTTAGGAAATGATTTTAAAAATCAGCAAAAATCACTAAATTCGTGTGTGAATCCTAAGTATGGATGTGCCTAATTGTGACCAAAAGACTGGCTCAAGTGGCCTTTCAATAAGCATTAAACAATAGTCAAGAAAATTCACCTAACCAAACATGAACATAATGACTAAAATATTCCCAAATTAAACCAAAACAAAGTGGGAAAACTAAAATAAAAATACAAAAAATTAGTCAAGACACTAAATTATATAAAAAGTATTTTTAGCAATTTTTCTCATGTCATAAAATATTAATTTCACAATTAAATGAACAAGAAACAAAAATTATAAAACAAAATGGGAGGGGGTGTAACACCAAATCCCAGATAAGTTATATCATGATGTGCACTGCAGTGGGCCAGAAAACCAGGAGTATGATCAGTAATTCCTAAAGCCCAAGGCTATGATCCATATTTTCCCAAAAAAAACTCTATCTAGAAATTAAAATTTCATTTTAGCATTGTCACGTTTTAAGTTTTAATTTTATTTGTCCCCAAATTTTATCAATCGGTCATGGTCACATTTAAATGAACTAAAAGACAGAAAAACTATCCTGACCAATCACAATGTATCTTCTTCATGCATGCTAACGGAGACAAACCTCAAGCCCTAATCGCTGCGGGCTCTGCGCCGGCCACCAAAGGCGGTGGCCGTGGCTGCCTGTAACTGACTCCAATGCCTACTGAATGGTAGGACTTCAGATGCAATGGATGGCCCTAGTTCTTGGAAAACTAGCATGAAAAGAGTGGATAATTTTCATGATTCTTTCTGGACGGATTCATGTCCTTCACACCTTACAGTGCAGCCGCATGAGGTATCAAATACACAACAATGCCTTTTATCTACAAACCGGCTTTGGTACCCGTGTCCATATAACTCACTTAATAACCTTATAAATCGATCCATACTGCTCCTTATGCCACCATTTTTAGATCAAATGAAAGCTTGTGAAAAGCTGAACAACTCTCATGTTTATCGTAAATTGAGGAGAGACTTGGAAACATGTGAAAAGGGCCTTAAAGTTAAGCACTTGAACTGACCAAGAGATCTTAAAAAATCTTTCTAAGTCCTGATGAATATAAATCCTTGGCATCGAGTCATATACCACTCATAATTTTCATGGTTCTCGCTCAAATGTTGAGTTCTTGACATCAACATGAAGATTGCAGAAAGATGAACAAGTTTGGAGTTGGAGTAAAGATGAGATGAAGCTGGAAGTCGCTTGAAATGGCCCTCGAAAGTGTCTACTTGAAACTTCATGTGCACAATGCAAAATTTCTCTAAGAGTTTGTCAATTTCAACATTTGAACAACCCAACCTTCAATGATCATATCTTGATATTTAATGATCCAAATGTGAAACTTTTTGAAGCATGGGAAAGAGGGAAGATTGCTCTATATCTTTGATATTGAAATGGAATTGAGGTAAAGCCTTAATCATAGAGAAAATCTACAATGAAAACATGTGCATGAAGCTGATCAAATATTCAAAAATTTCACTTAAGTGTTGAATATTCAAAAAGTCATGAACACCCAACTTCCAAGCTTCTTAACTCAAAATTTATGGACTTTTTGGAGATGAACCCTCAGAGAGAAAAATGTAGTATGAAGCCTCCTCTTTCTATTATCATGAGTTTGGGAATATATAATTAGTGATGAGAGAGATATAAAGCTTGCGTTATGGTAAAAATCATCCAAATTTCCATACTTAGTAGAATTTTATCAAACCCTAAAAACTCAACATTGTTCAACTTTGTTGATTTTCTTGATTTTATTGATTCCAGTTGCACAAATCTTTATCATTCATGAAATTTGACTTGTGTATCACATGTTTGACCATAAAATATTAGGAGTTAACTTTTATAATGCACAGTTGACTTTTATCCAACACATTCAATTCCTCCTCTCTTCTGACCAATTGAGCTTCTCTAATGAAATTGAATGATTAATAAACCTCATATGAATACCTTGAGACAAGTACAAGACCACTAAATCATATTTTTCTCAAAAAATCAGTCACAAATTGACTTTTGACCGAATCCCTAGTTAATCAGTCACAAAGTTAGGAGGTGATGATCAATCTTTAAAACCCTAATTCCTCTGAGAAAATTTGAGAACCTCTTGAAAAAAGATGACTTGTGTATTTAGGTGCTGCTCATGATGATGAGGCCTTAAGCTTCTAGTCTTTGTAGGTCAATTCTTCTTCTTTGAGTGATTGTACATTCAACTATCAAAACTCTGGATCCCACACAGATGAAACAGTGCAATGCAAATGAATGTTTGATGATGAAGCATAAGCATATGAGAATTTAATTGATAAGAAGGAAATTTTTAGGGTGCAACACTCGCTAAGTTGAATACCTGAAAGGGCGACTTAGGTAAAAATGAGCGTCTCGGTGGGCTGAAAACCCAAACGGGTTGTCCAGGCGAAAATTAGAGACATAAACAAAATAAATCATCTCGGTAGATTGAAAATGAGCAAGGGAAATCTAGGCAAAAGTTAGAGATTCTTTGCAAGTAACTGCATTAGACAATACTTGATCGTTGAAGCCGCAATCTTCCGCGGTTTCTCATCACTCTTCGATTCAAGCCTAAACACATGAGTTCAAATTTGTTAAGGAGAATAATGGCTATTATATTTCAATGTACCTTTTCTATGTATTTACCATTTCCTAAACTTTGTAATCATCTATGGAGTCACGCCATTTGTGGACTACCATTCTATTAATAAAATTTGAGCCTTTATCCAATTCTTTGTAATTAATTTTTTATCCTGCTTGCAAAAATTTAATTTATTATTGATAGTAAATTTGGAAACAAAAAGGATTTAAAAATAACAAAACATGTTTTTTTGAAAAAATTTAAAAATGTTTTACTTCGATTTGTGAATCAAAAGAATAAAAAGCAATTATTCCAAGGATGGACAAATCCTAAAGCATGAGGTTTTCTCCTCTTTATTCAAGGAGCCTCCTCTGGTGACTTTTCAGAAGATTGTTGACACACCGTTGCGTGTTGACATGGTGTTGATTATCCGCCAAAGTTTCATGGTTTATGTTTTGTTCGTAGTTCATCATTCTTCAAGAAAGATAATACTTGTTTGTTGGTTGGCTCTCGGCAGATGTGGTATTACTTTTCCCAACGAGGCCCATGTGTTATATCCCAGTGATACTTAAAGGATGTTTATTAAATCCCTGTAACTATGTGTTTTGTTTCTATAGGATTGTGATTTGTTCATGTTTAAGTAACATCTCCTTTCTCAGAGAAGTTATGCCTTGAAGTAAGACGTTGTTTCCTCAGATGCTTGCTTATTCTCTCATGGTATTTCCATCTTGGATCCTCTTTATTCGAGCAATTTATATATTGTTTAGATATGAAGCCTCATATATTTCAATGGATGGTTAATATCTTCGATATGATAGAGATAGTTCTTTGTTGAAGTTTTATCTACTCTAATGGATGGTTGATCTCTTCGATATAATAAACATAGTTAGTTGATGACGTCTTATCTACTCCGATGGATGGTTGGTCTCTTCGATGTGATAGAGACAGTTCGTTGTTGAGGTTGTTTACTCTGATGGATGTTTGGTATCTTCGATGTGATAGATACAGTTTGTTGTTGAGGTTATCTACTCTGATGGATGGTTGGTCTCTTCGATGTGATAGAGACAGTTTATTGTGAAGTTTTATCTACTTTGATGGATGGTTGATCTCTTTGATCTGATAGAGATAGTTCATTGTTGACTTTGTTTACTCAGATAGATGGTTGGTCTCTTCGATATGATAGAGATTATCCATTGTTGAAGTTTTATCTATTCCAATGGATGGTTGGTATCTTCGATATGATAGAGAAAATTCATTGTTGAATCCTTATACCTAATAGTTTCCTTTTAAGGAGTTTGTTTATTACTTTTTCTATGTGAAATTCCTTGGTTAAAGAATAAGCTAAAATTCGTTTTTAAAGCTTGTTGCCTACAATGGAAGTTGGTAGTTCACCTTTATTAAACATTGGTGTATCCTTCCTTTTACCTTCAGTTGAAGTCAGTAGTTCACCTTTAGTAAAATTTGGTGTATCTTTTGTTTTTCTACCTTCAGTGGAAGTTGGTATTTCACATGTTATCTTGTTTCCTCTTTCTCCTCTTTGGACCTTCCCCCCAGTAGAGTTTAGTTCTCTTTTCCCCAACGGAGTTAAGTTTTCTTTCTCCAACAAAGTCAAGATTTTTCCCCAAGTTGAGTCGGTAATCCTCTCTTAGAAGATTAATTTCTTGTTGGCTCATTTCTCGAATTTCTAAGAACCTCCTCATTAGAATCTTGCTTTATTTATTAGCTTGTCTATGATTATGGTCCTTCCAATTTCACAATCATCCCCAATAGAGTTGACCCCCCTTTTCCTTGACAGGATCTTTACTTTAAACTTTTGAGTTTTCCTATTCCCCAGTGGTGTCTTATATCCCTTGTGGGATTTCTTTCATGTTTTCCTATAACAACCATAATCATAAACATTGTATGGTATATTAGAGCTAAAAATTGGGTTTGTTTTTGTATTTTAGTATCTTGAATCGTGTCGAGATGAAGATTTTAACCTTCATATTGTTAGACGACGCCGTGTATCTAGAGGGGGTGAATAGAGGCGCAAAATATATTTCTAGACACCAATCTAGAAATTAAGTGTTTTTAAAACTTATTGATGCAGATATACAAACTATACAAGATTAATCTTAGAGATACAATGAGTAATAGATTAATACAAACTCAAATCAACAATCCACTTTATTTATTGTTTGAACATAATCACTTTGCAAATCTATTTCCAAGGCTAAATAATCAAAGAACTAACTTGATAGTTTTATCAAACACTTGGCGTGCAAATGAATTTTCAAATTTTCTCTTTGATTAATGTTAATATACAAAACCACTTATAATCAAAATTGATTATAAACTATATCCACACCTATTTCAAAAAAAGATTTTGAGAGAAAAATTATTATAATTCAATTATTATCACAATGCTATTTGATAAAAAGATGGATGAAATTGAAAGCGAGTAAAAGCGGAAAATTAAACATACACAAGGAATTTGTCTACGCAGTTCCCCACTGTCCTCTTCGCGTGTGGGTACAACTGCGCCTAATTCCAATGGAACTGGGATAAGTTTTTATATGCAAAATGTTTAATACGATAGAAGAGTTAGAAATGAAAATACAAAATTTTCCAATTTGGTGTTGATGCTCCTTCTTCCCCTCTTTGATCTTAAGAAAGATCAAATCAACTGATAAATGTAACCTATTTGTTGCTTAAGCTACTTCCTTTAAAGGATTTCAAACACCCCAAGGTTCTTTGCAAAGATTTCAATCACTCAAAGGGATTTTTCACTCGAGTAAATCTGATTACAAACTATCAACACAAGATCATCGATTTTATCACCCAATTCTTGCTACTTCCTTAAAAAGATTACAAACACTCTAAGGTTCCTTGAAAAGATTTCAAACACTCCAAGGGAATTTTCAAATGGATGAACTTTCAAACGGTCTTGCACGAAAACCCTTAATTCAATAAATGATTCTAGAGGAAAAACCCGATGGATTTTCCAGGATGAAGACGCCTACAAGTACTCAACCCAAACCAATTGGAAATCATCAATTCTTTGTCTAGATGGCACCCCGATGAAACATCGTCACAATTTAATATTGGTGTGTATGCATATAATAGAAGGTTGAAGATGAAGAGAAAAAGTAGGCTAATTATATGGTATAATCAAGTTGTGAATGATGCATGAATGAGTATTTATAACTGTGGGACAATTAGGGAAATAAGGGAAAATTTGGAATAAAAAAGAAATTAAAATATGAACAAATCAAACAGGATGTGTCGACTTTAAACTCGTATGTGTTGTCACATCCACTGTGTTTAGGTCGTATGTGTCGACTTAAAAAAATGTCTTGTGTCGACCTGAACAACTCAGAGGCTACAAGCTTAAATACGCTAGTAGATGTGTCGACCTGAAAAACGGATGTGTCGACACATAAAATAGAAATTTCTGCAATTTCAGAGTTCTTTCAGTATGTGTCGACCTGTATAATTTCATGTGTCGACCTGAGATTTACAGAAGCTACAGGCTTTAAAAATGAGTTGCATGTGTCGACATGAGAATCGAATGTGTCGACACATGCAACTAAAAACTATGCAAAAATTGTTTTTCAATGGTTTGGATTAATTTCAATATGCTTTTTGATGATGGAAAAACTTACGAAGATGCATTTCTTGTAATTCTCAAAGGCTCCCCATGAATTTCTTTTTTCCATCTTTGTCTCGCATATGCTTCTCACCCTTTGACAATATCAAAAAGAAGATAGCAACTAATTAGAAGTACCATAGTTCCCAAAACAATTCATAATTATCATTCAGAGGAAATTTTGCATATAAAAGATACATTTACATATACCCATATTTATGCAATGATGCAAACTTTTAAATAATGAGCAATACACATCACACAAATGTAATGTAATTCAAAAACAATGTAAGATAAGTTTAACTTCACGATCATTTAACATTTCATAATGGAACTCCCGATGTCGCACACGCATGTGCTAACCATAGCAAAAATATAATTTCACTACTACTACCAAAATGAAAGTGTTTATCAAAATAGAGTAAGTATGACAACATGAACAATACATATCAAGATAAAACAAGGGAAATAACCATAACACATGCTTGCATATTAAGAATAAATTTATACAAATGTGAAAGAATTAATACATGAAGTCATTGTAAACATATAGATCCATAACACATAATGGTTATTAATTAGAAATTTTTGGAAATGAACATTCATGGTTTTCATCATTTGAAAGTATATGAAGAATTTTTGAAAGAACTCTAAAAATATGCATTTAGGTAAAACTTACGTTCAAGGAGAAATTGAAACGATATTACCTTACTCTTGAAGTGTTGGAAGTTGCACTCACAAGCATTACACACTCAAACACATAGTTAGGGAGAATATTTAAGGTCCAAGTAAAGAGATAGAACTAGGAAACATTTGAGATGTCAATTATCCCCAATTCTCCGTGTATATTCACAAACGATTCGGTTGTGAGTGGTTTAGTGAAAATATCAGCAAGTTGATTTTTACTATCAAGATGCTCAAATGCAACATCTCCTCGTTCAACATGATCACGAAGAAAATGGTGACATATCTCAATGTGTTTATTCCTTGAATGTAGCACCTGATTTTTGGTTAGATTAATGGCAGTAGTGTTGTTGCACATGATAGTAATACATGATAGTTGAATATCAAAGTCCAATAGTTATTGTTTGAGCCACAATATTTGAGCACAACAACTACTGGATGCCACGTATTCCGCCTTGGCAGTTTACAAAGCTATAAAAACTTTCTTTTTACTATGCCAACTTACTAAGGATTTCGCAAACAAGTGAAAAGTTCCACTAGTACTTTTCCTATCCAATTTGCAACTGGAGAAATCTAAATCAGAATAACCAACCAAATTACAATTTTTCCCTTGGAATACCAAATCCCGAATTTTGAGGTCCCAATAAGGTATCTAAAGATTTGTTTTACAGATTTAAAATGAGATTCCTTTGGAATCGCTTGATATCATGCACACATACAAACACTAAACCTAATATCAGGACGAGATGTCATAAGATAAAGAAGTGAACCAATCATACCTCTATACCTTTTTACCTCAACGTCCTTACCTTTCTCATCCTTTTCTAAATTACCGTTTATTTCCATGGGTGTGTCAATTTCCTTAGGCACTATCCATTTCGAACCTCTTAAGTAATTCGAGACAATACTTGGTTTGACACACACACATTCCTTCATCGAGTTTCTTGATTTGTAGCATGAGAAAGTAATTCAATCCCCCATTAGGATGATCTTAAACTTTTCGTGCATAAGCTTAGAAAACTCATTGACAATATGCATATTAGTGGATCCAAAAATGATATCATCTATATAAATCTGAACTAATAAAATATGCTTTCTTTGACATTTTATAAAGAGAGTAGTGTCAACTTTCCCTCTAGAGTATCCTTGTTCAAGAAAAAATTTGCTAGGTCTATCATAACATACCCCAGGGGCTTGTTTAAGACCGTATAATGCATGTTTAAGCTTTAAAACATGATTAGGAAACTCATCATTTTCAAAACCGGGAGGTTGATATAGATACACCTTTTCACTTATGTATCCGTTAAGGAATGCACTTTTTATGTCCATTTGAAATAATTTAAAATTCGTAGAACAAGCATAAGCCAATAAATGGCGTATAGCCTCAAGTCGGGCCACCGAAGCTTAAGTCTCCTCATAGTCAATTCCCTCCTCTTGGTTATACCCTTGAGCCATAAGATAAGCCTTATTCCTTGTTATCACACCATGTTCGTCAAGCTTATTCCTAAATACCTATATGGTGCCTATGATTTGATGATTAGTCGGACAAGGAACAAGATCCCAGAAGTTGTTTCTTTCAAATTGGTTTAATTTTTATTTCATGGCAATAAGCTAATGCTCATCAATTAAGGTATCATTAGGGTTTTTAGGTTCAACTTATGATACATAAGCATGCTGACAACAAAGACTAGTTATTTTAGAGCGAGTTGTTACCCCCCTTTTGATATCACCTATAATGTTGTCAAGAGGATGATATTTGGATATCCTCCACTCCAAAGAAAGACCATCATTTTATTCATGACTTTCATCATCCTACTTTTCTTGGTTGGTATCTCCATCATCCTCAATCTCCACCGTTTTAGGTTGATCAACTCCTTCATCGATGTCTTCGAGTATGTCATCCGTAAATGCACCTACACTATGAAAAGAACTACCTTTCCCAACACTATTTGGGGAAGTCTCACCAAAAGTCACATGAACACACTTTTCATCTATAAGTAATCTCTGGTTATAAACTATATATGCTTTACTAGATTGAGAGTATATGATGAAACAAAACAAAACATCCAAATACACGAAGATGAGATAAATTTGGTTTTCTACCTTTTAAAGTTCATAAGGAGTTTTGTCAAGAATTGGATGAATAATTATCCTATTCAAGACATAACATGCCGTGATAATAGCACGGGCCCAAAAATATTTTGGTACACCATAATCATTGAGCATTGTTATTCCCAATTATGCTAAAACGCGATTTTTCCTCTCAAAAACACCATTTTGTTGTGGAGTACTAGAAGATAAAATGTTATGTTCAATACCAAATTTATTACAATATTCTTCAAAGAGGTGGTTTTCAAATTTACCTCCATGATCGCTTCAAATAGAAAATATATTTAAATTCATTTTATTTTGAGAAATCTTGGAAAGAAAGATATGAATGTTTCATGCTTGCTACGTAAGAAAAACGTCCAACAAAATCTAGAGTAATCGTCTAGAATCACTAAACCATAATAATTTCCACCTATGCTTTTAGTCCTTGAGGGACCAAACAAATCCATGTGAAGGAGCTCAAGTGGCCTTGATGTAGAAATAACTTTATTATATTTAAAAGATGTCTTTGTTTGATTACCCTTTGTACATGCATCACATAGGTGGTCTTCAGAAAATTTTATTTATGGTAGACCGATTACTAGATCTTTTGAGACAATTTTATTAAGTAGATCAAAGTTGACATGAGATAAACATCTATGCCATAGCCAAGAGTCTTCGCTCAAGGTAACAAGACATTGAGCATTATTCAAGGAAATCTCTTTTAAATAAAGCATATAAATGTTACTAACCCTGAAACCCTTAAACATGCAATCCTTCTTTTTATTATGTTTAATTATGCCACAATTTTGTGCAAAAGACACTTTATATCCATTATCACATGATTTACTAATACCTAGAAGATTATGTCTAATACCTTCAACTAGCATAACATTTGAGATAGTAATAGTTAATGGATTACCTATACTACCTTTTCCAAGTATTTCACCTTTGTTGTGTCTCGCGTTATATGTCTTGAACATCCACTATCGAGAATTCACTTTCTCGTCATAGCATCAAGACATTCAACCTACAAAAATCAAACAAGGGTGGTAGGCACCAAATTCTCGTTGGGTCCTTAAGAGTGAGTTAAATTAATGTTGCTTTTGGGAAGCCATTGAAAATCACCACTAGGAATAAAAAAGTCCTAAACTTGCATTTTTCAATAGTGTGACCCTTTTTACAACAATAGTGACAAAATATCCTATGATGAGAATCAATAATGCTATTAGGAACTTTCTTAATCGAAGAGTACTTTTTATTAGGATTTTAAACCTTCAAGGACCTAATAGACATGTTCTCCATGGGATGATGTAGACTATCCAATTTAGTAGCAAGAGTACTCACTTCTTGTTGCTAAATTTTAAATGTCTCACAACCATAATTGTAAGAAGGCTCATCCACTTTTCTATAATTTGAACTATCTACAATAATTTCTTTTAATGCTTTAACTCATCATTTTTTTTATCAACCTTGGCCTCTAAAAATGTGAAAACTTTTTCTTGGGAGGGAAATCTTTTGATACCATTCAAAAACTCTAATTGTAGTTTTTTAAATTCACTTTTTAATTCATTATAAGACAAAGAGAAAATGTTAGAGTATTTGGAACTTACATCCTTTTTCTTGTCGTGTCGATGATTTGCCATGAAACAATAATTTGCCTCTTCTTCACTCTCACTCGAGCTTTAATCGCTTGAGGATTCACTTTATCTTTCACAAGCAACATAGGCTTATCTAGGCTTGTTTCATTGTCCTTTTCCTTTCCTTTTGGCAAGAGATGGACAATCCAGTTTATAGTGACCGGGCTTACCACATTCGTAGAAAATGACATTTCCTTTGTCCTTTTTGTTGTTCTCTTCTTTGAGAGAGGTGGATTGCCTTCTAAACATCATGAGATTATTATCGGAATGTTTAACTCCATCTTTCTGAACATACTGATTATACTTCCTTATAAATAGTACCATCTCTTCATCATCACTAGAGTCATTATTCTTGTTTTGATCTTCTTTCGATGATTTAGAGCTAGAAACCTTAAGATCTTTGGACTTCATAACTTACTCCTTTTGAATTTCCTTCTTCTTCTCTTTTTTCTCAAGCTTAATTTCATATTTGTCCTAGCAATTGAGTTCTTGCTCGTGTTCTTCAAACATAACAAAAAGTGCGGTGAGATCAAGTGTTTCAAGATTGTTATCTTCCTTGATTGTGGTGACCTTATGTTGCCAACATCTAGGAAGACATCTCAAAACTTTATTAGTAGCAATAGAATTGGAAATAGGATTACCTAGAAATTTCAAACGATTAATAAGGTGAGAGAATCTCCTTTGCATTTCCGCAATGGTTTCACAATTTTTCATGCGAAAGAGTTTAAACTCTTGAGTGAGTGTATTAATCCTAGCTTGTTTGACCTCATTAGTTCCCTCATTAGTTCCCTCATAGGAAACTTGTAGAGTGTCCCACATAGCCTTAGCGGTTTGACAATAGGAAATGCGATAGAACTCATCAACCCCAAGTACGGATACGATGATGTACTTAGCTTTCCAATCGTAATACCACTTTTTATTATCATTCTCATCCCATAGATTTTCCGGCATAGGAATAGTAATTCCATCAACATCATATGTCACCATTGTTGGACCATTTTGAATGGCATCCCAAACAACTTTTTCATATGACTTGATATGAAATTGGAGCTCTCTTATGATCTCCCTTAGGTTCGTAAGCCATTTTCTAAAGAGTGTTCTTAAGTCGGAATTAACCGTGATCTTGATGCCACTTGTTAGTCGACGTCACGTATCTAGAGGGGGGAGAATATAGGCACAAAAACATTTTGACGTGGAAGCAATTAACTGGATAAGTCATCTAAAAACAACTTATTGGAAAATCGGATGTACAATTTATACAAGATTATTATATGAGATAAAATGAGTAATATATTGATACAAACTCAAATGAATAATCCACTTTATTTATTGTTTGAACATAATCACCTTGCAAAGCTATTTCCAAGGAGAAATAATCAAAGAACTAGCTTGATAGTTTTATCAAACACTTGGCGTGAAAAAGAATTTTAAGAATTTCTCTTTGATTAGTATTGATATACAAAACCACTTATAATCAAAATTGGTTATAAGCTATATTCATACCTATTTCAAAAATAGATTTTGAGAGAAAAATTCTTACAATTCAATTGTGATCACAGTGCTATTTGATAAAAATATTGATAAAATTAAAAGCGAGTAAAAGCATAAAAGTAAAAACACACAAGTAATTTGTTTACACAGTTCCCCAATGTCGTCCTCACGTGTGGGTATGTCTTGAAGAAGGGAAAAACACAAAAAGGAAGACCCGGTATTCTTGAGTCTAAAACCAAGACCCGGTTTTCTTAATGAATTACAAAATAATATAATTGAGTGTGTACAAATATGTTTTCTAAATGAAACAATATCACAACCGTGATGTATTACACAATTTAAGATTGCGAGGCAGAACTGGGTAAATATGCTTTTCTTTTACGTGCGCAGTGGTTCGTCACTTGAATTATTCTTTTTGTCTTCTTTATATAAGCCATACAACAATGACATAATAATATGCTTTTGGAATATTCGTAACACGAATTAATGATCTTTCCAAACCAGGAGATTCTTGTTTGTTTGTAGCCGTTACTTTTGATATTGCATTGATAAACTGTAATGCTTCAGAACTTCTTACATCAGAGGATGAATGTTACCGTTGGGAGTCCCTTACTGCTTGTATCATAACTTTATAGATCATAGTATCAGAGATCATGTTTCACAGCGTTTGTGCATTCAGCAGTTGTAACAAAACTTCTTCATATAAGCGTGTCACACAGATTTGATTCTAAGAAGGATGCATCTGATTATATCATAACACTCTCATATTCTATGCTCCTATAATCAGAACTACTAGTGATGTTCTGGCAGACCGTCTATGCTCCTTGTAACACCCCAATTCTACCCCTCGTAATTAAAATAAAATCAGAGTTTCGAAATTTCATCCAAACATAAATTGAGGTATCACATATTCGTGTATTTCATCACTTTGCATTATAATGCACATCACAAAATCAAAAGTCGGATATACCGATTCATAACATAAATCATCATATAAACATATGACTAATCACATCATAGCGGATGTGTTCACAAAATGTATGTATCATCATGTTATCATCAATACATAAGGTCATAAGATAGTATACATAAACTATCCTATCAAAATAATAACGTCGCCCAAATCCCGAGTGTTACTACTATCAGATCGGAGCGACTCAAAATAAAGAGACTCGAGATAATCCTCATCATCCTCGCGGATCACCTGCACGTTACCAATATAAAGGCAACGGAGAAACAAGTAAAGGGTGAGATACTCCAAAACATATAAGTAAAGGCATGATAAAATATATAAATAGTTTTAGAATCATAAATGATACAGGTTAATAAGAATATGTTAACAAATATCAAATCTCACATACTTTAAAATTATCATTTAGTGTATAAGATCAACACTTTAATATCATCACATAATCACCATAATCATGTCAAAACAAGACATAAACTCCATCACCATAAACTCATATCGTCGCTTTACCGTCATGTTATATCCATCGCATAATTTTCATGAAATTATCACATCATATTCACTTTATATTCAACACAAAAATCATCATAAAACAAAGTATCATATATCATTGCAATTCATCATAAGCCATGAAATAAAACTCAACGCCAAAAGACTCAAAAATAAACATAACCGACTCCATGAGACACGACTATGTTATGCATGTGGTACCCGTCGCTTTGTCCTTAATTAGGGACATTCGCATAAAAGCCCATTGTTGCTTTGGCATAAAAGCCCTCGTCGCTTGGCATAAAAGTCATCGTCGCTAATGCAATGTATGTGACTCGACAACACGACATCACAAACACGACACAACAAAACATCATCATCGTACATCAAAATTGGTATAAAACCCACGTCTCCATATTCATCCACATCAAGATAAACATATCATCGCATTGCATATCATCAAGTATTCATTATAAATAAACCGTCGCAAACATCATATTTAATCACACCACATCATTATCAAATAATTCACTAAATTTCAAACACGGAAAATAGTCAAACATCAATAATTGTCATGAAAGTCATTCATAATAATCGGCATCAATCATAATCATTAACGTCGCAATCAGATTGTCCATACGCGACTTAAACCGACTAAAACGCAACCCATTTCAAATTAATCGCAAATTGACTTATTTCGGGCCGCTCCGTTAAAAACTTGTAATCTCGAAAAACTAACCTCACCACGATGTTCTACACGTCAAAATTAGCTAGCACGTCAATTTTCGTTAAATTCGGAGCAACTTGCTCCGTCACCGAAATTGCCAAAATCTGGAAATCGGAACATAATCGGGTTCCAAATTAAATCGGCTAACTTATGTCATATTTGTATTTAGTTAATGTAAATATTTAATATATTAAATCAAGAAAAGAAAAACAAAACATAAATTACTTAATTTTCTAAACTTAATTTCAATTCGATTAATATACTGCTAATGCCGCTAACACTTTAGTTTCTATACTGCTAGTTTTTGTTTGTTCTAAACTATACTGCTACTTTTCTTTAGGAAACGTAATATTAAGATAGTTTTATTTTAGTTTCTAAACTTCTATACTGCATATTTAGTTTTCTAACTTCATTTAGTTAACATACTGGTAGCATAGCTTTCTAAGCTTCATTTAGTTAACATACTGGTAGCATAGGTTTTCTAAGCTTCATTTAGTTAACATACTAGTAGCATAGGTTTTCTAAGCTTCATTTAGTTAACATACTGGTAGCATAGGTTTTCTAAGCTTCATTTAGTTAACATACTGCTAGCATAGATTTCTAACTAAACTTAATTAATATAATTTAATTTTTCTAATTGAATTTCTATTAACATAACAATAATCCCACAACACTAACACCTAAATTAACTCTCTTAATTTATCTCAACAAATCTCAAGAACCCTAACATCAATTTTATCCCAAATCAAAATATACCAAATCAAACCCTAACTATAAGCATTGGAAAATCAAACCCCTTACCTTAGATGTTTGAAATGATTCTTGATGTTCCAACCAACCTGAAACAACGCGGCCGGAACCCGTCATCTGGATGTTAATGAAACATCAATGAAGTTGCCATCAAATGTCTTTTATCCCGCCGAGATGGAAAGGTAAACATCGAGAAAACCTGAAAAGAGAGAAATCACGGTCTTTCGACCGAGAGATCGGGTTAGGGAGTCTGTTACGCGAGGGGAAGGTGTTAGCACCCCACACGCCCGTAGTACTCTATGGTATCCACTCTTGTTGTCTAATCTAGTGGGTGTGGTCAAATCCTATGTCTATGGATTACAACTGAAAGGGGAATGCATGCGAAAGAAAAAAAAAAGAAAAAAATGTAGGGAAAATAAAAGTTGTGCTCGGTTGGGCCCTACCCCAATGCCTACGTATCCCTTTTAAGGAATCAGAGCAGCCGTAGTTCGACTTACATATTTTGGTCGGTTTGTGTTTTTTAGTTAAGACAACAAAAACAGTCAAGATGGTGAAACATCGAATAAAACAACAAACAAATGAGATGGTAAAAATATCAACTAAATGATGACAAAGTAACATGTCAAATATGGCGAGACATCAAATGGTAAAATAACACACCTAACAATGACATTGAGAGTCAAAGTTGGATAATCAAACATGTGCGATGGCGAAACATCATCTTCAAACAGATGTGCGATGGCGAAACATCGGCTAAGAGGTAACAAAGATATCATGGCAAAGATGACGAAACATCAATAAATTGGATGACGAAACATCACACCTAACAATGATATTGAGAATCAAAGTAGGATAACAAACATATGCGATGGTAAAACATCGGCTTCAAGAAAATGTGAGATGGCGAAACATCGGCTGAAAGATAGCACAATATCATGGCAGAGATGGAAAAACATCAATAAATCGGATGACGAAACATCACACCTAACAATGATATTGAGAATCAAAGTAGGATAACAAACATGTGCGATGGCGAAACATCGGCTTCAGACAAATGTACGATGGCAAAACATCGATTAACCAGGTTTAAAAGCATAGCCAAGAGGCACACAGACAAAGTAAGATTGGTTTGTATCTTTTACTTTGAAGAAGGGTTTAAGTTTATTAGAAATGCTTTTTTATAATTTTCCAAGAAAATAATTTTTGTTTTAAGATGCAAAAAATGCAAAGGAAGGAAAAAACAACTAAGGGAAACTAGCCTAGCACTATCCCTAGTGTTATCATACAATGATTGATCCTAAGGTTGAGGATAAAGGAAAACCCTACCCTAATTTACATGTTAAAGGAAGCTTAACAAAACTATCCTATAGGGAACATGCAATGAGAGCGAAGTCGTGATCTCAATTTCTAAATTGAGTGACTCATCGATCAACAATTAAAGAAGAAAAGTAATAAACATCCTATAGGGAACATGCACTGAGAGCAAAGTCGTGATCTCAATTTCTAAATTGAGTGACTCATCGATCAACAATTAAAGAAGAAAAGCAATAAACATCCTATAGGGAACATGTATTGAGAGCGAAGTCGTGATCTCAATTTCTAAATTGAGTGACTCATCGATCAAAAGCAAACACAACACATGTATCAGACAAAAAACCAGAGGGCCTCCTGACATATATCAGCAACAGAGGTCCCGTCATGCAATCAAAGAACTATGCAAAATGAAAATGGAAGAAAGGAAATAGTGCAATACCAAACGGATAACTATCTGTAGCAACTGAGCAAGAATAAAAAGAAACCCAGAGAACTTCAAGCAAGCTGGCACAGTAGACAAATCGAGTCAGAAATTACACCATCAGGATGTAAGTAATTTTTAAGATATGAACAAATCCCATGGGCAATGTATAGCATTCACAATCACATGTATATATATCCTGCATAAACCATCAAACATTCCAAACACAAGAATAGTGCCAATATAATAAATTTTGTTCCACAAATAAAGTGAAACACAAAAGCCTCAAACCAAAAAATGGAAACTTTCCTCAATGTACCTCGCACATTTAACAACCAAGTTAGTATTCCAATAAATTGTATGATGATTCACATGAGGGATGGATGAAACATGATGAAGTGAGAAAAACATGATAACAATTATCAGAGCATTAGGTATGGTAGACAAAAAAAGAAACAGACATATGCACAATTAGGTAAAAAGAATCAGAGGAATGTTGCTCCTTTCTATCACCATGTTGAGTTGACAATTGAATATCAATCAAGGATCATAAGAGCTTGAGAATAATACAATCAAAAACCATGAAGGTCAGTAGCAAATACATTTCAACCATTCTCAATTAAATTATCAAAGCTCACAAGCACAATAGAAGAGGGATTCCACAAAGTGCATAAAAAAGGTTCAAACATTCAAGCATGGGACATTAAGCAAAATGGCTTAAGCTATCATGAATAATCAGAATCAATATGATCATTAGGTTCCCAATTATAGGCCTCACTCAAGTTCATTGGCCATCAAACAAACTGTAACAAGATATGCAACATTAATTGGGTACCTTCACTTCAAAATTACATCAAAAATGGAAATAAGGGTCCATAATTCAAACCAAAAATATCTTAGCATCTTTGAAAGGTGTAGAAGTCAGAATGTAAGCCCTAAGTTCATGAATGATTGAGGAGGAGACTAAATGAAGTCCAAAATTCAAAACTAGTTGGCAAAACTACCAAACTAGACAAGTTTTCAAAGTAATTTGTGGAAAAAATGTCAAACCAAGTTAAATAATTCCAAAAAAATAGTTTTCAGATCCTCAACACATTCATGAACCTTAATCAAGACTTGAATTCTATTGAAAATCCAGGTCATAGAAGTTTTGAGAATGAAACTTGCACCATAAGCAACAAAACCCTAAATTTTGACTTTTAATCTTAAATAATGATTAAGTAAGATAAAAAAAATTAAAACAATTCAAACCAGGATCACACAAATTTCAAAGAAACCCTAAATTTCAGAATGCATATTTTTTCACATTTTTTGAATTAAGGAAAAGTCAAAAATGAAATTAAATTCAAACAATTAGTCAATTGACAAATATTCACATCTCAAAAATGAAATTCTAGTAAAATATCAAGAAAAATATCCAACCAAAAATATATTCAAATGATAGAATTAAAAACATGCATCCCTGATTTTTTTAGAATTTTTGAATTAAAGGAAATATTAGAAATAAAAAAATATAAACAATTAACAATTAAACCAATATTTAAGGGAAAAAATGCAAACCCTAACCAAAAATCACAAAAAGTTCAAAATAAAAATATACTCAGATTCTATGATTAAAAACAAACTTGCATGATTTTTTTGACAATTTTTGAATCAATGGAAGTATTAAAAATAAAAAAATATAAACAATTAACAATTAAACCAATATTTAAGGGCAAAAATACAAACCCTAACCGAAAATCACAAAAAGGTCAAAATAAAAATATACTCATATTCTATGATTAAAAACAAACTTGCATGATTTTTTTGAGAATTTTTGAATCAATGGAAGCATTAAATTAAAAATCAAACAAACAAATATTACAAATAATCTTTGAAATTAAATTTCTAATAAAAAAATGATAAACCAAAATCAGAATCAATCTTTACATTATTTTATGAGTTCAAAATACTTTTTGTGGATTTTTTAGATCAAAGGAACTATTAAAATAAAAATAAACTTTGAACAATCAATTAATTAAACCTATGAATTTTTTAAACCAATCAAATCATTTTAAAAAATTTCAGAAAAAATATGACAAATACTAGAAATTATTATTGTCCTATGGTAATTTTTTCATGATTTTTGAAAATGTTTTGATCAGAAAATAAAATCAAACAAAATACCAAATAAAACAAATAATTCAAATGAGACAAAAATTCAAACGGACCAATCATGTAGTGCCACCGCATCATCTTCAACCTTTGGACAAACTTAAAAACGCGCGTAACACTCAGTCCTAGGGCTCATGTTCAGATCAACATAACATACTCAATTTCACACCATTTTTCATGAAATCAAGGGCAAATTAAAGCTAGCATAACAAAGAATCCATAGCAATTCGAATCAAACAACATCATCAAGTGTAGATCCAGTACGAAGCTCATGAAAACTCAAAAAAATAACCTTCACACAGAGTTTCAGAAACTCCAAAACACGATTCAAGCTCAAATCAAACACAAAGTATACCTCAGACCTATTTGTCTGGCCAGCTAATACATCATGAATATGGAATAATTCATCAAATCATTCTAAACAAAGCAAATCGAAGTTCAAAAATCTCACCTCAATGTGAAACTGGAAACCTTGATTCCTTAATTCCAGAAGCCAACAAACTCCATGATCTTGATCTACACACTTCAAGGAAGATGAATCCACGGGAAATTTGATGAATGCGCGAAGAAGATGAGAGAATCGAAGAAAACTTCAGCAATAGCAAAAAAAGTTCAGATCTGGATTTGTGATGAATGGAGCGTGTCCATCATGAAATGAGGCTTGCAATACATTATATAGTGTGAGTAGAGAAGGTTAGAAGAGGAAATTGGTCCTCAAAACTATTCAGGGGCAAGTTTGGAAGATTTGGCCAAAAAAAGAGTTCACATGGGCCTCAGCCATTTGCTCGTGCGTTTCTTCATTTTCTTTACATTTTATGAGCCAAATAAACTCAAATAAATCCTCAAAATGCCAGGTTATGATCATTTGAAATTTGTGAGTATGGATGGATTTGCCAAATTGAGCAATTTTGTCATTTTTGTACCCAAGCAAACACCATGGTCCATGGAGCACGAAATAGCTGGCATTATGGGCCTTAGAAAGTCACAAATAGGTCATGGTATGGATTAGAAACAAAGTGAATGGCTGAAACTTGAGTTCTCATGAATTGGCCATTTTGCATATTTGTCAAATTTCAATAAAATGCATCAAAATTCCAAAGCTCACAACTTGCTCATACTTTTGAATTTTGACACAAATGAGAATAATTTGGAAAGGTATTGAAAAGATATACAATCCCTTAGTTTTGAGTTTTTGCAATTGAATCCATTAAGGTCCTCAAAAGTTAGCTTGAAATTCACTAATTTTGGAAAATGACCTATAATTTTTTGACTTCAAAAGACCATAATTCTTGATTCCTTGCCAATTTGGACATGAGACCAAAAGGAGATGAAAGATCATTCTCTTAGCTTTCCAAGCATACTTCATTTGCATTTTCTTGATCAAAGGTGAATAAAATATGAATTTTTAAAATTAAGTCCTTATTTTCCAAAATTAGAAACTTTTAGGGTTTCTTCAAGAACAAGTTTCAACCCAAACCTCAATCTCTTTGATCCAATGACCAAAATGGACTTGAAATATGAAAATTTCATCTTTGAATTGATGATTGGCCAAAAGTTCACTTGGTCAACGTTGACTTTGACTGATTTTGACCAAAATGACCATTTTGCCCCTTTGAACCAATTGATCCACCTCCCTTCAAAATTGATGATCAAAACTTCCAAAATATGATCTTCCAAATATGTAGAGGCCATGTACAAAGTTTCACTTCAAAATTCTCAAGAAAACCTGATAAAAACTCAAACCCTAATTTGATTAACACCTTAGGAGACTGTTGAATCATCTTCAAAACTTCAAATCCTCTGGGCATCATGACCAATTCCTTGTGCAAAGATTTTTCAAATGCCAGTGAGATGTTGTGGCTTCCAAATCAAGACTTGTATATTGATCAATAGCCTTAATCAAGAAAAACCCTAATTTGACTGGTGAATCAAAGGGATGATTGCCTTTTATAATCAAACACAAACTCCAATCCTTTGGGGATCCAAAGAGATGAATAAAGCATCTTGAGATATGTAATAAATTTTGAGCTTGAGGAAAACTTGATAACCAAATTACTTTGATCCTATCACAATGTATGAATGCAATGCAATATGATGTTCATGATGAAACATAAGCCTAAATCAAGAGGGTAAATTTTGGGGTGCAACAGCTGCGCCTGTTCAAATATTTTCAACATGATAAGTGAGAAAAGTGACAACTTTCGAGCGTACAAGGTTTAAGATGTTTGAATACGAAAGAACCCGAAAATTTACACGCTTGAGAAAGAAACAGAAATAGAAATAGAAAACCCCCAAGACATGCGTTAGAATGAAGCTGTAACATAGGTTGAAATAGAACAAAAACAAAGAAGAGTAGACACAACTAAACTTCCGGACAAATGTGCCAGGGAAAAACTGGGCTTCAAAAGGGGTGAGATAAAACTCAAAATACAGAGTAGGCGAAACTAAGCTCTGGAAAAGAAAACGTACGCGGGTGAGGAGGCGAAACTCTGAGCTCGACCCTAAGCAAAGTGGCTAGAGTGCGTGATTCTAGGAGCACTTGCTAATCTCAACTAAGATAGATAGTATGAAGGAACTGAAAGAATCCCAGAAATGAGGAATAAAAGCGAGACGAAACTCGAATTGAAATTAGTTAGACGAAACTAAACTAGATGAGCACTAGGACGAAACTAGATTCCACGCACGGGTAACAAGGCGTAACTCGACCCAAAGCAAAGTGATGAGAGTGCATGTTTCTCAAAACACTTGCTGGTCTCAGATAAATGGATAAACAGTGACGGAAACTGATAGAAGCATCCAAGGAATAAAGGAAATTGATCTCAAACCAGGGACGCAATACGAACACTGTACTCGGTAAACGAACACCGTCAAAGGGTCCAAGGTATGAAAACAAAGACGAGACGAAACTCGACTCAATAACTAGTTAGGCGAAACTAAGCTAGATGAGTACCAAGACGAAACTGGATTTCATGCACAGGCGAAAATGCGAAACTCGACCCAGAGCGAGGAGATTAAGGCGTACACCTAAAAACCTACTGAAAGCGAATATCCTGACGAAACTGGTATTCGAAAGGTGCATCAATAGACATTGGAATGAACTGGAGAGGGTAGTGAAGACTAAACCCGAGAAGACCGTGCTAGGGAGAAACTGAACTATAGTCAAGAGTAGACCCTCAAATAAACAAAAGATTGACGTCAGAAGGATATTGGTATGGGGAGGAAACTAAGATAATGAGAACGAAGACCTCGCTGGGGATTTAATCTGATGTATTAGCAAAAATCACTGGGGATGACAGAAATAATAATGGCTTATGTTCCGATGTATGTTTGAATTCTTTTTATATAGCACAATGCTCCATATAATGGAAATGCTACGCGTTTAGGTAGATGCAATGTAATGATGCATGTTTAAAAGTTTCACTGGGGAATGGCCAATTGAGAAACCAAAAACCAAGAAGTCAGAATCTGACAAGACTTGCAAAAATAAATTGCAAAATCCAAAGGAGAGGAGCAAAAACGGGGAACCACTAAAGAGGGAACATCGAAGAGATAAATTGTGACACATGGAACACATCATGCAAGTTCGAAATATTTGGCGGTAACGCCACTCTATAAGCCACTTTTCCCACTTTACTAGTAATTTGGTAAGGACCAATAAAGCAAGGAGTTAGCTTCTTCGACTTCAATGCTCTCCCAACGCCGGTTGTAGGAGTAACTCGCAAAAATACATGATCACCATCTTGAAATTCCAAGTCTTTTCTCCTTTTATCATGATAACTCTTTTGTCGACTTTGAGAAATTCTCATCTTTTCTCTAATCATCTTCACCGTCTCAGTAGTCTCTCTAACCAATTCTGGTCCAAGCACCACACTTTCACCCGACTCATGCCAACACAAAGGAGTTCTACACCTCCGACCATACAAATCCTCGAACGGTGCCATTCCAATACTAGCATGAAAACTATTGTTATAAGTAAACTCAATCAAAGGAAGATATGTATCCCATGAACCACCATGTTAAAGAATACAAGCACGTAACAAGTCTTCCAACGATTGAATCGTCCTTTCCGTCTGACCATCAGTTTGAGGATGATAAGCCGAACTCAACCTCAACTTTGAACCCAAAGCCTCTTGCAAGCTCTTCCAAAATTTAGAAGTAAACCTCAGATCTCTATCCGAAACAATACACAAAGTAATACCATGTAATATCACAATCACATGCGTATAAATTTCCGCCAACTTCGATACGGGATAAGTGATGTTAATAGGAATAAAGTGAGTCGACTTTGTAAGCCTATCAACAATCACCAAAATCGCATCGTGTCCTCTTGGTGTATTCGGTAACCCCGTTACGAAATCCATAGAAATGCTATCCCATTTCCACTCCGGAATCTCTAACGGTTGCATCAACCCTGTAGGTTTCTGATGCTCCACTTTAGACTTCTGACAAGTCAAACAAGCATAAACAAACTGAGCCACCTCTCTCTTCATGCCCGACCACCAAAATAGTTTCTTTAAATCTTTATACATTTTGGTCGCTCCGAGATGAATACTCAAATTGCTTCTATGACTTTCTTCCAAGATCATTCTCTTCAAATCCATATCATCGGGAATACAAATCCTATCTCGGAACCTCAATACACCCTGTGCATCCAACTTGAAATCTTCATTTTCAGTTTGTCCAATACCAACCAACAAATCAACAAGTTTCACATCTAGCTTCTGAGCTTCTCTAACACTACCAAGGAAATCATTATTGATCTTTAACATTCCCAAGATAATACTCTTCGGCGTCACTTCTACTACAAGACTCATATCTCTAAATTGCTCAATCAATTCCAACTCTTTCACCATCAAAAGTGACATATGCAAAGTCTTTCGACTTAAAGCATCGACCACCATATTAGCTTTACCAGGATGGTAATTCAATCCAAAATCATAATCTTTCAACAATTCTAGCCACCGTCTTTGTGTCATATTAAGCTCTTTCTGATCGAACAAGTACTTCAAACCTTTATGGTCACTAAATACTTCAAATCTAGAACCATAAAGATAATGCCTCCAAATCTTAAGAACAAAAACAACTGGTGCAAGATCCAAATCGTGCGTAGAATAATTCTTCTCATGAATCTTCAATTGCCTAGAAGCATAAGCAACCACTTTTCCATTTTGCATAAGCACGCCACCTAGACCCATCTTAGAAGCATCACAATAAACAACAAACGGTTCTTCAGGATTACGTAGAATCAAGATCGGAGCCGTTGTCAACCTTTTCTTCAATTCAACAAAACTTTCTTCACACTTGACATCCCATACAAATGCAGCTCCTTTACAAGTCAACTTTGTCAAAGGGAGAGCCAACTTAGAAAAACCTTCAATGAACCTTCTATAGTAACCAGCCAATCTTAAGAAACTTCTAATCTCAGTAATAGACTTAGAAGTTTCCCACCTCAACACAACATCAACATTAGAAGGATCAACTGCAATGCCATCACCATAAATGACATGCCCCAAAAACATCACTTCACTTAACCAGAACTCGCACTTTGACAACTTAGCATAGAACTTCTTCTATTTCAAAACTTCCAACACAATGCGCAAATGTTCTACGTGCTCTTCTTCCGATTTAGAATAAACCAGAATATCATCAATGAAAACAACCACGAAACGATCCAAGTAAGGATGGAATATACGATTCATGTACTCCATGAATACTCCCGATGCATTAGTGACACCGAAAGGCATCACCGAATATTCGTAATATCCATACCTCGTCCTGAAAGCAGTTTTCTGAACATCTTCTTCTTTCACCCTTATTTGATGGTAACCCGATCTCAAATCAACCTTACTAAACATGCGAGCGCCAACCAACCGGTCCATCAAATCATAAATTCTAAGAATTGGATACCTATTCTTGATAGTCACTTTATTCAACTGACGATAATCAATACAAAGTCTCATGCTACCATCTTTCTTCTTCATCGATAACACAGGATCTCCCCACGGTGACACCTAGGTCTAACAAACTTCTTCTCGAGCAAATCTTCTAATTGGCTCTTCAATTCTGCTAACTCAGATGCAGACATCTTGTATGGTGCCATAGAGATAGGTCTGGTACCAGGGACAAGATCCACAGAAAATTCAACTTCTCTTTCTGTAGGTGCACTAGGAATCTCATCAGGGAATACTTCGGGAAAATCGCACACCACCGGAAAGTTTGCTATCACAGATTGACTCTCCATAGAAAGAGTCGCCATCAACAATAAAACCAACGCCCCATACTTCATGAACTCATTCAATTGCTTCGTCGACACCAACATTGATTGTTCTTCTTCTACTAAGGAAGAAAACCTCACAGTGTTATCATAGCAATTGCTATGGACATAATTAGCTTTCAACCAGTCCATACCTAAAACCACGTCCAACCCGACAAGCGGTAAACAAACAAGATCTACCACAAAGTCTCTATCAAAGATTGATAAAGGGAAACTGTCACACACAAAAGAAGTAGTAACCGTTCCCTTAGCTGGAACTTCTACCACCATATCTCTATCTAGAGACGACAAAGTGAGACCCAATCTCTTTACACAATCAACAACAATAAAACAGTGAGTAGCACCGGTATCAATAATAGTAATAAGAGGAAAGCTATTAATGAAACTAGTACCTCGAACAAGACCATCCTCATTTGCCGTCGGAGCACCCGACAAAGCAAACACCTTTCCTGCTCCTTGAGTCCTCTTAGGCTTCTTACATTGAGCACTAATGTGACCTCCCTCGCCATAATTAAAACATACCACATCCTTATGTCTATAATCGTGAGTCATATGGCCCACTTCTTCACATCGAAAACATCTCACCTCATTCTCCTTAGCTCTAACATCGCTTCAACAAACATTAATTTTGTGGCAATGTTTCCCACACTTGTAACAAACAATACTAGCAGGAGCATCTCCCCCACTAGTTCTTCGCCCTTGAAACGCTCTCTGTTTCCCTTTACCAGCTGGAGCATCATACGGTTTTCCACGACTTTGCTGACCTTTGTTTCTCTTATCAGACATAATCTTATAATGAGCATTACTGTCCTCCTCAAAGATCCTACAACTATCAATCAAATCCGAAAAGACACTGATTTTCTAATAACCAACAACTTTCTTAATCTTAGGACGCAAACCATTTTCAAACTTGATGCATTTTGAGAACTCGCAATTCGACCCATCATGATGCGGATAGAACTTGGCCAACTTAGTGAACCTTGTAGCATAATCAGTGATAAACATGCTTCCTTGCTTTAATTCACGGAACTCTATCTCCTTCTTTCCCCGAACATCTTCCGGGTAATACTTCCTCATGAATTACCTTCGGAAAACTTCCCATGTCACTTCCTCACCAACAACCTCAAGCCTCTGACGGGTTTTAACCCACCAATCATCCGCTTCAAGACTTAGTTTATGAGTACCATAATGGATCCTTTGCACAGAAGTGCAATCCATCACACGGAAGATTCTTTCAATCTCCTTCAGCCACGCCAAAGCACCTTCAGGATCATACTTTCCTTGGAAAGTAGGAGGATTCTCTCTTTGGAAGGTTGCCAAACTACGAGACCCAACGTTCATGTCAGAATTCGACGGTTTTTGGAAAGCCTGAGCCATTTCCTTCACAGCAGTAGCAAGAGCCTCATCATTCCTACCAGTGTTCCTTCTAGCCATAACAACTTCTGCTCAAAACAAAACAAGGATTAGAATCAAAAAATAACAATACTTGATTGATAGACGACAACAAACTCAACAACTTGGCCGGACAGACCGACCTGCTTTGATACCACTAATGTAACACCCCAATTCTACCCCTCGTAGTTAATAATAAAATCAGAGTTTCGAAATTTCATCCAAACATAAATTGAGGTATCACATATTCTTGTTTTTCATCACTTAACATTATAATGCACATCACAAAATCAAAAGTCGGATATACCGATTCATAACATAAATCATCATATAAACATATGACTAATCACATCACAACAGATGTGTTCACAAAATGTACGTATCATCATGTTATCATCAATACATAAGGTCATAAGATAGTATACATAAACTATCCTATCAAAATAATAACGTCGCCCAAATCCCGAGTGTTACTACTATCAGAGCAGAGCGACTCAAAATAAAGAGACTCGAGCTAATACTCATCATCCTCGCGGATCACCAGCACGTTACCAATATAAAGGCAACGGCGAAACAAGTAAAGGGTGAGATACTCTAAAACATATAAGTAAAGGCATGATAAAATATATAAATAGTTTTGGAATCATAAATGATATAGGTTAATAAGAATATGTCAACAAATATCAAATCTCACATACTTTAAAATAATCATTTAGTGTATAAGATCAACACTTTAATATCATCACATAATCACCATAAACATGTCAAAACAAGACATAAACTCCATCTTCATAAACTCATATCGTCGCTTTACCGTCATGTTATATCCATCGCATAATTTTCATGAAATTATCGCATCATATTCACTTTATGTTCAACACAAAAATCATCACAAAACAAAGTATCATATATCGTCGCAATTCATCATAAGCCATGAAATAAAACTCAACACCAAAAGACTCAAAAATAAACATATCCGACTCCATGAGACACGACTATGTTATGCATGTGATACCCGTCGCTTTGTCCTTAATTAGGGACATTCGGCATAAAAGCCCATCGTCGCTTTGGCATTAAAGCCCTCGTCACTTGGCATAAAAGCCCTCGTCGCCAATGCAATGTATGTGACTCGACAACACGACATCACAAACACGACACAACAAAACATCATCATCGCACATCAAAATTGGTATAAAACCCATGTCGCCATATTCATCCACATCAAGATAAACATATCATCGCATCGTATATCATCAAGTATTCATTATAAATAAACCGTCGCAAACATCATATTTAATCACACCACATCATTATCAAATAATTCACTAAATTTCAAACACAGAAAAATATTCAAACATCAATAATCGTCGCGAAAGTCATTCATAATAATCGGCATCAATCATAATCATTAACTTCGCAATCGGATTGTCAATATGCGACTTAAACCGACTAAAACGCAACCCATTTCAAATTAACCGCAAATTGACTTATTTTGAGTTGCTCCATTAAAAACTAGTAATCTCGAAAAACTAACCTCACCACGACGTTCTACACGTCAAAATTAGCTAGCACGTCAATTTTCGTTAAATTCGGAGCAACTTGCTCCGTCGTCGAAATTGCCGAAATCGGGAAATCGGAACATAATCGGGTTCCAAATTAAATCGGCTAACTTATGTCATATTTGTATTTAATTAATATAAATTATTAATATATTAAATCAAGAAAAGAAAAACAAAACATAAATTAATTAATTTTCTAAACTTAATTTCAATTCGATTAATATACTGCTAATGCCGCTAGCACTTTAGTTTCTATACTGTTAGTTTTTGTTTGTTCTAAACTATACTGCTAGTTTTCTTTAGGAAACGTAATATTAAGCTAGTTTTATATTAGTTTCTAAACTTCTATACTGCATATTTAGTTTTTTAACTTCATTTAGTTAACATACTGGTAGCATAGGTATTCTAAGCTTCATTTAGTTAACATACTGGTAGCATAGGTTTTCTAAGCTTCATTTAGTTAACATACTGCTAGCATAGATTTCTAACTAAACTTAATTAATATAATTTATTTTTTCTAATTGAATTTCTATTAACATAACAATAATCCCACAACACTAACACCTAAATTAACTCTCCTAATTTATCTCAATAACTCTCCTAATTTATCTCAAGGAATCTCAAGAACCCTAACATCAATTTTATCCCAAATCAAAATATACCAAATCAAACCCTAACTATAAGCATTGGAAAATCAAACCCCTTACCTTAGATGTTTGAAATGATTCTTGATGTTCCAACCAACCCAACACCTAAGCTTTGTTCTTTCTCCTCTTCTTCTCTTCCAAGACTCTCTCTATCTCTCAAGGTGTGGTTTTGTGTTATTATACTTTTATCTCTCATAAAACAACAACTAATGCCTTTGTTTGGATTTTAGTCTTAAGACCACATGAAAATACCATACTACCCTCCACTAGTCTTACTAACCCAAAATATAATTAAAAAGGCCACTTAATCAAAATAACTCCAAATAATTAAATATCGGTCCGAATAATATTTTACCGAACCGAACGGAAAAAAAACCAGACCGAACAAAATAATTATCGGTCCCTCAAAATAAATACCGGACCGAATAAAATAGTTACCGGTCCGAATAAAACGTCTCCGAATATATTAACAGATATAACAGTTAATTTAAATATTCTCGTTGCAGAAATAAACGTCAAACGGTAACTCGAAACTATTAATATAATATAATATTAAATAAAACGGGGCGTTACACTCCTTACATCAGAACATCTTTTTCACATCAGAACTTCCTGCATATAAAGAACTTTTATTAGCGAGCATATTTGTTCTTTATATATATATATATATATATATATATATATATATATATATATATATATATATATATCATGTGTTTGTTATCATCAAAACACTTACAGGGATTTAGAACCAAATTATGTTTTAACAATCTCCCCCTTTTTGATGATGACAAAAACTTGTATATTTTGATTGAATATAAAGAACAAAGAATAAAAAAGAACAAAGAATAAGCCCCCTCCCCCCTGAGTAGAATACACAGATAATGAGAAAATTAAATACTTCCATGAAGATCTTTTGAAAGGGGTCAACTTCTGATAGGAGTCAAAATATCTTTCTGATGTTCGCGATCGACCTAATGTGTCTAACGGTATCTTAACTACAAGTGCACAGCCTATCGCGGTAGTAATAAAAAGATGTCGAACCCACAGGGACTTTGTAATCACTCTTGTGCTATAAAGGTTTGCTAGTTTAGCTAAGGCGAATGTTGTCACATTTGGTTTTTTAGAGGTTAAAGTAGAGGAAAACTAAATCGAATTAAGCGAATAATAATAATGATAAAATGGTCGGTATGTAATATAGTGAACCTAAGTGGATTTAATCGAACCTAAGCATATAAAAATGTTTAACTTAGATGGTTCTATAGAAATTATCAGTTTAAAAACCCTCAACTCACACTTTCGTGGTCTTATCTCGGATTATACCCCTAAAGCCCTATGCCTTCTCTCGCTAGCCCATAAGTGTTTAGAAAATACTCTTTGAAAACTTAATAAAATCCAATTTCTTTTAAAGCGCTCTTGCTGTATTTAAATCAAATGCCTAACTTTAGCTATCCGGTTAAAACCTCACACTCTCGTGGTCTTGATCGTAACCTATTCTAGTTTTCTTACTCTCGTAACAAAAAGATTGATTTTAATTATAAAAAGTCACTGCCAGAAATTAAGTTAATTTGGGTTTTAGCTTAGGAACAATTTAATCCATTTAGTTACTATTATCACATCCTGACTCTAGAAAATTAGCTAGTCATGGTACTTGAAACAGACAGACAGGAAATATAATCGGGGAACAATAAAACATTCATGATAAATAAATAACCGTAATTTAACATAAGCAAATTGTATTAAAGTTAAATTAAATGCGATTAAAAACCTGAATAATAATATTATTCCTCAAGCTCCCTCTTCCACAAGTCGGCAAGATTGGAACCTTCGGAATCGGAACTTGAAACGAATTCTGAGGCTAAAAACAAATTCTAACTAAAATAACAATTTCCTAATGTTGGAAATGGCTATTAAATGGTAAAAAAGGGAAATAAAACAAGAACAGTAAAATGCAAACTGATTGTTCGTAAATTTGGCAGGGCTTCCGCAAGAAATTCTGTAAAAAACTCTGTCTCTTTTTTTCATTAAAATCTCTCCTATTTACAGAGGAGGAATTGGCAGTTAAGAAATAATAGGAACGTGGACTTGTACTTCTTTTGGAGAAAAACCAGGACTGGGCGTTGGTGAGGTTGAGAGATTGTAGGAGTGAATAATCCTTCCATTAGGTTGCCCATATCTCCATGTTCTTCATAACGTTGAATTACACGTGTGACGGTCATAAGGCTAAGGTGACGGTCGTAATACGCTTAAATAGCGCGTTACGTTCGTCAATGATATGTGACGAGCGTTCTTCATGATGTGAGCGCGTTGCGGTCGTAATAGATGTGTGACGACCGTCACAACATCAAAATCTGCAGAACTTTGCATATTTGTTCCTTTTCTTCTGATTTTCATGTTAGCTTTCTTCATATGATCTTTTTTTCACTAAATTGACTTGAAACATGTTGTACCTGTGAAAATACATAAAAACTCGGAACAACCAGGAGTTAAATGGATTAATGCAGTATGAAAATGGATTAAAAACGTAGCAATTATACGATACAATTTCTCGTTATCAAATTCCCCCATACTTAAACCTTTGCTTGTCCTCAAGCAAATAATCATTTAGAAAGATCGGACAAGTTTTATCTGGTGCACATGCATAACATACCTTTGGTTTTCAAAACAATTACGGGAAATCAATTGTTAGTTCGACCGATACTTAACTAAAACACTAGAGATACGCTAATGACACAAGCAATAAGCTAAGTCTTGGACTTCCATTTTAAAAAAACTGTCCAATAATTCTGTTATAATTCTACCCAGAGTTTTTTGTACCTATTTCACCCGGTTTGTTCTAGCGCAATCACATTAAGCCTTTGTCTTAGCACGCACGTAGTGGAGTAACCGATTAGTGACTTTGATCCTTTTAGCACTGGGTCTGGTACACGAATGTGGCAACCCTACACATATTATCCAAATTGGAGGTTATGGGGGATCGCGCCGTAGCATGCCCTTCCAAGTTCAGAACCAGATACCTCTGAACCAACCAACAATGGACTCCTTCATTGTTTGCTCATCTCGTATATGCGACCTTGTATTTTGGTGCAAATTTTCCTTTTTAGTAGCGAGATAAGAAGGATATTTCATTGATTAGGCATGAAACACTTATATTCATTGGCTTCCCACGTGATTTGTGTCAAGACGGTGCTGACTGCTAGTATAAACTACTAGGGGTTACTTTAGAACTAAAACTCAAGATATAGGTATAACGGTTATTGAAACGGATCGCGTAAGTAGGAAGTCTAAGGTGTCATAACCGTATCGATCTTGTTGAATCGTTCTCGGCTTCTTAACTAGGATTTCGTTAAGGTAGGTATGTCGGGCTATGCGAAGATAAAGCAAATTTTTTTTCAGTATGGCTAAATAAAGAGGAGAAGAATTGAAACTTAGAAATATCGTAGAAATTACTTGTTTAATGGAAAATGGAAAGGTACCTCTCCCACACTATATCTGACATTGTACTCAATGTTGTGGTATAAAGGCGGGGAAATACAAATACAAATACAAATACAAAAAGAAACAACAAAAGCAAACTAATTAAGACTAAAACTACTGATGTCCACGTCCTCTGCTCCTGGTGCATGATCGCCTGGCAGGCGTGGCCTCGGTATCAATGTCATGAAAACCAAGCGTGCTTATGTCTAACCTTAAAGAGTTAAGTTTAGACAGGGCCTCGTCCAACCTCTCGTTCATGCTCTGCTGGCCACTCAAAATCTGAGCATTCTGCGCATATAAATAGTCATACTGCTCCTGTTGTCTTCTTTCAAGTGCTGCACCCATTTGATTTTGCTGGTGGATGGCTCGAAGAATGTCTTCAAGAGAGATAGGAGGTGGTGCAGATGAAGGTCCGGGAATGTCATGAACGGGGGCATCTCGGTCCAACTCTTCTTGCATTTCGTCTGCGGGGGCATCAGGCTGGTCGTCATGGATAGGAACATGGCCCTCGGGAACTACAGGATCGAATAACCAATTGGCTCTGTTTTGAGGATCGATTCGGTCCCTGCAAGGAAAAGTAATGTTATTATAAATGATGTTACGGATCAAAAGATGGAATTTGCCATCCTCCCGCTCATAGATGAGGTGGGCATCCTTGCAGTGGTCCAGAGTAAGCAACGCCGACGCCATGGAAGGCATATTAGTGAGAGCGGCACCATGATTCAAAGCTATAGAAAGAGAAGTGAAAATCCCTCCGAAATAGAAGGTTTTTCCGCCTCTAGCGCAGATGGAGTGAATATGGGCCAATAGAAATGGAGCGGCGTTGATCTTCTGGCCGGTGAATGCACAATGCATGAAGAAAATCTCCTTGGAGTTGAGCTTATGGTTGCTATCTCGGGCGAAGATGGTGTTGCAAAGGATACGGTGAAAATATCGGATAGCCGGATTATGGATATGTGTGGCATTGAGGTGGTCGTAAGAGCCGACACGAATGCTTGTCATGTTGTGCCATAAATTAAATGCTTCCTCGCCGAAATTATCTGGCACCCGAAGGTGGACACCTTCGTCGGAACTGAAACCGAGTAGCCGCACAATATCAGTTTGTGACAGCTGATACTCAGTGCCAAACATACGGAATTTGGTCACGCCAGAGAGTTGGTTGGTGGCTCCAGTAGGGGTAATG
This sequence comes from Vicia faba, assembly GCA_948472305.1. Taxonomy (NCBI): domain Eukaryota; kingdom Viridiplantae; phylum Streptophyta; class Magnoliopsida; order Fabales; family Fabaceae; genus Vicia; species Vicia faba. The sequence continues at coordinate 1,148,944,079 of OX451738.1, read as the reverse complement.
TAGGAAAATGAACTTAGAAACTCCAAGGTGAGAGTTTCGTAGATGGGTTGCGGTTGGCGGCACAGATTCCACAAGTTTACATTCTACAAAAGTTGTCGGACGCTCTCAAGCAGTCCCAAATTCCTCAGACAATCGAGGTCAATGTACTGAGTTGGTTGGAGGCTGCGACATTGGAATTTCTTGAATTTTAATCGTTGGGTTTCACCTTGGTCGCCTGCTCTGAAAGTAAGATTAGGGATTTGGTTGTTGGCCATATTGCATGCAAGAGGTTGAATCGTGAAAGGGGTTGGAATGTGAGTGGGGAAATGGAGTGGAGGAATGAAATTTGAATGTTGGAGCGGGTGATTTAAGAGAAAATTGAATGGGTGGCGGAACGGTTTGGGAAAAAGGAAAGGAGAAGTGGGAAGGAGAACGACTTATGTAATAGCAGAAGATGTTTTAAATGTGCGTGACGACCATCACAGGGGGCTGACGGGCGTAACACGGTGAAACGCGAGTTACCCTCATCACAGGGTTGTTACGACCGTCACAACTATAAATAATTTCACTTATTCCATAATTGAAACAGAATAATTCCAACACATCTTATAACAAAATTTGCAGAATGATAATTAATATGCATTGAATTAAATTTTTGGCTGCAGCACGCACTAAATATAATGAAATAAAAACAAATTGAAATTGAAATAAATATTTGCTTTTAACAGAAAGTAAAAAAAAATTTGCAGAAAGTAAACTTGTTTAAAATGAAATCTTAGAAGGGAAACTACCTAGAAACATAAAACAGAAAGAAAAGTGAAAACAAATGCTGATTCTGCTACTTCATCCAAGTCGCGTTTTTAAATCTTCGAAAGCTGCATTTATGTGATAAAATTGCTCCACAGTTATATCAGTCAAGCATATTATGTCCATACGCATGCTCTTCAACTCGTCCTTAATTCCATTAATGTCAGTTTGATAAACATCCAGAGTGGTAAAGATTTTGTTCAAATTCTCAGCGTATTCTCCTTTGGTTATTTCAGGGGCATCAATATCCTCTGCAATGTTGTTACTGTTATGGTAACAATAAGGGGTCTCAGGATAACTCTCATCAGACATCTCAGCATCATTAACTTGGTAAGATTGTGGTGTCTCAGGTGTTGAAGGATGGTCGGGAGGGTTTAGTTCATAAAGCCAGTTGTCGCGATTGTGGGCACTCACTTTAGCATGGTTTGGAATTGTAAATAAAGTGACAACTTCATCCCTTATTAGGTATTCGAAAGGTGCAGGACCTAGATTTCCTATTATTCGTAGGTGGAAACAGAAATCAATATTCATAGGGCGGATCGAACCAAATTGTGTACACATATGTAGTTGGTATCTAAGTCTGAGGGCATTGGCAATCATGGTGACTAGGCCTCCTACGATGATCGGTTCATTAGGGTTCTGAGCAATGCGAGAAAAGGTTTGCATCAAGAATGGAATAACATTAACAGGTTGGCCTTGGGTCATACATTGCAGTAAAAACATCTCATCCTTAGACACTGCAGTACGATTCTATTCTTTTCCGAATACAGTATGGGCTAGAATCTTATGGAAATAGCGGATAGCGGGTGTGTGTATTTCATTATTGTCCATGCTATCCGGCTCAGGGTGGTAGTTTCCGGTTAAGGTTCCCCAAAAGTAATCTAGCTCAAAATCCATTAATTCCACCTGGGTGGTAGTAAAAGCAAAAGGTCCGCTAGGGAATCCTAGTAGGTCAGCTAATTCCTTATGGTTATAAACAAATTCAATACCGAATAGTCTGAAAGCTATAAATCCTTTTCTGGTTTCGAAAAGTGGTTTCCATAGTAAATATTAAGTGGGGAAACAAATCAGGGGAGAAGGTAAGATAGAAAAAGACTTTTCAGAAATCCTGTAGCAAGTAAAGTTGATTTAAAATCAGCAGCATTTTTATAAATATTTTTAGAAAAAATGGAAAAGAAAATAATGAAAATGAGGCTTTAAAAGAAATAAGTGCAGAAACGGGAAAGAAAATCAAAAGTAATAAATAAAAACAAATGGAAACAACAACAAAAACAAATAGGTGGGTTGCCTCCCACTAAGCGTTGTTTTTAACATCATAAGCCTGACATAGTGCTTAGCAGTAGATCACTCAGGGGAAATAGTGGGTAATTCTAAAAGTTTTAGACTATTCATATAGTCTCTATTCTCAATGTGATGATATTGTTTTAATCGCTGCCCGTTCACTGTGAACACGTCACTATTTCTACCCTTAATTTTTATTGCTCGGCTAGGGAATATTTTTGTAACTTCAAAAGGACCAGACCATATGGATTTCAGTTTTCCAGGAAAGAGCCTAAGTCTAGAGTTAAATAGTAGCACAACATCTCCCACACTGAATTCTCCCCGGCAACGGCGCCAAAAACTTGATGTTCGCGATCGACCTAATGTGTCTAACGGTATCTTAACTGCAAGTGCACAGCCTATCGCGGTAGTAATAAAAAGTTGTCACATTTGGTTTTTTAGAGGTTAAAGTAGAGGAAAACTAAATCGAATTAAGGGAATAATAATAATGATAAAACGGTCGGTATGTAATATAGTGAACCTAAGTGGATTTAATCAAACCTAAGCATATAAAGATGTTTAACTTAGATGGTTCTGTAGAAATTATCAGTTTAAAAACCCTCAACTCACACTTTCATGGTCTTATCTCGGATTATACCCCTAAAGCCCTATGCCTGCTCTCGCTAGCCCATAAGTGTTTAGAAAATACTCTTTGAAAACTTAATAAAATCTAATTTGTTTTAAATCACTCTCGCTGTATTTAAATCAAATGCCTAACTTTAACTATTTGGTTAAAACCTCACACTCTCGTGGTCTTGATCGTAACCTATTCTACTTTTCTTACTCTCGTAACAAAAAGATTGATTTTAATTATAAAAAGTCACAGCTAGAAATTAAGTTAATTTGGATTTTATCTTAGGAACAATTTAATCCATTTAGTTACTATTATCACATCCCGACTCTAGAAAATTAGCTAGTCATGGTACTTGAAACAGACAGACAGGAAATATAATCGGGGAACAATAAAACATTCATGATAAAGAAATAACAGTAATTTAACATAAGCAAATTGTATTAAAGTTAAATTAAATGCGATTAAAAACCTGAATAATAATATTATTCCTCAAGCTCCCTCTTCCACAAGTCGGCAAGATTGGAACCTTCGGAATCGGAACTTGAAACGAATTCTGAGGCTAAAAACAAATTCTAACTAAAATAACAATTTCCTAATGTTGGAAATGGCTATTAAATGGTAAAAAAGGGAAATAAAACAAGAACAGTAAAATGCAAACTGATTGTTCGTAAATTTGGCAGGGCTTCCGCAAGAAATTCTGTAAAAAACTCTGTCTCTTTTTTTCATTAAAATCTCTCCTATTTACAGAGGAGGAATTGGCAGTTAAGAAATAATAGGAATGTGGACTTGTACTTCTTTTGGAGAAAAACCAGGACTGGGCGTTGGTGAGGTTGAGAGATTGTAGGAGTGGATAATCCTTTCATTAGGTTGCCCATGTCTCCATGTTCTTCATAACGTTGAATTACACGTGTGACGGTCGTAAGGCTAAGGTGACGGTCGTAATACGCTTAAATAGCGCGTTACGTTCGTCAATGATATGTGACGAGCGTTCTTCATGATGTGAGCGCGTTGCGGTCGTAATAGATGTGTGACGACCGTCATAACATCAAAATCTGCAGAACTTTGCATATTTGTTCCTTTTCTTCTGATTTTCATGTTAGCTTTCTTCATATGATCTTTTTTTCACTAAATTGACTTGAAACATGTTGTACATGTGAAAAGATATAAAAACTCGTAACAACTAGGAGTTAAATGGATTAATGCAGTATGAAAATGGATTAAAAACGTAGCAATTATACGATACAATTTCTCGTTATCACTTTCCTTCTCCCCCTTTTTGTTAATAATAAAAAAGTAGGGAAAAACTCTATTTGTCTTGCTTTGATAGAAGTTGTTTGAGAAGGTGTGACATCCTCTTATGGATTCAATTGAGATTCTTTAGAGAGCTTCTGAAGTTGTATTCTCATTACCATTCCCAATAGTTCCAGAGCCAATAACTTTTTCTTTCTGATTGCCTCCGAAACCTGTGAATCCTTTAAACTCCATGATTTGGAACATATGCTTTCTTCCCGCCATGTGTAGAGAGCATCCAAAATCCAGGTGTTAGGAAAGGTGTTTCAATCTTGCTGTTAAAAATATCTGCAACATAGATGATTTTATCCTTTGGTACCCATATCTTTTTGGGTCCATGATTGTTATAGTTTCCAAAATTTTGTTTGAATTTTGGTTTAGCATAAAACTCCTTACTAGTATATTTTATATCATGTGTTTTCCCATAAGTGAAGTGAGAATAAAGAGGAGTGTGTTTAACAACCAAATCCTTAACTCTCTTAGGTTGGGATACTTTACCTTTGTATCCTATACCTTTTTTGCCATTTCTGCTAACTCCATAAATCATTGAAACCATCTTACTTCTATCTATGTTTTTAGCGAGGAATTTCTGAAAGCTATGATCATATTCCTTTATGATCTTATCATGGTTACTAGGAACTTCTAAGATGGTTTCCTTTTGATTATTTTGTAATTGATTTTCAAGTTTTGAATTTTTTTATTTAAACTCATAGTTTTCCAATCTCAGAGTCAGAAACTAGATCCTTTTTCAAGTTCTTGTTTATGACTCAATGTTTCTAATACCTTTGTAGAATTTCTGACAGACTCTCTTCTAATTGAGATCTAGAAAAGTTAGAAAATACATCTTCTAACTCTGAGTCTGATTTTGATTCTGATTCTAATTTAGAGGATTTAGAGACATCTGATAAGTTGTCCGTTTGAGCTATATTGGCTCGTTCATCTTATGATTATGTTCCATCTTCAGAAGATTCAGAGTCATCCCACGTTTCCATAAGACTTTTCTTATTTTCCTTAGAGAGATTCTTTTTAGGTTTCTCTATTTGAAGATTTAGACAGTTTCTCCTGTAGTGACCTTGTCCATTGCATTCATAGCAGGTAATGTTTCTGTTACTAGATTTTCTGTATCCAGAAGATAGTTCAGAGTCATTCCCCGTTCTTATGGAGTTTCTGAATTTCCTCTGCCTGTGCTTCCATAACTGATTGATTCTTGTGGATAGAAGGAACAACTCGTCTTCTTATGACGAGGATTCACCAGAGTTTTATGCTTATGCTTTTTCCTGCAAAAAATTGGTTTTATATTTATTAGATTTCATAATTTCAAATCTTGAGAGCATTGTTTCAATGGTTTCATCTTCTTCCATTTTGAAGGCTTCATATTTCTGAATGAGCGTAAGGGCTTTGGTTTCTTTGACTTGCGTGTTGCCTTTATGCGTGATTCTCAAACAATCAAACATGTGGTTTACTGTCTCTCTTTTTGTGATCTTCTCATACTCTGAATATGAGATGGCACTCAAGAGAATAGTTCTGGCCTTGTGATGATTTCTGAAATCACACTTTTGATGATCTGTCATTATTTTTCTTTCAACCTTTTGACCACTTTCATCAATAGGATGTATGTGACCATCCGTTACCATATCCCAAAGGTCAGCATCACACACTAGAAAGAAACTTCTGATTAAGTCTTTCCAGTAATCAAAATTTTCACCGTAAAATATTGGGGGGCTACTTCTGATTCTGGATTTCTCATCATGATAATCATTGCTGATGTTCTGACTTGGTCCCACCATAGTGTTTTTCCTCCTTGGATCTTTTTTTGACACGGTTAAGTGTTCGCACCCAGATCCAGGTGCTCTGATACCAATTGAAGAAGGGAAAAACACAAGAGGGGGGGGGGGTGAATTGGGATCTCAAACCATAATGAAAAGAACACGTTGATTTTTATCCTGGTTCATTTGAACTCAAACTACTCCAGTCCACCCGCCAAGGTAATTTCTCCTCTCTCCAATGAGGTCTTAATCCACTAATCAATCTTGATTACAAATTTACTTTGACAACTGCCAAAGTCTTCTTGAGTCTAAAACCACAACCTGGTTTTCTCAAGGAATTACGAAATAATATAATTGAGTGTGTAAAAATATGTTTTCTAAATAAAATAATATCTAAATTGTGAGGTATTACACAATTTAAGATTGCTAGGCAGAACTGAGTAAATATGTTTTGTACCCCAATTTTTGCCCCTAAGATCCCTTCATCATACCATGTTGATTCATTCACAACAAGATCACACTAGGATTTTTGGTTCCCCTCCCTATATTTAGCTTTTCCCTTTTGAGGAATCACCAAGCACCTTGACTTATGTTCTTTTGTGATCATGAATATTGTTTTTGTCTTGATTTCTTCTTTTAACTAAATAAAATGCAATGTTGGTTTGTCTTGCTTGTTATCCATGTAGGTAAAGGCAATGGGATTTAACAAGTTACCCCATGGGTTCATGAGTTTATTTCCATTCCCTAGTCAATAAAGCTTGAGAAGTTCAAACCTCGCCATTGGATTGGTTTTGGAAGAATTGGCATGGCAAGATTGTTTTGGTTCATCACATTTCAAGGTTATCAAATTTGGTTGAAAAGTACTAGGGATTGATTGGAGAAGTTGTCATGGTTGGACTAGATTTTATTCCATTTGGTCACAAGTGCATATTTCTATCAATGTTCAAGATATGGAAGTGGTTTTGGTGGCTATGAGTTCTCATTATCATCCTCAACAATTTCTATTTACAAATCACGTGTGTTGGTACAAGAAGTTTGTTCAAAATTGTCAAAGTTCCTCAAAGCATTCTCTTGATCTAAGGAGCTAGGGTTTTGAACTTCAAAGGAACATATCTTGCTCATCTCTTGGTATTTTCGAGTGATTCCAAAGACATCTTTCTCTTAAAAGGGTTATCAACTAATCACTTCAAAATTTTCAAGGAGTTTCCATGAGGAAGAGACTTAATGAGGAAGAAAGATTACAAGTCCTCCAGATGAATCCCAAATTTTCCATGTGTGACTTCAAATGATCATAACTTAGTAAATTGTTATCACCTTGAGCCCATTATTTTTCCATAATTATCTTTAAGGTGTGAACTTTATGCCTTCTTTTATGTGAAAAGTGAGAAAATGGATGGAAGTTGCCTTAAGGATGCAAATGATTATAGGTCATTTCATGATTTTTTGCCAACTTCAACAATTCATAACTCTCTCAATTTGTGGAGATTTTGAATGGTTCAAGTTTCAAAATGTCATTCAAGAGATCTACTTCATGCCATATTTTTTGGTTAAGATAAAATTCCAAGTGGAAGGCCATGTTTGGATGCAAGACATTATAGGTCATTTTTGAAGAAGAACTTGAAATATTTCTAAGTATAGAAAGTCAACTCTTTTTTCCAACTTTGACTCAACACAACTTTCAGCTCAAGCATCCATTTGATTCCATTATTTTTCCATTGCAAATCTTGTAACCTCATCTTTCTAAAGCATCAAGAATCATGCCCTAAGACCCCTTGAGCTGAGAATGCCATGATTTTGAAATTGGTAACTTGGAACTGAAGTTTCCTCACAAGTCAGATTTTGAAATCATTGTTTTGGCTTCTAATCACAACATGTTTAGTGAACTTCCAGAATGGATTAGCACAACAAAACTCACGTTTTGGATGAGTTTTGATCAAGTTTGAAGTCACACTTTTCTTGTTGGCAACTTCACACGATTTCCCTCCAAACTTCATCATTTCACACACTTGAACATTCCATTTGATTCCCTATAAATAGAGGGCCATTCCCCATTCATTTTCTCAAGCTTGGATAGCCAGAATCACCCTGCCAAACTTGTTCAACAACTCAGAATTCAGTAACTTCAAAATCCATTCTCAAGTCTTTTTCAATCCAATTTTTCCATCAATTCACCTTCCTTGATCTTCCCTGAAGCTAACACCATAATTACATTTAAGAATCGTGCCCTATACTGCTCCATAGAAGTCCAGTTTCAGAGCTCTGCAACTCAACTTCAATAGGTAGATTCCTTCATCAATTCTTCAAAACTCTGATATCATTGTGTTGCTCTCATTGCCCGGGTTCTAGTTTCAACACTTACCTTTTACTGGAAACAAGTTTTGACCATGAAATTTCAAATCCCTTTTCAAAACTTTCCTTCCAAATTGCTTGAGCTACAATTTATATAAATTTGGCGCGAGGGTATGGTTATCTTCGTCTTGAAGAGACAAAGCGAACGACATAGGTGTGAGCTTCTTATTTTACAGTTTGAGAGGCCTGCAAATCACGTTAGCTGGAGGTTGAAGATGACCTACGTGTCATCTTCCAACCAATGATGGCACGCCACTTGTTATTTTTGAAAATCTGATTTATATTTGATTCTGTACTTTATTCAGTAATGACCATGATATGCACATCGCGCTATATCCATTGGATTTGATTACTAACGCGTTTTGACTCTAATCCAATGGTCCATATATTTTTACTTTTATTTTCTTTTCTGATTTTTATATTTTAATTGTTTTAAATTTCAAAAAATCATAGAAAAATCATTTTAAGTCCAAAAAATCTCAAAAAATTATGAAAAAATATTTTGATTATTCTGTTTCTGATTTTTATTTTTACACAATTTAATTTTGTGTTTTCGTATTTTTTTTATAAATTTACACTTTATTTGAATTATTTTAAATGTTTAAAAATAGTTTTATACATTTTTAAATTCTGAAAAAATTATGGAGTGATCCAATGATATTGTGACAAATATTGGTGACCTTATTTTATTCTTATTTCTGACTTTACTATTTCAGAAGTTGTAACAAAACTTCTTCATATAAGCATGTCACACAAATTTTCTTCTAAGAAGGATGCGTCTGATTATATCATAATACTCTCATCTTCTATGCTCGCATAATCAGAACTTTTAGTGATGTTTTGGAAGATCGTCTATGCTCCTTACATCAGAACATCTTTTTCACATCAGAACTTCCTGCATATAAATATACTTTTATTAGAGAGCATATATATATATATATATATATATATATATATATATATATATATATATATATATATATATATATATATATATATATATATATATATATATATATATATATATATATATATCATGTGTTTGTTATGATCAAACCAATTACAGGGATGTAGAACCAAATTATGTTCTAACACGTCTGCGCCTAATTAGAATGGAACTAGGATAATGTTTATATGTGTTGTACCCCAAAATTTTCCCTCTCATTTCATCAACATTTTCTCATCACAAGACTCTTGGAGCTCAAGATCAAGTTAGGGTTTGCTCTGCTCAAGGCCCCTCCTTGCACTGTTGACCCAAATTAGGGTTTGAGTTTGCACAAGGATGTTTTGACCTAAAATGCCCAAAGTGACTTTCATGTTTCATGTTGGACTTACAAGTTTATCTATACCAAGTTTCAAGCCTTGATTCCAATCTTTGCCCAGTAAATTGGACAGTTGACCTAGAAATCAACTGTATTGGGGAAAAAGTCAACTGTGGCCAATTGACAGTCAAACTTCATGAAATTTGACCCACATCAACATTATGAACTCACATGAACCATTTGGTTAAGTTTGGATCACAATTCCACAAGAAATTTGATCAGATCACCCAAAGGGCAAAATGGTCATTTTTAGGGTTTTGACTGCATAAAGGCAATTTTTGACTATTTGACCTAACCAATGGCAAACCAAGCTCACATATGGACTCAAGGACTCAATGGAATTTTCTTGACCCATTCAACAAGGTCAAAAGATCTCAAATGCATAGGATTGACAAATGAATTTTCCAGTCAACTGATCAAAATTTGACTGTATACTGAAAAGTCAAACTTTGACTTTTTGGTCAAAATCAAGTGCCAAGGTTCATTTTTCATCAAGACATGTCAAATTATGAAACTTGTTCATCAAGAAACCCAAAATTGCAAATTAGGGTTTAAAATGAAGAAATTTCATAACTTAGAAATTTTCTAAGTTATGAAATTTTCTTATTTTTTCCTAACTTTGTCCTATTTTTTCACCAAGATGCAAATGGATTAAAAAAAACTTGAAACATGAAAGTTGTAGTACATTGCAAAATCTACAACTTTGATTCACAAAGTTTTCTCAAAGGAATCTTGTATCTCAAGTTATGATTTTTGGAACAAGGGTGCAAAACATTTTTAACTTAGAGAAATTTTGCCCAATTCTAGGCAGGATTTTTGTCCAACTTCTTGGCCATTTTTCACATGGTTCCACTTGGAGTTTCAATTTGAATTACAAAGATGGATTATAGTACACATTCCAAGCTTTTTAAATTGTCCAAGAACTTCTCAAACACCCTTGTGGTTAGAGAGAATCGAATTTGCAAAGTTGGCCAAAACTCATTTTTGTTCATGGCCAAAGCATGTTCATAACATTGGCATTTTTCAAATCAGCATGGTTTATGCTATCTTGAAGGCCTCTAAACCTCTTTACACTCAACAATTTAATGCCTAACCATTGTGTTAAGGCATTATTTCACCCATTTGGACATTACACATAGAATTAATCCTTAATTAGAAAAAGCAAACTTGCCATTTTAGAAAAGTGACACTTTATGTCAAGTTCAAATCTTGGAGGCATGGGGCCAGATCTTAGAGCCAAATCAAATCCACAAATCCCAGTTATCAAGAGCCTAACTTGCAGCATACATTAGGGCATTGTACTGGCTTGTATCACAACTTAAACTTTCTTGCTTATAGTTGAAGAAAGTTTGCAAAACGGACACAACTCTCACTTCCTGTCAACACAGCCAAACAAAAACCTTGTGAACATCTTTCATACACCCAAGCAGACCTAAGGCACGATTCAACCATCCCTCATACCGCCCAAAACACAAAAACACCATCTTGCTGCAAAAACAGGGCACCTGCTGCAGATTGAGGTCCATAACTCAATCCACTCGTGCACTTTGGCTAGAAACCTTTCAAACACCTTCCATATCATCCACTGAAACTATCCAAAGCCTTGAACTCAAGCTGTAACACCCCTAACCACGTTTGACATTTTTACTTTCAAGCTGTGCAGGTTAACTTCCATAGCACGATACAGAGTGATTCAAAGCAAGCTAGGTGTTGGAGAAGCTTCCTTGGACTTCAGGCAAGCTATACAGAAGCTCAAACTCCATTGAAGTTGGCCACATTGCTCTGTTCGAGTCAAGCTGAAACAGGTAATCTATGGACTTCTATCTCTCTATCCAGGCATGATTAAGCTTAGGTTTGTGAATGAAACATGCTCTACTCATAGCCCTGAAGCCATACATGTGTCCACTTTTCATTTATATTAAGCATGCTGTGAGAATTTTAACCATGAACATTGAAGAAAAACTAGGTCAGAAATTGGGGGTGAAGAAATTATCCCTGGTTTCTTAGAGTCAGGACAAGTTTTTTACATGTTTGAAATCGTGGTTTGATGCTCTACATTGTTTATGTTATGAATTTTTGCTAAAAATCAAAGAATCAGGAGTTTGTATTTTGAACAAGGAAGCGCGCGTTTGACAGAAGCTGGAGGAAGAAGATGATGGCTTGGGCTGGGACTGAGCCATCCTTGCTGTTTGCACCCCTTTTTCCCATTTGCACCCCCCTGGCCCATTATATGAAATATTTTCTATTTTTGCATTTTTCTTTTTGATTCTGACTTAATATTTTTTGTTCAAACATAAAAAATCCGAAAAATATTTTTTTTACATTTTTATTTATATTTATTTGGCATTTGTTTCATTTTATTAGTATATATATGTAAATAATATAAATACTTTTTACTAAAACCCTAAAAAATAATATGAAAACTATATTTATTTTCAGTTATTATTTTTATTTACACCTTGAAAATATTTTCTTAAATATACATTTTTTTCATATACATAAATAATTAATTTTATCTTTTTATATTTAATAGGTTTAGTAAATATATATATAAATGCTTGTATATTATATTTATTAGAATACTTAGGATAAAAATATGAAAATAATACATTTTTATTTTTATTAATATATGACACTAAAAATACTTTTTTACAATATACTTTTTATTTTTTGTATATAATTAACAAATATTGTACATAATTAATAAATAAATGCCATTTATTCAAAAACTAGGGTTTTGCCCTAAACCATAAAAATAATCAAAAAATGACTTTTTCTTATTTTGTTTATACTTCAAACATGAAAACCGTTTTACATATATAAAAAATACTTTTATGCATAATACATTTTGCATATTTATTGTATTTATTTGAATATTGTACAATTAAATATTTGTATCCTATACATTCGATATGGTTGTAATAACTTAGATTTTATTTCCTTGCCAAATATCCCCCAAATTCAAACTTGTATCCCCATCCCCATAATCATGTTGTAATAATTTAGGACTTTAAATTCTCGCACATTTAAATTTTTTTCCAAATTATGCCATGATAGACCTAGGGTTTGTATGCAAATAAAATCAACAAATAACTTGACCTAATTCAAGATAAACACGCATGAAAAACAAACAATGCACACTTGCACCCTTAGGGTTACTCCACTTGTTGCCTTCAAAAATGGGCCATGTTTGCATGTCAAGTACTTTGGCAAAACAAAAACAAAACAAATGATCATAGTCCCTCGATGACGCTATCAAGTTTCCTAAAATGATCAAGTCCCTCAAGAAAATTGCCAAAATACTTGACACTATTGCATTCATGGTCTATACGATGACCCGCGCCCGTCCCGTTTAACATCCTAACGCAAGGTTGTTCACCAAATACAATGGTGAAACAACATTGTTAAAAGGGTTAAAACATAGGAACAATCTTTGAGTAAAATAGGGTAGACAACTCTTAGTTACTTGATCAAACTTGCAAAGAAAACATCCTTGCTACTTTTCAAAAAAAACACACCTCACAATACAATTTCCAAACAACTTTCAAAACATTGAAAAACTTTTCAAAAGACAAAAACACCTTTGTATATACTCAAACACGAGTCATTACAAAGGTTGCCACATCAATGGCCTCTCTTCAAAACAACTTTCAAAACATTGAAACATCTTTTCAAAAAGACAAACACCTTTGTAAAACATTCGAGTAAAGAATTGTTACAATGGTTGCCTAGACAAGTCATCTTTTTCAAAACATTTTCAAAACCACACACACAAAGCACCATTTCACACAATTGAAAAGCAAAGGCAAGTGATCTAAACAAGTAACCAAGAGCCCATGGATAACCATGGATGAAAAGGGTGCTAGCACCTTCCCTTTTCATAATCTACCCCCCGAACCCACGAAAACATCTCAAAGGTCTTTCCTGTGCTTTTTGACCTTTCCTTAGGATAAAATTAAAAGTAGGTGGCGACTCTTGCTAAACCGAACAAATGCGAAAACAAATGCAAAACCTCAAGTCAGTTCTCCCACCGTATCACAAAACTGGCGACTCTGCTGGGGAGAACTTTAAAAGTGGAGTAACCTTAGGGCCTAGATCACCCTTTTGCATGATTAATTGTTTGTTTTGATTGCTTTACATTTTGGTTCTCTTGTTTGGGCTTGAAATCCTCTACCCGGATTTGGGAAACATTCATAGATAACAATACGTTGTGGAAACTGTGCGGGGTATACCGACACGGTTGAAGCAATAGCTATATTAGTGCGACATATTTGTGAGTACCGGTAACCCTTGAGTTCAATCAAGGAGAGTACGGGGCCGCTGAGTGATGTCACTAAGCACTAATGACCTAGAACCATACTTGACCATCTTGGCCTTTTATTAGGGGTAGTGAGATGACCGGCTTTGGTGCAGTCCGAAGTTGGTAGATACTCGATACTACACTCATTGAGGGTTGTTTTCTTGGAATATTTTGGTCGCTAGTTAAGTGGCTAAACCAAAACAATGAACATGGAAAACAATCCAATGATATTGATCTCCTTAGAACCCGGTTACTATTTAGGACAGGTTTTAAGCCAACTAAACTCAAGAGGGTACTTACCTATGAAACCTCATACAAGCCTGAAACTAGGGTTTTGTGTGACTTGCTTCTACATGTGTTTGTGCATACATCATGAACATCATAAAGCATCATATGCATCCACTAACCATTTCAAGGGTTTGGATCTTCATCTTTGTTCTTGTTTTGTAGGTCATGGAAATTCTTCGCAGGAAAACTATTCAAGTCAACCTTGTGAGAATCCCTCCTTAACTCAAGGAGCTTACATCCAGAATTCCAGAAAGTTCTCTCTTCAGTGAAAGACATGGTAGACTGCTCAACCTAGTCAACACCAGCATTGAAGAAGACATGGTGAAAGTGTTGTTCCAATTCTTTGACTCCCTTCACCACTGTTTCACATTCCCCGACTACCAATTGGTACCTACTTTGGAGGAATTTTCTCAACTCCTGAGAATTCCTATTCTTAATCAACTACCCTACAGCGGTACGGAAAAAGAACCAAAACCTGAAGATGTTGCTCAAGCACTACACTTGCAACCATCTGACATCAAGGGGCATTGGGAAACCAGCAGTGGTGTCAAGGGCTTCTTGGAAAAGTTCTTGTTTGAGAAGGCACAAGAGTGTTGGAATTCCCTGGATCTACAAGCCTTTGAAGAGATTGTGGCACTCCTTATTTATGGGTTGGTCTTGTTCCCAAATCCTGACCAACTTATAGATGTGAATGCTGTCAAGATCTTCATATCCAGGAATCCCATACCTACATTGCTTGGGGACATCCTCCACTCATTTTACACACGAACAATGAGGAAGAGAGGTGTTCTCATGTGCTGTACTCCTCTCCTTGCAAGGTGGTTTATTTCTCAACTTCCACAATCTGTTTTGAAGAACGAGCAAGGTTTAAGGTGGTCACAACGATTGATGACCCTCACACATTCTGATGTACATTGGTGTTCTCGGTCCAGAGAAAATGTCATCATCATCGATCGTTGTGGTGAGTTCCCTAATGTTCCATTACTTGGCATTAGGGGAGGCATTACCTACAACCCCTGTCTAGCTTTAAGACAATTTGGATACGCTCAGAGGGATGGACCTCATGACATGCTGATTCCTGACCTAGTTTTTGATTTCGACAACGATGCACAAGGACTTCACCAAAGATTCATCAGAGCTTCGAGGATGCCTAACAAGGTAGATAGCAAGACACTGGGACACAAGAACTCCATCCCTCTTGAGCCTTACCTCAAGTGGGTACGAAACCGAGCCCAGAGTCTTATGATGCCTTACCCTCACATTCTCCCTTTGATCAAAGAGTCTGTTAAGGAAGGAGGGGTTTCATACACCATCCTACATCCTGACATGCCAACATCATGGGAGGAAATGCAGAAGAGTTGGATCCAACTCAAGGAAGAAAGGGATACTTTTGAATCCAGCTTCTATGCCAGTGAGAAGAAGGTTTTGGAGCTTACCCGCCGACTTCACGAGGAGGAGACCCTCAACACTTACATCGCACCAAAGAGGATGCGCAACGTCTTTTTACCTTAAGAAGTTTTTGTAATATTTGGCCCATGGGGCATTTATGTACTGACAAAATTTCTTCTTATTAATATGACGTGTGTTCTTTTTGTTTGCAACAACTTTGAATTTCTAAATCCTTGAATGCATTACATGAATAAACATATCATTCATCATATGCATAAACAGGTCTTCACACCAGGTTTCCTTATCTTTCTGTTGTTTATTTCAGTAAGATGGATATTGAGCAGACGGTCAAAGATCTGCAGGCACAAAACTCGCAGTTTCAACAACTCCTTATGACCTTGGGAAATGGTCAGGAGGATCTTAAAGCACTGTTAGGGAATAAAGAGCAAGAAAAAGGGAAAAAGAAAAAGAAAAGAGTGGGGGTAGCTACACTGGGAAGAAGATTTGAGAATGAAGCAAGGAGAGTTCTTGAATTCCCCTCCACATCTGACGAGGGGACCGACAAAGGAAAAGGAGCTGCATTACCCTCTGAGTCTGAGGCTGAAGAAGAAGAGGTTGAGGAAGATGAAGACTATTCAGAGCAGCAATACCCGCCAGCGGACGACAAATACAAAAATCTGGAGGATAGACTGACAACTATGGAGCTGCAAAGGGTTCCCGGGTTAGATTTTGAAGAATTGGGACTGATTGCTGGGATTGTTATCCCTCCCAAATTCAAGGTACCAACTTTCGCAAAATATGATGGTCTGTCTTACCCAAAGATGCACCTGAGGTCATATGTCAGAAGAATTCAACCTCATTCATCCGATAGAAATCTTTGGGTACACTTTTTCCAGGACAACTTGTCCGGTACTCAGCTAGATTGGTTTTACCAGCTTGAGAGGTCGGAAGTGCATAATTGGGAAGACTTGGCAGCTGCCTTCTACCACCAGTATCAATATAACGCTGACTTGGCACCGAACCGTACTCAGCTACAAAGTATGGGGATAGCCTCAAATGAGGGGTTCAAAGAATACGCCCAGAAATGGCGTGACTTGGCTGGGAGAGTACAACCACCGCTTTCAGATAGGGAGCTAGTTGATATGTTCTTGGGGACCCTATATGGCCCTTTCTTCAACCATTTGATCGGGAGCTCTTCTGCAGGGTTTACCGAACTGATTCTGACTGGAGAACGGGTGGAACCTGGTATTAAGAGCGGAAAAATTCAAAAGGATGCCTCTGCATCCACAGCTATTAAAAAACCATTCTCAGCCAAGAAGGAAGCAACTGTTATATACTCTCAAAAAGGATTGGGAAGAACTGAGCACCGACCGACAGTAGGGGCCGTGATGATTCAAAATTCGTCAAATGATCAGCCTCGTAACAATCAATCCAGACCTAAACAACAATGGGGAGAACGGCCACAACGACAGTTCACCCGCATCAATATGATGCCCGCATAAGTTCTTCCCCATTTGTTGAAGCTGAATCTCACCAATATCAAAGAGGTGCCAAAGAATGTGCATACCACTTCCCCACACTATCATCCCAATGCAAAATGTGCCTATCATTCTGACAGCGCCGGGCATGACACCAATGATTGGTGGGCGCTTAAGAATAAAATTCAGGATTTGATAGATGCTAAAGAGGTTGAGTTCGACGCCCCTGAGAAGCCGAATGTAATCTCCGCTCCAATGCCAAAGCATGGTCGCAATGTCCATGCTGTTGAAGAAGATCTGTTTGTTTCTACTGTTGATGATCTGATAACTCCACTACTGACAATTAAGTTGAATCTGTTGAAGGCTGGGATTTTCCCAGGTTGTAAAGAAGATTGCTACCTTTGTCACTCCCTACCAATCGACTGTCCATTGCTGAAGATAGGCATCCAACGCCTAATGGACAACCAACAAATTCTTTTCAAAAAGACTCCTGTTACTCCAACTCCTATCAATGAAGTTTCAATAATAACCATTTCCGCCAATCTTTCCAAGGTCCCCAAAAGGCCTGTTAAGATTACATTCGCTCCGAAGATTGTACCCTTGAAGATAACCATGCCTGGGCCCGTCCCATACAAATCTGACAAATCGATACCGTGGAATTATGGTGGAGAAATCTATTACCACGGTGTTAAACAAATTGAGATAACTAAAGAGAGCTCTGACGAAGAAACTGCCGACACTGGAAACATTGCCGGTACGAGCAAAATTACCCGAAGTGGAAGGATTTTCTCTCTAGAGATTGCCTCTCCAAAGGCAATCTTTGGACCCTCAACTGTTCCCAAGGTTACCCCTGCACCGATAAAACTATTTGCAAGAACTCCAATGATTGAAGAAGCTGTTACTCCTGTGGTTGTCCCTCCTACTGCTGCTGATAAGGGGAAAGGGGTCCAAGAAGAGCTCGTCAGGACGAGGGCTCAGCCATTGGTCATCCCTGAAACCTCTAAGAAGGAAATGGAGGAGATTCTGAAAATAATTAAGAAGAGCGATTATGATGATGTGGAGCAACTGGGGCAAACCCCCTCAAAGATCTCCATGTTAGCTTTGCTGCTTTGTTCGGAGGCTCATGCCAAAGCCTTGATAAGGTTTTTGAAGACAGCCCATGTGCCCCAGGAAACCTCAGCCGATCAATTCTAGGATTGTGTAGCTAGCCTTATCGCCGACAACGGCCTGGGTTTCTTTTATGCTGACCTGACTCCGAAAGGAAGAAAGCACAATGACGCACTGCATGTGTCGGTTGAATGCCGAGGAACCACTCTCGCCCATGTCTTGGTCGATACTGGTTCTTCCCTAAACGTGCTGCCTAAGAAAGCTCTGGACCGATTGGATTGTGAAGGCTTGGAGCTGAAACCAAGTAATATTATTGTCAGGGCCTTTGACGGGTCTAAAAGAATGGTGCATGGGGAGGTCGACATTCCCATCAAGGTAGGCCCTGAAGTGTTCCACTCAACCTTCTACGTGATGGACATCCGTCCATCATATTCTTGCTTGCTAGGAAGGCCGTGGATTCATAATGCTGGGGCTGTCACTTCCTCTCTACATCAGATGCTGAAATACCCTGTTAAGGGTAAAATCATAACTGTACACGGTGAGGAGGAGTACATGATCAGTCATTTGAATTCCTTTCGGTATGTGGAAGTGGATGGAGAATTCATCGAAACACCCTTTCAACACTTTGAGGAAGTTTCTCCCGAGGTGGCAGTAGCAAAGGCAGTAGCTGAGGTACCCAAGCAGGTGGCCAGGATGGCATCTCTGAAGGATGCAAATGCTGCTATAAAGGAAGGGAAGAGCACAGTGTGGGGATAGTTGCCTGAATTTCCTCACAAGACAGACAAGTTTGGGTTGGGGTTCACCGCTGCGGGGCAAAAGGCTATGCGTCGCTCCAAAATTGAAAGGACACCCATCAAGATTTCTCCTCATGGAATCAATGCTTTAGAAGACGAAGACGAAGAGGGTAACGTTGAAGATTGGATCTTCCCAACCATTGAAGGGGGGCTGCACAACTGGGAGGCGAAAGACTTCGTTCCCATTACTTTCATCAATCAGTAATTTATCTTTCGAACATTTCCTGTTGGTCTGTAATAATTACTCTTAAACAATCCGCACACTATTTTTCACCTCATGCCTTGCCCGGGGCATGTAGGTCCATTTATAAGGGCTTGATTCTCTTCATAATCATATGCCATGTTTAATGAATCATTGGACGTTTTTCATTTATAAATTGCTGTGTTCATTTTCTTTCCTTTTGCATTTTTGTTTGTTTAAGGATGGCTATCCCTTACACACACCCACACTCACAAATGCAGGTACCCATCCACTCCGGATTCCATGGGTGACTATTCTGTTGTATCCTTCAATAACTCTGAAGATTTGGTCAATCAGGCTGAGTACGAAGATGACGAAGATTGTGAAGTACCAGGAGAGCTAGCCAGACTTCTACAGCAAGAAGAGAGGGCCATCTTGCCTCATGAAGAGTTGTTGGAAACGGTCAACTTAGGAACAGAGGAAGACAGGAAAGAAGTACAAGTGGGTACCAATCTGGAACCAAGTGTCAAGGGGCGCTTAATACAGCTGTTAAATGAATACGTTGAAATCTTCGCCTGGTCTTATGAAGACATTCCGGGGTTAGACACAGATATCGTGGTTCACCGTCTCCCTACAAGAGAGGACTGTCCACCGATCAAGCAAAAAGTCTGCCGAATGAGGCCCGACATGTCTGAGAAGATTAAATCAAAAGTAATGAAGCAATTTAACGCTTGCTTTCTGGCTGTTACATCCTATCCGTAATGGGTTGCTAACATTGTGCCCATTCCCAAAAAAGACGGCAAGGTCAGAATGTGTGTGGACTATCGGGATTTGAACAGGGCCAGCCCTAAAGATGATTTTCCGCTACCGCATATCGACATTTTGATTGACAACACAGCTCAGCACAAAGTGTTTTCTTTCATGGACGGATTCTCGGGCTACAATCAGATTAAAATGGCCCCCGAGGACATAGAGAAAACAACCTTTGTTACACAATGGGGTACCTTCTGCTACAAAGTGATGCCGTTCGGACTGAAGAACGCAGGGGAAACTTATCAACGCACCATGGTAGCTTTGTTTCATGATATGATACATCATGAGATTGAAGTTTACATAGACGACATGATAGCTCGATCACAAACAGAAGAGGAACACCTTGAACATTTGCAAAAGCTGTTTGCCAGGTTGAAGGAATACAAACTCAGGCTGAATCCAAGTAAGTGAACTTTTGGAGTTAGGTCTGGTAAAATTCTGGGATTTATTGTCAGCAACAAGGGCATTGAGGTCGATCCAGCAAAGGTAAAGGCTATACAAGAAATGCCTGCCACCCGTACTGAAAAGGAGGTTACAGGGTTCTTGGGACGCTTGAACTATATTGCCAGATTCATCTCTCATCTGACGTCTACCTGTGAGCCAATTTTCAAACTATTAAAGAAAGATCAGGTAGTCGAATGGAACGATGATTGTCAAACTGCTTTTGAAAAAATCAAGGAGTATTTGCTAGAACCTCCTATTCTGATGCCACCCGTCGAAGGAAGACCGTTGATCATGTACCTGACTGTTTTGGACAACTCAATGGGGTGCGTACTGGGCCAACATGACGAGTCTGGTCGAAAAGAGCATGCCATTTATTACCTTAGCAAAAAGTTTACCGACTGTGAGACTCACTACTCACTGCTCGAGAAAACTTTCCGCGCTTTGGTATGGGCTGCTCGCCGACTAAGGTAGTATATGTTGACTCATACCACTTTGCTGATTTCCAAAATGGATCCTATCAAGTATATCTTCGAGAAGCCTGCTTTATCTGGAAGAATCGCTAGATGGCAAATGATCCTGACTGAGTATGACATCCAGTATACTACCTAAAAAGCTATAAAAGGGAGTGTACTAGCTGACCATCTAGCTCATCAAGCTATCGAAGATTATCAATCCATGATATTCGACTTCCCGGACGAGGACATCATGACATTGGACAACATTGAAGGTAACAGACCGTATGACGGACCTGAAAATGGATCCCGATGGACCCTGTACTTTGATGGTTCTTCAAATGCACTTGGAAACGGTATCAGTGCCGTACTCATTTCCCCGGAAGGTTGCCATACACCTTTCACGGCCCGACTTTGTTTCAGCTGTACCAACAACATGGCCGAATATGAAGCTTGCACCTTTGGTCTCAAGGCTGCTATAGACTTGGGAATCAAATCTTTGGTCGTATTTGGGGACTCGGCTTTGGTTATCAGTCAAATCAAAGGAGAGTGGGACACCAAACATCCTAATCTTATCCCATACAAAGAACATGTCCTGACATTGTTGCCTCATTTCAAGCAGATCACCTTCGAGCACTTCCCGCGAGAAGAAAATCAGCTAGCAGATGCTCTGGCTACAATGTCTTCCATGTTTAAACTCAACTGGGATAACGAGGCTCCCCAAATCACCATCGAGCGAAGGGATGAACCTGCGCATTGTCATGAGATTAATACCGAAGAAGTAGTGGAACAACCCTGGTTTCATGAAATCAAAAGGTATCTCCAGACTAGAGAATATCCCGAAGGAGCTTCCGTCAATGACAAAAAGTTCTTAAGGAGATTTGCAGCCAAGTTCTTCCAAAGCAATGACATCCTTTATAAGCGCAGCCATGATTGTGTTTTACTCCGATGTGTAGACAAAGCTGAAGCAGAGTTAATCATGACTGAGATACACAGTGGCACATTTGGCACCCACTTGAGTGGACATGCGATGGCTAAGAAGATTCTAAGGGCAGGCTATTACTAGTCTACCATGGAAGCTGATTGCCATCAACATTCCCGTACTTGCCACAAATGTCAAGTCTACGCCGATAAGATTCATATTCCTCCTGTTCCTCTCAACATTCTGACAGCTCCTTGGCCATTCGCAATGTGGGGCATTGACATGATTGGAGAGATCAAGCCCACAACGTCCAATGGACATCGCTTCATCTTGGTCGCTATTGACTATTTCACCAAGTGGGTCGAAGCAGCTTCCTTTGCCTCTGTTACAAAAAATGTGGTTGCCCGCTTCATCAAGCAGAACCTCATATGTCGGTATGGTGTCCCCGACAGGATCATCACAGACAACGGTACAAATCTGAACAATACTATGATCACCGCTCTATGCGAACAGATCAAGATTTATCATCATAATTCATCTCCCTATCAGCCGAAGATGAACGGTGCTGTTGAAGCTGCAAACAAAAACATCAAGAAGATCATTCAGAAAATGACAGTTACCTACAAGGACTGGCATGAGATGTTACCGTTTGCTCTGCATGGATACCGTACCACGGCACGTACTTCAACAAGAGCAACCCCATTTTCTTTGGTATATGGCATGGAAGCTGTCCTACCCATGGAAGTTCAGATTCCTTATTTAAGGATTATGAAGGATGCTGGTTTGAGTGAAGACGATTGGATTCAGACCCGACTTGATCAACTCAATTTGATTGACGAGAAGCGACTCACTGCTGTTTGCCATGGTCAGACGTACCAAAAACGGATGATCAAGGCTTTCAACAAGAAAGTCAAACGTCAAGTATATCAAGTCGAAGATCTTGTAATCAAGCGGATCATCTTACCGCAAAGTGATCCCAGGGGAAAATGGACTCCTACTTACGAAGGACCATTTGTAATCAAGAGCATCTTCTCTGGTGGCGCAATGATTCTGGCCACCATGGACGGCGACGATTTGCCACACCCTGCGAATGCAGACATAGTCAAAAGATACTACGCATAAAGTAACCCGACAAGTCGAAAACCCAAAAGGGCGACTTGGGCAAAAATGGTCATCCCGGTGAACGGAAAACCCGAAAGGGAGGTTCAGGCAAAAATTAGGGATAAAACAAAAAAAATCTGTACACCCGGCAAGTTGAAAATCCGAAAGGGCGACTTGGGCAAAAAAGGGTTTCCCGGTGGATCGAAAACCCGAAAGGGCGATTCAGGCAAAAGTTAGGGAATTAAAGCATATGACTATGTCTCGTCGGATCACTTTAAAGAACAATCTCTTCATCAACAAGCTCCGAGCTTCTGATCAATCCAATCGTCAGCGGACGAAGCATTGAATGGACAAGATATTCAGAGTTGTGAAGGCTATAACAGAATGGAATCCCATGGAATTGTTACACATAGCCATCTTTATTTTGTATACAATTTTCAATTTTTTTACGACAACATCCTCTTACTAGGATGCCTGTCTTATTTGTACAAAGATACTCATAAAAAGTTAATACAAACACTTTTCCAAATACAGAAATTTGCTTTGTCTTCCTTTTGCTTTTTACACTTATGTTTTATTTGAGAAACGTCCAATGTTTTGTTAAATAGGCATATGCATTTGAACATAATCATTTTCTTACAAATCAAGAAAGATGATTGCTGATAGGTTGAAGGTACAGATAGATATCTTGATGCCCTTTCAGAAGAAATCCCCAGCGGAATTAAACTCCAAATTCCTCAACAGAGTTAAAATCCAGAACTTAATTCCCCAAATAGAGTTAAACTTCAGGATCCTCAGCAGAACAAAAGCTTCCTCAAAGATGATTTCCCCAGCCAAGAGAGCCTTCCAGAACTTAATTCCCCTCAGAGATAAGTGTCAGAATCCCCAGTGGAGCCAAAACTATCAATCGCCAGCGGAACCAGATTGGGAAACATTCTCCCCACAGAGATACTTCCCATCAAATCGAAGATTCTCAGTCTTACTTCTCCAGCATAAGTCTACCAGGTTCTGGACTCCCCAGTAGAGATCATCAGAATTCTCATTCCCCACAAGTCACCAGGGATTTTTCAAACCCCAACAGTGATCCTAAGATCCCTCAACAATTGAAGATCTTGTTCCCTAAGCAGTCAGCAGTCAACAAGGATATCTCAGCTTCAGCAATCAAAGATTCTTGCAATCCCCTGCAGCAGTCAAGGATTCACTTTCCCCGGCAGCAGTCTGGATTCTATTATCTCCGGCTATCAAGGATTCATATATCCTCAGCAAGACAGCTCATCAGCTTACATGCACATTCATTACATTTATATCATAAACATTGATATAACATATGTATTGCATCATACATTTCATGCAACATAACTTTGTGTTTCAGCTAATATTTTACCCTTTTCAGGATAAGATTGATAAGCTCAGACTTTTGAAAACAGTTTACGGACGCTACCCAACATGGATGCTGATCTATTGCTTATTCAACTTCAAGACTTCTGAAAACAGTTTACGGGTTCTCCAGATACGGATGTTAATCTATCACTTGTACAGATTCCAAACTTCTGAAGACAGTTCACGGATTCTCCAAACACGGATGTTAATCTATCACTTGTACATATTCCAAACTTTTGAAAACAGTTCATGGATTCTCCAAACACGGATGTTAATCTATCACTTGTACAGATTTGAAACTTCTGAAAACAGTTCACGGATTCTCCAAACACGGATGTTAATCTATCACTTGTACAGATTCTAAACTTCTGAAGACAGTTCATGGATTCTCCAAACACGGATGTTAATCTATCACTTGTACAGATTCGAAACTTCTGAAGACAGTTCACGGATTCTCCAAACACGGATGTTAATCTATCACTTGTACAGATTCAAAACTTCTGAAGACAGTTCACGGATTCTCCAAACACGGATGTTAATCTATCACTTGTACAAATTCAAAACTTCTGAAGACAGTTCACGGATTCTCCAAACACGGATGTTAATCTATCACTTGTACAGATTTCAAGACTTCTGAAGAAAGTTCACAGATTCTCCAAACACGGATGTTAATCTATCACTTGTACAGATTTCAAACTTCTGAAAACAGTTCACGGATTCTCCAAACACAGATGTCAATCTATCACTTGTACAAATTCCAAACTTCTGAAGACAGTTCACGGATTCTCCAAACACGGATGTTAATCTATCACTTGTACAGATTCAAAACTTCTGAAAACAGTTCACAGATTCTCCAAACACGGGTGTTAATCTATCACTTGTACAAATTTCAAACTTATGAAGACAGTTCACGGATTCTCCAAACACGGATGTTAATCTATCACTTGTACAGATTCCAAACTTCTGAAGACAGTTCACGGATTCTCCAAACACGGATGTTAATCTATCACTTGTACAGATTTCAAACTTCTGAAAACAGTTCACGGATTCTCCAAACACGGATGTTAATCTATCGCTGGTTCAGATTCCAGACTTCTGAAAACAGTTTACGGATTCTCCAAACACGGATGTCAATCTATTGCTTATTCATACCCCCAGTCCAGAGATATTCCAAACATGGATACCTTTCTGATACTCACTCACTCATCAACGACATACAGTTCAACAAACATTCCAGATGGCATCTTTAAGCCCATCACCGACAAGATCCTGTCACCTATCCAGATGGCATCTCTAAGCCCATCTCCAACAACTATCCATCATATATCCAAATGGCATCTTTAAGCCCATTCCTGCATCTATGTCTTGACAAGTGCAAATTTACGGGCACTCTAATGTCCAATCCTCTTTTACCATTCGAGTCGCGAAAGGCAATCTTGCCAATCTAACTCTTCAGGTGCAAGAAGATTGAACAGGGGAAACTGTTGTACCCAAAAATTCGCCCTCTCATTTCATCAACATTGGAGCTCAAGATCAAGTTAGGGTTTGCTCTGCTCAAGGCCCCTCCTTGCACTGTTGACCCAAATTAGGGTTTGAGTTTGCACAGGGATGTTTTGACCTAAAATGCCCAAAGTGACTTTCATGCTTCATGTTGGACTTACAAGTTTATCCATACCAAGTTTCAAGCCTTGATTCCAATCTTTGCCCATTCAATTGGACAGTTGACCTAGAAATCAGCTGTATTGGGGAAAAAGTCAACTGTGGCCAATTGATAGTCAAACTTCATGAAATTTGACCCACACCAACATTATGAACTCACATGAACCATTTGGTCGAGTTTGGATCATAATTCCATAAGAAATTTGATCAGATCACCCAAAGGGCAAAATGGTCATTTTTAGGGTTTTGACTGCATAAAGGCAATTTTTGACTGTTTGACATAACCAATGGCAAACCAAGCTCACATATGGACTCAAGGACTCAATGGAATTGTCTTGACCCATTCAACAAGTTCAAAAGATCTCAAATGCATAGGATTGACAGGTGAATTTTCCAGTCAACTGATCAAAATTTGACTGTATACTGAAAAGTCAAACTTTGACTTTTTGGTCAAAATCAAGTGCCAAGGTTCATTTTTCATCAAGACATGTCAAATTATGAAACTTGTTCATCAAGAAACCCAAAATTGCAAATTAGGGTTTAAAATGAAAAAATTTCATAACTTAGAAATTTTCTAAGTTATGAAATTTTCTTATTTTTTCCTAACTTTGTCCTATTTTTTCACCAAGATGCAAATGGATTCAAACAAAACATGAAACATGAAAGTTGTAGTCCATTTCAAAATCTACAACTTTTATTCACAAAGTTTTATCAAAGGAATCTTGTATCTCAAGTTATGATTTTTGGAACAAGGGTGCAAAACATTTTTAACTTAGAGAAATTTTGCCCTATTCTAGGCAGGATTTTTGTCCAACTTCTTGGCCATTTTTCACATGGTTCCACTTGGAGTTTCAATTTGCATTACAAAGATGGATTATAGTACACATTCCAATCTTTCCAAATTGTCCAAGAACTTCTCAAACACCCTTGTGGTTAGAGAGAATCAAATTTGCAAAGTTGGCCAAAACTCACTTTTGTTCATGGCCAAAGCATGTTCATAACATTGGAATTTTTCAAATCAGCATGGTTTATGCTATCTTGCAGGCCTCTAAACCTATTTACACTTAAAAATTTAATGCCTAACCATTGTGTTAAGGCATTATTTCACCCATTTGGACATTACACATAAAATTAATCCTTAATTAGAAAAAGCAAACTTGCCATTTTAGAAAAGTGACACTTTATGTCAAGTTACAAATCTTGGAGGCATGGGGCCAGATCTTGGAGCCAAATAAAATCCACAAATCCCAGTTATCAAGAGCCTAACTTGCATCATACATTAGGTCATTTTACTAGCTTGTATCACAACTTACACTTTCTTGCTTATAGTTGAAGAAAGTTTGCAAAACGGACACAACTCTCACTTCCTGTCAACACAGCCAAACAAAAACCTTGTGAACATCTTTCATACACCCAAGCAGACCTAAGGCACGATTCAACCATCCCTCATACCGCCCAAAACACAAAAACACCATCTTGCTGCAAAAACAGGGCACCTGCTGCAGATTGAGGTCCACAACTCAATCCACTCGTGCACTTTGGCTAGAAACCTTTCAAACACCTTCCATATCATCCACTGAAACTATCCCAAGCCTTGAACTCAAGCTGTAACACCCCTAACCACGTTTGAAATTTTTACTTTCAAGCTGTGCAGGTGAACTTCCATAGCACGATAAAGAGTGATTCAAAGCAAGCTAGGTGTTGGAGAAGGTTCCTAGGACTTCAGGCAAGCTATATAGAAGCTCAAACTCCATTGAAGTTGGCCACATTGCTCTGTTCGAGTCAAGCTGAAGCAGGTAATCTATGGACTTCTATCTCTCTATCCAGGCATGATTAAGCTTAGGTTTGTGAATGAAACATGCTCTACTCATAGCCCTGAAGCCATACATGTGTCCATTTTTCATTTATATTAAGCATGCTGTGAGAATTTTAACCATGAACATTGAAGAAAAACTAGGTCAGAAATTGGGGGTGAAGAAATTCTCCCTGGTTTCTTAGAGTCAGGACAAGTTTTTTACATGTTTGAAATCGTGGTTTGATGCTCTACATTGTTTATGTTATGAATTTTTGCTAAAAATCAAAGAATCAGGAGTTTGTATTTTGAACAAGGAAGCGCGCGTTTGACAGAAGCTGGAGGAAGAAGATGATGGCTTGGGCTGGGCCTGAGCCATCCTTGCTGTTTGCACCCTTTTTTCCCATTTGCACCCCCCTGGCCCATTATATGAAATATTTGCTATTTTTAGCATTTTTCTTTTTGATTCTGACTTAATATTTTTTGTTCAAACATAAAAAATTCGAAAAATATTTTTTTTTACATTTTTTTTATATATTTATTTGGCATTTGTTTCATTTTATTAGTATATATATGTAAATAATATAAATACTTTTTACTAAAACCCTAAAAAATAATATGAAAACTATATTTATTTTCAGTTATTATTTTTATTTACACCTTGAAAATATTTTCTTAAATATACATTTTTTTTCATATACATAAATAATTAATTTTATCTTTTTATATTTAATAGGTTTAGTAAATATATATAAATATATAAATGCTTGTATATTATATTTATTAGAATACTTAGGATAAAAATATGAAAATAATACATTTTTATTTTTATTAATATATGACACTAAAAATAATTTTTTTACAATATACTTTTTATTTTTTGTATATAATTAACAAATATTGTACATAATTAATAAATAAATGCCATTTATTCAAAAACTAGGGTTTTGCCCTAAACCATAAAAATAATCAAAAAATGACTTTTTCTTATTTTGTTTATACTTCAAACATGAAAACCTTTTTACATATATAAAAAATCCTTTTATGCATAATACATTTTGCATATTTATTGTATTTATTTGAATATTGTACAATTAAATATTTGTATCCTATACATTCGATATGGTTGTAATAACTTAGATTTTATTTCCTTGTCAAATATCCCCCAAATTCAAACTTGTATCCCCATCCCCATAATCATGTTGTAATAATTTAGGACTTTAAATTCTCGCACATTTAAAAAAATTTCCAAATTATGCCATGATAGACCTAGGGTTTGTATGCAAATAAAATCAACAAATAGCTTGACCTAATTCAAGATAAACACGCATGAAAAACAAACAATGCACACTTGCACCCTTAGGGTTACTCCACTTGTTGCCTTCAAAAATGGGCCATGTTTGCATGTCAAGTACTTTGGCAAAACAAAAACAAAACAAATGATCATAGTCCCTCGACGACGCTATCAAGTTGCCTAAAATGATCAAGTCCCTCAAGAAAATTGCCAAAATACTTGACACTATTGCATTCATGGTCTATACGATGACCCGCGCCCGTCCCGTTTAACATCCTAACGTAAGGTTGTTCACCAAATACAATGGTGAAACAACACTGTTAAAAGGGTTAAAACATAGGAAAAATCTTTTAGTAAAATAGGGTAGACAACTCTTAGTTACTTGATCAAACTTGCAAAGAAAACATCCTTGCTACTTTAAAAAAAAAACACACCTCACAATCCAATTTCCAAACAACTTACAAAACATTGAAAAACTTTTCAAAAGACAAAAACACCTTTGTATATACTCAAACACGAGTCATTACAAAGGTTACCACAGCAATGGCCTCTCTTCAAAACAACTTTCAAAACATTGAAACATCTTTTCAAAAAGACAAACACCTTTGTAAAACATTCGAGTAAAGAATTGTTACAATGGTTTCCTAGACAAGGCATCTTTTTCAAAACATTTTCAAAACCACACACACAAAGCACCATTTCACACAATTGAAAAGCAAAGGCAAGTGATCTAAACAAGTAACTAAGAGCCCATGGATAACCATGGATGAAAAGGGTGATAGCACCTTCCCTTTTCATAATCTACCCCCCGAACCCACGAAAACATCTCAAAGGTCTTTCCTGTGCTTTTTGACCTTTCCTTAGGATAAAATTAAAAGTCGGTGGCGACTCTTGCTAAACCGAACAAATGCAAAAAAAAAACGTAAAACCTCAAGTCAGTTCTCCCACCGTATCACAATATGCAAAAGGTTTATTACAATGGAAGAGTTAGAAACAACAATAAAAAATCTCCAATTTGGTGTTGATGCTCCTTCTTCTAACCTTTGATCTTAAGCAAGATCAAATCAACCGATAGATGCAACCTATTCTCAGCTTAAGCTACTTCTTTAAAAGAATTTCAAACACCCCAAGGTTACTTGCAAAGATTTTAAACATTCCAATGGATTTTTTAGTCAAGTAAATTCGATTGCAAACTATCAACACAAGATCGCCAACTGAACATCATCACAATGTAATGTTGGTGTGTATTCATAGATTGGAAGGTTGAAGAAGAAGAGAAAAAGTAGGATAATTTTATGGTATCATTAAGTTGTGAATGATGCATGAATGAGTATTTATAGTTGTGGGACAATTAGGGAGGTAAGGGAAAATTTGGAATAAAAAAGAAATTAAAATATGACCGAATCAAACAGGATGTGTCGACCTCAAACTCGTACGTGTCACAACATTATTTGTGTTTAGGTCATATGTGTCGACCTCAAATAATGTCATGTGTCGACCTGAATAACTCAGAGGCTATAAGCTTAAATATGCTAGTAGATGTGTCGACCTGAAAAACGGATATGTCAACATAGAAAATAGAAATTTCTGCAATTTCAAATTTCTTTCAGTATGTGTTGATCTGTATGGATACATGTGTCGACCTGGGACTTACATATGCTACTAGCTTTAAAAATGAGTTGCATTTATCAATATGAGACTTGGATGTGTCGACACATAGAACTAAAAATTATGCAAAAATGGTTTTTTGATGGTTTGGATCAATTTCAATATTCTTTTCAATGATTCCTAAGACCTGTAATGTAGACGAGTCCCACAAGACATAGAGATACCATCTACTTCACATAAGTGCCATCTTGTCCCAGTCCTGACATCATGCAAAACACTTCGAAGCGAAGCTATGCTCACACATATCTCTAGATAGAAGACACTTAAATAAGGGAAATTGTTAAACCCTAATTTTTGCCCCTAAGATCCCTCATCATTCCACATTCTCACAATGCATCAAGATCATAACCTTTGGGTTGCCTATCACCTTTGTCTTTAAGGGATCACCAAACACCCTAATTATGTATCTTGTGCATATATATTTTATGTTTACTAACCTCTAACTAAAATCCAAAAAGATGTTTTATTTCTCTTATGTACATTTTAGATATTGAGCCAAGAGTATCTATCTCATCTCTTAAGATAGGGTTTTGGGAATTCATCCTCATTCAATTAATCATTCATTAAATATCAAAGGATTTAACATCAAAGCTATGCCTTTAATTATCCAAGTGCCATTTCTTGAATGTCTCTCAACTTCATATGGTAAAGTTTATCTAAAGATATTGTGGTTTAATTCATTAAGAAACTTCATAGGTTCTTATGTTTTTTTCTATGCCTTCTTCAATAAGTTTCATCCAACTATGAGCTTCATCATCAAGTGTGCTTCAAGATAACATCATTTACATGCCTTATATGCTTTATCATGCCTTAGAATGCAATTAATATTCAAAGGATTCAAAGTTGATTCAAGTTGTTTGACATAATTTGGCAAGTTCTTGAGTATATGGTCTTAAGTGTAAAACTCTCTCAATTTTAAATATTTTGATATGATTATTTTTTCTATGAACTCTCCTAATCATCTACAACAAATTCTATTTACATGACAAGAGCCAATTATGCTTGGGGAATCATCAAAAGTTCGGAGAGACTATAGGTCTTTTGAGAATTCAGTGAAATTATTAACCTAACTTCCAAAAGATCATAGCTTTTTTAATTTTTGTGATTTCAAGAACCTAAAGCGAATAATGGGTGGAAGGTTATGTAAGTTTTGAAAAGATTATAGATCATATATGGAGTTTTCAAGTGATTTTCACCAACTTCTAAGGGCCATAACTTCCTCAATTTTTAACATTTTTGAGTAATCTCAATGCCACATTTCTCTTCGAGGAGTCTACTTCAATTAATCTTCAAAGGTCAAGACCTAAAAATGCTTGGAAGGTCATGGAATTAAGAGAAACATTATAGGTCATTTTGACACTTAAGGCTTATTTTCAGTCCACTTTGAAGCATCATAACTTTTTGCTCAGACTGCCAATTGAAATCTTTTTTTAGCACATTGTGAAGCTTGCAAAATTGTGTATCCATTGCAACAAGAATGGGAGCAAAAATCCTCTTGGATTGGTTGCTATGATTTTTTGAATAAGGCTTCATGAATCAGATTTTTGGATGAAATTCAGATTTGCACAACTTCTTATCTCCAATTTAAACAAGCTTTTCACACATTTTGCAATCATAGGGTTAACTTGGTTTGCACGATTCTCTCACAAAGTCCTCCAATTATCATCACTAATCACTTCACCTATAAATAAGGACCCTCCCTCACCCATTTGGACAAGCTTAAAAAGAAAAAATCACCCTGCCAAACTCTCTCTAAGCTCATTTTTCCTCATATCAGTTTCAAACTTAGACTTCTTTTCAACCAATATTCTTTGTTCAATCAACTTCTCTAATCTTCAATGAAGTTATTCCAATCATTTGCAAGCATTAAGAAGGCCTGGATTATCCTCCCCAAGTCAATTTTCAAAGCTTCAAAAGTAAACTTCAAAAGGTAGAATTCTTCACCATTTTTCTCCAAACTTTTCATAATCACGTAGTCCTTTCATCTCTGAAGTTGATGCTTCTTCTGGTTTTGAATTTCGTTAAGAAACAAGGATTCCATTGTGATTTTACTTTTGATGTATTTTTTTATTTTCTTCAAAATTCTCACTCCACTCTTTGAATAAATTCAAATGTATTACGTATGTGGAAATATGAGAAAGAGACAAGTTCATTTATACTCGTTTGGATCCCTTAAGCTTCCATAAATTTTCACGATTTCTGCAAGTTTTTGGAGGTCTGGAGGTTGAAGATGTTGCGTTGGCATCATCCAACCAATGAATTCATGACACCTCCCTTGCCACTGTGTATTTGAATTCTAAAGGATTACATGTGTTGCTTTGACTCGTCCCTACCGTGCACTTCTTAATCTGGTTCGCTTAATGTGCCACGTAAATTAATGAGGTACATCAAGTGGTCCACGTTATTTCTGAGTTTTGAAATTTTTATTTCATGATTCTTTTAGATAATCACACTAAATTCCACATGCACTTTCAATTTTGACCACTGGACCTGACTACTTTTCATTTGTCAGATCCATCCAACGCACCATATTATTTAGGGTTTTATTTTATTTTCTGATTTTATTTTTTAATTGTTTTAAACTTAAAAAAATCATAAATAAAATGCATTTCAAGTCCAAAAAATATGAAAAAATTCTTAAAAATACTTTTGAATTTTCTCCTTTCGATTTTTATTTTTTCACAATTTTAATTTTTCATTTGATATTTTTCATCATTTTTGTGATGTTTTCATTTGTTTTTAATTGTTTAAAAATACTTTTCTAACTTTAAAAATTCAAAAAAATTTATCATCACTTGTTGACTTGTGTTTGACCTATGGCAATTTGTTTGGGGTTTTTATTAGGTGTTTTGATAGACTTTGAGTTTTCATCAATTAATTCCAAATTATTTACCATTTTAAAGTCATTTTTAAATTGTTTTAATTGCAATTTTAATTTTAATTTTATTTTGGTTCTGACTTTGGCCATTTTTATTGGTCATGTGGAAATGATACCTTGATTCACTTTGGTTTTGGTTTTATTTTTCTTCTTCTTCATCTATTTCTATTTTTATTTTGATCATGACATAAGTCTTGATCCCTCTGTTTTTACTTGTGCTACATGTTTTAGGAGTATGGTTTCCACCATATCTCTAACATGTACGATACATACATTATTATTGACCGGCTTCATATAGTATTGACTTCTACATAATTCTGTCTAAGATTGCTTAACATAGCGTTGAATTGGTCCCAATCAAAAAATGATCATTTGTGGCTCAAATTTTATCTCTGAATGTTTAAATATGGTTTATTTGTTACCTTTGGGTCCAATATCTATGAAACTTGTTGTTAGGAGGTTTTGCTCTAATGAGTTCTCATTATTTTTGGTCCAAGATCATCATTCAATCATCATTGATCATTACTATGTGACCATTAACTTCTAACTTACAAACTATTGACTATACTTTATGCCTTTACTTTTATGCATTTTTATCTTTATCATTTATATTTCATGCAACTTGTTTATGTTTCCACACTTCGCTGTTTGCCGACTTGGGTATTGTTCATGCTTTTGCCTTTTTCTTTGACCACTTTGAATTTTTATTCATTCTTAAAACATTTAATAATCAACTTGAACAATTAAAGACTCAGGGCTCTTGGTGGAGTATGTTTACTATCCCTTGGCATATTGGAGTATTTGGACCTTTGGACTTAGGATTAGAAGCATTGGTACCTTTAGACCTTTGGATCTTGTTTTGCCTTGATGTTATTTTGCGTGTGTATTGGAACCTTTCTGTGTGCAGGTGTTGTTATTTTGATCTTGAGAGATTCATTTAATACATGGTGTGATACGGTGGCAAAACTGGAACTGTTTTGGAAATGCTTGTTTGCATTTTGCGTTTGAGTTTGCAAAATGTCGCGGTAAGCAAGAGTCGCCACCCACTTTTATTTTATCCAACTGGAAAGGAAAAAAGCACAGAAAAATTCCTTTTTTGAGATTTTGAGTACGGGGGGTAGATTATAGAAAGGGAAGGTGTTAGCACCCTTTCTATCCATGGTTTTCCATGGGCTCTTAGGTACTTGCTCATCATTTTGAAAATTTCTTCTTTGTGTGTTTGTGTGATTTGAAAAGTTTTTGTTTGACTTCGATTTAACCCTTGCTTCTGTCTTCAAGAGTGTTACGAAGTTGTTTTGAAAACTTTGTTTGAAAAGGAGTGTAAGTGTGAAAAAGTTTGTTTGGATTGAGCAAGTACTTAAGAGCCAATCTACCTACTCAAAAAAAGAATTGTTCTATGTTCGTTTCCTTTAGACAGCGCTATCCCACTATTAGTTAGTAGGTAGCACCGTCGTTGGAGTTTTAAGGGTCAATTCGAAAATGGACGTACGATCACTAAAGCAATGTTAGGACGTCTTAGTAATAACCATAATGTCTTAAGATCTTATTCAAGGCAACAATTCCGAGGCAACCTTTCTGAGGCAACTTTGATCTTTTAGATAGAATGGAGACAACTAAAATACCCTATACTTAATGACCGTCTATCGAAGGCAACTGAAGTGGGAGTATACCCTAGAAGTGCGCATGTGCGAGTGATTCAATTTCAAGTTTATTATCTTTGCACATTTAGGGTTTGCAAACCATTTTAAAGTTTACATAGATTCTTGTCATGCATCCCTATTATTAATACATCTAACAGTTAATATCTGCGGAATTTAAAGTGCGGAAAGTAAAGCTAAGCTATTACAAGGATTTGGGTATTTACATAGCAAAAAACAAACTCGTGAAACAAAAGCAATAAATGAAAGTAAAAGTCCTAATTAAACTATTACAACTTGTGAGCAATTACATTAATATGGTAAAAAATATAAAGCGCGATTAATCGAGAACGAGATAGAAATAGGGTTTTGACCCCGTCTAACCTAATCGAAAGAAAACATATTTTTGTTGTTTTTAATTGTTTTTAAGAAAAAAGAATAAGGGTTTTTAAATTAAAATACAAAATTAATTTGTAATTAAATTAATTAAAGAAAATAACTAAATTTAACCTATTTTTATGTTTTTGGTTATTTTAAGAAAAAGAAAATAGAATTAAGTTAGAAACAAAACCCTAATTGTTCTAATTGTTTTTAATTTATTTACAAAAGAAACTAAAGTTACCTAAAATTAAATAACCTAATTTAATTAATTTTTGTGTACATAAAAAAAGTCCTAAATCTATTGGATGGAAAATATTATTTTGTGATTTTTTTGAATAAAAGAAAATTAATTTGTGTTAGTAAAAATAAATAAATAAATTAAATAACACAATATAAAAGAAAAGATAAAGAGATTGGGCCTGCTTTGTAAGTAATTTCTGGGGTGTGGATAGCACTTTTTTGGCCCAAGAAATAAAGGTCCATGTTGACCTTTTGAATCCCATGCTTTGCTTTGACCAAGGCTTTTGGTGCTCCTTCATCTGATGGCCTTTAGATCTGGCCATTTGGACGCTTGGCTGGCTAGATAATAATGGACCATGGTGGTCATCCCACCTGTGCACGCATGTGATCACTGAAAGAAAAAACATATGAAATAATTGGGGGGACCTGGCATTCGAACCCAGGCCCCAAAGCGTTTTACACCTGCACCAATGCTAGCTGAGCTACGTGTTCTATTTGTACATAGAATAAATAATAATGATAATATACAAGATATGCAAGTTAGTGGAAAAAGGCGCCATAATTTTGAATGGACCAACAGGATGATGCCACGCTGGTCACCCCTGTCCTTGCTCCGTTGCCAAAAGTGAAACACTTTTACCTACGCACAACATCCTTTTTATGGGCCAATTTTACCTCTGTAAAAAGTTCCTAAAATGAAGCATAAAACCCTAACAATGTCAAATCTTGATACAATCCATAAAAATGCAATTGAATGTTACATGTAGTTTGCAAATGTTCCAAGGATCAAGAATATACAAATATTTCATGCTATAGATGCCAAAATTATGCAATTCGAATTCAAGAAAAAGCCAGTGTCGTGGCTGACTTACAATGAGTTATAGGGCCTGAAAGTGCTTGTTCTTGACTGGTTTCTCTTGCTTGTGATCCCAGGAAGCGATTGGGATGGCTAGAGGGTCTTGAGAATGCTTGGAAATGCAAAATCGAATCACCACTTTTCTTTGATTTTTTCAAGTTTGTTCTGACTTTGTGCGCCTCTCTCTAGCATTGTTTTAGGTCTGCAATTGTATACTATATATTGAGGAATGAATTAGGGTTGAAAACATTATCTCAATCTTTCTCATTATAACTTTTGATTTGGATTTGATTTACTTGAAGATCCTTCCAAAAATAGACCAAATTCAATCTTTTTGCGCACACAAAGGCTTTGCACGAATTCAATCACTTTCCAACTGGATATAAGACCTTAAATATGAACAATATCTTGAGTTTTCAATGATTTGGATTTTCTATGATTTGTTTTGATTTAAATTGATTTAATTAAAATAAAAGTCCAAATAAATAATAAAAATAAGATAAAGACAAGTGGGTAGAGTTAGGACTCGTGGACCATGCTACCAACTCAAGACAAGTGCAAAAAGTTAGGCCCATTTAGCAAAAATTGCATTTTGAGGCATAGTTGACTTTTGGCAATTTTGCAAAAAAGGTCAACTTCACCAATGCATAACATCCTCAATTTTAACTCTTTGAAGGTGTTCTTGGACTTTTTAGAAATATTGAGATGTCCTATAAGCAACCCTTTTGGTCTCATCTAAATTTGGTATTCAAAGTTCATGTATGAAGCTTTGACAAAAAAGGTGTTTTTGTTGACTTTTCAAAATGACCTATAATGTCAAAATTCATAACTTCTTGTGAGTGCATAATTTGAACTTGGGAGATGAAGATGAATTGTAGGGAATTTCATCCTATTCAAAATGAGCTTTGGATGGGTCCTTTATCATAAAGTATGAGAAAGTTATGCTTGGTCAAAGTTGAGTTGATTTTTCCTACAAAACCCTAATTTAGCAACTTTTGGGTTTTGATGAATTGTGACCAATCCATGATGAATCATGATCAACCCTTGATCAAATGATGAATAATGCTTCAAAATTATAACTTTGACAAAAAATCTTGAAGTTTGACTGTATGTTGGCCATTGTTGACTTTTGCCCTAACACAGTCGATTTTCAAGCTTTTGAGTAGTTGACTGAGTAAACTTTCTCTGCAAGGCTTGAAACTTGACATGGATGATCTTGAGAACATATTAGGACATTGATAAGAATTTGAGACCCTTTAGACTCAAGTATCTTGATGCAAAATGAAACCCTAATTTGAGGTAGACTGCCTTAGGAGAGAGTTTGTCTGGTCAACTCTTGGACTTTCTTGAGAAATTTGAGGACCTCACTTGAAATGTATTGAGAAATATGGGAGGTAAAATTTTGGGGTACAACAAATGGGCTAATAATTAAGATCTTACTTTGAATTTGATTCTTTGTCTTGAGACTATTGATTCATATGATGCTTGGTATTCATCTGAGTACCGTGCTTGCTTGTCCTTTAATCCAAAGGATGAGAATTATGTATTGACTTCATAATGTCAAGTTTTGCCTCCTTGTTTGGTTAAAACCTTCCTAACTTAGCTTTTACTCTATGCTTTAGGATAGTCCCTTCATCTCTTGCCCATATTCTTTAATTTCAAAATCTTTCCCCCCTTTTCAAAAACTCTTCTTGCTTTCAAACTTGAACCGCTTTCACAATAAGCATGGACTTAGATCCATACATTTTCGAAACTCTTTTATTAATCAAACTATTAATGAACCTTAATCAAGATATGACCATTTTCTTCAATACTTAAAAAATACAAAAAAAAAAATTCAAACCATTTTGCCACTTTGACTTTTTCATTTTTAAATCTTTTCTAAAAGATTAGACTCTTGCTAATTCTCGTAGTGGTGCAAGCTACTATACTTCTACAATATGTAGTGAATTGATTGAAATTTTCCAATTAGGTGTTGAGTGATGACTTGGTTATTTTAATCCAAGATCCTACATGTTGTACACCAAAATTTGCCCTCTCATTTCTCAAGGAATCACCCTGGACCCTCAGGTTTGCTTCCATCCAATCCCAAGCTTGGAATTACAAGTTTTTTTAAGAAAATCATCCACAAGGGCAAAATGGTCATTTGCACACTGAAAAGTCAAACTATGACTTCTGGACCAAAACCAAGTTTCAAGAATCATATTTCTTCGAGACATGTTGAAATATGAAGTTTGTTTCATCAAGAAAATCAAAAGTCAATTTACTTTGGAAAAAGTGAAAATTTTAAATACTTAGAACTTGTTCTAAGTGTTTAAGAAGCGTGACAAAACTTAGAACTTCTGGGCCAGTTTTCACAATGGTCCAGTCAGAACTTGTAAGAGCAGGTCAAGGAAGGTTTACAAAGTGTGTTACAAACTTCGTGGAAAAGTCTGGGGATTCCTTCAGAACATGCTAGAGCCCGAAGACAAAAGGATCAGAAGATTAGATGCTACGCTGAAACAGAATTTCTGATCTAGGCAATGATGCAAAATCTCACATTGTAAGATTTCAGGGTTAACAAATCTCATCATCATTTAATGCTCATTTAATGCTCACAACCACTTTTGAGTCTTTATCCAAAGGATCTCCCCACGTGTGGCATAGAAGTACCTTTGCTGTCCTTAAAAGAAACTTTTGTACAGAAATATGTTAGGGCCCATGCGTTTCTTTTTTCTTTTGGGCTTACTTTTCTTAAATCGCTGCTTGCTAATCCAGCTTAGGCATGGCTAAAAAACTGTCAACTACCACACCTATTTGAACTTGCTTCAAGAACAAGTCAGCGCCTAGCGCATGATAGTTGTACCTTTGATTTCTCCAAGCTACAAGATCCTTTCCTATAAATTGAAAACCATTGGAAACTGAAAAGAGGTCGAAAAAAAACTTGAGAAATAAAAGCCTTGAACCCCTGCAAAATTTCCAAGAGTCCAAAAGATTGTAAGTACAAAAATACAAAACCTTAGCATTTGATTCTGTAGCGATAAAAAATGTAGCGGGGTAAATCGAAGATTGAGCTATTAATTAACCCGTCTCACAAAAGCAAGAGTCGACACCGCGCTTTATTATTTCCAAGGGAAAAGGGAAAAGAGCAAAATAAAAACCTAAAATATGCAATGTAAAATAATACTTAAAAGTAATGAAAATACAAGGCGTTTTGAAAAGAGATCTAGAGTTCGGGGGTTGGTTATACAATGGGAAGGTATTAGAACCCAATGCATCTATAGTATCCTATAGGAACCTTTTGAAATATCTGTTTATTAAAATTGTTTGTTTGATTAAAATGGTTTGTTTGGCTAAAATGGGAGTGGGCGAGATTTTGAAGATACGACGACCTAATGTCGAAGTTTTGACTTAAAAGGTGTGAGTTTGAAAATTGAATATTTAGGAAAATTATCTTAAGTTTTTAATAAAATAATAAACGAAAGATGAATGAGGGTATTCGCACGATTAGATGAGATGTGTTTGATGACATGAAGTCAACAAAGTTAAAACAATTCCCTTGTATTTCAGACGGACGAAAGATATAAAGATTAAATAATCGATGATAAAATTAATTAAAATGACAATTGAACAATTAACTAATTAAATTATACTAGCATGCATTTTGAACGATTAAGTAAATAAACAAAATTACATAAAGACTAAATTACAATATCATGGATTTTTAATAATTAAACAAATAACAAAAATTAAATAAACTAAATTATGAAACAAATATTTTTTGAATAATTAAATAATAAAAGATTAATAACAAATTAGCTAAAATTAAATTATAAAAGCATGTTTTTTATGTTTTCATAATAATTATAACAAGATAGAATAATGAAGGAGATAATAAAATAAATAACTAAAACGTCCCAGCCTGGACTTGAACCCGAGTCTTCTAAGTTACTGCAAACATGCCTTACCAACTGAACTATATTGCTTAACTGTTATTATTACGATTTAATTAATACAAAAGGGTGAGTAAGATAGAGGATTGGGCTAGTAGGCCCAATGGGCTGACCCGGTTTGGGGGAAGGGGCAAGGAAAATTTGAAACCCTAAAATGCCAAGAGAGAGGCGTCAATGCTGTACATTTGAAAGGGAATAAAAACAAGTTCTATCTTGCAAAAACGTCATCCATATCCAACGATAAAACTTTTGGAACCGACAATCTCATATCTACTCTCACTTTAAAACAACTTCAATCTTTATACATTATTTCTAACAATTTCTTCAACAAACCACAACATAAATGCACCCTCACCTCACCTGCAGTACCTTCGACCTTGCCAATGTAAAGAAAACAAAAAGGAGAAGAAGAGATTATCAAAAGACAAGTGGATATCTGGTCCCATTGCAAACATCTTCGATTCGCCATCAAAGCATCTTGGATTAGTAAGCTTAGCACTCGTAATTCTCTTACCATCTGAACTTGATCCTTATTTTCCTATTATAGAGATATGTGAATCTGATTTTTTTATAAATTCTTTGTGAATCCACGAATTATGTGGCCTAGATGGAAGCGTGAAGGTGATGTTTGCGCAGAGAATGAAACGAAATCGAGAGAGAGAAATCTTGAGTTGTTATGAATTGTTGTTACAAATTCTGAATTACCAACCCATTGCTGCTATTGTGATGTTGCAGGGTGCAGATCTACTGTCTGTGTGAAGGAATTTGAAGGGAGATTGGCGTGAGTAGATTAAAGAGAGGATTTATTGTTGTGTTTTGTAAGTTTCAAGACTGGAACAGGTTAAGTGTTTTTTTATCAGGTTCTATGGTTTTAGAAGTTCTAAGGTTTGACAGGTTAGGTGTTTTGACAAGTTCTAAAGTTTGTACAGATTCTAGTGTTTTTAACAGGGTTCTACTGTTATGACAGGTTCTAAGGTTAACTGGTTTAGATTTGACAGGTTTTAAAGTTTTTACAGATTCTAGTGTTTTTAACTGGGTTCTAGTGTTTTTAACCGGTTCTAAGTGTTTATAGTTTCTATGCTTTAACAGTTTCTAAGTTTTTTAACAGGTGCTATGTTTTGATAAGTTCTATGGTTAACAGGTTTTTATGGTTTTTGACAGATTAGGTATTTTGACAAGTTAAGTGTTTTGACAAGGTTCTAGGCTGGTTTTAACAGCAGGTTGTTATATGTTGACAACAGGTTCTATTGTTTTGATAGTAGGTTCTATTGTTTTGACAGCAGGTTCTAAGATTTGACAGTAGGTTCGAAGATTTTGCAGATTGAGGTTTTTTTTACAGGTTAAGGTTTGGAGATAAGTCGTAATGAAGTAAGCTTGGCGATGAGTTTATGGTGGGTTGAACACATAATGCATAGTCTCTACAATTTTTATTTTCTGATATTTTTTTAAAAACTATTTTTTTGTGTTTATTATTACTAACATTTATAAATGTTGACAAATTGCAGCAACTCTAAAAATACAGCAAGGTAACAAGTCAAATAATCATATGGCGTGGAAGTGAGGAAAAGAAGACTAAAGTATATTAATGAGAAAGTTATGCATAAATAAATAAATAGGAAGAAGAAATACCTATCGGAGTCTCTCCGATGGAGCTTCAAAGCCGTAAGTTTTTCCTCTTTTCCTGTTTTTCTTCTTGCTGAATTTTAGAACAAAACTAATCTTTTTTCTGTTTTCTTCACTTGCTGGATTGTTAGACAAAAATCTCTATTCTGTTTTTCTCACTCATGCTGAATTTTTGGAACAAAAGCTCTCTTTCTATATTTTCACTCTTGCTGAAATTTTTTTGGATTCCTTTTTGTGTTGATGAAAGCCTCTATTTATAGTGAAATGTGTGGGGTTTTAGGGGGGAAAACAATAGAAGTTTGAACAAATTCTAGGCCCTGTTTTGATGTTTTATGGGATAGCTTTTTGAAGTATCCATTATAGTGCAATATTTGGAGCTTTACAAACTGTTTTTGTAATAGCAAAATGTGCAGATTTTTGTCTTATGGGCTGCATTCTGGACTGTTTTGCAGGGCAAATTTGGACAGCAGCTTGGCATGGTCTTTATTGAGACAAGGTTGAAGAAAATAGACAGCACTACACTCAAAAAATGGACTGTTATGGATTAATATAGTGCTGAAAAAATGGGCAGCATTGGGACTGTTTTGTAGCAAGAATAATAGTTGATTTTCATGTACAAAACTTATATTTTATTTTGTAACTTTGTGACAATAAGTCCAAATAAAGTGTAATATGAATAAACATGTATTCTTCTATATATTCTCAATTCCTTTTGTAATTATAAATAACCTTGAATCTTCATATGATCATGAATCTTGATATGTCTTGATAAAAATTCAAGGCCTTCCATTTTAATTGGGAAAGAATTGAACAATACTTGAATAAATTTGATGAATGATGAATAAATAATAATGCAAGTCTTAGACTTTAATCTTGCATTTTTGTAATAGATATCCAAATAAATCACATGAATTAATTTTGTAATCAAATAGAAATCCTCATGTAATTAATCTTGTGATGGCCGATTAATTGGATCGAATTCCTTTTCCCACTAACTTCTTGAATAAATGCTTCATGTAAGTCCACCAAAATAATCACAAAAATAATCTTGAATAAATATTTCATGCGATAAATGATTATTCTTGGATGAGATCTCTTGATAGCTCCTCTTTAATTATCACTTGAATTCAAATAAAGAAATATTCCAAATAAATTCTTCTAGAACGGTTTTGAATTTAATCATCCCATTTTGGCGAAATTCACCCCGCGTTATGAGAAAATTTGCAGATGACTTTTGGTCAAAGAAATCGAAAATGACGGTGTAGCCTGGTTTTCTTGTATTTTAGAATAATGTGAAACCCCCATGAACCGAAGACAGTAGAACATCGACCGTTCTTTCTAAAAAAATATTCAGAGAAACCGGAGACCATCTGTTGGATAAAGTGTGGAAATAAATGCACAATTCTCTGAAATTCTTTGATGAACCAGTCTTTGAGAATTAACAACCGACCACATTTCTGTCCCGAGACTCGAAACCCTAATCGATGTACGACGTCCGATGCTCTTCTTTCAGACCTATTTCCTGCACATGAAAACAAAACAACAAAACATACACTTTGTGCTTGATTAGTGGTTAGTCATTCGTAAGATAAAATGCTTACAACACTTGATAATCTCTACACAGTCCAAGCTCGAATGCGAAACGTTTGGAACCTACCATATTCGGTGACCTTGATGTATATACAAAATAATGCAGATGAAGCAGGGATCTTAGGTCAAAAATTGGGGTATGACAGCTTCCCCTATTTAAGTTTCTTCTATCCGGAGATATGAAGATTAAAATCTTCGTCTCGACGAGATTGAAGGTACTTAAATACATAATATGCAATTGTTTCCCTAAGATACCACCATTATGTTTATGATATGAATGTAGTATTTGAACTTTATGGAGAATGATACTGTATGAGACAAAATAATGTTGGAGAAACCAATCACTAATAATCCACAGGAACAAAGATTATACACTAATGGGGAAATGAGTCATCGACTTCGAATGATAGACTCTTAACGGAAAATAAAAATTGAGAG
This sequence comes from Vicia faba, assembly GCA_948472305.1. Lineage (NCBI taxonomy): Eukaryota > Viridiplantae > Streptophyta > Magnoliopsida > Fabales > Fabaceae > Vicia > Vicia faba. The sequence continues at coordinate 1,148,900,035 of OX451738.1, read as the reverse complement.
AAGAAAACTTTTAACCCTAACAAAGAAGACGCCTTGCATAGGCCACGAAAAATAGATTATTGACCCAAGATAATGGTGAGTTCATAACCCAAAGTCAAAGATAGACAAAATATGTATCAACTTTTGCTGATAGCGAACTATCGACTTCTGAAGGTAGAGATTTGACAACAAACTTCTCTGCGAGATTTTTCCGGAGAGATACCATTTGATGCTGAAATAACATATGGTTGTAGATACGCAAGCTGCTTAAGTAAAGAAGCAACCACTTCCTGTCTTCAAAGGATGTCTATAACATACAAGCTGCTCAAATAAAGAAGCCGCCACTTGCAGTCTTCCAAGGATGTCTATAACATACAAGCTGCTCAAATAAAGAAACCGCCACTTGCTGTCTTCCAATGATTTCTATAACATACAAGCTGCTCAAATAAAGAAGCCGCCACTTGCTGTCTTCCAAGGATGTCTATAACATACAAGCTGCTCAAATAAAGAGATCGCTGCTTGTCGTTGTCCAAAGATGTCAATAACGCACAAGTTGCTCATGAAGAGACCGCCGCTTGTCGTTTTCCAAAGATGTAAATAACGCACAAGTTGCTCATGAAGAGATCGCCGCTTGTCGTTTTCCAAAGATGTCAATAACGCACAAGTTGCTCATGAAGAGACCGCCGCTTGTCGTTTTCCAAAGATGTCAATAACGCACAAGTTGCTCATGAAGAGACCGCCGCTTGTCGTTTTCCAAAGATGTCAATAACGCACAAGTTTCTCATGAAGAGACCGCCGCTTGTCGTTTTCCAAAGATGTCAATAACGCACAAGTTGCTCATGAAGAGACCGCCGCTTGTCGTTTTCCAAAGATTTAAATAACGCACAAGTTGCTCATGAAGAGACCGCCGCTTGTCATTTTCCAAAGATGTCAATAACGCACAAGTTGATCATGAAGAGACCTCCGCTTGTCGTTTTCCAAAGATGTTAATAACGCACAAGTTGCTCATGAAGAGACCGCCGCTTGTCGTTTTCCAAAGATGTCAATAACGCACAAGTTGCTCATGAAGAGACCGCCGCTTGTCGTTTTCCAAAGATGTCAATAACGCACAAGTTACTCATGAAGAGACCGCCACTTGTCGTTTTCCAAAGATGTCAATAACGCACAAGTTTCTCATGAAGAGACCGCCGCTTGTCGTTTTCCAAAAAATGTTCAGAAGAAAGTTGTGGTAACACTGCCAGAGAATAAAATTCTTCTTCAAAGGAAACCATGAATAGATCCTTCCTGAGGATATAAAATACTCAAATGTGCAAAATAAATGCACCATTCATCTAGGTTGCCTAGCCTAGAGAAAACCCCGAGATAGCCTATGCAAGAGACAAAACTCAATCCAGGAATAAACCAGAGAGAAGACAGTCAGACAAGATTCCACCCAATGAGAAAATAACCCAATTGGGGATTCATCCTATCCAGAGATGGACAAGGAAGGCTAAATCAAAAATTCATCCACGAGGATTAGCTCAGCTGGGGAATTAGAAAGGAAGCGCATCTTCTGCTTAAGTTAACATACTACTTGGAAAGAACAGGTACGCTATTTGAATAAACATAAACAAGGTATACAACCCAAAATTATCGACAAATCTGAATGTGTATGCATGATGTAAGTGTAAATGAGTAAATGAATATTATGCTGACAAAACAAATAGAGGAAATAACTTGAAGATGATAAGATATCACGAAATAATTAGATACTCGGCCAATTTCAAAGATACGAAAAATAACTGGAACTGGAATAAAGGCAACATCAGAGCATATCGCGCTACAAGGCTCAAGTCTTCTGGGGAGAAAAGTATTCAAATCCAATCTTCTAATACCAATAGACCACTGACATGATACAAAATGTACCACACTTCGGAATTTTGCTCAAATAGAGATAACTGAAACAAAGCTTAATCGGAAACTGGGGGATCACCAAGCTTAGTACTATACTAGAAACGAAAGTTTACACAACCAACACCTCATGACGATTTCAAAAGAAAACATGTTCATCATGCAAGGATAAATTATTGTATTGCTTTGCATTTCATGGTTTAACCATCCTTGGAGCAACTGTTAATATTCCTTCCAATATTCACGCCACATTTCAAAGTAGGAATGCGTTAATTAACTTTGTTTCAAATATTGCCATAAAAACTAAAATTTTGCCCACAAAAAGATAAATGCTCAAATTTCATTAATAAAATGGTAGTTCGCTAACAATGCGACTCCAATGGTTTACAAAAATTTGGGAAATAGTACATGAAAGAAAAAGGTTACACAAAAACAATGATCATTATTCTCCCTAACAACTTCGAATTCCGAGATGTGCTCAAATGCCACGACTGGTCTGACCAAAAGCCCATCTAAAACGCCCCTTCGGGTTTTCAACTTAGCGAAATGTCAACTCAAACCTAGGCGAAATACTTCTTTACTGCATCGGCGTTCACAAAGCGCGGGAGTTCTTCACCCTCCATATTTGTGAGAATCATGGTGCCTCCAGAGAAAACCTTCTTAATGACCTACGGTCCTTCATAATTCGGAGCCCATTTGCCCCGAGAATTAGGTTAGAAAGATAATATCTTCTTGAGAACGAGGTCACCTTCTCTGAATTCGCGTGGTCGAACCTTCTTATCAAAAGCCTTCTTCATTCTTTGCTGATATAGTTGACCGTGACACAACGCTGTCAATATCTTTTCTTCAATTAAATTCAACTAGTCATATCTACTTTGACACCATTCAGCCTTAGAGAGTTTAGCTTCCATCAAAACTCTCATAGACGGGATCTCAACCTCCACGGGGAGTACTGCTTCCATGCCATAAACTAGGGAAAATGGGGTTGCCCCTGTTGAAGTTCGAACTGAAGTATGGTACCAATGTAGAGAAAACAGAAGCATTTCATGCCAATCTTTATAAGTTACCACCATCTTCTGGATAATCTGTTTGATGTTCTTATTAGCAGCTTCAACAACCCCATTCATCTTTGGCCTGTAGGGAGAAGAATTATGATGTTCGGTCTTGAACTCTTCACAAAGCTCTTTCATCATCTTGTTATTCAAATTCGAACCATTATCAGTGATGATCTTGCTCGGGATGCCGTATCGACAAATGATCTGATTCTTGATAAATCTGACTACCACCTGCCTGGTTACACTAGCATAGGATGCCGCTTCCACCCATTTAGTAAAATAATCGATCGCTACCAAGATGAAACGATGACCATTTGAAGCTTTGGGTTCAATCATTCCAATCATATCAATGCCCCACATAGAGAAAGGCCAAGGTGAAGAGATAACATTGAGCAGGGTCGGTGGCACATGTATCTTGTCCGCATAAATTTGGCATTTATGACATTTCTTCACATATTTGCAGCAATCAGATTCCATAGTCATCCAATAGTAACCAACTCTCAACATATTTTTAGCCATTGCATGTCCATTGGCATGAGTGCCAAAGGATCCTTCATGTACTTCTTACATGAACATGTCTGCTTCATGTCTGTCTACGCATCTGAGCAAGACCATGTCATAATTCCTTTTATATAATACTTCTTCATTGAGGAAGAAACTACTTGCAAATCTCCTCAATGTCTTCCTATCTTTATTGGATGCCCCAGGCGGGTACTCTTGAGTTTGAAGAACACGTTTAATGTCATAGAACCACGATTTATCATCAGTGACTTCCTCTATTGAGAACACATGAGTAGGTCTGTCTAGGCGCATAACTCTGATTGAAGGCATGTCGTTCCAATCATTCACATGGAACATAGAAGACAAAGTGGTTAAAGCATCAGCCATTTGGTTTTCATCTCTAGGGATATGATGTAATTCCATGTTGTTGAAGAAAGTTAACAATCTTCTAGCATAATCTCTGTAAGGGATCAAACCAGGATGACGAGTCTCCCATTCTCCTTTGATTTGATTAATTACCAATGCCGAGTCTCCAAATATATCAATAATCTTAATCCTTAGATCCACTACTTCTTCGAGACCCATAATACATGCTTCATACTCAGCCATGTTGTTCGTATAGTCAAACTTCAATCTCGCCGTGAACGGGATATGAGCACCTCGGGGAGTGACGATGATTGCCCAAATTCCATTTCCATAAGCATTTACAGCTCTGTCAAATATCAAACCCCAACTGGATTCGGGATCAGGTCCTTCTTCAGGTAATGGCTCTTCACAATCTTTAGCTTTCAAGTACATAACATCTTCATCTGGGAAGTCAAACTTGATGGATTGATAATCGTCAATTGGTTGGTGAGCCAAATGATCGGCTAAAATACTCCCTTTGATTGCTTTCTGAGTGTGATACTCAATGTCATATTCAGATAACAACATCTGCCAATGGGTTATTCTTCCAGATAAGGCGGGCTTCTCGAAGATATACTTGATCGGACTCATTTTGGAGACCAACCAAGTGGTGTGGTTAATCATATATTGGAACAGACGGCGAGCAGCCCAAGCTAAAGCACAACAGGTCTTCTCAAGCATTGAGTATCGAGACACACAGTCTGTGAATTTCTTACTCAGATAATATATGGCATGCTCCTTTCTTCCAGTCTCATCTTGTTGACCAAGCACACATCCCATGGAATCTTCCAATATAGTCAGGTACATAATCAAAGGTCTTCCTTCCACTAGAGGGATCAATATGGGAGGTTCAAGTAAATATTCTTTGATGCTATCAAAAGCTTTCTGACAATATTCTGTCCACACATATCCTTGGTTCTTTCGGAGAAGCTTGAAAATAGGCCCACAGGTAGCAGTCATATGAGATATAAATTTAGAAATATAGTTCAGCCTTCCAAGGAATCCTCTTACTTGTTTTCCCGTCCTGGGTGCGGGCATCTCCCGAATAGCTTTGACTTTATCAGGATTTACCTCAATACCTCTCTGGCTGACAATGAAACCCAAAAGCCTTCCAGAACGAACACCAAAAGTGCACTTGTTAGGATTCAGCTAGAGTTTATACTTTCTCAAACGTTGGAATAATTTCAATAAATGCTCCAAATGATCTTCTTCATTTTGTGATTTGAAAATCATGTCAACTACATAAACTTCTATCTCTTTATGCATCATATCATGGAACAAGGCAGTCATGGCCCTTTGGTACATTGCACCAGCATTCTTCAAACCAAACGGCATTACTCGATAACAAAATGTTCCCCAAGGTGTAATAAAAGTTGTCTTCTCCATATCTTCTGGTGCCATCTTGATTTGATTGTAACCAGAGAAACCATCCATGAAAGAAAAGACTTTGAACTTTGCGGTGCTGTCGACCAATACATCAATGTGTGGTAATGGAAAATCATCCTTTGGGCTAGCCCTATTCAGATCTCTATAATCTACACACATTCGAACTTTGCCATCTTTCTTAGCAACAAGAACTATATTGGATAACCATTGAGGATAGACCGATGTAACAAGGAAACCTGCATTAATTTGTTTTTGAACTTCTTCTTTGATCTTGTCAGCCATATCGGGACGAGTCCTTCTCAACTTCTGCTTAATCGGCAGACATTCAAGTCTCAACGGCAAACGATGCTCCACAGTATTGTTATCTAAACCTGGCATGTCTTGGTAGGACCAAGCAAACACATCCACATACTCTTTGAGAAGCTCCAACATTTTCTCTTTAACCTCTGGGATAAGAAACGCTCCGACCTTGACCTCCTTTTTGTCTTTTTCATTACCCAAATTGATCATCTCTATAGGCTCTTCAAACGGATGAATAGTCTTTTCATCGTGCTCAAGTAAACGGGAAATTTCATCAGGAATCTCTTCATTATCTTCTTCCTCGGCTCTGAACACAGGGAATTCAAAGTTGGGAGGGGGAATAGGATCATTGTTTTCAATGGTTAAGCAATGGATTAATCTACACATATGATTATGCTTTATTTTAGAAATCGATTAATGTGAATGTTGTACAAATATAAAAAATATTATTATATTTTCCTATTATTACCAATTAATTTTCAATACCATTTTTTAGAAAAAGTGAAAAACAAAAACAGTAGGGGACAAAATAACAATTTTATTCATGATTGGAAATACTTGAAACAAAAGAGCCCAAACATCTTCTCTTTTGCCTTGGGCAGAGCAAAAGGATTTATTTTCAACATAGCCCGACACAAATACTTTTCCACCTTGGGAAGAGCGAAAGGTTTTTTAAAAATAAAACAAAGCATTACTCATAAATGTGCATCACAACAGGAATATCAACAACAATCTAGTTCAGGCAAACCACTCCATGTTTTACAAAGTCGGGTAAATCCTCTTCAGAATCGTCTCCTATTATAGCATCAACCTCAGGCGGAGTCGGATGGATAAAACCTGCGCTTCGAAAAACTTCTTGTATCGGACGGGTAACTGTATCCTGCTTAACTCTTGTAGACACGGGATGAAAACCAAGACCTTCTCCATACTTGTTCTTAGGAAAAGCAAACACCTGGCCCCAACCTTCAGCCGAACCACTCTCAACCACTCGTCGCGCATCCTCAAAAGAAGAAATATATGTCCCTTGCTTCTTCACTTCATTATCATCAACAAATAGAGCTTGGAATTGGGTTCCAACATCCTCATCAACATCAATAAAAGAGAAAGATGACAAGTGGCTTACCACCATAGCCTGCTCTCCACCAATCATTACTAGCTTTCCATTCCTTACAAACTTTAATCTTTGATGGAGCGTGGAAGTGACTTCCCCTGCATCATGGATCCATGGGCGACCCAATAGGCAACTGTAGGCGGCACAAATATCCATTACTTGAAAAGTGATCTGAAAGGTATGAGGACCAATTATTATAGGAAGATCCACTTCACCGATGACAGTTTTCCTAGAACCATCAAACGCTTTGACAATTACCCCACTAGGTCTCATGGGAGCACCTTGATATGAAAGTCGAGATAATGTAGTTTTGGGCATTACATTTAATGATGAACCTGTATCTACTAGCACACTTGATAAAGTATCATTTCCACAACTTATTGAGATATGCAAATCCATATTATGGTTCCTTCCCTCCTCTGGAAGCTCTTCATCACTGAAACCAAGATTGTTACACGAAGTAATATTTCCCACAATTCCATTAAATTGGTCAACTGTCACATCATGATCTACGAATTCCTGGTCCAAGACCTTCATCAAAGCCTCCCTATGGGCACCAGAATCTCTTAGTAAAGCAAGCACATAAATCTTGGAAGGAGTTTGCAATAGTTGGTCCACAATCTTGTATTCACTTCTCTTGATGAGTTTTAAAATATCATCATTATCGGGGTGTGGGCTAGGTTCATTGGATCGGCCTATCTCAACCCTTGGTTCAACATTCCTCGCGGGAATTTCTGCCGGTATAGGCCTTCTGATGTGAACTTCAGGTCTTTTCAATGGTACTGTTGCAAAGATATGTCCGCTTCTTGTGACTCTACTCACATCAACAATGTTAACAAAAGATGGCATTGGAGGTATAGGAACTTCTACCCCATTCTCAATTCTTGTGGCATTATATTTGTATGGTATAGCTTGGTATGATTTGTAAGGCACAGGACCAAGTCGACAAATAATCAAGGGAGCAACAGGTGTAGTCTGACTGTCATAAACAGTTTCTACTGGTTCAGGCATGTTGAATTGTGGTACTATAACATTCACTTCATCAACTGGATCTCTATCACGTGTAATAGTTATAACCCTTTGATCTAACAATTTTTGAATATCCTCCTTCACAATAGGGCATTCATCTTCTCTTGAACAAAATTCACAAACATCATAATCATGCCGATGCTCAAAGAAGGCAAGTCTGCTTAAGCTTTGATGTATCCTGATCAACAATTCTCTTATGTGCTCAACTTGGAAAACTCTAAACTTTCCCGGACATCCTTCCACCATATTTATCGACGCTGCCCCATGTCGAGGCAAAGGATTATCTCTAACATTCAGGTTAACATCCTTGAAAGACAAAATACCGTTCTTAATTAACCTTTGGACATCCGCCTTCAAAGCAAAGCAATTTTCAATGTTATGCCCCGGAAAACCTTGGTGATACGCATAGAACTGATCCGCCTTGTACCAAGGAGAAGTACTATTCGGTGCGATAGGAGGAGGCTTCGTCGTTATGAGTTTTTTCCTGATGAGAGCGAGGAACAACTCAATGTAAGTCATTGGAATGGCATCAAATTGAGGTTTCCCCGGTGAACGATTCTGATTATTAAATTGATGAGCCTGTTGTCGAGGCTATTGTTGAAATTTCTGTTGCTGAATTGGAGAGGCTTGATGAGTTGGGGTCACCATTGTTGGGCGGACAGCCGAAGTGACTGCCGCAACATGTGAATAGCCTCTCCTTGGTCTCCTAGGAAAAATTACACTGACATCTTGTTCTTTCTTCTTGGGAAAAACATTTCCAAACTTCTTGACACCACTAGATATACCTCCTTTCTTGACCAAACGTCCCTCACGAATTCCTTCTTCCAGCCGCATGCCCATACTTACCATCTCAGTGAAGTCACTGGGTGCACTCGCAATCATTCTTTCATAATAGATAGAACCTAAAGTTTTCAGGAAGATCTTTGTCATTTCTTTCTCTTCAAGAGGGGGATAAATCTGAGCGGCAATCTCGCGCCACCTCTGGGCATATTCTTTAAAGGACTCTCTATCTTTCTGGGACATATCCCAGAGTTGATCTCGATCTGGCGCCATGTCAACATTGTACTTGTACTTGCGAACAAAAGCTTCACTAAGATCATTGAAGTTACGGATCCGGGTGCTATCTAAACCCATGTACCATTTCAGAGTGGCACCAGTCAAACTGTCTTGGAAGTAGTGAATTAACAAATTACGATCATCCGAATAAGTGGACATCTTTCTTACATACATGGTTAAATGACTTCGCGGACACGAGTCACCTTTGTACCTTTCAAAGTTCGGCAATTTGAACTTGGCTGGAATTTTTACATTTGGAACTAAACACAAGTCATGAGCATTCTTTCCAAATAAGTCTTTTCCTTTCAGCACTCTGATTTCCCTCTACATTTCCTGAAATTGGTCTTGAAACTCCTCCATCCTATCGAAAAGGCCTAGACTTTCGGCAGGTTCAACATGATAAATGGGTTCATTCATGTATGGAATAGTATGAACCACAGGAGTAGCAGTAGTCATCACTGGTTCAGGGAAAGGTACCATAGGCGGGATTACAGGAGGCACAGTAGTTGTCTCCAGTTGAAGAAAGGACACAACAGGTTGAATCAAGGATTATACATCAGGCTGATACCCTTTTGGCATGAAGTTATAAGGCATGCCCCATGGAAAACCTTTTGGCATTTGATGTTGGAGCGGAGTGTTGACTTGAGTCACAGATGTTGGAGCGGTGACGATCTCGGAAACCACAGTAGTTGAAGTTTGAACTTCGGATGCTGAAGTCGATGGTTGATTCTGAGAAGCCATCAAGCTTTCCACTAGCGCGGTTAACTTTTCCATTCCGACACGAAGGGTAGTAACCTCTTCGCGAAGCTCGTGATTTTCCTGTTCCAGATCTTTTATCTTCCTCTGACGATTGGCTCGGGTATCGTACTGGTGAGACAGCTTGACAATCTATCGGAGTGGAAAAAGAAACAAGGATAAGACTCTAGAAAACATGTGAAGTGGAATGTTGGATGATGCATGATATGCGATGCAAATGATTATTTATTTTGATAGTTTTTTCAAGGAACTTTAGAACTTTGATAACTTTGCACACATCAATGGTAAAGGAATTTGGAATAACAAAAACTCATTTCATTAATCAAAGCGATAAATTACAACTTTGAGACAACAAAACCATAAATTAGAACTTTGGGACAACAACCCAATAATAAAAGCAGCAAATTACAACTTTGGAACATGAACCCCATTTACAGAGTTTTACAAAATGACATAAGTAATAATAATAAAAACTAAGAACTAAAGGTCACTCAGAATCATCAGATGAAGGACCAAATGCCAACTGTAACTGGAGCTTCCTAATCTTCTCTTCGTAGAAGTCTTCCATCTCTTTCTTCTCAGCTACCAGTTGATCAATGATCTCCTTTCGTGGATTAGGAACAAAAGCAACGCCTATCAAATCTTCCTTCTTTCTCTTCCTTTCATTAGCATATTTCTTGAGTAGTGCATCCTTTTGACGAAGCTTCTCATCATGATCAATAAACCTGCCGTCTTGAATGAATAGAAAATCCTCCTTTTCCTTCAGCTGTCGAGTCAGGACCCTATTTTCATATTCAGACATATTATACTTTTCCTTCCAAGCATCTCTTTCGGACTTCATCCTAGCCAGATTTCCTAGGTATTCTCTCATGTTCTCGATAGGGATATCAATAGATGATGATGCGACAACAGGGAATAAAGGTTTCTCGGGGTTATAAGGCATTTTGAGAGCACAAGCCCTAGCACGGACCCATTGTAGGTAAGGCTCCAAATAAACAACACCTCTATGCCCTAACATGTCTCTCCCCTTTCTATGGATGTGACGTCAAGCTCCTTCGATCTCCTTCTTAGCTGCTTGGTGATCTTTTCCTTCTTTTAGAAAGAAACCACTCATATGAATGTTGTTCGGCTTGTCCCTCATCGGGTATCCAAAATGACGGCGCGCGAGAACATGATTATAGTTAATTCCTCCTTTCGTACCAAGAAGAGGCACGTTGGGAAAAGCACCACAACTATCGATGATCTTCACGTCATAGTAAGATCGATTATACCAATCTATGTCGGAATGAGTGAGAGCCATAATTTTTGGCGCCCATCGTGGCTCCTTCTCGAGATCCCAGAAAACATCAAACCTAGGTAGATGAGAAATATACCACTGGTATAGCAATGGTGCACAACAAATAATCATCCCTCCTTGATAGGAGTTTCAAAGATGGATGAAGTAGTAGGTATCTCCTAGCAGCGTAGGGACCGGATTTCCAATCAAGAAGATTCTGATGGCGTTGATATCCATGAACTTATCAATGTTAGGGAACAAGAATAGGCCATAAGCGAGTAAAGCAAAGACACCTTCAAAGGCAATAATATCTTTTATCTCAGCGAAATGACGAGCTTTCTTCAACAAAAACTGCACAGATAAGCCTTGGATTCCCCCTTTGGTAGTCATGTTCTCCTCTATCTCCGACTTCCTCAAGTGGGTGATGGTCGCTATCTCGTCAGATTTGGGTTCCTCTTCTAAGCCAGAAAAAGGAACGCAGTCGATGATTGGAAAACCAAGTATGTAGGAGTACTCTTCTAAGGTGGGCATTAACTGGTAATCAGGAAAGGTAAAGCATCGATACAATGGATCATATAATTGGACCAACGTACTAAGGATGCCTTCCTTCATCTTGCGCTTCATGAGAGGTATAATGGACCCATATTTCTTTTGAAACTCCGCCGGGTTCTCGATCTTAGGAATCAAACTCTTCAACTCTTCAATCTCAGGCTCCTTAAAACTATAACTTCGAGTGTTTCTTCTTCCAAAATCCATAATAAAAGTACCTGAGATGTCTGCAAAAATCATTCTTAAGTTCCTTGAAAAAATGTTTTACAAAAAATGTTTATGGATGTATGGATGAATGATAATGCAACAGTTACACATAAGTTCACAAACATGGGGTTCAAAGGTTCAACGCTTCAAGCATGGAGTCAAAGGTGAAGCCCACCCCAAGGGTATGTACTAAAGGTTTAATCACACCTGCAAGAAAATGTTCTAAGAGTTCCCATAGTCTACAGTCCTCCTTCGGATATTACCAGCGTCTTGATTACTCAATAATTAGCAATATTCTCAAGAGAAACTCATCCGAGCGTAGCATCGCGTGACAACTACTTCTGGATTACTCCGTTATAGTCTCCGCGCTACACCTAAAAGGCCAAGATGGGTTAGGGTTCTACAGTTCTCAGCTTCTCTGGCTCCCAGGTCGAAAATAATAATGTTTTCCCAATTACTCGGTAAACAAATACTACGTTTAAAAGGGCCTTCCACTGAGTGGGGGATTTCATGCCTCCTTCTTCGGGATTACTCCCTCAAAGTTAACATGACTATACCACCCGTCCTATTCTTAAGTGTAACTTAGTCCGGGTATAGGACTTGTCCTTTGCAAAAACCCAAATAACCCCAATATAAACATATAATCAAACAATCAAATAATGATAAACTAGATAAAACAAACTAGGCTTAACCCACTTAGGGATGGACCAACAAGAGGTCAATCTTTCCCCAACAGAGTCGCCATTTCTGTAGCGATAAAAAATGTAGCGGGGTAAATCGGAGATCGAGCTATTAATTAACTCGTCTCACAAAAGCAAGAGTCACCGCCGCGTTTTATTATTTCCAAGGGAAAAGGGAAAAGAGCGAAATAAAACCCTAAAATATGCAATGTAAAATAATACTTAAAAGTAATGAAAATACAAGGCATTTTGAAAAGAGATCTAGAGTTTGGGGGTTGGTTATACAATGGGAAGGTATTAGAACCCAATGCATCTATAGTATCCTATAGGAACCTTTTGAAATATCTGTTTATTAAAATTATTTGTTTGATTAAAATGGTTTGTTTTGCTAAAATGGGAGTGGGCGAGATTTTGAAGATACGACGACCTAATGTCGAAGTTTTGACTTAAAAGGTGTGAGTTTGAAAATTGAATATTTAGGAAAATTATCTTAAGTTTTTAACAAAATAATAAAAAAAAGATGAATGAGGGTATTCGGAGGATTATATGAGACGTGTTTGATGACTTGAAGTCAACAAAGTTAAAACAATTCCCTTGGATTTGAGACAGACGAAAGATATAAAGATTAAACGATCGATGATAAAATTAATTAAAATGACAATTGAACAATTAACTAATTCAATTATACTAGCATGCATTTTGATCGATTAAGTAAATAAACAAAATTACATAAAGACTAAATTACAATATCATGGATTTTTAATAATTAAACAAATAACAAAAATTAAATAAACTAAATTATGAAACAAATATTTTTTGAATAATTAAATAATAAAAGATTAATAACAAATTAGCAAAAATTAAATTATAAAATCATGTTTTTTTATGTTTTCATAATAATTATAACAAGATAGAATAATGAAGGAGATAATAAAAGAAATAACAAAAACGTCCCAGCCTGGACTTGAACCCGGGTCTTCTAAGTTACTGCAAACATGCCTTACCAACTGAACTGTATTGCTTAACTGTTATTATTACGATTTAATTAATACAAAAGGGTGAGTAAGATAGCGGATTGGGCTAGTAGGCCCAATGGGATGACCCGGTTTGGGGGAAGGGGAAAGGAAAATTTGAAACCCTAAAATGCCAAGAGAGAGGCGCTGCTGCTGTACATTTGAAAGGAAAAAAAACAAGTTCTATCTTGCAAAAACGTCATCCATATCCAACAATAAAACTTCTGGAACCGACAATCTCATATCTACTCTCTCTTTAAAACAACTTCAATCTTTATATATTATTTCTAAAAATTTCTTCAACAAACCAAAACATCAATGCACCCTCACCTCACTTGCAGTACCTTCGACCTTGCCAATGTAAAGGAAACAAAAAGGAGAAGAAGAGATTATCAAAAGACAAGTGGATATCTAGTCCCATTGCAAACATCTTCGATTCGCCATCAAAGTGTCTTGGATCAGTAAGCTTCGCACTCGTAATTCTCTTTCCATCTGAACTTGATCCTTGTTTTCCTATTATAGAGTTATGTGAATCTGATTTTTTTGTAAATTCTCTGTGAATCCACGACTTACATGGCCTAGATAGAAGCGTGAAGGTGATGTTTGCGTGGAGAATGAAACGAAATCGAGAGAGAGAGAAATCTTGAGTTGTTATGAATTGTTTTTACGAATTCTGAATTACCAACCCATTGCTGCTATTGTGATGTTGCAGGGTGCAGATTCGCTCTCTGTGTGAAGGAATTTAAAGGGAGATTGGCGTGAAAAGATTAAAGAGTGGATTTATTGTTGTGTTTTGTAGGTTTCAAGACTGGAACAGGTTAAGTGTTTTTTTTATCAGGTTCTATGGTTTTACAAGTTCTAAGGTTTGAAAGGTTAGGTGTTTTCACAAGTTCTAAAGTTTGTACAGATTCTAGTGTTTTTGACAGGGTTTTACTGTTATGACGGGTTCTAAGGTTAATTGGTTTAGCTTTGACAGGTTTTAAAGTTTGTACAGATTCTAGTGTTTTTAACAAGGTTCTAGTGTTTTTAACCGGTTCTAAGTGTTTATAGGTTCTATGCTTTAACAGTTTCTAAGTTTTTTAACAGGTGCTAAGTTTTGATAGGTTCTATGGTTAACAGGTTTTTAAGGTTTTTGACAGATTAAGTGTTTTGACAAGTTAAGTGTTTTGACAAGGTTCTAGGCTTGTTTTAACAAAAGGTTGTTATGTTTTGACAGCATGTTCTATTGTTTTGACAACATGTTCTATTGTTTTGACAGCAGGTTTTAAGATTTGACAGCAGGTTCTAAGATTTTGCAGGTTGAGGGTTTTTTATAGGTTAAGGTTTGGAGATGAGTCATAATGAAGTAAGCTTGGACATGAGTTTAGGGTGGGTTGAACACATAATGCATAGTCTCTACAATTTTTATTTTCTAATATTTTTTTAAAAACTGTTTTTTTGTGTTTATTATTACTAACATTTCTAAATATTGACAAATTGCAGCAACTCTAAAAATATAGCAAGGTAACAAGTCAAATAATCATATGGCATGGAAGTGAGGCAAAGAAGACTAGAGTATATGAATGATAAAGTTATGCATAAATAAATAAGGAGGAAGAAGAAATACCTATCGGAGTCTCTCCGATGGAGCTTCAAAGCCGTAAGTTTTTCCTCTTTTCCTATTTTTTTTCTTGCTGAATTTTAGAACAAAACTAATCTTTTTTCTGTTTTCCTCACTTGCTGGATTGTTGGACAAAACTCTCTTTTCTGTTTTTCTCACTCTTGCTAAATTTTTGGAACAAAAACTCTCTTTCTATATTTTCAGTCTTGCTGAAATTTTTTTGGATTTCTTTTTTGTGTTGATGAAAGCCTCTATTTATAGTGAAATGTGTGGGGCTTTAGGGGGGGAAAATAGTAGAAGTTTGAACAAATTCTAGGCCCTGTTTTGATGTTTTATGGGATAGCTTTTTGAAGTATCCATTTTAGTGCAATATTTGGAGCTTTGCAAACTGTTTTTGTAACAGCAAAATGTGCATATTTTTGTCTTATGGGCTGCATTCTGGACTGTTTTACAGGGCAGATTTGGACAGCAGCTTGGCATGGTCTTTGTTGACACAAGGTTGAAGAAAATGGACAACACTACACTAAAAAAATGGACTGTTATGGATTAATATAGTGCTGGAAAAATGGGCAGCATTGGGACTGTTTTGTAGCAAGAATAATAGTTGATTTTCATGTACAAAACTTATATTTTATTATGTAACTTTGTGACAATAAGTCCAAATAAATTGTAACATGAATAAACATGTATTCTTCAATATATTCTCAATTCATTTTGTAATTATAAATAACCTTGAATCTTCATATGATCATGAATCTTGATATGTCTTGATAAAAATTTAAGGCCTTCCATTTGAATTGGGAAAGAGTTAAACAATACTTGAATAAATTGTTAAATGATAAATAAATAATAATGCAAGTCTTAGACTTTAATCTTGTATTTTTGTAATAGAGATCCGAATAAATCACATGAATTAATTTTCTAATAAAATAGAAATCCTCATGTAATTAATCTTGTGATGACCGATTAATTGGATCGAATTCCTTTTCCCACTAACTTCTTGAATAAATGCTTCATGTAAGTCCACCAAAATAATCACAAAAATAATCTTGAATAAATATTTCATGCGATAAATGACTATTCTTGGATGAGATCTCTTGATAGCTCCTCTTTAATTATCACTTGAATTCAAATAAAGAAATATTCCAAATATTCCAAATAAATTCTTCTAGAACGGTTTTGAATTTAATCATCCCATTTTGGAGAAATTCACCTCGCGTTATGAGAAAATTTGCAGATGACTTTTGGTCAAAGAAATCGAAAATGACGGTGTAGCCTGGTTTTCTTGTATTTTAGAATAATGTGAAACACCCATGAATCGAAGACAATAGAACTTCGACCATTCTTTCTAAAAAAATATTCAGAGAAACCGGAGACCATCTGTTGGATAGAGTGTGGAAATAAATGCACAATTCTCTGAAATTCTTTGATGAACCAGTCTTTGAGAATTAACGACCAACCATATTTCTGTCCCGAGACTCGAAACCCTAATCGATGTACGACGTCCGATGCTCTTCTTTCAGACCTATTTCCTACACATGAAAACAAAACAACAAAACATACACTTTGTGCTTGATTAGTGGTTAGTCATTCGTAAGATAAAATGCTCACAACACTTGATAATCTCTACACATTCCAAGATCGAAAGCGAAACGTTCGAAACCTACCATATTCGATGACCTTGATGTATATACAAAATAATGCAGATGAAGCAGGGATCTTAGGTCAAAAATTGGGGTATGACAGATTCCTACATAAAAACTCCATTTTCTCTCAAGTGTTTCTTGACCAAAACTACTCAAACTATATATATATATATATATATATATATATATATATATATATATATATATATATATATATATATATATATATATATATATATATATATATATATATATTCAAAAACCATCCTAACTTCTGTAGCCAAGCTATAATTCCCTCTCCATCTGTATCCACCTCAAAGCGTCAGAACTTTTTCCCTTGGTTGTTCCAGAATATTCTAATCATTTACAGCCCAAGTTGAAAGTTTTCAGCCTGCTGAACACGTAAGGAAGCTGTTCAGAACACCACAAGTGGTAAGAACCAGGTTCCAGCTCCCAGAGTATTTTCCAGCTGCAAGGTAAGTATTCTACTGACTCTCATCATATTATTTAGGCATTGTCAGATTTTGCATATTTAACACAATGTAGATGTTCTGATTATGATGATGTATATATTCTGAGATTTCATGCATCTGTTTGTCTAAATAGAGAGAATCCCAGTTCAGAGTTTCATGAAGAAATTAGGACTCAGAATTAGGATTATCAAATTCATGTTTTCTTCTGATTTGTGTTGTTGATATCCCTTGTTTCTGAAACATCATGAAATTTGTCATAACTGTTATATGTGCAATTTTTGTTCTGTTAAGAAATGACTAAGTTGCAGATGTTCTGACTAGCATGGAGAGGGAGACGAAGTCTTGTCAGTTGGAATCAGAGCTTCTAAAAACATTTGTGTTCTCAGCAGACCCATGACTTCTGACTTTCCCTCTTTCTATTAACGTTTGCTTCTGTTTGTGCAGCATGTCAGAGTCAGAACTTCTGACCTCTTCTGTTTCAGCATTTATGCTGATTCTATCTTCTTTTCCTTATTATTTCTTGCCATCACTTTTATTTTCCATTAATCATAAAAGACCAAAAAAATATTTTCTTAAACAAAACTTATTTCTTTTCTTAAATAAATAAGCATTTTACATTTCTTGTACATTCTTATCCATTTCGATGTGGTTGTAATAGTAACTTAGGACTTAATTTGCAATCCCCTTTCATAACTTTGTACACCCCATCCCCCTAAACATTGTAATAGCGTAGGACTTTACATTTCTGTAACTTATCTCTTTCAAGTGTAAATGCTAGTAATTAGGGTGTGTATGGTAAGATATAAAAGTCAACAAATAGATCACCCTAATCAAGACTAAATGCATGCAATCAAACACACTTGCACACTAGCACCCTTAGGGTAATCCCACTTTTTTGCCTATCGGAAAATAGTCATGTCCCTCGAACATGGGCGTTTTAGCAAAGACCCTCGATAAAAGATCGTTAGTCCCTCGATGACCCTCAATGTTGCCTTTGGTAAACGATCTAGTCCCTAAAAACGACATTGTTAAACGTCTCATAGGTTGCCTTCTATGACTGCGTAAACATCCCACGTCCGTCCCTTCACATCCAACAATGGGGCTTCTTACCAAAACAATGGTAAGATAGCAACATCTAAAGGAGGAGGAAAAGAACACCTAAGACCTTTTGAGTAGGTGGATTGCTCCTAATTACTTGCTCCATTTCAAAACAAACACCCTTGCTATTTTCAAAACAAACACCTACACATTTCAAAACATCTTACAAACATTGAAAACATTTTCAAAAAGACAAACATCTTTGTATACATTCTTACGAACGAGAATCATTACAAAGATTACATAAACAATGGCCTGTTTTACAAAATACTTTCAAAAACCACACCACAAGCACGTTCAAACAAAAGCAAGTGATTTAGCAAGTAACTAAGAGCCCATGGAAAACCATGAATGAAAAGGGTGCTAACACCTTCCCTTTTCATAATCTACCCCTCGAACTCGAGAAAACATCTCTAAAGGTATTTCATGTGCTTTTTCACATTTCCTTTTGGATAAAAGAAAAGTCGGTGGCGACTCTTGCTAATCGTAACATTTGCAAACACAAACGCAAGCCTTCAAGTCAGATCTCCCACCATATCATAGAACTGGCGACTCTGCTGGGGATAATTCTAAAAGTGGGGTTACCTTAGGGTTTATATCACATTTACTTACTTACATTGTTTGACTTGTATGCTTTATATTATGGTTCTTTGTTTGGGTTTGAATCCTTTACCCGGATTTGGGATACATTATAGGTAAGTAACAATATGTTGTGGAAACTGTGTGGGGTATACCGACATGGTCTAAGCAATAGCTACGTTAGTGCGACATATTTATGGGTACCGGTAGCCTTTGAGTTAATCAAAGAGAATACGGGGCCGCTGAGTGATGTCATGAAGCACTAATGAACTTATAGAACCTTTACTTGACCAACTTGGCCTTTAGGATGTAGTGAGATGACCGACTTTGGTATAATCCGAAGTTGGTAGATACTCGATACTACACTCATTGAGGTTTGGTTTCTTGGGATATTTCGGTCACCATTAAAGAGGCTTGAGTTGAAACAATGACCAAGGAAACAACCCAGTGATATTGAGCTCCTTAGAACCCAGTTACTATTACTAGGACAAGTTTAAGCCAACTAAACTTCAAGAGGGTACTTACCTATAAAACTCCATGCAAGCCTAAACTAAGGACTTGTTTGCTTTGCTTGTATATGCATACTTTTACATAACATCATGGACATCATGAACATCATATACATCCACTAACCATTTCAAGGATTTTTGGATTCATCTTTGTTCTTGTTTTGTAGGATATGGATTCACTTTGCAGGAAAATTGTTCAAGTCAACCTTGTAAGAATTCCTCCACAACTTAAGGAGTTAGCTTCGAGGATTCCTGAAAACTCTCCATTCACCGAAAGACATGGTCGTCTACTCAACTTGGTCACCTCCAACACAAATGAGGATATGACGAAGGTGCTCTTTCAGTTCTTTGATCCTTTGCACCATTGCTTCACATTTCCCGACTATCAACTTGTGCCTACTTTGGAAGAATTCTCCCAACTCTTGAGGATTCCCATTCTCAATCAACTACCTTTCAACGGTACAGAAAGAGATCCAAAGCCAGAAGAGATTGCTCAAGCTCTACACTTGCACTCATCTGATGTCACAACCCATTAGGAAACACGGAGTGGTGTCAAAGGTTTCTTAGCGAAGTTCCTGTTTGAGAAAGCCCAAAGCTGTTGGAATTCCTTAGACTTGCAAGCCTTTGAGGAGATTGTGGCTCTTCTCATCTAGGGGATGGTTTTGTTTCCAAATCCTGACCAACTCATAGATGTGAACGCCGTCAAAATCTTCATATCACGCAACCCAGTGCCTACATTGCTAGGGGATATCCTACACTCTTTTCACACTCGCACAATGAGGAAAATAGGTGTCCTTATGTGTTGCACTCCTCTCTTGGCAAGATGGTTTATTTCTCATCTTCCCCAATCGGTCTTAAAGAATGAACAATGGTCAAGGTGGTCACGATGGTTGATGACACTCAAACATTCAGACATTCATTGGTGCCCTCGATCTAGAGAGAATGTTATCATCATCGACCGTTGTGTAGAATTCCCTAACCCTCTACTTGGCATTAGGGGAGGCATCACCTACAACCCTTGCTTAGCCTTAAGACAGTTTGGTTACGCCCAAAGGGATGGCTTGCACGAGATGCTGATTCAAGGTTTGGTATTTGACTATGACAACGACGATCAAGGTCTTCGCCAAAGATTTATCCGAGCTTGGAGGATACTAAACAAGGTGGATAGTAAGACTTTGGGGCACAAGAATTCCATCCCTCTTGAGCCTTACCTCAAATGGGTATGAACTCGTGCTCAGAGCCTTATGATTCCTTACCCCTCCATTCTCCCGGTAATCATTGAGCCTGTCAAGGAGGGAGATATTCCATACACTATCCTACATCCTAACATGCCCATATCTATTAGAGACATATAAAGGGATTGGATACAGCTCAAAGGAGAACGAGATACTTTCGAAGCCCACTTCTACGCAAGCAAGAAGAAGGTTTTGGAACTCACTAGGCTACTTCATGAGGAGCGGAACCTGAATGCCTACATTGCACCAAAGAGGATATGCACTACTTTTTTATCTTAGAGTTTTGTATGATTTTGTCCAAGGGGCATTAATGTACTCAAACTTTATCTTATTAATATAACGTGCGTTTCCTTTATGTCTAAAACAAATTTGAATCTTTGAAATCCTTGAAAATATCGCATAAACACATATCATTCATCATAACATAAACAAGTCTTTTGCAACAAGTCTCCTCATCTCTCTACTATTTATTTCAGTAAGATGGATATTGAACAAACAGTGAAAGATCTTCAAGCTCAGAACACGCAGTTTCAACTGTTGCTCATGACCCTAGCCATGGGGCAAGAAGAATTGAAGACTCTGCTACCTGAGGAGAGGAAAAAGAAAACAAAGAAGGTAACTGGAGTCTTAAACATGGGGAGAAGATTTCAGGCGCAAACAAGAAGGACTTTGAACTTTGCAATAACTTCTAGTGAAGGAGAAGGGAAAGGAAAGGAAACAGCTGTCCCGTCAGAATCCGAAGAAGAGGAGAAAGAAGAGGAAGACTACTCTGAGGAACAATATCCTCCAGCTGATGACAAGTACAGACATCTTGAAGAGCGGTTGAGCGCGATGGAAATCCAAAAGGTTCCAAGCTTAGACTTTGATGAATTGGAACTGGTGTTGGGGATTGTGATTCCTCTGAAAGTCAAAGTACCTACATTTTCCAAATATGATGGAGTGTCATGCCCTAAAATGCATCTCCGGTCATATGTGAGAAAAATACAACCCCACACCGCTGATAAAGACTTATGGGTGCATTTTTTCCAAGACAGTCTGTCTGGAACACAACTCGACTGGTTTTACCAACTAGAAGGAGTCAACGTCCATAATTGGGAAGATGTTGCCGCAGCTTTCTACAAGCAGTATCAATACAATGCCGATTTGGCACCTACCCTTACTCAATCCAGAGTATGGCCATGGTTTCCAATGAAGGTTTCAAGGATTACACACAAAATGGAGAGATTTGGCTGGAAGAGTACAACCCCCTCTGTCTGAAATAGAATTGGTAGACATGTTCTTAGGCACCTTATCTGGTCCCTTCTTCAATCATTTAATCGGAAGTTCATCCGCAGGCTTTACTGAACTAATATTTACCGGGGAGAGAGTAGAAGCTGGCATAAAAAGTGGAATGATTCAGAAAGACACATCTTCTTCTACAATTGTAAGGAAGCCTTTCATCGGGAAGAAAGAGGTAGCTGCTGTATATCCGCGAAGAAACCAAGATAGAGACGAACGCCGACCAATGGTGGGGGCTGTTATGATTCCAAAGCCTACGTCTGAGCAGCAAAGAAGTAATCAACCCAGGGTGGAAAGGCCAGTTAGGCAATTCACCAGAATTAACATGACTATGTCTCAAGTATTACCGCATCTTCCGAGATCCAACTTGGCAACCTTGAAAGAGGCTCTAAAAAATCCCAATACAACATCTTCTCATTATCACCCCAATGCCCGTTGCGCATATCACTCTGAAAGTCCTGGCCACGATACTAATAAATGTTGGGCCTTGAAGAACAAAATACAAGACCTCATTGAAGAAAAAGAAATTGAGTTTGATGCGCCCGAGAAGACAAATGTCATTTCTGCTCTCATGCATAGACATGGTCACAATACCAATGCTATTGAAGAAGATTAGTTTGTTACCATAGTTGATGAACTCATGACTCCACTTCCAACCATTAAGATAAACTTGTTGAAAGCTGGTGTGTTCCCGGGCTGTAATGAAGTTTGTCATCTCTGCTTGTCCTCACCAACTAATTGCCCTTTGTTGAAAGAAGGCATTCAGCACCTGATAGACAATAAAGAGATTTTGTTTGAAAGTACTCCTGTTTCACCTATTCCTGTTGAAGATGTTTCAATCATTACCATTTCCTCCAATTCTTCCAGGGTCTCCACCAAAAGACCCGTTAGAATTACATCGGTTCCGAAAGAAACTCCTCTAATATTCACAATGCCTGGACCAGTCCCATATGAATCAGAAAAAACTGTGTCGTGGAATTACGGAGGGGACATTTACTACCATGGCATCAAACAAGACTGGCCGGCTGCCGAAGAGATAAACTCCGAAGAAGAAGATTTCGACATCAGCAATATTGCCTGAACTAGTAAAATTACCCAAAGCGGTAGAATCTTTTCTCCAAAAATTGCTCCCCCAAAAGCAGTTTCTGGACCCGTGATCATCCCTGTGGCTGCTCCAAAGGTTACTTCTATACCCATAATCATCTCTGCAAGTGCTCCTATTGACGAAGCCGTTACAACCCCTGTTTTCATTCCTACCAACACTCCTATTGTTGAAACTCTAGGAAAGAATATTCAAGTGGAACCTGTCTGGACGAAAGCTTAATCACTGACTATCCCCGAGACATCCAAGAAAGAAATGGAGGAGATCCTAAAAATTATAAAGAGGAGCGACTATGATGTAGTTGAACAATTGGGGCAAACTCCCTCCAAAATCTCCATGTTGGCATTACTACTGTGTTCCGAGGCACATGCGAAAGCCTTGTTGAAGTTCCTAAAAACAGCCCATGTGGCTCAAGAGACGTCTGCTGATCAATTTTAAGACTGCGTGGCCAGCTTGACAGTGGATAACGACCTAGGCTTCTCGGATGCTGATCTGACACCGAGGGGAAGAAAGCATAATGAGGCATTACACGTCTCAGTGGAGTGTAGGGGCACAACTCAGGCCCATGTTTTGGTGGACACAGGCTCATCCTTGAATGTATTACCCAAAAAGATCTTGACAGACTCGACTGCGAGGACTGACGTTAAAGCCAAGCAACATAGTAGTAAGGGCATTTGATGGCTCAAAGAGAATGGTGCACGGGGAAGTGGATATCCCCATAAAGGTTAGGACTCAAACTTTCAATTCAACCTTTTATGTAATCGACATCCGTCATTCATACTCTTGCCTGCTAGGTCTGCCATGGATCCACAATGATGGTGCTGTCACCTCTAGATTGCACCAGATGCTGAAGTATCTGGTTCAAGGAAAGATTATCACTGTCCATGGAAAGGAAGAATACATGATCAGCCATCTCAATTCCTTCAAATATATGGAATTGGACGATGAATTCATTGAAACTCCATTTCAACACTTCGAAGAGGTCCCCTAAGAGGTAGTTGTGACCAAGAGCGTGTCCCAGATTCCCAAGATTACAAGACCTCCGCTCTGGATGTCATCTCTGAAGGACGCCAAAGTAGTGGTAGAGGAAGGTGGATGCACCATCTGGGGGAAACTTCCGGATATCCCATATAAGTCTGACAAGTTTGGCTTAGGTTCACTTTGAATGCTCAAAAGGCTGTACATCGTGCCCGTGCTGGAGGGCCACCCTTGAAGATTAGCAACCGTGAGGTCAACGCGATAGAAGATGGTGAAGATGATTGCAACTTGGAGGATTGGATCTTTCCGACTGTCAATGGAGGGCTCATCAATTGGGAGGCTAGAGACTTCTTCCCAATAACCTTTATCCCACAGTAATTTATCTTTACATTTTGTTGGATCTGTAATATTCAAAAACAATTCGCACTCTTAAAACGTTGTGTCCTACCCGAGGCACAATGGTCCATTTGTAAGGGTTATTATTTCATCTTCATATGACATCAATGAATCATGGATGTTTTTGCATATAAACTTTTGTGCTCATTGTTTTTCTTTTACATTTTATTTTCTTTCAAAGATAGATATTTCCTTACACACCCACACTCACAATGCAGGTATCCATCCATTCTGGATCCCATGGGTAACAATACTACTATGGCCTTTCGTGACTCTGAGAATCTAATCTACCAAGCCAAAGACGAAGGTGAGGAAGATTGTGAAGAACCAAGGGAACTGGCCAGACTATTACAACAAGAAGAGAGAACCATTCAGCCTCACGAGGAACCCGTGGATACAATCAACTTGGGTACCGAAGAAGATAAAAAAGAGGTCAAGGTGGGTACCAATCTGGAACCCAGTGTCAAGGAGCGTCTGATTCAGTTTCTACACGACTATGTTGAAGTCTTCTCCTGGTCATATGAAGACATGCCGGGACTTGATACGGACATTGTGGTACATCGTTTGCCTACGAGAGAAGATTGTCCGCCAGTAAAACAAAAGGTTCGCCGTATGAGACCTGATATGTCAGAAAAGATTAAAGCAGAGGTTATGAAGCAATTCAATGCTGGATTCTTGGCTGTCACTTCCTACCCTCAATGGGTTGCCAACATTGTTCCCGTACCTAAAAAAGACGGCAAAGTACGAATGTGTATGGACTACAAATATTTGAACAGGGCGATCCCTAAAGATGATTTTCCACTTCCCCACATTTATATCCTAGTTTACAATACGACATAACACAAAGTGTTTTCCTTCATGGACGGATTCCCAGGTTACAACCAAATCAAAATGGCACCTGAGGACATGGAGAAAACAATATTTGTCACACAGTGGGGCACATTCTGCTACAAGGTGATGCCATTTGGACTGAAGAATGCTGGGGAAACCTACCAGCGCGTCATGGTAGCTTTATTTCATGACATGATACAACATGAAATCGAGGTATACATAGACGATATGATAGCCAAATCTCAAATAGAAGAAGAGCATCTTGACCACTTACAAAAGCTGTTTGAGAGACTGAAGAAATACAAGATGAGGTTGAATCCAAACAAGTGTACATTTGGAGTATGGTCTGGTAAACTCCTAGGCTTTATCGTCAGTAACAAAGGTATTGAGGTCGATCCTGCCAAAGTTAAAGCAATACAAGAGATGCCTGCTCCCCGTACTGAGAAGGAAGTCCGAGGATTTTTGGGACGTTTGAACTATATTTCCAGATTCTTTCTCATTTAATAACTACTTGTGAGCCAATCTTCAAACTCTTGAGGAAAGATCAAATAGTAAAATGGAATGATGAATGCCAAATTGCTTTTGACAAAATCAAAGAATACTTACAAGAGCCTCCTATGTTGATGCCACCAGTCGAGGGAAGACCGTTGATCATGTATCTGACTGTTTTAGAAAATTCAATGGGGTGTGTATTGGGGAAGCATGACGAGTCTGGCCGAAAAGAGCATGCTATTTACTACCTGAGAAAAAAGTTTACCGACTATGAAACCAGATATTCACTTCTCGAGAAAACTTGCTGCGTTCTGGCATGAGCTGCTCACCAGCTAAGACAGTATATGCTGACTCATACTATCTTGTTGATATATAAAATGGATCCGATAAAATACATCTTCGAGAAGCCTGCTCTTTCTGGGAGAATAGCTAGATGGCAGATGATCCTGACAGAGTAAGACATACAGTATACTACCTAGAAAGCTATAAAGGGGTGTGTGCTAGCTTATCATCTTGCTCATCAAGCCGTAGAAGACTATCAGTCCATGAAGTTTGAATTCCTGAACGAAGACATCATGACATTAGACAATTGTGAAGAAATCAGGCAATATGATAGACCTGAACAAGGATCCCGATGGACCCTGTTCTTTGATAGAGCCTCCAATGCACTTGGTAATGGTATTAGTGTTGTACTCATATCTCCAGAAGGGTTTCATACTCCCTTTACCGCCAGACTTTGCCTCAATTGCACAAATAACATGGCGAAATATGAAGTGTGCATCTTTGGTCTCAAATCTACCATAGACTTGGGAATCAAATCATTAGATGTATTCGGAGACTCAGCCTCGGTCATCAGTCAGATCAAAGGGGAATGGGCCACCAAACACCCTAACCTTATCCCTTATAAAGAACATGTTTCGAAATTGCTACCACACTTTAAGAAGATTACCTTCGAGCATTTCCCGCGAGAAGAAAATTAGCTACCAGACGCTCTAGCCACAATGTCATCTATGTTTAAACTTAATTGGGATAACGAGGCTCCCCAAATCACCATCGGACGAATGGATGAATCAACACACTATCACGAAATTAATACTGGAGAAGTAGTGGACCAGCCTTGGTTTCATGAAGTCAAGAGGTATCTCGAGGCTCAAGAATATCCAAAAGGAGCTTCAATCAATGATAAAAAGTTTTTAAGGAGATTCTCTGCTAAATTCTTCCTTGGTAATGACATCCTGTACAAACGCAATCGTGACTCTGTTTTGCTTCGGTGCGTAGATAAGGTTGAATCTGAAAGAATCATGGCTGAATTGCACGAAGGAACTTTTGGTACCCATTCCATTGGGCATACGATGGCAAAGAAAATCCTACGGGAAGGCTATTATTGGTCCACCATGGAAGCATATTGCTATAAACACTCTCGAACCTGTCATAAGTGCCAGATTTATACCGAAAAAGTACATGTACCCCCGTTTCCTCTGAATGTCTTGATGGCTCCTTGGCCTTTTTCCTATGTGGGGAATTGATATGATTGGGGAAATTAATCCGACAACCTCCAATTGACATCGCTTTATCCTAGTGGCCATTGACTATTTTACAAAGTGGGTTGAAGCAGCCTCCTTCGTCTCCGTTAGCAAGAATGTTGTTGCCCTCTTCATCAAGCAAAACCTTATTTGCCGGTATGGTATCTCAGAAAGGATCATCACTGACAATGGTACAAATCTCAACAACACTATGATCACCGCACTGTGCGAGCAATTCAAGATTCAGCATCACAATTCTTCTCCCTATCGGCCAAAGATGAATGGTGCTGTCGAAGCTGCAAATAAGAACATTAAAAAGATCATATAGAAAATGGCAGTCACGTACAAAGACTGGCATGAGATGCTACCATTCGCTCTCCACGGGTACCGTACCACGACTCGCACATCAAACGGGGAAACACCCTATTCTGTGGTTTACGGCATGGAGGCTTTCTTGCCTATTGAGGTTCAGATCCCCTCTCTGAGGATTATGATAGATGTAGGTTTGAACGAAGACGATTGGATCCAGACTCGACTTGATCAACTAAACTTGATTGATGAGAAGAGACTTACTGTTGTTTGCCATGGTAAAATGTATGTAAAACAGATGATCAAGGCTTTCAACAAGAAAGTCAGATGCTAAGTATATCAAGTTGGGGATCTAGTGATCAAACATATCATCTTGCCACAAAGTGATCCCAGGGGAAAATGGACCCCTACCTATGAAGGATCATTTGTAATCAAAAACATATTCTCTAGTGGGGCAATGATCTTGACCACCATGGATGGCGACGACCTGCCACACCCTGCGAACGCGGACATAGTCAAAAGATACTACGCGTAAAAGTCCCGCTAGGTTGACATACCTGGGCAAAACAAGGGCATCCAGGTGAACCAAAAGGGTTCGGGAAAAAGTTAGGGATAAAAAAAAATTTGTATACCCGGCAAGTTGAAAACCCAAAAGTGAGACTTGGGAAAAAAAAAGGGTTTCCCGTTGGACTGAAAACCTGAAAAGGAGGTCTAGGCAAAAGTTAGGGAATTAAAGCGTACAACTATGTCCCATCAAATCACTTTACAAACAACCTTTGTCTTCCACTGACAAACTCAGAGGTTCTGATCAATTCAGTCATCTTCGGACGAGGCGACAGATAGACAAGATGCTCAGAGATGCAAAGGCTATAACAGATTGGGAACCCCATGGGATTTTTTTTACACATAGCTATCCTTATTTGTATCAAAATTTTATTTTTTATGATAGAATTCTCTTACTAGAATGTTTGTCCCTTTTGTACAAAATTTTTACTCAAAGTCAATACAAAGATATCCCTTTGAAAGTGCAAAAACTATTGGTCTTTATTTTCTTTGCGCTTGCGTTTTGTTTGCAAAAACGTCCAATGATTTATTTTTGAACATATGTATTTGAATGTAATTACTTTTTAACAAATAAACAAAATGGGAAAAACAATTACTGATAGGTTAAAAGAATAGGGAAATGTCTCAAGGCTATTCCATAAGTAATCCCCTACAGTACGCCATTTAAATCCCCAACGGAACAAAAGTTTAAAACTATTGATCCATAGTAGAAATTGTCAAAATTCCTCAAAACTCCCCAACAGGTTTTACAAGCAGTACACAACATTGCCTTTACAACATATTTTATTTCTTTCGGCAAAAATCCATCAATACTTCAACTTCAAGACATGAAGACTCACATATCCTCAACAGCATTCAGGGATTTATTTTCCTCAATCCAACTGCAATACAGCAACATGAATTTGTATTTTAGATAACATTTTACCCTTTTCCGGATAAGATTAACAACTACCGGTAACAATATTCAACTTTTGATACAGTACAGATACACTCTAGACACGGATGCCATCCTGATACTCATTCAAAGACATCTTTCAGATACAGTACAGATACGCTCCATACATGGATGCCATCCTGATACTCATTCAAAGACATCTTTTTGATACAGTACAGATACACTCCAGACACGGATGCCATCCTGATACTCATTCAAAGACATATTTCAGATACAATACAGATACACTCCAGACACGGATGCCATCCTGATACTCATTCAAAGGCATCTTTTTGATACAGTACAGATACGCTCCAAACACGGATGCCATCCTAATACTCATTCAGAATCAGCTTTCAGATACAATACAGATACACTCCAGACATGGACGCCATTCTGATACTCATCAGATTCAACTTTTGATACAGTACAGATACACTCCAGACACGGACGCCATTCTGATACTCATTCAAATTCAACTTTTGATACAGTACATATACGCTCCAGACACGGACGCCATTCCGATACTCATTCAGATACAACTTTCAGATACAGTACAAATATGCTTCAGACACAGATGCCATCCTAATACTCATTCAAAGACAACTTTCATATAAAGTACAGATACGCTCCAGACACGGATGCCATCCTGATACTCATTCAGAATCAGCTTTTAGATACAATACATATACGCTCCAAACACGGACGCCATTCTGATACTCATTCTTTCAACTTACAAATTACAATTCAACAATCATTTCTGGATGGCATCTTTAAGCCAATCTCCAACAACTTTCCCTCGTCCTTCCAAATGGCGTCTTTAAGCCCATTCCCTCTACCATTAACCATCACCGAGTGCAAATTTCTGGGTACTCTAGTGTTTAATCATCTTCCACCTTCAAGTCACGAATGGCAAATCCGCCAATCTAACTCTTCAGGTTTAAGAAGATTGAACAGGGGCAGCTGTTGTACCCCAAAATTTTCCCTCTCATTTCTCAAGGAATCACCCTGGACCCAAAGGTTTGTTTCCATCCAATCCCAAGCTTGGAATTACAAGTTTTTTTTCTCAAGAAAATCATCCACAAGGGCAAAATGGTCATTTGCACACTAAAAAGCCAAACTTTGACTTCTGGACCAAAACCAAGTTTCAAGAATCATATTTCATCAAGACATGTTGAAATATGAAGTTTGTTTCATCAAGAAAATCAAAAGTCAATTTACTTTGGGAAAAGTCAAAATTTTAAATACTTAGAACTTGTTCTAAGTATTTAAGAAGCGTGAAAAAACTCAGAATTTCTGGGCTAGTTTTCACAAAGGTCCAGTCAGAACTTGCAAGAGCAGGTCAAGGAAGGTTTACAAAGCGTGTTACAAACTTCCTGGAAAGTATGGGGATTCCTTCAGAACATGCTGGAGCCAGAAGACAAAAGGATCAGTAGATTGGATGCTACGCTGAAGCAGAATTTTTTTTATCCAGGCAATGACGCAAAATCTCACATTGTAAGATTTATGGGTTAACAAATCTCATCATCATTTAATGCTTATTTAATGCTCACAACCACTTTTGAATCTTTATCCAAAGTATCTCCCCACGTGTGGCATAGAAGTACCTTTGTTGTACTTAAAAGCAACTTTTATACAGAAATATGTTAGGGCCCGTGAGTTGCTTTTTTCTTTTGGGATTACTTTTCCTTAATCCCTGCTTGCTAATCCAGCTTAGGCATGGCTAAAAAAATGTCAAATACCACACCTATTTGAAGTTTCTTCAAGAACAAGTCACCGACTAACGCATGATAGTTGTACCTTTGATTTCTCCAAGCTATAAGATCCTTACCTATAAATTGAAAACCATTGGCAACTGAAAAGAGGTCGAAAAAAAAACTTGAGAAAGAAAAGCCTTGAACCCCTGCAAAAATTCCAAGAATCCAAAAGATTATAAGCACAAAAATACAAAACCTTAGCATTTGATTCCTGCATCAAACTCCATTTTTCCTCAAGTGTTTCTTGACCAAAACTACCCAAACAGTTTTTGATATATATATATATTCAAAAACCATCCCAACTTCTGTAGCCAAGCTGTAATACCATCTCCATCAGTATCCACCTCAAAGCGTCAAAACTTTGTCCCTTGGTTGTTCCAGAATCTTCTAATCATTTACAACCCAAGTTAAAAGTTTTCAGCCTGCTGAACACATGAGGAAGCTGTTCAGAACACCACAAGTGGTCAGAACCAGGTTCCAGCTCCCAGAGTATTTTCCAGCTGCAAGGTAAGTATTCTGCTGACTCTCATCATATTCTTTAGGCATTGTCAGATTTTGCATATTTAACATAATGTAGATATTCTGATTCTGATGATGTATATATTCTGAGATTTAATGCATCTACCTGTCTAAATAGACAGAATCCCAGTTCAGAGTTTCATGAAGAAATTAGGACTCAGAATTAGGATTAACAAATTCATATTTGCTTCTGATTTGTGTTATTGATATCCCTTGTTTCTGAAACATCATGAAATTTGTATAACTATTATATGTGCAATTTCTGTTCTGTTAAGAAATGACTAAGTTGCAAATGTTCTAACTAGCACGGAGAGGGAGATGAAGTTCTGTCAGTTGGCATCAGAGCTTCTGAAAACTTTTGTGTTTTTAACATACCCATAACTTCTGACTTTCCCTCTTTCTATTAATGTTTGCTTCTGTTTATGCAGCATGTAAGAGTCAGAACTTCTGACCTCTTTTGTTTTAGCATTTACGCTGATTCTGTCTTCTTTCCCTTATTATTTTTTGCCATCACTTTTATTTTCCATTAATCATAAAAGACCAAAAAAATATTTTCTTAAACAAAACTTATTTCTTTTCTTAAATAAATAAGCATTGTACATTTTTATCCATTTCGATGTGGTTGTAATAGTAACTTAGGATTTAATTTGCAATCCCCATTCATAACTTTGTACACCCCATCCCCCTAAACATTTTAATAGCGTAGGACTTTACATTCCTGTAACTTATCGCTTTCAAGTGTAAATGCTAGTAATTAGGGTGTGTATGGTAAGATATAAAAATCAACAAATAGATCACCCTAACCAAGACTAAATGCATGCAATCAAACACACTTGTACACTAGCACCCTTAGGGTAATCCCACTTTGTTGCCTATCGGAAAATAGTCATGTCCCTCAAACATGGGCATTTTAGCAAAGACCCTCGATAAAAGATCGTTAGTCCCTCGATGACCCTCAATGTTGCCTTCGGTAAACGATCTAGTCCCTAAAAACGACATTGCTAAACGTCTCATAGGTTGCCTTCTATGACTGCGTAAACGTCCCACGTCCGTCCCTTCACATCCAACGACGGGGCTTCTTACCAAAACAATGGTAAGATAGAAACATCTAAAGGAGGAGGAAAAGAACACCTAAGACCTTTTGAGTAGGTGGATTGCTCCTAATTACTTGATCCATTTCAAAACAAACTGAAGGGGTGAAAAACACAAGAAGGGGGGGGGGGGGGGGGGGTTGAATTGTAAAACTGGAATCTTAAAGCAAATGACACGGTATTTTTATCCTGGTTCGTTTGATCTCAAACTACTCCAGTCCACCCGTCAAGGTGATTTCGCCTCTCTCCAACGAGGTCTTAATTCACTATATTCAACTGAATACAAATCTGCTTTAACAACTGCTAAAGCCTTCTTGATTCAAACCACAATCCGGTTTGTCAAGGCAACACTTTCTTACAAAGGTATTAAACAAATGTGTGTGAATGTTTTCTACAAAACTATATCACAACTGTGATGTTTACACAAATGAAGCTTAGAATACTAGGATGCTAAACACTAATGGAGTATCAGAGTTTGTTGGTTTAGCAAAACTGGTAGATGAAGATTATTGTTCAGCTTTTTGCGTGTAGAGAGTTTGGAAGCATTAGCCGTGATAATCTTCGAAGCTTGACTTATATAGCACTTGAGAAGATGAACGTTGAAGCAAATATTCTTGATTCAATGCTAATAACAAGCTTTCCTTTTTGAGCAGATCTTGTCTGGAATGAGGCCGTTGGAATTGATTAGCGTTTAATGCACAGTACCGTTGCTTCTTCAATGCACGATCTGGCTTGGCTCATTCTGATTCTGCTTCGCTGCTGATGAACTATTTGATTCTGTATCAGAGTGGTTTACGCGCAGTTCTGTTCATCAAGCTTCAGCATGTGCAAGCGTTGATCATCTGATCTTGACATTCTGATTCAGCAACTTCTGATGCTGGTGTACAAACTCATATTCTGATGCTGAATAAGTGATCTTGCTTATTTTAATCAGCATATCTGCAAGTCAGAGCATAGTAATTTTAGGCAGCATATAATTCAAACATGAAATATTTAACTACTATATCTTTTCACTTTGTTATCATCAAAACTTTCATATAGGGTACTAGATTCAAACATTGTTCTAACAATCTCCCCCTTTTTGATGATGACAAAAACAAGATATTTTAAATGAAAAAATAACGTGAAAAGTTATCAGAGCTATGTATCAGAATAAGAAGTACGGAGAAGTCAGAGTTAAGAGATACTCCCCCTGAGTTTGTTACTTCCCTTTGATATGCGTGTTCTTCAGAGTCAGATCTTTTTCTATCTTTGAGCATCAGATTATAGGTCTTTGACTTATCAGAGAGCAGAGCTTCAGAGCTTTTCCTGTCAGAGCTTTGCTTCGGATCAGAGTGTTAGGACGATCAGAGCTTCATATATCAGAACTTCATATTTGATCAGAGCAACATGAGCTTTTACATTTTGATCAGAGCTTCTAGTTCTTAGTCTTCATAGTGTTCGGAGCTTCCTTGTGCCTGTAGACTTAACAACAAAACAGAAAAACATTTCAAGTAATAGAGTTAGAATGTTTGAGAATTTCTGTCTAGTTAGCCGTTATTGATTTTAAATATCATTCTTGTTCTCCCCCTTTTTGCCAGCAATCAAAAAGTGTTAGTGATGTGCTAAAACAATTTAGATCAGAAAAACAAGTTATATTAAAATAGTTCAGAGCAAAGAACATTACACAAGCATAGTCAAAACATAGTCAAAAGTACATCAGAAAATGAAGAAAATATAGAGAATGTCATGCATGAAAAAAATTTCAAGGTTGTGGGGGCATGCGTGAGAACAGGCTTTCCAGCATTGCTTGAATCTTTTCAGAAGTTTCATTCTGCTTCTGAACCATGGTGACAACAGTATCAATCTTGCTGTCCTGAACATTCATTCTTGCTTCCATCTTCTGATCATTCTCTTCCATCCGCTGCTGTAGACGCAAGTCATTCAGCCTGAGTTCTTCCAGAGCCTGCCTGTCCAAGGCAGCTTGAGAACTTTCAGCAGGAGGAAGCTTCTCAGAACTTTCGGCTACATCTTCTGCTGGATTTTCTTCCTGAAGAGTCTTGTCTTCTTCTGATGGTTGCACCTGTGCAGCTTGCTCTTTCTCAGACCAGGATTCACTGTCCAGAGGGAGCACAACTTCTTGAGGCAGCTGACTCTCAACTTCCTTCAGCAGCTTGCTAAAGTTCTGTTGAGCCTGCTCATAGTTGACGTCCTGCAGCTTGAGTGCTTCAGCATGAACCCATACTCTGAACTGTGACCAGAGCTGATCAGAAGCAGCTGGGTCGATCATCCCCGGACAGACTTGCTTCAAAGAAGCAATCCATTGCAGCATACCTGTTTCAAAGTCCAAAATACCAGAGCCAACATCTAGTTGCTTTGGTTTGGGAATGGCCAATTTGTGTCTTAAATCAGCAAGACGTTCAAGACTTGTTAAGTCAATGAAAGTTTTGCTGGGGTTTTCAGAGGATTGGTTTTCAGAGGTGTGCTGAGGTGCTGTTTGTTTTGGTGGATGGTTATCAGAGTCAGAGGATATATCTATTGGAGTGGTTGGAGTTTTTGGAGGTGTTGATTCCTCTGATGATGGTAACTGGGGTCTGACAATGGTGGTTCCACATGGCAACTGTATTGCCAGCGGTGAAGGTTGAGGTGAGTGGGGATCAGAATGATGAGGTGATGGGGTTTCATAGCGGTGAAACTCTGTTTGTGGTGAGGGTGGATTATTTTCTGGTTGAGGAGGTGGAATCTCTGATTGCTCAGGGATCAGAGGTTCTTCTGTGATTGGTTGTTGAGATTGTGGTTCTGGTTCTGGTTGATGTTCTGGTTGTATTTCTGGTTCAGGTTGAATTTCTGGTTCAGGTTGTGGAGGAGGAATATTTGGTGGTTCAGAGTGAGGTTGAACAGAAGCATGTTCACGCTCAATATCAGCTAGCACTCTATCAAGTGCTGGTGTTGTTGAAACAGTTGATTGTTTGGTAATTTTGATTGGGATTTTAATTCTGGTTCTTCTGAGTTCTAAGGCCTCAGAAGGGTCTTCTGGTATGGTTTCATCAATAGTGGGGATTGGAATGGATATTCTGTGAGAGGTTTGAGGAGGAGCAACAGATGTTGGAATAGTAGAGGAAATTGAAATAGGGGCAGCAGATGAATTACCTCGTTTCTTTGGAGTCTGATGAGATGATCCTTCTGCTTTCCTCTTCTTTGTCTTCTTCTGAGTCACTTCAGGTTGGGATTGACTCAGATCTTTGATCTTCAGCTTTGAACCTGCATCTTCTTCCTTGTATGAATCTGGATACTTGAGAAACATATCAGGTTGGGATTCCATTTCAGAAAATCTTGGGAAATCACTCAGAGGCACTCTTCTTCTGGAGATGTCAGCAGTTGAAGAAGCTCTGGGTTCCTTCCTGATATTTTCTATCAGCTTCATCTTTTTCAGGTTCTTAGCGTTCAGCGGTTTTCCAACAGTTGGTTCAAAATTGCCCAGCACTTTAGCTTCGCTCAGATAATCTATCAGCTTATTCTCTGTCAGAATATCTGATATGAGCCTTCCAAACGGTATCCAGTCCCTTTTGGTCCTTTCTTCTTCTCTAGTCTCTTTCACACTAGTCTTCAGATGATTGAACAGGAAGTGTGCCAGATTGATCTTCACCCTCTGATCAATAAAGTAGATCAGAAATTGCTGATCCACGTTTATATAATCAGGAGAGCTTGTTGGCTTCCTGTGATTGAAACAGCCCAAAACAATCTTGGCCCATACTCTGCAGTGATCCTTCAGATCCTTGATTTTGCTGCTGGGAAATCCAAGAGTGAAAATGCAGTTGGCTACCACACCTATATCAGGGCACCTATCGGCCATGTCCACACAACGGACTCCACCACCACTTTGACCGATTAACCTAGCAATGAGGTCTTCAGAAATTATTATCTTCTTTCCCATGACAGAAGAGATGACTAGATGTTTATGAATCTTGGCGTGAATCCAAAATTCCTTGACAAGTTCTGGGAAGGTTGGTCCAACCAGTCTATCAAAATACCTCTCCCACTTTTGAGCTTTGATTTCCTCAGTTAGGTCAAATCCATTATCCTTCAAACTTTCGAAATCGATGATTAACTCAGAGAGAACCTCAAGATTCTTTACCGGTGTGAGAAGAGTTCTGGTAGGCACCTGATACTGCTCAGAGGTTTCTTTCTTCTGATTTCCTGCAGAAATGCTGGAGGATGCCATTGTTCTCACACAAAAAGCTTGAGAATGATTTGAGAGAAAAAAAAGGTTTTAAGAAGATAACTC
This sequence comes from Vicia faba, assembly GCA_948472305.1. NCBI lineage: Eukaryota > Viridiplantae > Streptophyta > Magnoliopsida > Fabales > Fabaceae > Vicia > Vicia faba. Next base: position 1,148,863,664 of record OX451738.1, on the reverse strand, counting down.
AGAAATATGCAGAGAATACTTAAGAGATTATGAGAAAGCGTAAAGAATAAGATTGAAGAATAATGTGCTTAAATAAAGATTTCAAAAATTATTTTGAAAAATTAAACGTTTTTAAGAGAGAGAAAAAAAATAATGATTGCCATTAACAAGCGTGATTACTTTTGCATTTAATGCTTGCTGATTTTGGGGGATTTGAGAAAGATACTTAAAAACGGTTACCAGACATGTGTCTCAATGCACCCAATCAGCGCTTTCCTTTCTCAGAAGCGTGCACGCGTTCTGCTTCAGGGATTTGCTGATGATTGGATGACACTTGTTTGATGTAGTGATCAGCACGTCTGTCTTTGAGATTAGACTCTCAGATCTTTAGACTTGCCTCTGATACAATCTGCATGTTCTAACTTTCTGAAAGAAGATTGATCAGAAGTTCACAGTAATATAATTACATTATGAAGATAAATACATGGAATTAAAACATTTTCATTCTGGGCATACTTTCATGCTGAGATGTTTCAGAATGAAATTAAACCTATCTTCTGAAAGGGGTTTAGTAAAGATATCAGCCCATTGATGATCTGTATCTATAAATTTCAAGTTTAAAATTCCTTTCTGAATATAGTCCCTAATGAAATGATGTTTTATTTCTATATGCTTAGCTCTAGAATGTAAAATAGGATTCTTACTTAAGCAAATAGCAGAAGTATTATCACAAAGAATGGGAATGTTACTCTCAAAAATCTGGAAGTCTTCAAGCTGACTTTTCATCCAGAGCATCTGTGTGCTACATCCAGCTGCTGCTATGTACTCAGCTTCTGCTGTTGACAGAGCAATTGTTGATTGCCTTTTGCTGGACCACGAGATCAGATTTTCTCCCAGAAACTGGCAGCTTCCAGAAGTACTTTTGCGTTCCACTCTGTCTCCAGCAAAATCAGCATCACAATAGCCTACTAAGCTGTAATCACTAGATTTTCTATAAAACAAACCCAGATTAGTAGTACCTTTCAGATACTTGAAAATTCGCTTAACAGCTGTTAAGTGAGATTCTCTAGGATCTGATTAGAATCTAGCACAAATACATACGCTGAATAAAATATCAGGTCTTGAAGCTGTCAGATAAAGGAGAGAACCAATCATACCTCTGTAGACTTTTTGTTCTACGCTTTTGCTTACCTCTTCTCTTTCCAGAATGCACGTGGGATGCATTGGAATCTTTGATGGCTTACATTCTGAGAGGTCAAATTTCTTCAGAAGATCTCTGATGTATTTGCTCTGATGAATGTAAGTTCCCTCTGGAGTTTGATTAATCTGAATTCCTAGAAAGAATTTCAGTTCCCCCATGAGGCTCATCTCAAATTCTGCCTGCATACACTTAGCAAATTTTCTTCCAAGAGAAGGATTAGTAGAACCAAAGATTATATCATCAACATAAATTTGACAGACTAAGATGTCACTCTTAACTGTTTTACAGAATATAGTGGTGTCTACTTTCCCTCTGGTGAATTCATTTTCAAGCAGAAAGTTACTTAGCCTTTCATACCAAGCTCTGGGAGCTTGTTTCAGACCATACAGTGATTTTTTCAGTTTGAAAACATGTTCTGGATGTTTTGGATTTTCAAAACCTGGGGGTTGGTGAACATACACTTCTTCTTCTATATAACCATTCAAGAATGCACTTTTGACATCCATCTGATACAGAGTGATGCCTCTATTAACAGCAAATGAGATTAAAAGTCTGATAGATTCTAACCTGGCGACTGGGGCAAAGGTTTCTATATAGTCTATCCCCTCTTGCTGACTATAACCTTGTGCAACCAGTCGTGCCTTGTTTCTGACGACTTCACCTTGTTCATTAAGCTTGTTTCTGAACACCCATCTTGTTCCAATGACGTTGAATCCTTTTGGTCTTGGAACGAGATCCCATACGTCGTTTCTGGTGAATTGATTCAGCTCTTCTTGCATTGCCAGAATCCAGTCATTATCCAGAAGTGCTTCATCAATAGAAGAAGGTTCAATCAGAGACACAAGTCCCATCAGAGTTTCTTCAGAGTTTCTGAAGCTTGCTCTTGTTCTGATTGGATCTTCCTTTCTTCCTAGGATAGTCTCTTCTGGGTGATCCAAACTGCTTCTGGGTAATCTCTTCTGAGGTTGATCAGCAGCAGTTGTAGGATTTCTAGCATTGCTTCTTTCAGACGTTGAAGGAATGTCTGTGTTAAGAGCTTCTGATGACTTGTCTTCAGAACCTGCAAATTCAATTTCTATACCTGCAAGATTTTCATTCTGCTTTGACTTTTCAGAGTCAAGCTTGTCATCAAAATGAACACTGATTGATTCTTCCACAATCTGTGTTTCTGTATTGTATACTCTGTACCCTCTTGAGCGTTCAGAGTATCCTAACATAATACACTTCTGTGCCTTAGAATCAAACTTGTTCAAATAATTCTTAGTGTTTAACATATAGCAAGTACATCCAAATGGATGAAAATACGAAATGTTGGGCTTTCTGTTCTTCCACAATTCATATGGAGTCTTTTCCAGAATAGGTCTTATTGAGATTCTATTCTGAATGTAGCACGCTGTGTTTATTGCCTCTGCCCAGAAAGTCTTAGCAACGTTTGTCTCGTTGATCATGGTTCTGGCCATTTCTTGCAATGTTCTGTTCTTTCGTTCTACAACTCCATTTTGTTGGGGAGTTCTAGGACAAGAGAAATCATGCATAATGCCTTTGTCATTAAAGAATGACTCAAAATCTTTATTTTCAAATTCTCCACCATGATCACTTCTGACTTTAACGATTCTAAGATCTTTTTCATTCTGAACTTGGTTACAGAAGGTAACAAACACAGAGTGTGACTCGTCCTTGTGTCTTAAGAACTTTACCCATGTCCATCTGCTATAGTCATCTACGATTACTAACCCATACTTCTTGCCACTGACAGAGGCAGTTTTAACTGGTCCAAATAAGTCAATGTGCAGAAGTTCTAATGGCTTAGAGGTAGAAACAACATTTTTGGATTTAAAAGATGGTTTTGCAAATTTTCCTTTCTGACATGCTTCACACAGAGCATCTGAATTGAACTTCAAATTTGGAAGTCCTCTGACCAGATTGAGTTTGTTAATCTGAGATATTCTTCTCATACTAACATGCCCCAATCTTCTGTGCCAGATCCACTGCTCGTTGTTAACAGACAGAAGACATTTTACATTCTGACTCTTAAGTTCAGAAAGTTTGATTTTGTAAATGTTGTTTTTCCTCTTACCATTAAATAGGATAGTCCCATCTTTCTGACTAACAGCTTTACATGATTTTTGATTAAAGATTATATCATAACCGTTATCACTTAATTGACTTATGGATAACAGATTATGCATCAATCCATCAACTAGCAGAACATTATTAATAGAGGGAAGATTTCCGTTACCTACAGTTCCAGAGCCAATAATCTTTCCCCTCTGATTGCCTCCAAAGCCAACGTGGCCTCCAGGCTTAAGTTCCAGGCTTTGGAACATATGCCTTCTTCCCGTCATGTGTCGTGAGCAGCCAGAGTCCAGGTACCATGACTGGTGTTTCTGACTTGCTGCTAAAGATATCTGCAACATGTATTATTTTATCCTTAGGTACCCAGATCTTCTTGGGTCCTGATTTGTTAGTTTTACCAAAACTCTGGTTGAATTTTGGTTTCACAAAGTGATTACTACTAGTATATTTGATGTCATGTGTGTGACCATACACAAAGTGTGAATTTAGAGGAGTGTGTTTAATGGTTAAATCCATGACATTTTTAGGTGTAGGAACCTTACCTAGGTATCCTATTCCTTTCCTGCCGTTTCTGCTAACTCCATAGATCATTGAAGCCATTCTGCTTCTATCTATGCTTTTAGCAAGGAACTTCTGGAAACTATGATCATACTCCTTGATGATCTCATCAGCGTTGCTGGGAGTTTCAGCAATTGGTTCCTTCTGAGAGTTTTGTAAAGAGTTTTCTAATTTTAAAATTTTATCTCTCAGCTCAGAGTTTTCCAATTTGAGACTCTCAAACTTATTAGAGTCAGATTCAAGAGTCCTTTTCAGGTCTCTGAATTTAGCTCTAATCTGCTGATAACGTTCCAGAATTTCATTGAGGCTTTCAGCAAGTTCAGCCTTTGTAAAATTAACAGCGAAGTTAGGGAATACCTCTTCTGTGTCTGATTCTGAGTCTGAGTCAGAAGCTTCACTTTCATCTGGAATGTTAGCCATGAGCGCTATGTTCGCCCTTTCATCATCTGATTCTGAGTCAGCTTCAGACGAGTCAGAGTCGTCCCATGTGGCCATGAGACTTTTCTTCTTCTCTCTTCCAAACTTCTTTTTGGGCTTTTCCCTCTGAAGCTTTGGGCAGTCACTCTTGTAGTGTCCTTGCTCATTGCACTCGTAGCAGATGATGTCTTTTGTATTTGGCTTCTTGCTACCTGAGGAGCCTTCAGATCTTCTGTATCCAGAGGAAGAATCTGTCCTTCTGTATCTGGAAGAAGACTCGTTCTGATCAGATCTTCTGGGGTTCCTGAACTTCCTTTGTCTTTGCTTCCACAGTTGATTTACTCTTCTGGAGAGAAGGGAAAGCTCGTCTTCTTCTGATGAGGATCCATCAGATGTTTCTTCAACTGCCTGCAAAACTTTAGATTCAGATTTTCTGTTAGATTTTAAAGCTATAGGCTTACCTTGCTTCTGAGGCTCGTCAGCTTCCAGCTCTATCTCATGACTTCTGAGGGAGCTTATAAGTTCCTCCAGAGTGATTTTGTTGAGATCTTTCGCCAGCTTCAGAGCAGTAACCATAGGCCTCCACTGCTTGGGTAAACTTCTGATTATCTTCTTGACATGGTCAGCAGTAGAGTATCCCTTGTCCAGAACTTTGAGACCAGCTACCAGAATCTGGAATCTAGAGAACATAGTTTCAATGGATTCAGATTCTTCCATTTTAAACGCCTCATACTTCTGAATGAGCGCCAGAGCTTTTGTTTCTTTGACTTGAACGTTGCCCTCATGCGTCATTCTGAGAGAATCAAAGATGTTCTTAGCTGTGTCTCTGTTGGAGATCTTCTCATACTCAGTATAGGAGATAGCACTGAGGAGGATGGTTCTGGCCTTATGGTGATTCTTGAAATCACGCTTTTGTTGATCAGTCATTGATTTTCTTTCAATCTTCTGACCAGTTGCATTCACAGGGTGCGTGTATCCATCTGTCACCATATCCCACAGATCAGCATCATGTGCTAGAAAGAAGCTTTCAATTCTGTCTTTCCAGTAGTCAAAGTTTTCTCCATCAAAGACTGGAGGTTTGCCGCTGAATCTGTCTCTGTCCTCATTGGTGTCATTGCTGAAATGAGAGTTGTTTCCTGCCATTGTGTTTTTCTGACGCTGGATCTTGTACTGACACGGTTAAGTGTTTTAGCTCAGAACCAGGCGCTCTGATGCCAATTGAAGGGGTGAAAAACACAAGAAGGGGGGGGTTGAATTGTAAAACTGGAATCTTAAAGCAAATGACACGGTATTTTTATCCTGGTTCGTTTGATCTCAAACTACTCCAGTCCACCCGTCAAGGTGATTTCGCCTCTCTCCAACGAGGTCTTAATTCACTATATTCAACTGAATACAAATCTGCTTTAACAACTGCTAAAGCCTTCTTGATTCAAACCACAATCCGGTTTGTCAAGGCAACACTTTCTTACAAAGGTATTAAACAAATGTGTGTGAATGTTTTCTACAAAACTATATCACAACTGTGATGTTTACACAAATGAAGCTTAGAATACTAGGATGCTAAACACTAATGGAGTATCAGAGTTTGTTGGTTTAGCAAAACTGGTAGATGAAGATTATTGTTCAGCTTTTTGCGTGTAGAGAGTTTGGAAGCATTAGCCGTGATAATCTTCGAAGCTTGACTTATATAGCACTTGAGAAGATGAACGTTGAAGCAAATATTCTTGATTCAATGCTAATAACAAGCTTTCCTTTTTGAGCAGATCTTGTCTGGAATGAGGCCGTTGGAATTGATTAGCGTTTAATGCACAGTACCGTTGCTTCTTCAATGCACGATCTGGCTTGGCTCATTCTGATTCTGCTTCGCTGCTGATGAACTATTTGATTCTGTATCAGAGTGGTTTACGCGCAGTTCTGTTCATCAAGCTTCAGCATGTGCAAGCGTTGATCATCTGATCTTGACGTTCTGATTCAGCAACTTCTGATGCTGGTGTACAAACTCATATTCTGATGCTGAATAAGTGATCTTGCTTATTTTAATCAGCATATCTGCAAGTCAGAGCATAGTAATTTTAGGCAGCATATAATTCAAACATGAAATATTTAACTACTATATCTTTTCACTTTGTTATCATCAAAACTTTCATATAGGGTACTAGATTCAAACATTGTTCTAACACAAACACCCTTGCTATTTTCAAAACAAACACCTACACATTTCAAAACATCTTACAAACATTGAAAACATTTTCAAAAAGACAAACATCTTTGTATACATTCTTACGAACGAGAATCATTACAAAGATTTCCTAAACAACCGCCTCTTTAACAAAATACTTTCAAAAACCACACCACAAGCACGTTCAAACAAAACAAGTGATTTAGCAAGTAACTAAGAGCCCATGGAAAACCATGGATGAAAAGGATGATAACACCTTCCCTTTTCTTAATCTACCCCCCGAACTCGAGAAAACATCTCTAAAGGTCTTTCCTGTGCTTTTTCACCTTTCCTTTTGGATAAAAGAAAAGTCGGTGGCGACTCTTGCTAACCGCAACATTTGCAAACACAAACACAAGCCTTCAAAACAGTTCTCCCACCGTATCACACTCCACCTCAAGAGGATGCAAATGCTCTTTTCTCATAATTGTGGGTAGTAAGTATGTTTTCCACTCGAATACGACAAGATGTCTCTTAACTTAAAATTAACCATCACACAAAATTTCAAACTTTTTAAGAACTATGTGGTTATGATTTTACTATTCCACATTGATGGTACGTAGGAACATAACCCATTATAGTTTTTCCGAATAAAAATTGTAAAAACCATTTATTTTCTCATCTCCACAAACTTTTTCAAATTAACTCCTTTTTAGCCAAATATACAGATTTTCTAAGAGGTTCCTTCGGAGTACCATAAATGTTTAGGGTGATAATACATTCCCTTTGCATAACCAACCCCCATAACTTAATCTCTCTTTTATTTTTGATTTTATTTTCTCTTTTCCCATTCCTTTGGAAAAATAAAGTGCGGTGGCGACTTTTACATTGTGAGTTAAGTCAATCATTGGCTTAATCTAAACTTTTCACCGCTGCACATGAGCAAAAGAAACTCTGCCTCCATAGAATCCGAAACTCTCAAAAAACCCAAAGTTTGATTTCTCATTTTGTCTTCGTTTCAACTTCATATCTCCACCCAGAATCCTCCATCGGCGTCCTCTGAAGCTACCTGAAGCCTTACAGAAGCTTGTTGTGACCTCTAAGTACTAACTCGATCCACCATTTTCAGACCTTATGAGCTTACTTTGAACGGGTAGCTACGAGCTTCTATTTCACTAAAACAAGTTACCATCCTCTTTATCTTGATCTCTTGAGTGAAACCCTCACCTAACTGTGATTTATTCTTCTTCTTTGGAATTTAATTTTGCTTTGAAGCTTGTTAGGTTTTCTATGTTTTTCTGCAAAGTCTCCTTGCTCAGATCCAATTAATTGATCTTGAGAAATGAGACATAAACGATGAATGATGACTAAGCTTGCACTATGAGCGTTTGAGCTTAAAATTACAATTCACGATGTTGCCAAAATGAGGGTTCTAAGGTTGAAGAAGAAGGTGTTCGCGCGTTGTGGAGCAAAATTTGAATCCTCCAGCCAATCAATGTGTGACACCATTGCTAGCCGTTGGATTATTTTTAATTTTTTTTTGTTTTTTATTCTATTTTATTTCATTTTCTTCCAAAAATATTTATAAATAACTCCATTAATACTTTTGACTCCAATTTTTTTTTCATAATTTTCTAAAATGTTTTCATACCTAGTGTGATTTTTGTGAGATTTTAAAAATATTTTTTAGCATTTTTTTCTATTTTATTTTTTATATTAAAATTAATTTTAAATAATTTTTTCTCATTGATTTTTAAATATTATGGATCCAAACTTTTGAGATCTTGATCCTAGTAGTTTTTGTAACTTTTCATAATTTTTTTCAACATTTATTTGATGTTTTAGGGCATCATTTGAATTTTCTTTTTATTTCCTATTTTAAAACTATTTAAAACCATTTGTATTTTAATTTATTTGATCAATGGTTCATTAAGATGAATGGACTTTTGGTGATGTTTATGTTGTATGAACCTTCATCATTTCAAACTTATCATTAAATGATCATTTACATCATTTTTGGTACTTTGGTTTGATGATAGGTTTATTCCATTGTGCTACCAAGAGAGGTGATTTAAATCGGTGAGAGATGATCTCATGTTGTGTTTATTTTGCCTTGATCAATCTTTCTCTACTCATCTCCTTCTTCTTTTTGTTTTGCTTTAAATCATGGTGTTTCATTGTTTTCAGATAATGACTTTGCATCATTTCTCTAACATGCACTACACCTACATTGTTATTGCCCGACCTCAGATAGGTGAAACTTCTACATAAGTTCACTTACGATTGCTTAACAAAGCGCTAAATTGTCCTAAATCGGATTACTAACCACTAACTTTAACATTAACTCAATATTATTGTGATAACTTTAGTTATCCACATTTTTACATTAATGTCATTTAATTTCCTTCCCATTACTTTAATGCAAATTAATTTCAAGCACGTTACATTTCATGTCACTTACTTTTTTTCCCTTTTCCTTATTCCCCCTGGGATTTTCTTTTTCTTTTGTTTAAAAGACATTAATAAAGGAAAAACCCTTAAAACCTTTTAATGTGTTCTTGAGGACTATTGGTTATTATCATTTTCTTGAGGAGTGTTGGACTTTCGACCTTGGACTTAGGACTTAGTTTTTCCTTGGCTTAGAGTGGTTATTTGATACTTGGAATTTCATCTAATACATTGGGCTTCATCTGAGACTTTAGATTCCATCTAACATCTTTGGATTTCATATGGTGTTCTATATTTTATCTGATGATGTGTGTTATCTAAGACCTCTAATTTTCATCTAATAATTGGAATTTTTGTTTGATACTTTATGATTCATCTGATGCTTTATGTTTTCATCTGGATCTTATTGCTTATCTTGTGGTTTACTCCAAAGGGAAATAAATGCTCATTTTGACTAGTGTAAAATGCTTGCTCTTCTTGTGGTTAGTTCACTTGCACACACAAAGGCTTTCTCGTAGGCTACCTTACAATGATACCATTTATTTGTTTCCATTTATTTTGTGCTTTAGAATAGTCTCTTCATCTCCTCCCCATCTTTAATTTTCAAAATATTTTCCCTACTTCAAAACTTGTGTTCAAACTTCACATTTTTATCTTTAATAAACCATGACTTAGTCAAGTGATCAAAAAAATATTTTCTTAATAAATTCTAAAATACTTCAGCATATTCAAACTCTTTCAAAAACCTCTAAAATAAACAAAACTCATAAAACTTCTTTGGCTTAATAGTCATTTATCCCCCTGCAATATGGGCGGGTTTTGATTTTCCCCCCTTAAAATTTTTTTTTGATACATCACTTGAAATGTTAAAACTCTAAATATTTTTCCACCTAGGTGCAAATATTACCACTCTGTAAATTTTTTTATTTATTTACCCCCTCCATTTTTACATGCTTAGGGGGTACCCAAAAAATTAGAAGGGGTAATCAAATTTTTTTAATGGGGGGTAAATCAAAACTCGCCTATATTGCAGGGGTGTACATGACTATTAACCCAACTACTTTTTATGCCTTAGTGCAATTTTTCTTTTCAAACAAGATCCTTATTCTGAAATAAAGGATATGAGTCTATTCTTGAGAAGATGAAAATTCTTATACTTCTACAAGATGCTGTGAAATTGATTGATATTTTCCACTTAAATTTTGAGAGATGCTTGTTTAGTAAATCCAAGTAAAATCTCCATATCAATATGGTGCAAATTCTCATTTCCTCATACTTGTGGGTAATAAGTTGAGTTTTCCACTCGAATACGACAAAAATGTCTTTTTCACCTAAAAAAATCAACAAACAAAAGCACATTTCATAAGCAAAAACAAGTGGTTCCTATGGAGTACCATAGATGTGAGGGGTGTTAATACCCCCCCCCCCCCCTTGCATAACTAACCCCCACACCTAAATATCTCTTTTGTCTTGGTTTTCAAAACTTTTTGTGGGATTTTTCAACCTTTTCCCTTTGGAAACAATAAAGTTCCGTGGCATCTTTTTCTTTTTGAGTTAAGTTAATCAATAACTTAATCTCAATTTTCCCTCCTTGATAGACTGGCGACTCTTCTGGGGAGTACTCCTCAAGTTGGTTGAGCCTAGCTTGTTTTTGTTTATATGTTTTTTTTTGTTTATTGTTTTTACTTTTAGGTGCTTAGTGATATTTGTGTGGTGAGATAAGTCTTATACTTGGGCTTGAGTTCACTAATAGTTTGGAGGATGGTATAGTTATGCTTAACCTACCTGGTGTTAAGCCTTAGTAGGTTTACTTGAGATCCCTCGCCCAGTAGAAGCCCATTTGACTGTAATAATGTTTTATGAGTAAAATTGTAATGGCGTTGTTGTTTTCGACTTAGGAGTCTGAGAAGCCGGGGATCTTTAGAACCCATTTTACCCCTCTTGGCCTTTTTAGGATGTCGTGTGGTGACTATCCTAGTGTAGACATGTGTTGGTTGATACACGATACTACACCCAGACAAGTTTCTCTTGAGAATATTATTGGTTGGTGAGTAAGTCTTTTACACTAATAATATTTGAATGATGGATGTACGACTCCTGGAACCTTGTTAGAACTCAGTTAATTGTTCAAATGGTTAAACCTATAGAACATACCTTTGGGTGGGTTGCTACCTTGTCCCCATGCTCCTGACGTTGAACCTTTGAACCTGTTATGTTTGTTATTATGGCATAATCATGCATTAATTCATTCATAAACATATTTTTCACTTTGTTTTCAAGGAACTTAGGAGTTTTCTTTGCAAACATCACAAGTATTTTTGTTATGTATTCTTGAAGGAGAAACAATCATAAATTTAGGTTCAAGAGTCCTGAACTGAAAGAGTTGAGAAAGCTAGGATCTTTGGTGAATAGTCCCTTAGATTTCAAATACCAATATGGAAATATTCTGAAAATGATGAATACTGGTGTTGAAGACGGAGTTCTAAAAATTTTGGTCTAGTTCTATGATCCCTTATATAGGTGTTTCACTTTCAAATATTATTAACTTGTGCCTACTTTGGAGGAGTATGCTTATCTCATAGGGTTTTCCGTGTCAATTCAGATTCTATTAAGTGGTTTAGAGGAGATTCCTGAGGCTCATGTTATTGTTGGAGATATTTATTTAAGGAAAGAAAATATTGAAGCTAATCTTGTGACTAAGGGGGGTATTCCTGGTCTATCTGCTAAGTTCTTGATAGGGAAGGCTATAACTCTTTCTAGTGCGAGGAGTATGGTTGCTTTTGAAGTTATTCTTGTTCTTCTTATCTATGGCTTGATCTTGTTTCCTAACATTGTAAATTTTGTGGATGTTAATGCTATCTGAATCTTTCTGATTTGAAAACTTATTCCTACTTTACTCAGAGATACTTATCATTCTATCCATTACAAGACTTAAAAGAATGGGGGAACCATTATGTGTTGTGCATCTTTACTGTACAAGTGGTTTATTTCACACACGCCGCAGTCTAGTTCATTTAAAGATGAAAAAAGTTGTTTGAGGTGGTCTCAAAGGATCATGTACCTTACCAGTGTAGATATAATTTGGTATTCAAGGGTTTATGACAATGTGGAGATTATTGACAGTTGTGGTGAATTTCCTAATGTGCCTCTTCATATTATAATAAGAGGTATCAACTACAATCTAATTTTAGCTCATTGTCAACTTGGGTATACTATGAGTGATAAGCCAAACAAAATCCTTTAGGAGGGTTTTTTGTTTCATGAAGGGGTTGATAGAAATGGTATGAAGGAGAGGATAGTCTGTTCCTAGAATAAAATCCAAAGGAAAGTAAATGATGAGTCAGGGAAGAAGCATTATGTAGATTTGGAGCCTTACACTAAGTGGGTGCAAGCAAGATCTATTGAGATCAAGATGCCTTATTTTTTTGAGAATTCTTCGGTCCTTGAAGTCATAAGACCTCTTCCTACTCAAGTTTAAGATATTGAAGGACTTCAAGTTGCTTTAGCTCAGATGACACAAGAAAGAGATACCTTGGAGAATAAGTTATATGCTTTGATGCGGAAAACCTAGAGTTGCATAAACAATTTTAGGAGAAAATTACCTAATTCACTAGTAGGATGTTATACTTGAGAAACATTCAAATAATAGGAAGAGGGTGCAATAGGATTTATTTTCCTCTAGAAACTTTCCATCTCAATGCAATAAATAGTTTTCTGATGTCCTGCTTACTTGTGGTTATTGGAAGGGTATCATTGACAAGATCTTGAAGGAGAAATCTAATATGAGTACTGATTTTGAAGTTCATATAAAGAAGCTCAAGAGGAAGCTGCATCATGGAGTTGGTTCTCCTTCAGTTGGAGTCCCCTCATATCTTAGGCTTTAGTTTTAGTCTTTTGTTTAGGATTGACTTTAAACTAGGTAACCAAGTTGTAACTCTTCCAGATTTTTAATAAAATGAAAATCCAGTTCTCTTACCGAGTAATTTCTCATGCATCATAGAACCTTGGTCTTTCTTTCCTCAAGTTTTTCAAAGTCTTATTCCTTTTCCTTCGTCTTTGAAAAGAAGATAAGTTGATTCACCGGTATAAGACTCAGGCCAATTCAAGAAAGAAGATGGATACTTTTGAGCAAGAATAAATAGATCTCTGTAAATAGGTGAATGTTTTAAAGACTGACATGAATAGGAATCTTAGTTAAAACATAGAATAAATCTTAATCTCCACCTCTTTCTCAACCTCAAGTCACCGTTATCTTTTAAATTGCAACTGGTCATATGTTTGTTGTTCCTGGGGACATCCACGTCCTAGTCAGATGCCTCCTGGCTACCTTTAGGGCATGCCTCTCAACTTTATTCCTGAGAACTTTATTCAGGATACCAAGACTCCTCTTATGAGTCAAGTTCCTTCTGTTCAGTCTGTAATGGTGACTGCTCCTCCAATTATGCTTGTTGGGCCACAATAAGAGAACCTTGTTTTCCACACTTATCTCAGTGAGAATGTAGATGTGTATAAGAGGATGGAGGAATTTCAAGATCAATTTCAGGAGTTGCAGAAGGAATTGAAAGCTATAAAGGGTAAGGATTTGTTTGGGAAGAATTCTTACAATTTGTGTTTGGTGCCTACTGTTAAGGCCCTCGTCAACTTCAAAGTTCTAGACTTTGAAAAATATAAAGTTAACTCTTGTCCTCAAAGTCCTTTGACCATGTATTGCCGAAATATGGCTAGTCATACAGAAAATGATAGATTGTTGATTCAGTAATTTCCAAGATAGTTTAGCCGATGCTACATTGAAGTGGAATATGGGGCTTGACCGTGCTTATATCACTTGTTTCAATGACCTTATGGAAGCCTTTATTCACCAATATAAGTATAATTTGGATATGGTTCCTGATTGTGACCAACTTCAGGCCATGTCACAAAAGAAAAAGGAATCATCCAAGCTGTATGCCTAGAGGTGGCGTGAGTTAGCTGTATAGATTAACCCTCCAATGGAGAAGAAAGAGATGAAAAATATGTTTTTGAAGACTTTGAGTTCCTTTTACTATGATAGGATGGTTGCCAGTTTTCCTAACGACATCACCGGGATGGTTGGTATGGGGGTCTGTTTAGAAGAAGGTGCCCGAGAAGGTCGGATGTCCAAAGATGGAAGTTCATCCAGTGGTGCAAAAAAGTATGGTAATAGATTTAAAAGAGAAGAAATAAGGTGATTCTAATCTCATTTATATGGAAAGACAAATAATATTTATGGATGAAAATAATCTTTAGCATTATCAGCAAATCGAGGTTTCCGCTGTAACTCTGGTAGTCAACTCAGCGCCTACTTCTAAATCATATCAACCACAGTTTCAACAACAACGTAATTAGAAAGCTCGTGTGCCTAGAAAGGCTCAATTTGATTGTATTCTGATAAACTATACAAATTTGTATCCGACTTTGATTCTGAGGAAGTCCATTCAGACAAGGGATCGAGTAGTTGTACTTGAAACACTCCCATAGTGGTACAAAGCAAAATTCCATTGTGCCTATCATCAGGGTGCACTAGGTCATGTTCTTGAAAATTCTTTCGCTTTGAAGTCTAAAGTTCAAAAGCTTATCAACAGTGGTATTATGTCATTCCAGGAAGTTGGTCCGAATGTTCAAGCTAATCCTTTACCCAAGCATGGTGAACCCTCTATCAATATGGTGCAGGATTTCCAGGTGAGTATGTGGTTCATGATGTACGCTTCGTAAGGACTCCATTAGAAGATATGCATGCCAGGTTATGCCAAGTTGGTTTGTTTATTGATCATTCAGATTGTCAGTTTTGCAAAGTACCTATGGTTGTGCCTTAGTTAGGAGTAACATTCAGGGTTTGATGGATCGTGGTATTCTACAGATCAGTATGAAGTGTCAGGATAATGAGGTTGTTGTTACTGTGCCTCATTTTGATTTTCCGAAGCCTTTGGAAGTTTCCTATCAGATCAAGGAAGGTGTTGTTACTCCTTTAATGATTTTTTTGCCTGGGCCTATTCCATACTAGTCCGATAAAGAAATTATGTGGAAGTATAATTTTACTATGATTGAGGATGGTAAAGAAGTGATAATTGAGCTAATACCTTCTGTTGTTAACATAACTGATAGAAGTAGGTTTTAGTTGAGATATTCAATGTCCCAAGTTCTATGAGAATAATCAAGATCTTCTGAAAAAGAATCAAGAATTTTTGGAGAATGCTACAACATAGGCATATAATGTTTATTTTGACCAGACTATTGTTAGAAACAAATCCAATTCGAAGCCCATATTCGAAAGATGTTTAAGGTGGGTTCAACAAAAAGATTTAAAATTAAAGGCTGAATATTCAAATTTTGGCACTTAGTTTCTCCTTTTTAAAAAGAGACACATGGAGGCCACTGAAGGATGAAATACATGCAAGTGAGAATGTGTCATTCTCTGATAAGAAGTCTGTTTGTTTAGGATTAGTATAAATAAGAGTATTTAGTTTAGATTTCTGTGTGTTCACTTATTTGTACAAATTACTAAAAATAACTCAAAGTACCAAGTGTTCGAGAAACGACTTGCTGAGAATGTACGTATGAAGTACCAATTTTATGTTCAATGTTATTCCTTTTCGATTGAAGTCATTTATATTACATTTAAGTTTAAATCAAAATTGCTTTACATTTAATATTTCACTTTAAAATTTTTTATTACTACATTCGAAATAACAATCTCTATCTAGTCGATCTTACAAGTAACCAAAATCATTAGAAAATGGAAGACTAGCGCTTGTTTACCAAATTTCATGGTAAAAATATTTGACACATCCAGTGGGACCCAATTTCTATTTTGTTTGAAACTTTTTATCATTTTCATACAAAACTTCTTAACATTGTTTTATGTGATTAAGAAGTGGTAGAATAGCCCAAACTAACAAAGTTTTACCCAAAAGAAAATACGTTAGAAGAATGGTCAATCCACCAAACAACAATGGAGAACAACCACTCCCTTTCGACTAGGGAAAACACAGATGTAGTTTCTATAACCGAATCTACAATAGTCCAAGTAAGTATGACAATAATAGCTTCGAACGATTATAGTGGACTAGTTCTCTTCTCAATGCAAACACAGGGTCCTCCGGTGACCCCAAAAGCTCCAGGACGAATAAATTCATAAATATTGCATCTGGATTCACAATGCCGATGGATGGTCGTGAATAGATTTATGGCAAGCCAACATCAATGATGGAAAGTTTAAACAATAGAACATTTATGTTCCCCGATCCACGAGTGTCTACTTTTTCACCACTACAAGGATCAAGATCAGGTATCAATAATGTGGGTCAAAATATCCTACCCCAGGGATTCGTGTATAACGAATTCTACGGAGGCACTTAGGCAACAAATGGATGAATACAATCAAGAAATGTTTGGTGTTTTAGCCCAACAAATGGGCACAATTTTTAACACGTTGATTCGAAGTGCTACCAAAGTTAATCAACATAATGCCTAGACAAATCAACAATTGGCAGTGCATATGGTGCGAATTAAATATTTCTTTGGCGCCCCTCGAGCCCCAACTAGACATCCCTGTCGAGAATGAAAAAGAGAAAACCAGGGAGTGGTTTTCGAGGAAAATCCAACAATTAACCAAGCAAAACAAGTTACGCAAAATGTCAGCAAAGTTAACCAAGGGAAAAGAATTGAAAAACCAAGGGTTGAACAAGCGATACATGGTGAGGTTAAGGCCCCAAGGGTAGTGATGGTTAATCGAAACCTGGATGCAGACGAAGTCCTTCATCATGTTTGACAGGATGAATTTGCAAGATAAAACAATCTGGCGGCCATGGCCGAAATGATAATGTCTCAAAATGGAGTGAATTTAGGTCTGCGATGGCCAAACTATTATTCCCATTTGTCTGAATATGTTTTTCAGACTGAATTACCAAGGGGTTAGAAAGACCATGGTTCATGAAATTCTCTGGTGATACCAGAGAATCTACTGTCGAACACATAGCTAGGTATATGACTGAGGCTATGGAAATAACAAATAAGGAAAACCTAAAGATAAAATATTTCCCTAGTTCCTTGACCCAAAATGCTTTTACTTGGTTTACAATTCTTCTTTCAAATTCGATCCAGGATTGGACTCGTTTAGAAAGACTATTCCATGAGAAGTTTTACATAGGTCAATCAAAGATTAGTTTGAAGGAATTGGCTAGCATTAAGCGTAAGTTTACCGATCCAATAGATGACTATCTCAATAGATTCTGACTATTGAAAGCATGATGTTTCACTCTAGTGCCTGAACAAGAACTAGTCGAAATGGTTACGAATGGTTTAGACTATTCCATTAGGAAGAAGTTAGATACCTAATATTTAATATACATGGCACATTTGGTAGGTAGTGTTCGACATGTCGAACGTCTAAAAGATGAGAAGGATAGGGCCAATAAAAATACTATAAGAGAAAGGGTAGGCTATGTAAAAATGGATGAGGACGAACTAGAGGTGTATAGTAACCGTATAGGTTTCGACTAAAATGAAATAGATATGGCCGAATTAAAACAAGTTCTTGCTCCTTTAAATGGGAAAAATCCCATCGAACAAGAAAAGAATGATAAGTTCCCAAAAAGAACACACACCTTCGATGTAATGAAGTGCGATGAATTCTTTGACTTATTAGTTAAAGATGGCTAAATGATAGTGATACCTGGCGCTATAATTCATCCGTTAGAACAACGAAAGAAAATAGTATTTTGCAATTATCATAATTTTTAGGCCATAAAACCTCACAATGTTTTCATATTAGGGATTTGGTTCAAAATTCTATCCGAGATGGAATACTCAAGTTTGGAGAGAAGAACAATGTTCGGAGGAAGGTCGATTCAGACCCTCTCCAAGTAGTTGATGCTCACTACAAAAAGCCATCAGATACTAACATGACCGAAGTTGCTGAGGACTTCAAAGACCAGAACACCAAGAATTAAACTAAATAAGGTTTTAACGAGAGTGTCAAAGCAACACAGGCTACTAAAAGCCTTAGGATCAAATTGAAAATTTTTAGGATCACTGGTCGTCCTAAGGCCGAAATCAATATGGTAGATTTGAGTGGCGAAGCAGCCATGGATGCTAATGAAGAAAGTATCTGAAGAGAGGAAAATAAAATGAAAGTGGTCTATCCCATGGTCAATGAAAATCTGCTTGGTTTTCTTCTTCGCTCCCGGAAGAAAAATTCAGAGGCGTTAGTGTTCCCCAGATGAAGTTTGATGTACGACAAGAAAGCGGTTGAGAACATAGAAAAAGTTCAAATTGCTAGTAAAAAAGGAAACTGGAAGAATCATGCGGGAAGATCTACGTTTGACAAGAGGGGAGTCCCTCGAAGACAACAACATGGAGGGAAAAAACTAAGGGAAACGAAGAAAGCCTCCTTTAAACCAACTGAAGATGCTCCCACAAATATGTGAGTGAAGTATTTCAAGAACAAAGGTCTAGGACAAGGAAAATGAAGGAGTTTTGAGTTTGGAAGGGGCTCTTAGATTTCCTATCGAAGAGAATTTCAAGTATCCAAACAACAGGGATACAAGTTTGAGAATTATAAGGGAAAGAATCCTATTTCTAGGTGTCAATGGAGAAGGCTCTAAAGAAAGAAGAAATAAGAGAGATAAAAGTAGATGAGGCAAGTATGGCCAAATCCAGCACCAACCAGCCTCAATCCACTGACAGGGTCAAAGACAAAAGACCAGTAGGAAGGAAACTATTCTCTCCTAGTGGAGAAAAATCCAAGTAAAAAGTACCAGAGTAGCCTCTTAATGTTGATGGCATGTTGACTGATGGTTTTGATTAAGGTTCTTAGTCATCCCTGTATATTAATTGTAATGTTTTTTCTGTGTTACCTTATGAGTATGATCAGGTGATCGAGGTCGAAGAGACTGAAGAAACAGACAAAGCAAAAATTGTAACACCATTCTAAAACCCCACGATTTCCATGAATATTTTCAATAAATAAATAAACATAAAACAATAGCAAGGATGTCACATCTTCACATAAACATCATATAACAAATAATCCTGCTCAGTAACATGGGTTGCAACAACATTTTAAAAATTAAATAGAATCCTTTGTATTCACAACCATTTCATTTCGAAATTCGCAGCGGAATAAGAGTCTTAAACGCCTTCAAAATAAATAATCTCAATACCATGAAAGGTAGTTCAAATATTAATAAATCATTACACTTCGTGGTTATAACAACATATCCAAAACATGGCAAAAGTTATGAAAGGAATACTAAATCTTAAAATAACCAAATCATGCATGGTTCATAACCAATCGATCCCAACCCCAATGTTACATATCAGAGCAAGACTCCCTCTATTCAACGAAAAGAAAATAAACACACTCTGAATCTATCCTCTAAGCTTCTATGAGTTATTTCTGATCACCTATAAGTTACCCACGGATAGAGGCAACATTTCCAAGAAGAAAGGGTGAGTAAATCATAATCACTATAAAATACATAAGGAATAAATATATTAGACAAACACTTAGGCAAGGAATCACACATCACAAGAACCTAATGTTATACTCAGCCTTCACAACATCATCAATACATAACAACAGATCATCAAAACACCAATTATCAACCACCCTAATTTAATCACATCATTATTCAAAGTCATTTATAATGTAATGCAACATCATAAACTCATGCATGTGGTACCAAAATATCACTGATGACTCAGTCATTGTTATCTCCAAATATGCCCACCAATAGGATCGATTACCAATTAGAACCAGAGCACTTCCCAATTTTGCACTTAATCCACACTATGGGATTGATGCATTCACTAGACTATTGTCCTATCATCTTCACTGGACATAAGTCTTAACAACATCACTGGATTGAAGTCCTAAACTATGCCATGAATGCATGATGCATAACAACACAATAAATATGACCACGACTAGTCCAAACACATCATTATTGATGAATTCATCACAACATCGTCATATCATCATAATAAACAAAACATCATCACAACATCATCATATCATCCTAATAAACCAAACATTATCACAACATTGTCATGTCATCATAATAAACAAATCATAATCACAACATCATCATATTAACATAATAAAAAAAACATCATCATAACATCATAATAAACAAAACATCATGACAACATCATCATAATCCAACACAGGAAACCTAACTTCATCCTAACTTAGGTATTGGGAGTATACTTCTTATTTATCCTTTTATTCGATCTATCTAAATTTCACTGTGTTAGTTACCCAACACTTTGAACGGCACCTCACCCACCGACACCACTTCATCGCCTGGAAATCCACCTTCGCGTCCGCTTCGCCTGGCGATGCTTGGAGCGACGCACTCCAAAAACATTCATCTTTTCTGCCGTAGTCGCCTCATGGATCGCCTAACGACGGCCGAGCGCATCACCATCGCCTGACGATGATTCTCTATCTCCCGAAGGTCCCACGTGAGCAGGGTTTTCCTTAATAAAAACAAGTCCCAATTCTTGCGTTTTTGCACCAAAACAGTCTCAATCCTCATAGATATCAACACCTAATCATCATATAATAACTATACCATATTATAGGCATTATATTCACAAACTCATGGCAATTCATCAAGGTATTTTTACCAATTCCATCACAAATTCATTAATTGCAACACAATCATAAAATCACCAAAACCTAACACAAACCTACATTTATCTAGACCTTGAATCGATTATAATAATCAAGATAAAACTCGCCTTACCTTAGGTTATTTCTAGAAATCAAATCCTTTCCGTGCTCTACCGGAATTCCTATGCTTCTTCTTCCTCTTTTTGCCCTAGTTCTGCCTCTTCTCCCAAAAATATCGTACATAAAGAGCTCTTCTAAAATCCCATATATTTTGCCTCACTTAACCCTTGGACTCTTAATTGGTCTTCCATTATTGTCCTTACCTATTCTTCCAAAATGACACCATGTCCTTATAGTTAATACCTCATAATTTATTTCTAATTACCTAATTAAAATAATTCTAGCTAATTAATATAATTATTCTAAATTACTAAAAATATTCGAAATCATCTTAATTCCAACTACACCACACATACCATCACATTAAACATCGTATTAACCATCATATTCATCTCATAATCATAAATGATTACAAGGACTCACATAAAAAGACCAAAACATCATACATATCAAATACTTCGTAATGGCTCATATATTCACGCTAAATTAATTAAATAATTAATTAATCTAGAATTCTGGGTGTTACAACTCTCCTCCACTTAAAGAATTTTCGCCCTAAAAAATTACCTAGCGAGAACAAGTTCGGATAAGACTCTCTCATCTGATCCTCGTGTTCGTAGAAAAAACTTTCACCACCTGGTCCACTCCATAGTACCTTCACTAAGGTGATGTCCTTGCCTTGTAATTTCTTCTCTTCCCAACCTTCTATTCGCAATGGTAATGCCTTAACAATCGGTTTATCTCTCACTTATACGTCATCCATTTGAATCACATGCAAAGGATCTAGAATTTATTTCCTTAACTGAGGCACATGAAACACGTCATGTAGATTCGCGAGTGATGGTGGAAAAGTAACCCAATAATCCACCTCACCTATCTTCTCTGATATCTGATATGGAGCAACGAAATATGGCATAAGTTTCCTCGACTTCAATGTTCTACCAACAACCTTTACTGGAGTAACTCTCAAAAACATGCGATCATATTTTTGAAACTCGAGATCCTTCCTCCTCTTATCATGATAACTCTTTTGACGGTTTTGAGAAGCTTTCATCTTCTCTTCGGTCATCTTTATCTTTTCAGTTGTCTCTTGTACAACCCCAGGTCCAAGTACAACACTCTCTCC
Organism: Vicia faba; assembly: GCA_948472305.1. Lineage (NCBI taxonomy): Eukaryota > Viridiplantae > Streptophyta > Magnoliopsida > Fabales > Fabaceae > Vicia > Vicia faba. The sequence goes on along the minus strand of OX451738.1, from coordinate 1,148,841,946 downwards.
CGACTCATACCAACACAATGGAGTTCTACACCTCCTACCACGCAACACTTCATACAGATCAATCCCACTAATAGAGTGGAAACTATTATTATAAGTAAACTCACTAAATGGCAAGTGACTATCCCAAGCTCCTCCTTGTTCTAGCATACAAGCCCTCATAAAATCGTCTAAAGACTGAATAGTTCTTTCTGGCTGACCATCCGTTTAAGGATGATATGTAAAACTCAACCTCAAATTAGTACAAAGAGCATTCTGCAAACCTGTCCAAAATTTTGACATAAACCTCAGATCCATATTCGACACAATACTTGAAGGTATACCATGCAATTTCACAATTTCCTAAATATACATCTCATCTAGCTTCTCCATAGGACGATTGATCTTCATCAACAAGAAATGAGCCAACTTATTCAACCTATCCACAATCATCCAAATCGAATCATTGCCTTTAGCAGTCTTTGGCAAACTTGACACAAAATCCATGGAAACACTATCCCACTTCCATTCTGGAATACCCAATGGTTTCAAAATACCCATTGGATTCTGATGCTCAATCTCCGACTTCTGAAAAGTCAAGCAAGCATAAACGAATTCGGCAACTTTATTTTTCATACCACACCACTAGAATAATTTCTTCAAGTTCTGATACATCTTTGTAGCACCAGGATGAATATTCAACCCAATTCTATGTCCTTCCTAAAGAATACTCTTCTTAAGCTTTGGACATCTGGAACACACACTCTATCACTAAACCTCATTACACGATTCTCATCAATTCTGAACTTATCTCATTTACATTGGTTAACCAAAGTTAATTGGTCGACTAACCTTAAATCAAACTTTTGACCTTCTCGTATTTCTTCAATTATACCACTAGTCAACTTCAACATTACTAGCTTCACACCATCAGGAGTCTCTACACACACTAAACTCATATCTCTGAAGTATTCGATTATCTCTAACTCTCGAACCATAAACATTGACATATGCAGTGACTTCCTACCCAATTCATCAACAACTACATTTGCTTTACCATGATGGTAACTAAAATCAAAGTCATATTCTTTCAACAACTCAAGCCACCTTCCTTGTATCATATTTATTTATTTCTGGTCGAACAAATACTTCAAACTTTTATGATCACTAAACACTTTGAATTTAGATCCAAAAAGGTAATGTCTACAAATCTACAATACAAATACCACCGCTACTAACTCTAAGTCATGCGTAGGATAATTCCTTTCATAAACTCTGAGTTGTCTAAAAGCATACACAACAACTTTCCCATTTTTCATCAGCACAACAGCAACACCCATCTTAAATGCATCACAATACACCACAAAAGACTCACTTGGATTAGGAAAAATTAATACCGTAGTTGTCTTCAACCTCTTCTATAATTCTACAAAGCTTTCTTCACACGCAACATCCCACACATAATCTTGACCCTTTCAAGTCAACTGAGTTAACAAAAAAGCCAACTTAGAAAATCCTTCAATGAATCTTTGATAATAACCTGCCAAACCAAGAAAACTTCGAATCTTAGTTGCAGACTTCGGAGTCTCCAATTGCAATACATCCTCAAGTTTAGAAGGATCGATATCAATACCACAACTAGAAATCACATGCTTGAGAAAACTAACATCCTTTAGCCAAAGTTCACACTTCTACAAGTTTGCATAGAATTTCTGTTCTTTTAACACTTGAAAACACCATTCGGCATGTTCTTCTTCAGACTTAGAAAAGGTCAGAATATCGTCATTAAAGACAACCACAAACTTATCCAGGTAGGAATGAAAATTTCTATTCATATACTCCATGAAAACACCTGGCACATTCGATACACAAAATGGCGTCACAATGTATTCATAATGACCATACCTCGTTCAGAAAGCCGTCTTTGAAATATCATCTAGTTTAACTCAAATGTGATGATAAACTGACCTAAAATCGATCTTGATAAAATACACACGTCCATTAATTGATCCATCAAATTGTCAACTCTCAGTAGTGGATACTTATTCTTAATTGTCATTTTATTCAATTGTTTGTAATCTACACACAACCTCATACTCCTGTCTTTCTTCTTGACTAGCAATACAGGAGAACCCCATGGTAAACACTCACTCGAACGAACTTATTCTCGAGCATCTCTTCCAGTTGTTTCTTCAACTCACTCAATTTAAAGGCTAACATCCTATACGGAGCAATCAAAACTTGACTCGTACTTAGTACCAAATCTATAGAAAACTCCACTTCACGTTCAAGGGGTAAATTATTGATGTCAATTGGAAACACCTCTGGAAATTCAGAGATAAACAGTAATTCCATATTCGCATCTTTACGATCAACTTGAAATGACGCAAACATTGCAAACATCTAGGCTTTATCATCTAAAAGTTCATTCACTTGCTTAGCGGTATATAACATCAATTCTCCATTATCACCAAACTTAGCGAACCTCAAAGTCTTATTATAACAATTAATATGAACAAAGTTGAACTCCAACCAATTCATCCCAAGGATAACATCATTTTGGTGTAAGGTTAGACACACCAAATCCATCATAAAACTCTTACCATAGATAGTCAAGGGAAATTTCAAACAGACATAAGTAGTAGTAACATAACCACTAGCAGGAGTATTTATTAACATACTACCATTCATATCAGACAATTTTAATTCCAACTTAGTAGCACTTTCAAGTGAAATAAATGAATGAGTTGCACCAGTATAAATAATAGCATCCAATTCAACATATGTAATAAAACAAGTACCTCTAATCATGTTGTCCTTCTTGGATTCTTTTGATCCACTCTGCGCGAAAAATCTACCACTGGCCTGGGAAACAACGTCCCTCTTCGGCTTCCGACATTGGGTGCTGATATGACCCTGGTCTCCAGAATTAAAATAGGTTGGACCATCGTTCATCCATTCAAGAGCACGATGACCTATCTTACCACACTTGTAGAACCTCAATACCTTATTCTCACACTCATTAGATCAATGACCTTGTTCACCACATCTATAACATTTGATAGAAGTGGGAGCTCCTCCCCCACTTGTCTTCTTCCAATTATAAACCTTTTGTTTCCCTTTATCAGTTGAGGCATCATAAGATTTCTTACAATCTTGATACTGCTTTCCTCTTTTCTTGTTCAAACTCTTGTACTGAGCTGAATGAGCTTTGTTGTCTTCTTCATAAATTCTACATTTGTCCACCATCTCTGAAAATACACAAATCTACTAATATATGATTGCCCATTTGATTTCTAGACGCAAACCTTTCTAAAACTTAATACACCTCAAGAATTTAGAAGTCATTTCACTAAAATATGGATAATACTTGGCCAGCTCGAAAACCTCGAAGCATACTCAGTCACAGTCAAGTTCTCTTGTTTCAACTCCAGAAAATCAATCTATTTCTTTCTGTGCACATGATCTGGAAAGTACTTCCTCAGAAACTCCCTGCTAAACACATCCCAGGTAATAGCTTCACCTAATGCTGCCAGTCTCTAATGGGTACAAACCCACCAGTCATCAGCTTCCTCTTCCAGTAGATGCATACCAAACTGCACATTTTGCACTTATGTGTAATCCCTTACTCGAAAGATCCTATCAATCTCCTTGAGCCAAGTCCACACTCCATCAAGATCGTATCTACCTTTGAAAACATGTGGATGATTCTTCTGAAATGTCTCAAAAACACGAGATCCATCATTCCCACCAACATTAGGCTGATGTTGCATAGCCCGAGCCATAGCCTACAAAGCAGCAACAATCACAACATTGTTTCTTCCATCCATTTCCCTATTTCATGCTAATAACAGTCACAATGATATGAAACTATCTCACCAGTATTCCAATGCCATACACTACGGATTCAATATCATGTCTAGACAGAACGACCCTCTCTAATACCATTAATGTAACACCCTTCTAAAACCCCACGATTTTCACAAATATTTTTAATAAATAAATAAATAAACATAAACCAAAAGCAAGGATCTCACATCTTCACATAAACATCATATAACAAATAATCATGCTTCGTAACACGAGTTGCAACAACATTTTAAAACTTAAATAGAATCATTGGTATTCACAACCATTTCATTTCGAACTTCGTAGCGGAAATAAGAGTCTTAAACTTCTTCATAAAATAATCTCAATACCATGAAAGGTAGTTCAAATATTAATAAAATCATCATCACACTTCATGGTCATAAAAACATGATCCAAAACATGGGAAAAGTCATGAAAGTAATACTAAATCTCAATATAACAAAATTATGCATGGTTCACAATCAAACGATCCCAACCCCGATGTTCCATATCAGAGAAAGACTCCCTTTATTCAACGAAAATCAAATAAATGCACTCTGAAGCTATCCTCTAAGCTGCTACAAGTTATTCCCTATCACCTACTAGTTACCCACATATAGAGGCAACATTTCCAAGCAGAAAGGGTGAGTAAATCATAATCTCTATACAAGACATAAGGAATAAAATAGAAGACATACACTTAGGCAAGGAATCACATATCATCAGAACCTCATGTTGTACTCAAGCCTTTACAACATCATCAATAGATAACAACACACCACCAAAACACCAATTATCAATCACCATCATTTAATCACATCATTATATAATGTCACTTATAATGTAATGCAACATCATAGACTCATTCATGTGGTACCAAAACCTCACATATGACTTGATCATTGTTATCTCCAAAGATCCCCACGAATAGGATCGATTCCCACTTTGAACTAAAGAACTTCCCAATTTTTCACTCAATCCACATAATGGGATCGAAGCCTTCACTGGACTATTGTCCTGTCATCTTTAATGGAACGAAGTCCTAACAACATCAATAGACCAAAGTCCAAAATTATGCCATGAATGTATGATACACAACAACACAATAAATATAACAACAGCTAGTCAAAACGCATCATTATTCATGAATTCATCACAACATCGTCAAATCATCATAATAAACAAAACATCCTCAAAACATCATCGTATCATCATAATGAACAAAACATTATCATAAAATCATCATATCATCATAATAAACCAAACATCATCATAACATCATAATAAATAAAACATCATCACAACATCTTCATAATCCAATACGGGAAACCTAACTTCATCCTAACTCAGGTATTGGGGATATACTTCTTATTTATCCTTTTACTCCATCAAACTAAAGTTCATTATGTTATCTATTCAACACTTTAAACGACACCTCAAATCGAGTTCTAAAACCCAAGTTATGACCTCTTGAAAAATCCTACACAACCCTTCCATTCAAGACACCATCGCCCGACGACACCACTTCATCACATGGCGGCACACCTTCCCTTCCACTTTTCCCTGATATTCTTTGAGAGACGCACTCTAGTAACATTCATATCTTCTTCCCCTCATCTCCTCTTGGCTCGCCCAGCGAAGGCCAAGCGCACCACCATCGCCCGACGATCCTACGCGAACAAGGTTTTCCCGCATAAAAACAAGTCCCAATTCTTGCCATTTTACACCAAAACAGTCCCAATCCTCATAGATTTTGTTGGACCCCAAAATTTTCCCTCTTCATTTTAGTTACATGGCTTATGATTCATCATACATATTCATACATTCTCATGGTAAGGATTAGGGTATCCTGGTTCCCAAGTTCTTCTATAGACTATAAGAGATGTTTGTTTGGTCAATTAGTGCAAAAGGTGATCTCATTTATTCAATATTTAAACTCTCTCAAGCTACAAGAGTTTCTTATATTGCAAGACGTCTCATTTGTCCCATATGATCATTAGAAGGTGGAAATTTACAAAGCTTGGAGAATCACATTACTACTGTTCATTTCTTAAGACTAGGGTTTTGACCAGTTGAAGAGTTTGAGGCTTGTAAGGGTCAAGTGTGTGAAGTATTACCTTCTATAATACATCTTTGATTAAAAAATTTGTCAATTTGTCCAGAAGAATGAGGGTTTTGAAGGTTGGTCAACATCTCCTAACATAGAGGGTTGAAATTAGGGTTTTGGTTTTAATCAGGAAATCTTTGAATTTTTGAGAAAGACTTAATTCCATGCCTCTCTAAGTGTTGATAAGAACCTATGATTGAGATATTAGGTGTCAGTTTTGAGAAAAGGAAGTTTAATTGATCAAAAGGGGAAAATAGTCATTTTCACCAAAAGCCAACCAAAGTCAAAGTTGACCAAGTGGACTTTTGGTCAAATATCAATTCAAGTATCCTATTTTCATATTTCATGATCATTGGTATCACAAAATCAAGATAAGAGGTCAAATTGGAGATAACTTGTTCAAGAAGTTATTTCAATATTTAGGGAAAATTCTAAGTCCTTAAGTCCCTATAATACTGAACTGTGGACATTCATAACTTTCTCATTTTTTATCCAATGGAGGCAAATCCTATATGCTTGTAAAGCTAGAGAAAAACCTTTCAAGATTGTCAATGTGTGCTCAAGTCCCGAAAATGAAGCATTTGTGAGATATAGAGCTTAGAAGGATAAGGAACAAGGTTGTCAAAAGTAACAAGTCACGTGCATATTAAGAAAGGCATTTCCATAAATAGTTGGTGTGCCATTTTCATGATTGAATTTCTTTTGATTCAAGTATCAATTCAAAAATTGGAAAGAAGCATGTTGAAGTTTGTTACATGAGTTTCATTTAGCTCTTTGAATCATATCAAATGAGCCATTACTGAAGAAGATATAGTCAATTAAACTGAAGACCTCAAGGTTGCATTTCTGGCAAGCCATGCATTTCTATGCACGTGCGTGCGCCCTGACCTGCCAGGATTCTTTTTTACAAACTTCTCATTGAAATATCTCTCAGTTCCAGACATCAATTTCAATAATTAAAAGTTCTATAATGATTTACATTAAAAGAGCTTTCCAAAGGCCTCATAAGCAAAGTAATCACACCAGCGAATTAAGAGAAATTAGAGAAGGAAGTGAGTTGGTCAATATGTTTAGCATGAAATTAACTTTATCTCCCATGTGCCTGTATAATCCAGCTCATCATTCATGCTTCCCTCACCTCTTTCCAAAACGACTGAAAGTTCAAGCCAAGACAACACAAAACACAACAAGCAAGATTATCTCCAACCGCTCTAAAAAACTCAAAGACCCTTATACCCTTGCAAAAATTCTTCAACACACTTTATTTCTCTATATAACCTCTTATCCAATCCAATTTCAGGGGAGAGGCTTGCTCAACAATCATATAAAAATTCTGGAAATTCTGCTCGAGGCTCAAATATTCTCTTGAAACAGAATTTTCCTAATTTGCATTTTCTCTCAAATTATTTGCTCGAAGCTCCTATTTGTGCACAACTATATCACATTTGAAGGGAAGGAACAAGGTTGACTGGATTTCTTGCAAGTTCAGAGGCTTAGATTGAATTTATTTTTCACTCACTCAATGTAAGTTGTTCTTGAACTTCGATCTGAATTTGTGCTTACATTTTGAGATGTAGATCTTGTATGATAGCATAGCTGGACAAATCATAGATCTGATGAGTGTTTGTATTCATTTTGAAGCTTGAATCGTGCTCTGCAACTCATGTTCAAACTGTTTCATACAATGATTTCGTGATCAGTTTTTGTTTTGCTCTTACAACAATTGAAGAAACTTGCAGCATATTCTTATTCCTTGCAATTTTCTAATGCACTTTGATGTTTGGATTGTTGGATTTTGTGGAGAAACAAGATAGATCGATGGATCTGAATTTGGCTTGATGAATTCTGTTTTTTACAAGTTCAAAATATGTTGATTTCAGTGACTATCCCGAGCATTTTTCTCCCTGATTCATGAACCATTATTAAAAAACTCTGATCCTATTTTGATCTACTTCATGAGATCTTTAATTTCATTACAAATTCATGCGTTTTCATCAAGAATTGAAGGAGATATCTTGATATGAATCCAGCATGTAAAACCGATTAATATGTGTTAGGGCATAGTTCAGTGGTAGGGACGATTACATGGAGTGCACCTATTGAATATGTTTAGATTCTCTTTTACAACGTGTTTTGGCTTTAACAGGTGTAATAAGCCTTGGCATTTTTTTGAATATTTAATGCATTTTTAAATTGTTTTCTTATTTTTAGTTTTAATAATTTCTGTAATCCAAAACTTATCAAAAAATATATTAGGCTTATTTTTAGTATATTTTCATATTGTGATTTTTCTTCCTTTTTTTATATTTTTTTTAGAAAATTAAATAATACAATTAATCAAATTTGGGTTTTCTTCACAATTGAACTTTTAGAATTTTAGTCTTTTCAATTTGTACTAATCTGAAAAATCCCCAAAAAATATATTTGGTTCCATTTTGAATGTACTTCGTGAAAATAATTTTTGTTTAATTTTACAAAAATATGTGATGAGAAAATAAAATCAATATTTGAGAATAACTTTTTCTTTACTTTATTTGTTATTTTGTGCAAATAAATTTCTTTTGGTATCTTCCTTCAACAAAAAAATTCCATAAAAATAATTTTACTAATTCTTAGGTGTTGAAATAGTTTGCTATAATTTTTAATTGAATTTAAATTTCAACTTTTTTTGGTACTAATATTTAGAAATTGATATTAGTCTTTGATCTTTCTTTTTGCTTAGGACTTAAGAAACATTTTAAAACCTAACTTCCTCTACTTGAAAAAATCAAAGAAAGTATGTTTAATTTCCTTGGATACTTTAAAATCACAAAAATCATTTTTGTTGAATTTTAAATTTTGATTTTGCATTTTTCACAAATATTTTTGCTAAACTCTCAGAAAGTTAGGTTTTAATTGGCTCAATTTTATAAAATTTTCCTCTTTTTTAAAACTAATTATGATTAGGGAACATATTAGGGTTTTACATTGACCATTTGCTTGTGTTTAGAAGTTTAGGGTTTAATTCTATATTTATTCATTCTCTCATACCTCTAACACCTTTCTCTCCAATCAAATCTTGGTTACTTCTTATCCACCTCTCTTGGTGTGTTTAAGATTTTCATCCCTTGTTTTGTTTGATAATGTTGATTTTTTTGTATGCTTGCTATCTCCTTTCTCTTCTCTATTAGACCCACCTCTTGTATGCTCCCAATAGGTTTTTAATTCATTCTTCTCTTAGTGTGAATTGAATAGACCTTAGGCTTATACCCATGTATGCCAATATTAGGTAGATATTTCCCCCTTTATCCTCAACTATAGGATCAATATTGCATGACAACTCTAGGGATATTTTGCTAGTCTCTCCTTAGGATTTTCTTTTCACATTTGCATTAAAAGAACTTCTTTTATCTGGAAAACTTTAAAACATTTAAAAATTACTGATGAGAGTCATACCTTTGTTGAGAATGGGAGATGATAAGCGGGTTTCTTCCCGATCTTATTCCTTTTCCATTCTAAGCCTTGGTATGGTTCAAGTCTCAAAGACTTATTTCATGAATAAGTGGAGAAGTGGCTAATATCTCTCTCTTGAGATCAACTAGGTATTATCTGCAACAAAAACACATACCAATGTAAACTCTTTTTGCCTTTGGGCTTTTCTTTTAAACTTTTTCAAAAGAACATGTTAATTCACTTTGAGGCTGACTCGTAAGTCTCCAAAGGTCGAGTTGCGGCAAAAGGAGAAATTAATACTGTTCATTAAAAAATACAAACCAACAAACAAAACTTTTTAAATCAAACTACGGATGCTCTGATTCCTTAAAAGGGATACATAAGCATTAGGGCAGGGCTCGAATGAGCATAAATTTTATTTTCCCTACATTATTTTCTATTTCCTTTTGCATGCGTTCCCCCTTTGCATTTTCTTTTAGCTTTTAATCCTTAGACATATAGTTCACACCTTTAGATCAGAACAAACATAAGTGAATCCTGTAGAGTACTACAGGCGTTTGGGATACTAATACCTTCCCCTCGCGTAATCGACTTCCTTACTTGATTTCTATAGTCGCACCGTGATTTCACCCTTAAGGTTTTCTCGATGTTTACCTTTCCCATCCTTTGGGATAAAAGACGTTCGATGGAGACTTCATTGAATTTTATCTTTGATGATTTCCACCGATTGTTTCATATTTCAACACCTAATCATCATATAACAACTATACAATATTATAGGAATTATATTCACAAATTCATGGCAATTCAACAAGGTATTTTCACCAATCCCAACACAAATTCATCAATTGCAACACAATCATCAAATCACCAAAACCCAACACAAACCTACATTTATTTAGACCTTAGAACGATTATAATAATCAAGATAAAACTCCCCTTACCTTAGATTATTGCTACCAATCAAATCCTCTTTGTGCTCTACCGAAATTCATATGATCATTCTTACCTTAGATTGGTTGTGAATCTTTCTCAATTTTATGTATATGATGATGATTAGTCTCACATGTATACAATTATGACTTGTATACCTTTTCATCTATCTCGCCTCACCTCACCTTCTCATTCCATGTTTAGGTAGTCACTTAACACATAATTGCTCTTATGCTAGTAGTGTACTTTCCTAGTTGCTTTGTCCTTTGACCATTTGACCTAAAACTCCGATGCATGACCTTTAGGGATTTCTATATATCACATTTATGCTATACCCTTATGTAATACCGTGGGAGAACTGACTTTTTTGGTTTTATCCAAATATGCGGATAGCAAGAGTCGCCAACGACTTTTCTTTTATCTAATACTTAGGAAAGGTGAAAATAACAGGAAGGATTTTTGATAGTTTTTGAGTTTGAGGGGTAAGTTATGAAAAGGGAAGGTTATAGCACCCTTTTCATCCGTAGTTATCTACGGGCTCTTAATCGCTAGCAAACTTTTGAAATTTCTTTTTTGTTTAAGTGTTTTAAAAATATTTTGAAAAATCCCAACTACGACTATCTTTGTAATGGTTCTTGTATCAGTCCTCAAGAACGCGTACAAAGTGTTTTAGAAAATATTTAGAAAATGTGATGTGTAAAAAATGTTTCTTAAAAAAGTTGTGAGCGAGCGATTAACAATTTAACCCACTCAAGGCCGTTCTTGTTATTTCCCTTCCCCTTTAGAGATAGTGTTATCCATACCATTAATTGGTAGGTAGCCCCATCTATTGGATGTGAAAGGGACATGCGAAGGGTCATCGTACGGTCATCGAAGGCAACTTGTAAAGATGCTTTAGCAATTTCTTAAGGGACTAGATCATTTTTTGTAGGCAACATCGAAGGGTCATCGAGGGACTATGATCTTTTGTATCGAGGGTCTTTTTCTAAAGCATCCCTACATTTGATGGACATGCCGTTATTCCAAAAGGCAATGAAGAGAGGTTACCCTAAAGGTGTAAGTGTGCAAAGTTTGTTTGATTCAATTATGTTTATCTTGAAATTAGGGTTTTGCTTTCGGTTGATTTTAGTCTTGCCATATAGTCCTAATTACCAACAATTATAAGGCATACATAAAATAAAGTGCGGAAAATAAAGGGTCCTACGCTATTACATGGATTTGGGGAAGCTACATAATAGAAGAATGCGAAAAATTAAACCTATAACTATTACAAACTCGGAGAAGATAAAAAATACGAGAGAAAATGGAAAGTAAACCTATAACTATTACAATAGGAATGCCGACCTATACAATTGATCTAGAAAAATCGGAAAAATAGGAAAATAAAAGAAAATGTCTTTGGTGATTTTTATGAAGAAAATAGTTTAATGATAATAATTAATAAAAATCTAAAAATTCTAATTAATTTAGTAATAAAAATATTTAATTAATTTAATTAAAAAATTAATTGTTACAAAAACTTAATCCTAATTTAACTAGGGTTAGAAAAATATTAAGTTAATTAGGCTTTAATTAAAATGATTAGGGTTAATTAATTTAAAAGAAAATAATTAAAATTAAAAAAATGTAAGAAAATAAGAGTTAGTAAAACCCAAGGCCTCTCCAGCGCGCTTGTTTACCAACTGAGTTGCATTGTGGTTGTGTTATGAGAACCAACGCTGCATATAATATATGAAAAACCTGCAAATATTGGAAAATTTGAAAAAAGAGACCAAAAGGCAGGGATCGAACCCACACCCTGAGTAATGCCTTAACACGCGTGCTTCTACCACTGGGGTGGCCATACATCTGTTTATTTAACCAAACTAATATATATATATATATATATATATATATATATATATATATATATATATATATATATATATATATATATATATATATATATATATATATATATATATATATATATATATATATATAATATAAAATGAAACAAGATGATCGAAGAAGCGTCGGAGCCCTAGGAAAATAATCATTGTTATTGATTCAAAGGGACCTTACCCCCTAATGTGACCCTTGCAAGTTCAATAGTCACTAACATTATGTCCGAATAACTATTTCCCTCAGTGAGCATTCACTTCTTTCTGCATTTCATTGAATTGATCTTGAAAGTCATCCATTCGGTCATAAAAGCACAAACTTTCACTTGGTGTACGAGCAGGATGATAAAATTCATCATTAATAATAGGCATAACATTCACTATAGGAGGTTTATCACGATGAATATCATTATTAGAAATAGAAATAGCATGCACCACAACAGGTGAAGAAACAACTGTAGTTTGAAGGAATGGAGCAACTTGAGCAGCAGGAGTGTAACTTTCAGGCATGAAATTCTCAAGCATTCCGCACAGGTAAACATAAGGCATACAATATTGAGTAGCAGTAACTGGAGTAACATAGATGGGAACTGATATAACCTATGAAATAATGGTCTCTGTTGTGGTTGAGTAGCATGAGGAGTAGGAGGATGAGGTGGTGGCTGATTTTGAGCAACCACCAATGATTCTACAAAAGCAGTCGAATTGGCCATACCAGATCTCAAAGAAGTAAATTCTTCGCGCAACTCATAATTATCTTATTCAAGTTTTTCCATATTCTTTCTCGAATTAGCCCGAGTGTTGTAGCGATGAGATAACTTGCCGATTGAACAAAGTTGAGAAACAAGTAAGACACCTGTGAAAGATAGGGATGAAAAAAGTGCAAAATGATGCATGATATGCAATGCATATGATTTATTGTGTTTATTCAAGGAACTCAAATAATTATAAACAATTGAAAATATTAAAGTACTAACACATTTGGAAATACTGAATATTCTTATTTTAATTATAACTTTGGAATGGATTACAAATTTTAGTACAAGTTTAATTAATCATAAGTACAAGAGAATAAAGATAGAATTTAAAAAATTCTAAGGAGACAAATATTATGAAGATCTCTCCACACACTGACGCATCCCCTTTGAGTCTTTCAATTTGAGCCTTCAATTGCTTAGTTTCTTCTGGATACTTGTTGGTGACTTCTTTCCATCTACCAGCATCAGAAAATGGGTGATCCAGACCTGGCTGAACTCTAGAGGAAAATAAATCCTCTTGCTTCTCCATCATATCCATAACATGAATCTCAAGAATATCAATCAAGTCATTCTTATCTTTCAATTCTATTGAGTACGACACCTGCAAAGTCTAGTACTTGTTCTTCCATGCTTTCTTTTCTTGCTGCATCCTAACCAAGAAAAGTTGAAGTTCTTCCATATCATCTAAGAGAGGAGGAGTAGTCCTCATAAACATATTAGATATAGTTTATTCATGAGAATAAGGCATCTTCAACTGAACTTCCCTTGCTTATACCTAACAGAGATGAGGTTCTAAGGAAACAGGTCCAATTAGTCCCAAGTCTTTTCTTCCCTTTCTATAAATATGGTGCCAAGCCTTTTCAATTTCTTCCTTAGAATCCTTGTAATCTTCCACTTATTTGAGAAATAAACCACTCATATGAATTTTGTTCTTCTTATCTCTCATTGGATATCCAAGTTGATGACGCGCAAGAACCAAATTATAGTTAATTCCTCCCTTTGTACCAAGAAGTGGCACACAGGGGAAACTACCGAAGCTGTCAATAATATCCGTCATATTAAGCTTGATGATACCAATCAATGTCAGAATGAGTGAGAGACATAACCTTTTAGGTCTAACATGATTCCTTCTTGATATCCCAAAAAGCAACAGACTGAAGTAAGTGACAAATAATCTATTGATATAACAACAATGTGCAACAGATGACCATCCCTCCATGATAGAAATTTCGAAGATGGATGGAATAATAAGTATCTTCTAGCAACATAGGGACTGGATTCTCAACCAGAAAGAGCCTAATGGAATTAACATCCACAAATTTATCGACGTTAGGGAAGAAGAACAACCTATAGGCGAGAAAAGCAAAGACAGCCTCGAAAGCAGTTGTGCTCTTCATCTTGGCAAAGTACATTGCTTTCTCCAATAAAAACTGAGCACATAAACCTCTGATTCCTACTTTGGTAATCATGTTAGCCTCAATCTTAGACTTCTTCAACTAAGTTATGGTGGCCATCTCACGAGACTTAGGCTCTCCTTCTAAGCCGTTGAACAAAACACAATTAATAATAGGTAAACCAAGTAAGTAAGAATACTCCTCCAACGTAGGCATCAACTAATAATAAGGAAATGTAAGACAACTATGTAATGGATGATAGAACTGGACCAATGTAGAAAGAATACCCTCCTTCATCTTGAGCTTTATAAGAGGCACAATGGCTCTATACTTCTTCCAAAAATCTATAGAACTCTCAATCTCAGAAATCAAACTCATCAGTTCCTCTATCTTAGGATCTTTGAAACAATACTTCAGAGTCTTTCTCTTTCCATGATCCATAGTCAAAAAAGTACTTGAGATATTTTCAAAATTCAACCTTAAGTTCCTTGAGTCAACTATTTTAAAGAATGCTCATGGGTGGATGAATTCATGATGCAACAATCACACACAAGATCACAAACATGGGGGTTTATAGGTTTGACGTCACGAGAATGAAGTCAAAGGTACTACCCACAAGGTAAGGACTAATGGTTTATCACTTGCCGAACAAAATTCTAAAAGGGTCCCAGAGTCTACATCCTTCCTTCAGATATTACCAACGTCCCGATTAGCTCGGTAATTATCAATATTCTTAGGAAAAACTAGTCTGAGTGTAACATCGTGCGACAACCATTTCCGGATTGCTCCATTATAGTCTTCGTACTACACCTAAATGTCCAAGATGGGTTAAGGGTTCTATGGTGCTTAGCTTCAGCAGGCTCCCAGGTCGAAAGCAACATGTCTTCCTGATTGCTCTGTAAACAAATACTATAGTTAAAGGGGCCTCCAATGAGTGGGTAATCTCATGTCTCCTTTTTTGGGATTCCTCCTTCAAAGTTAACATGACTATACCACCAGTTCTATCTTAAGTTTTCCCAAGTCTGGGTAGAGGACTTATAAGAGATCACCAAGCTCCCTGAAAACCAGAAAAATCCATACATACATATAAACAACAAATAATATAAAATAAATAAAATCACATACACAAATAAACAATGAAAGGCTCAACGCACTTAGAGAATTTATTCCCTAGTGAATTCGCTATTTTTTTGTAGCGGTAGAAATGTTGAGACTAAGACATTCGGTTGACTTAACTCACACATATCAAATAAAAATCTCCATCACGCTTTATTATTTCCAAAGGAAATGGGAAAAGAGTGAGTAAACACAAAAAAAGAGGGGGAGAGAATCTAAGTACAGGGTTTGGTTATGAAAAGGGAAGGTATTAGCACCTTAAATATCTACGGTACTCCGCGGGAACCTCTTTGAAAATCTGTGTATTTTGGTTTTAAAAGGTGTATACAAAAATATGATGATGGAAATGTGAAAGAAATATCTTTTTATAATTTTTTCACCCGCCGCGGTTGCGAACCTTTAGTTCCTACCTACCACCTTCCATAAAATAGAGGATCAGCGTACTTGTCATTCACCTTTAAATTTTAAAACACAAGTATGTTCGTTAATTTTAAGAGACGAGACATCACTGTAACATCTGAGTGGAAGAACATAGTTACTACCCATGATTATGATAAAGAAGAATTCGCATCATCTAAAATTCGAGGATATAGCTTATATTTTAAAATCAACAAAGCCTCACTCAATACCCAAGTGGAAAATATCTAACTTTATTACATATCGTAGAAGTATAATAGCTCGCATCACTACAAGAATCGACAAGAGTCTAATATTTTGAGAAAAGTTTTAAAGTAAAAAGCCAAAGTGGAAAAATGGTTTGAATGAGGTTAATTAACTTTTAGTCTTTTAAAAAATGTCAAAGTATGATTAAACTGATTAATATTTGATTAAGAAAAGATTTTTGAAAATGCATGGACTTAAGTCCATGTTTATTATGAAAGCGGTTCAAGTTAGAAAACAAGAAGAGTTTTGAAAAGGAGGGGGAAGATTTTGAAATTAAAGAAGATGTGAGGAGATGAAAGAACTATCCTAAAGCATAAGTTAAAACCCAAGGAAAAGAATGATCTAACCAATCAGAAGTCAACACTTGACATATGAAGTCAATGTAGAATTCTCTTCCTTTGGATTGAAACCGAGCAAGCAAAAATACTAAACCTCTGAGAAATACCAAACTTCAGAAGAATTAAGTATTCAAAAAAATTAGGTAGAGTAACGGCTATCTACAGAGGCATTCTCAATTACAGACAAAGCACATAATCAGAATAACACGCACACAAAGAAACAAAAACAACCCAATGCCTTGGAGTAAACCCCAAGAAATTCAGACAAAATAACAACAGAGCCATAAGATCCCATGTATCAAGGCTTCTAATCATATGTCCAAGAAACCCACAACTCCACAATGCCAAGGATAGTAACCAAGTAGTCCAAGTAACCTTAAATTTATTTATTGTTCAAGTTTATTATTAAGTGTCTTTAAAAAGAAAATAAAAGCTTAAATGAACAAAGATAAAATGACATAAAAATAAATACTCAAGGGATAAAAGATAAAATGACATAAAGATAAATGCTCAAATGAGAAAAGATGAAAAAGGCATGAAATGTAAATGCTAAAATAAAAATGGTACATAAAAGTAAAGGTGTAAAATAAAAGTAATAAAGTAAAAACATAAAGTAAAGTCAAATGTTAGTGACTCAGAAGTTAGAGGTTAGTTGAATGACCATATTGAAGCTTTCATTTGAGAACTCGTTAGAAGATTGATAAACTCAAATCTTCTCAACAACAAGTCACATTTTCTATTTGTCAAGTATATCATTCATTTCAAGTACTCAAGGCAACCACATATGATCAACAATGTTTAAATTATTACCTTAGACCAAAGTTCATGAAGCTCATTAGAGGATTGATAAGATCAAATCCTCCTAATAATGAACTTCAAAGTCATTAGAATAAAAGGTTTCAAATTAAACATACTTGGGCTTGCAAACATAGGTTTGGGCCATGAATGATCATTTTTCGAATCAAGACAAATTTATCATTGTGTTAAGCATTCGTAAGTGGACTTATTTAGAAGTCACACCTATTTTGAGGTCGGTCAATAGAAATATATGTACCAACATGTTAAAGAAATGATATGTAGATCATTCTCCAACAACATGTAGTATAAGTAAAAAGAAGAATGGGATAAGATGAAGAGGGAGGGAATGTATCAGATGAAATTAGGGTTTCAAATATCGTCAACATGATTCCTCCATTTTGGTGGATTTGTATTTTCAACCTATCAACACCCAAGATCCAATGAGGTTGAGGAACTTGTCCTAAAGTAACATTCAAATCAGGACCAAATTTTTTTTATAGTAAAACAATATTTAAATGATTAATAAAAGGGAAATACTTGGTAAGAAACACAAAATGTATTAAAACACCAAATAAAAATCTAAAAAAAATATCAGAGGTAAACATGATTCAATAAGTGTTGACAAACAAATTCAGAATTTTTTTAAAGTTAGAAACTATTTTTAAAATTTATAGAAATAAGAAAAATAAACCAAAATTTTTAAAGAGGTCATTGGATCCTTCCATAATTTTTTTAGAATTAAAAAATCAAGAAAAGTATTTTTAAACATTTAAAAAAACTCAAATAAAGTGAAAAATCATAAAAAGTATCAAATCACAAAATAAAATAGTGAAAAAAGAAAAATCAGAAAGAGAAAAATCAAAAGTATTTTTGAGAATTTTTTTCACATTTTTAGAAGTTGAATGGATTTTTTATTAATTTTTGAAGTTTAAAACAATTAAAATATAAAATAAGAGAAATTAAAAATAAAGTTAAGAAGATGTAGACTATTGGATCAATGTAAAAACATGTTAGTAATCAATTCCAAGAGATTTGGCGTGTTGTGCATGATATGGACGTTAGTGTATAAACCACCAGATCATTAATTAATAAAAAAATTTGGAAAAAATGCATGGCACCATGTTATTGTTTGGGAGATGACACACTGATCATCTTCAACCTCCAGCCACATGCTAATTGCAGGTCTCACAAACTATAAAATCAAGAGCTCAGAGCGGTGTCATTCGCTTCGTCTCTTCAAGACAACTTCTATGGTACCCTCGCGAAAAATTTATATTAAACACAACTTAGTCGATTTGTAAAAAAACCAAAGGGTTTTTGAAGAATTTGAATTCGCAAATAGATGCGTCAAATGCATCAATTAATAAAAATTAAACCATTATCAAGCTTCAATGAACATCATAGATCATTCAAATAATTTGAGTTAGAAGAATTGATGCCTTAAACTACCTGAATTAAGTATGAAGAAATTGCTCTGAAACTTGACTTGGCTTTCTTGAATTGGAGAACCTCAAGAACTAATTCTACTTCTGTTAGCTTCAGTGAAGTTCAAGGAAGAAGATTTAATAAACAATTTTGAGATGGAAGTACTCTAAATAATAATTCGAAGTTGCAGAAATGGAGCTTGACAAGTAAGTTTGGCAGGGCTTCTTTGGCTCTTCAAGCTTGTTAAAATGATGTACATAGGACCTCTATTTATAGGAGAATGTGATGCAATGTTGAGAGAGGGTGAATGATAAGTAATCAAGTGAAATCGTGTGCACCCTGAACATGACAAAAGTGTGACTTCTAACTCATCAAAACTCAACTAATTCTTACGTTTCAACCCTTAATCCACCCTTAAGAACTTTGTTAATACATTTTTAAGTGGAAAACACGCACAAAATTAGTGTTTAGAAGCCACATTAACAAATTTGAAATCTGACTGTTTTGACAAAATCAGTTTCAATGTGTCAACTTTAAATCCTTGGTGCACACAACTTAAAAGGCTTTCTCACATGATTCTTGAAGCATTTGAAAGACAAGGTCACAATCTTTAAAATGTGCCAAGAAAGACTCCATTTTGATAATTGATATGGAATTTATGTTCTCTTGAAATCATTAAAAATAAATTGATTTCTGTACTTAGAAATATTTCTAAGTGTTGAATTTCAAAATGACCTATAATGTTCTTCAAAATTACATGACCTTCCACTAAAAATTTAATCTTGATTTTTGAAGATGACATGAAGTAGAAATCTTGAATTGAACTTTGGAATTGAGATCACTCAAAATTCATAAAATTTGAAAGACTTGCAGTCTTTGGAAGATGATGAACAAATTTGGGAAAATTCACAAAATACCTATAATCTTTTCAATTCTTTAACAACATTCCAAGCATTTTCAAGTCTTGTACATTGAAACAGAGTTGTAGTAGACATTCCAAAAATTATTCTGGAAAAATAATGGGCTCAAGGAGATAAAAATTGACCAAGTTATGATCATTTGAAGTCAAACCCTAAGATTCAAAGGTTTTTCAAGGAGACTTGTAATCTTTATCAACCATTAGTGATCTTCCATTCAAAATTTTCCTTAGATGCCTGAAGAGAGCTTGTTAATGACTATTTAAAGAGAATCATGGCTTTGGAGTCAATCAAAAATATCAAAAAATGATTGAATATTAAACTTATGTCACAGTTGATGAAGACTCATTAGAGGATTGATAAAATCAAAGCCTCCTAACAACAAACTTCAAAGGTTTTAAACCAGAGTCTAATAGTCAATCATACTTGGATCTTTAAACATAGGTTTGGGCCACTGATGATCATTTGAAGAGATGGAATCACCCACAAATAGAAAATAAAATGAAATCAAAATAAAAAAATTTAAAAATTGTTAATTAAATGGAATTAATTGATGACATACAAAAAGTGTATCAAAGTTTAAAAAATGGTCAGAAACTGATTTTCAAAATACAAAATTTAATCAAAATAAACAAAAAATCACAAAAAATAGCAAAGTCATAAATAAAAATCAATCAAGGTCACCATAAGTTGTCAAACTATCATTAGATCATTCCATAATTTTTTCAATGTTTTCAAAGTTTTAAAATTATTTTTAAACTAATGAAAATAAAGAAAACAATCCAAACATTATAAAAAATAGCAAACATCAAAATAAAAATATAAAAAATATTCACAAAGTCAGAAATAATTCAAAATATTTTTGTGTAATTTTTCATAATTTTTGGATAAAAAAAAAGAGTTATGAAATTTTGAAGTTAAAATAAATTTAAAACAAAAAATGTAATAGAAATAAAATCAGAAAACAATTAGAGGCCTTGGATCCACTTCATTAATCAGACGTGGTTGATCTAATGGTGCATAGATGCACATTTGTGGCGAAGTTAAGTCAAAACGCGCGCATTAGAGCAAAAAAAGTCAAGCCAATCAAAACAGTTCAAGTGACACACCTTCATTAGTTGAGGATGGCACGTTGGTGATCTTCAATCTCCAACCAACTGCACCTAAGGCAAGAGCAATATTCTTAAATCTATAAATTTAGACGCTCATAGTCGTATCATTGGATGCGTCTCTTCATAACAATCTCAACCATATCCTCGTGAAAAAAATTATGTAAAGCACAACTCATTTGATTTAGAAAATACTAACGAGAAAATGTAAAACATAATTTGAAATTACAAGCTCAAATCGTCATTAAAACTAAGACTTGAAGAAGCATGATCTTCAAAGATGAAAGGACTACATCCTTACAATTTATTTGAGACGATTTAGTTCATTAATCTACTTGAACGAAGTTCACTTTATAAGCTTTTGATACATGACTTCAATAGCTTGATTATATGCTTAATTTGCTTAGATTTTGATGTCAATTGCTTGTGTTATGATCAAGGATGAAGAATCAGTAAAGAGTTTTGAGAAATAAGGCTTGAAATGGTGAAGTTAATTTTCAAATTTCAAGCTTTGAGTGTGACATGGCAAGGTGGTTATGGTTGTTTAAGCTTGAATAAATGAATGGAATTTGTTGCTTTATTTATAAGAGAGTGAATGGTGATGAGAGTTGGAAGAATTTGTGAGAAAATTGTGCAAACAAGCTAACCCGATGATTGAAAAAAGTGTGACTCCATGTGCATCAAAACTCACTCTAATGCTGCATTTCAATGCTTAAATCGGTCCATGAAAGTTTTTTAATCATGTTTAAGTGGAAGTCGTGTATCAATTTGCTCATTAGAAGTTAAATTAATCAAATTTAAGTCTAACACCAAGTGGAAAATCCAGTTTCAAGGTGCTCAATTTAAATCCATGGGGAAACTTGCTCAAGAGGCTTTATGGTCTCATTCTTGTCATATTTGGGAGAAATCATCACAACATTTACAATGTGCCAAGAAAGTTTTTATTTGGACATTTGAGCTGAAAGTTTGCCATTTTGAAATTAGGAAAAAGAAACTGATTTTTACACTTAGAGAAATGTCTAAGTATGAAGCTTCATAATGACCTATAATGTCCCTCAAACTTACATAGGCTTCCACTCAAAATTAGATCTTGATCCTTGTAGATGAAATGAAGTAGACTCCTTAAAGATAATTGTGGATTTTAGATCACTCAAAAATCATAAAAAATGAGAGAGTTATGGTTCTTGGAAGTTTATAAAATTTTCTCGAGGAATCCATAAATGACGTCAAGGAGATGAAAGTTTCTAAGCATTTTTAAGACGCGTACTTTAAATCAAATTTGGGATAGACGTCCGTAAGATTTTTGTGAAAAAAGAATGAGCTCAAGGAGATGAAAATGGACCAAGTTATGATCTTTTGAAGTCAAGTCAAAGGTTTCAATGGTTTTCTCAAAGGACTTATAATCTTTTCAAATTTTTATGACTCTCAAACCATAGCACTTTGATGCCATAATCATATTGTTGTACCCCAATTTTCCCCCTAAGATTCCTCTATCATCTCATATCAAGATCACACTAGGGTTTGGTTCTTCTCCCTATCTCTAGGTTTTCTCATGAGTGATCACCAAGAACTTTGATTTTGTATATTATGGTCATATTTGTATTGTGTTGATAAACTTTTAACTAACAAATAAATTAAATCTTTTCTCTAAATTATGATACTATAGGTGAGGGCACAACACATTTCATCAGGTTGATTCATAGGTTCATGAGTTTATTTCCATGCCTTCTTCAACAAAGCTTCATTGAGATTCAAGCTTCATTATTGAGAATGTTGTAAGATAATATCATGAAAAGGTCTACTATGATTCACAATGAATCAATTTACTAAAGGAAGTCAAAAGATGCAAGAAATGATTAAAGAGGTTTGACCTAATTGGACAAGTTCTTGATACCTTGATCACAAGTTCAAAATTCTCTAAATTCTTAATATTTGGAAGTGGTTTTTGTTGATATGGGTTCTTATTATCATCCACAACAACTTCTATTCACATGTAAAAAGTGATTGTGTAAGAAGGATTGTCAAAATTGGAAGGGGTTTCCAAGTCATTTTGGTGCTATAGAAGCTAGGGTTTTGAACTTCTAAGGGCTATATCTTGTTCATATTTTGTGATTTTTTAGTGATTACAAAGATATGCTTCTCTTCAAAGGGTTATCAACTAATCACTTAAAAAATTTTAAGCAAATTTTGTGTGGAAGATTCCTAATGATTGTGAAAGATTACAAGTCCTCTAGATAGGCCATCAAATTCCCTTATGTGAATTGAAGAGGTTACAACTTGATAAATTTTTATCTCCTTGATCCAATTACCTTTTATATTTATTTAAGAATGTGAACTTTAACTTTTCTTTTATGTTCAAAGCTTGAAAATGGTTGGAAGATGCCTCAAAAACTCAAAAGATTATAGGTCACCTCAAGGATTTTCACCAAATTCAAAGGATCATAACTTGTTCCATATTTCGAATTTTTGAGTGAAACAAGTTTCAAAATACTCTTTAAGGAGACCACTTCAATATAGAATCAATTATCAAATCTAAATTTTGAAATAAGACCTTGTTTGGAGTCAAAACATTATAGGACAATTTTTGAGAAAAACTTAGAATTTGTCTAAGTACAAAAAGTCAGTGTTTTTTTTAATGATTTTGACCAAAACCAACTTCTAGATCAAGCATAGAAATGATATCTCTCTTTGCAAATTGTAAAGAATGTGACCTTATCTTTCAAATGCTTCAAGAATTATACCCTAAGACCTCTTGAGCTGTGAACACCATAGATTCAAAGTTGGTAACTTGGAATTGAAATTTCACTTGCAGCTAGATTGCAATTTCCATAATGTGACTTCTAATCACCAAATTAAAACGTGATTTTCACCTAAACATGACCAACAAAGATATTTGGATTATTTAGAGTGACAAAACACATCATTTAGATGAGTTTTGATGCACATGTGAACACACTTTGCTCGTGAACACAGGTATGCACGAATTCATTTGAAATTGCATCATTCAGCCCTCCTCTAGATTCCATTCACTTCTCCTTTAAATACAAACTCTATTCCACTCATTTTAGCAAGCTAGAACAGTCAAAATCACCATGTCAAACTCCCTCCATAAATCACTTTTCTGAGTTTTCAAATTCATCATTTCTCCACTTTTCAATCTAATTTCTTCGTTGATTCTTCATCCTTGAACTTCACTGAAACTAACAAAAGAATAACCAAACCCTGAGGTGCCCTAATTCATTCTAGCCAAGTCCAATTGCAGAACAAATTCATCCGACTTTGTTCTGGTAGTTTAAGGCCCCAAATCTTCTAACTCAAATTATTGGAATGGTCTATGATGTTCATTGGTGCTTGCTATTAACTCAAATTTTGTTAATCAATGCATTTGATGCTTCTGTTTTCGATTTCAAAATTTTCAAATCATATATGGTTTTTTCCAAATCGATTAAGTTGTGTTTTATATAAATCTTGCGCGAGGATATCATTGTGATAGTCTTGAAGAGACGCATCTGATGATACCACTATGAGCGTCTAAATTTACAAATTTAAGAATCATGGTTTTTCCCTATTTGCAGGAGGCTGGAGGTTGAAGACGACCTACATGTCGTTCTTCAACCAATGATGCTCAACCAATTGTTTTATTTTGCTTGGTTGGACTTTTTTGTGTTACATACGCGCGCATTGACTTTGGTTCATGATACTCCCTCACCTGAGATCCATTAGATCTTCCAGCATGTATAAGTGAATGAGATCCGACGCATGTGGATTTTTCTGATTTATTTGATTTTAGAAAATATTTTATAAAATTCCTTTATCATTAAAAACTCATAACTCTTTTATTATTTATCCAAAAATAATGAAAAAATATACAAAAATACTTTGAACTATTTCTGACTTTGTGAATATTTTTTCATATTTTTATTTTTATGTTTGATATTTTTCATGATTTTTGTTTTTTGCCTTATTTTAATTGTTTTAAAAATACTTTCTGGTCTTTTTAAATTCGGAAACAATTGGTGACCTCATTTTATTTTTATCTCTGATTTTACTATTTTTCACAAATTTTGGTTTATCTTGCTTATTTTCTTCAAATTTTAAAAATAGTTTCTGACTTTAAAAAATTCTGAAATTTTTTGTCAACATTTGTTGAATCTTGCTTGACGTCTGACTTTTTTTAAGGATTTTTATTTTGTATTTTAATATACTTTATTTATTTTACGAATTATTTTCCTTTTTATTAACCATTTAAATATTATTTTATTAAATATTATTTTATTATTTTTTGCCTGGTCTTGACTTAAATTTCATTTGGTGACAAATTTCTCAACCCCATTAGATCTTGGGTGTTGATAGGTTGAGAAACCAAATCCACCAAAATGGATGAATGATGTCGATGATATTTGAAACCCTAATTTCATGAAATACATCCCCTACCTCTTAATCTTATCCCTTTCATACTTGTGCCACATGTTATTATAGAATGATCTACATACCATTTCTCTAAACATATGGTACATAGATTGCTATTGATTGGCCTCAAAATAGGTGCGACTTCTACATAAGTCCACTTACGATTGCTTAACATAACGCTAAATTTTGTGTCGATTCGAGAAATGATCATTCATGTCCCAAACCTATGTTTGCAAGCCCAAGTATGTTAAATTTGAATCATTGAGGTTCATCGTTAGGAGGCTTTGGCCTTATCAATCCTGTAATGAATCTTCATAAAATTTGGTCTAAGTGAATCATTTAACACGCACACAAAGAAACTTGTTTTTGAGAGGCTTTGATTTTATCAATCTTATAATGATTTTGCAAATTCAAGTTTCAAGATGGTCATTCAACTAACCTCTAATTTTTTATCCCATTAATAATTGTGTTTTATTTTTATGTTTTTACTTTACGTCTTTACTTTTACGCACCATTTATTTTAACATTTACATTTCATGCTATTTTAATCTTTGCTCACTTGAGAATTTATCTTGATGTCATTTTTATTTTGCTCACTTGAGCTTTCACTTTCTTTTTGAATATACCTAATAACCAACTTGAACAATAAAAAACTTTAAGGCTACTTGGACTATTTGGTTACTATCCTTGGCATTATGGGGTTATGGACTTCTTGGACTTAGGAGTAGAGACCTTGACCACCCTTGAGACCTTAGTGACTTCTGTTTTTATTTTGTCTGGAGTTCTTGGGGTTTACACCTGGACATTGGATTGTTTCTTTCTTTGTGTGCAGGTTATTCTGATTATGTGCTTTGTTTGTGATTGGGAATTCATCTGTATACAGCCGTTACTCTGCCCAATTTTTGTGAAGACTAAATGCATTTGAAGCTTGGTATTCTTAAGAGGTTTAATATCTTTTCTTTTTTGGTATCAATCCAAAGGATGGGAATTCTACATTGACTCATTGTGTCAAGTGTTTGCTTCTTGTTGGTTAGACGGTTTATTTACCTAGCTTTTACCTTATGTTTTAGGATAGTCCCTTCATCTCCTACCATCTTCTTTAATTTCAAAAATCTTCTCCCTCCTTTTTAAAACCATTCTTGTTTTCCTTAAACTCGAACCGATTTCATATAAACTTGGACTTAGGTCCATGCATTTTCATAAACATTTTCTTAATCAAATTTTAACCAACTTAATCATAATTTGACATTTACTGTGAGAAGACTAAAAGTCAATCAATCTCATTCAAATCATTTTTCCACTTTGGCTTTTTATTTTAAAATTTTATAAAAAGATTAGACTCTTGTCAATCCTTGTAGTGATGCGAGCTACTATACTTCTAGGATATGTAGTGAAGTGAGATATTTTCCACTTGGGTGTTGACTGAAGCTTTGTTGATTTTAAAATCCAAGTTATATCCTCCACTTTGAGATAACACATATTCTCCTTTCTCATAATTGTGGGTAGTAAGTATGTTCTTCCACTCGGATATGACGATGATGTCTCGTCTCTTAAAATTAAGCAACACGTTTGTGTTTTTAAAATTTTTAAAGGTGAACTATGAGTACCCTGATTCCCTTTTGCACGAAAGGTGATACATAGGCACTAAAGGTTCGCAACTACGGCGGGTGCAAAAATTATAAAAAAAAATATTTATTTTCTCATCTCCACCATTTATTTTTTTATACAACACTTATAGCCAAAATACACAAATTTTCAAAGAGGTTCCTACGGAGTACCATAGATGTTTAGGGTGCTAATACCTTTCCTTTTCCTAACCAACCCCCGTACCTAGTTTCTCTCCCCTTCTTTTTTCGGTTATTCTCTATTTTTCCATTCCTCTACAAACAATAAAGCACGGTGGCGATTTTTATTTGATTTGTGCGAGTTAATTCAATCCAATGGCTTAGTATCAACTTTTCTACCGCTACACACATCCTTGAAGTTCAAGCTTTTAAAGTTCAATGAATAGCCATTTGACTTAGAATCAATCTTCAAAACCCAAGCTTAAGAGGTGAGAGAGATGCACTTGGTTCAATACCTATAATGTACAAAGCATGAAAGAAGACACATACATCTTTTTGGATTTTAGTTAAGGGCTAGTAAACATAAGATACCTGAAGCTACCGGCAAAAAAAACAAAGCCTCCACAAAAAATTATTTATCTTGAAGGAAGGGGAAATATCGAGAAAACCACAAGAGGATGGATAAGATGGTCTTGCGACCAAGAGAAAGGGTAAGGAAGTATATTATGCGAGGGGAGGGTATTAGCACCCCTCACATCCGTTGTACTCAATGGGGTCCATTTTGTTTGTTTGCTTCTAAGGGTGTGTTTATCTATAACTACACATGCTTAAGGGGAAAGAAAATGGTTTTTTATTAGTACGCTCGTGAGGGTCTCGCAACCCTTTGCCTACGTATCCAGTGAAGGAATCAGAAAACCATAGTTCCTCTAGAAAATGTTGTTTTGTTGGTGTTTTTTAGCGGGAGGCGTTAACATATGCATTCTAACAATAGGCACGGTCTGTATCGCGGTAGAACAGAGATAACATGCCCTTTGGGGGAAGTTTTGATTGGTTAAGTGTTTTGCGAGTTTTAGAATGAGTTCAAGTAAAGAATAAATGTTTTTGGATTTTTGATTTGTGAAAGAGAAGTTTTAATTACAAAAGAAAAAAAGTTTAAGAGGGAGACTAGGAAAAACCCTAATGTTGTCATGCATGGGTTCCAACCTAAGGTCTAATTAGTTCGCATCTTAAAGAAGTGGAAACTATCATCCTAAGGGAGCATGTTATAAACATAAAGTAAAAGGAGACGGTGTTTGTGAAGAGTGCTCATGTAGGGTGATCATGAAAAAAGTGACGACAAAATGAGTAGTATCATGAAAGACGTAAATGGAATGCTTGGTGAGTGGGAATTGAATCGGGTTATGCTTAACTAAGGGGTGCACTTGATTAATCTTGTGAGAGTAGGTGCTCCTACCCTCAACCATGAGACCTTTTGTGTATGGAAACACTTGGTATATGGACCAAAGTGGTTGATTCGGGTTATGGTTAACCAATGGAAAGAGTTGATTAACCTTGTGAGAATGGCCATGCCCAAACTCAACTATGAGACCCTTTTAAGAAGATGCTTGGTATATAAACCAAGGGGAGAGAAGTTTCTTCAATGTATAAGATGAAAATCAAAAGCCGATACAAGGTGGCTACATGAACGCTACTAGAAAGTGGGACTAGCGTGACACTAGTATTCTAGACGACCAATTGAAACAATCGATCAAATAGTTTTCGTTGTAGGAAAGCCCATGAAAAAACTATGAAATGTGTGCAAGTGTGCAGTTGTAAGTGGATACCTGCTCATTGATGATGATCCCAAGAGGAGGCCAGGTGTTCTAATCGGAAAAAATGTGAATAATTAGAAATTTGAACATACAAAGAAAATAACGAAGAAATACAATTCTAAACTAAGACAAACCATATAGGGATGGGGGTACAAGTTTATGAATGGGGATTAGTCAAATAGAAAGTTCAATTAAAATTCTAGTTAAACAAACAATACAACCAAATCGAAAATTAACAAACAAACTAATTAAACAAATATATAAAAAGATAACTATTCTAAAGGACTAATAATACTTAATAATATTTTTTTTAGTTTAATAGGTTATATATAAAAAAGTAATCCTACTTTTTTGTATTTATATTTTTTTATGATTTTTTAAGTAATGAAAATACTAAAAGAAAAATAAAAACTTAAATTCTAAACATATTTTTTTTTATTTTTTAGTAAAGAAAATATTAGAAGAAAATTAAAACTTATTCTAACATCTTTGTAATTTTAAATTTAGTAAAGAAGATTAAAAACAAAAGAAATTGAAAAGGACGTAAACCAGGGGTTGCAAAAATTTACGAGCAGTGGTGTGGGTCTAAAATCAGGCACTATAGCCCAACAACTAAAATCCAGCAAAAGTTGTTTTGCTCTAGACAAACATCTTAGCAAAAATGGTGCAGTGGGCCTCAGTAGGGTGTAGAAACGAATGTTGTTTCAGACCCAAGCACAAGTGTTCTCCTAAGTCCAATTCAAATTTACTTCTAACATTATTTTTATCATTTTTGTTTTATGAACAAATTAAAAAAAAACAATGATAATAAAATTAAAAACAAAAACTCCCAAATGTCGTTGGATCCAAAAACTCCAAACATCTTTGAAACTTATTTCTTCTTTTCTTAGTGAAACGCCGCCCAAACCAAACCCTTATCACCTTCCCTTCCGCTACCAATCTTCCTTACAACATCACCTAAAAAAATGATCATCACCTCCAGATCTCTTTCGCTATCTCTCACTCTCTTTATTATACCCTCATGGCCGAAACGTACCCAACATTGACAATCGATCTCTCTTATCCTCACTCTCAAATTGTATTTCTACTTTCCCAGTTGTTTATTCATAGTCAAAACGAAAAACATAAGCAGAGAATCATCATTCACATATTTTGTTTCCTAAACAATTACCCTAAGTTTGTGAGAAAGGAAATTAAATGGCTAGCATCAGAGTTGTCAAACAAAAGTTATGGAGTTTATGCTCAGCAAGTCATGATAATCATAGTGGTACAAAGAAATGCGAAGAAAGAAGAACTTACAAGGTCAGAGCCAATCCGACGAGTTTGCGGTTTCAAAAAATGTAGGAAATAAATCAGGTATGGTGTTTGGTTCTCACTACCTGCACATTCAATTCTTTTTTCTATCCCATCTTCCGCTTGTGACCTTGTGCTTTGTTATTGTCGGTCAGAAATTTGGACGCATAATGTTGATACGATATTGTTGTTGTTGTGAGGTTGAAAAGTAGTGATGATGAAGATTGGCAGTGGTTTATTAATGATATTAATGAAGGTTTGTTAAAGAGATGCAATTTATTTCTGAGATAGAGTTGATATTTTCGGTATGTTTGCTCCGTGCTTGTATAAAGTGTGAATGAATGAAATCTGGCTATTGTATTTTTTTCAATCATATAGTAGTCTGAGTTTCTCATTGTGAATATATGAAAAATATTGCTCTGAGAATTTGTTGATGATTTCAGTTAAGATTGTGGTGTTTATAATTGGTTATTTATGGTGTAGAATTTTTCTGGTTTGGACTTATAGTGGGCTTGAAGGTTGTTAGCAAGATTTGTTTTGAGAGGGTGATTTTTGAAGGTGATGAAAATAGTGGTCTCTCCCCCCTCTCTGCTGTTCTCTACTATTTTATAACAAATGAGGGGTGGAAATTGGAGGAAAACGTTTAAGAAATTTGAACATTTTGGTATGCTATTTTTGTAGCCTTTTGAGTGTAGCTTATGTTTGGTTAGCCTTTAGGCAATGTCACAGGTTTTTTGGAGGCTTGTGGCAGCATAATAAGGATGACATCAGGGCTACTTGGTGAAGACTTGGCATGGCTGGAAATTGGCTCTTTGCAGATGGTTTTTGCAGTGCTTGATAGTACAGCAACTAGTTTGCTGGTTTTGCTTAGGTGATGTCTTCCCGACCCTATTCTTTTCCTCTTTTTTTGTCTATGATGCATAACTACTCTTATGCTTTTCTTATAATTTCTGAAGGGTTTATTAGTTTAGGAACATGATGATACACTTATGGTTTTGGCTATTTGATAGTTTGCTACGTTTTTAAGATCTTTTTCTGAACAATTTCTGTATTTGATGATTAAAGTTGTTGCTGGCCTGGCTTTTGGTTGCTGCAAGTTTGCCTTTTGGTGGATGCTATTTTTCTTGTCATTTTCATCTACTTGGTATTTTATTTGTTATTGGCTACTTTTGTACCCCAATTTTCCCCCCTAAGATCCCTTTATCATACCACGTTGAGTCATTCACAATAAGATCACATTAGGATTCTTGGTTCCCCTCCCTATATTTAGCTTTGCTCTTTGAGGAATCACCAAGCACCTTAGCTTGTGCTCTTTTGTGATCATGAATATTTTTGTCTTGATTTCTCCTCTTAATTAATAAAATGCAATGTTGGTTTGTCTTGCTTGTTACTAATATAGGTAAAGGCAATGAGATTTAAAAAGTTGCTCCATGGGTTCATGAGTTTATTTCCATGCCCTAGTCAATAAAGCTTGAGAAGTTCAAACATCACCATTGGATTTGTTTTGGAAGTAATGGAATGGAAAGGTTATTTTGGTTCACCACATTTCAAGGTTATCAAATTTTGTTCTAAAGCAGAAGGGATTGATTGGAGAAGTTGTCATGCTTGGACAAGGATTTGTTCCCATTGGTCACAAATGCATATTTCTCTCAATTCTCAAGATATGGAAGTTTTTATGGTTGCTATTAGTTCTCATTATCATCCTCAACAACCTATATTTACAAAGCATTTGTGTTGGTACAAGAAGTTTGTTCAAAATTTTCAAAGATCCTCAAGGCATGTTTCTTGATCTAGGAGCTAGGGTTTTTAACTTCAAAGGAGTATATCTTTCTCATCTTTTGATATTTTTGAGTGATTCCAAAGGAATCCTTCTCTTAAAAGGGTTATCAACAAATCACTTCAAAAGTTCCAAGGATTTTTCATGTGGAAGAAACTTGATGAAGAAGAAAGATTACAAGTCCTCTAGATGAATCCCCAATTTTCCATGTGTGACTTCAAATGATCATAACTTGGTCAATTTTTATCACCTTGAGCCAATTATTTTTCCATAATTATCTTAAGGATGTAAAATTTATTCCTTCTTTTATGTGCAAAGTGAGAAAATCGATGGAAGTTGCCTTAAGGATACAAAAGATTATAGGTCATTTCATGCTTTTTTGCCAACTTCGACAATTCATAACTCTCTCAATTTTTGGATATTCTGAATGGTTCAAGTCCCAAAATGTCATTAAAGTGGTCTATTTCATTCCACCTTTTTTGGTCAAGAGAAAATTCCAAGAGGAAGGCCATGTTTGGATGCAAAACATTATAGGTCACTTTTGAAGAAAATTTTGAAATATTTCTAAGTTTGGAAAGTCAACCCTTCTTTCTCCAACTTTGACTCAATGCAACTTTCAGCTCAAGCATCCATTTGATCTCATTATTTTTACATTGCAAAGCTTGTAACCTCATCTTTATAAAGCATCAAGAATCATGCCCTAAGACCCCTTGAGCTGAGAATGCCATGATTTTGAAGTTGGTAACTTGGAACTAAAGTTTCATCTCAAGTCAGATTTTGAAATCTTTGTTTTGGCTTCTAATCACAAGTTTTCCACGCGTTTATGCCTCTAAACATGTTTAATGAAGTTCCAGAATTGTTTTTCACAACAAAACGCGCGTTTTGGATGAGTTTTGATCAAATTAGAATTCACACTTTTCTTGTTTGCAACTTCACACGATTTCCCTCCAAACTTCATCTTTTCACACGCTTGGACATTCCATTTTATTCCCTATAAATAGAGGGTCATCCCCCATTCATTTCCTCAAGCTTGGAAGCCAGAATCACCCTGCCAAACTTGTTCCATAACTCAAAATTCAACAACTTCGAAATCCATTCTCAAGCCTTTTTCGATCGAATTTTTCCATCAATTCACCTTCCTTGATCTTCCCTGAAGCTAAACATATAATTACATTCAAGAATCGTGCCCTATATTGCTCCATAGAAGTCCAGTTTCAGACCTCTGCAACTCAACTTCAATAGGTAGATTCCTTCATCAATTCTTCAAAACTTTGATATCATTGTGATGCACTCATTGCCCTGATTCTAGTCGCAACACTTATTTTTTACTTGAAACACGTTTTGACCATGAAATTTCAAATCCCTTTTCAAAACTTTCCTTCCAAATTGCTTGAGCTACAATTTATATAAATTTGTCGCGAAGGTGTGGTTGTTTTCATCTCGAAGAGACGAAGCGAATGGCATAGGTCTCGTACTCTAATTTTACAGATTGCGCAACTTGGTTTTGGGACTGGCTGGAGGTTAAAGATGACCAACCTGTCATCTTCCAACCAATGAAGGCGCGCCATCTGTGTTTTTCAAAAATCTGATTTAATTAATGATCTTATGCATTATTCACTAAAGTCCATAACATGCACAGCGCGCCAGGTCCACTTGATCTGTTTACTAAAGCGTTTTGACATTGATCAAATGACCCGTATTTTTTTGGTTTTTATTTTCTTTTCTGATTTTTATATTTAATTGTTTTAAACTTCAAAAAATCATAGAAAATTCATTTTTCGTCCTAAAATTCTAAAAAAATTATGAAAATTATTTTTGATTATTCTCTTTCTGATTTTTATTTTTTCACAATTTAATTTTGTGTTTTGGTATTTTTTAATAAATTTTCACTTTATTTGAATTGCTTTAAATGTTTAAAAATACTTTTATGCATTTTTAAATTCTGAAATTTTTTTGGAATGAACCAATGATATTGTGACAAATATTGGTGACCTCACTTATTTTTTATTTATGACTATGGTATTTTTTTAATCATTTTTAGTTTATTTTACTCATTTCTTTTAATTTTAAAAATAGTTTCTGACTTTAAAAAATTACCAAAAAATTTATAAAATCATTTGAGTCCTTTTCTGATTTTTCTATGGACTTACTTTTTAATTCTTGATTAATTTGAACATAGTTGATATTTTTCTCTTTTATTTCTAATTTAAAACTTTTTTAAAACTTTTTTGTATACATTTAATGTAATGTTATTTTGTGACTATTTTCTGGCTGATCTTGGGTTAAATTTTTGATCATAAACTTTATTAACATCATTGGATCCATGGTGTTGAGTCTAACTCCACAAAAATGGATGAATGATTTTAATAATAGTTTGATTAAATTTAATTCAAAAGTGGTTTGTATATTCTCTCCCACCCCTCTTCATCTCATCCCTTTCTTATTGCAGTAAGTGTTATTGGAGCATGATCTCTATATTATGTTTCAGAATAAATGATGCATAGATTGCTATTGACCGACCTCAAAATAGGTGCGACTTCTATATAAGTCCACTTACTATTGCTTAACATAGCGGTAAATTTTGTCCCGATTAGAATAAAAAATCATTCATGGCCAAAACATATGTTTGTAAGCCCAAGTATGTTAATTTGATCTCTTTGATCCAATAACCTTGAGATTCATTATGTGGAGGCTTTGGTTCTACCAATCCTCTAATGGATCTACAACACCTTTGGTCAACGCGGATCACTTAAACATTGTTGATCATTAAATGGTACTCATGAGGATTCCAAGTGGATGATATACTTGACAAAAAGAAAATGCAACTTATTGTATGGAGACTTTGGTTCTACCAATCCTCTAATGAGTTCAAAATGCAAGTTTTAAGATGATCATCCAACTAACCACTAATCACTAATAATTGACTTTATCCTTTATTTTTATTATATGCCCCCTTTTTTTATGCACTATCTACTTTTAGCATTTACATTTCATGCCATTTTCATCTTTGTTCATTTAAGTATTTACTTTCTTGTCATTTTTATTTTCCATATGTGACTTCAAATGGTCATAACTTGGTCAATTTTTATCACCTTGAGCCCATTCTTTTTCCATGGTGATCTTAATGGTGTGAACTTAATATCTTCTTTTATGTGCAAAGTAAGAAAATGAATGGAATTTTCCTTAAGAATGCAAAATATTATAGGTCATTTCATGATTTTTGACCAACTTCAACAAGTCATAACTTGCTCATTTTTTTGAGATTTTGAGTGGTTCAAATTGCAAAATGTCATTAAAGAGATCAACTTCATTCCATATTTTGGGGCCAAGAGAAAATTCTAAGTGGAAGGCCATGTTTGGATGCAAGAGATTATAGATCAATTTTAAAGAAGAAGTTGAAATATTTCTAAGTATGGAAAGTCAAATCTTTTTCTTCAACTTTGACTCCATGTAATTTTCAGCTCAAGCCTCCATTTTATTCCATTCTTTTTCCATTTCAAAGCTTGTTACCTTATATTTCCAAAGCATCAAGAATTATGCCCTAAGACCCCTTGAGGTGGAAATGCCATGGATTTGAATTTTGTAGTTTGAAACTGAATTTTGCACAAAGTCAGAATTTTGAAATCTTTGTTTTGGCTTCTAATCACAAGTTATCCACGCGTTTTTGTTTCTAATCGTGTTTAGCAACTTTCCAGAAGTGATTAGCATCATGAAACGCACGATTTGGATGAGTTTTGATCAAGTTTGAGTCACACTTTCTTCATGATGCAGACTCACACGATTTCCCTCCAATTTGAATCATTCCACACGCTTGAGCATCCCATTTGATTCCTTATAAATAGAGGGTCATCCTCCATTCAACTTCCCAAGCTTAGATAGCCAGAATCACCCTGCCAAACTTTCTTTACAACTCAGAATTCAGCTACTTCGAATCCTATTCTCAAGCCTTTTTCAATCCATTTTCTTTATCCATTCACCTTCCTTGATCTTCCCTGAAGCTAACCATATAATCACATTAAAGAATAGTGCCCTATATTGCTCCATAGATGTCCAGTTTCAGAGCTCTGCAACTCAACTTCAAAAGGTAGATTCCTTCATCAATTCTTCAAAACTTTGATACCATTGTGTTGCTCTCATTGTCCTGATTCTAGTCGCAACACTTACTTTTATCTGGAAGCACGGTTTGACCATGAATTTTCAAATCCCTTTTCAAAACTTTCTTTCCAAATTGCTTGAGTTATAGTTTATATAAAAATTGCGCGAGGGTATGGTTGTCTTCGTCTTGAAGAGACGAAGCGAATGGCATAGGTCTAAGCTACTGATTTTACAGTTTGAGAGACCTGCAATTCGTGAGGGCTGGAGGTTGAAGATGACCAACGTGTCACCTTCTAACCAATGAAAGCGTGACATTTTTTTTTTAAATTCTGATTTTATAAATGATACTATACATTATTCATTAAAGACCATGATATGCACATCGCGCCAGATCCTTTGGATTTGATTACTAACGTGTTTTGACTCTCATCCAATGGTCCACATCTTTTTCTTTTATTTTCTTTTTCTGATTTTTATATTTTAATTGTTTCAAATCTCAAAAAATCATAGAAAATTCATTTTAAGTCCAAAAAATTCAAAAAAATTATGAAAAATATTTTTGATTATTCTCTTTCTGATTTTTATTTTTTCACAATTTAATTTTGTGTTTTGGTATTTTTTACGAATTTTACACTTATTTGATTGATTT
Organism: Vicia faba; assembly: GCA_948472305.1. Taxonomy (NCBI): domain Eukaryota; kingdom Viridiplantae; phylum Streptophyta; class Magnoliopsida; order Fabales; family Fabaceae; genus Vicia; species Vicia faba. Next base: position 1,148,805,648 of record OX451738.1, on the reverse strand, counting down.
AAAATGTTTAAAAATACTTTTACACATTTTTAAATTCCGAAAAAATTATGGTATGATCCAATGATATTGTGACAAATATTGGTGACCTTATTTTATTTTTGTTTCTGATTTTACTATTTTTTTCAATTTTTTTATTTTATTTTACCCATTTATTTTAATTTTTAAAAATAGTTTCTGACTTTTAAAAATTCCCAAATTATTTGTAAAATTACTTGGCATCTTTTCTAATTTTTATATGCTCTTATTTTTCATTTCTTGATTAGTTTGAAAATAATTGGCACTTTCTTCACCATTTTCCTTTTTTAAACATTTTTTTAAACCTTTAATGTATATATTAAATATATTATTATTTTTGTGAATATTTTCGGGCTGTCTTGGGTAGATTTTTTGGTCATGGCTTTATTAACATCATTGGATCCATGGTGTTGAGTTTAACTCCACAAAAAAAATGGATGAATGATTTTAATAATAGTTTGATTAAATACTAATTCAAATGTGATTTCTCTTTTTACCCTAATTCCCCTTCATCTCATCCCTTCTCATTGCACTAAATGTTATTGGAGCATGATCTCTATATCATGCTCAAAACAAATGGTGCATAGACTGTTATTGACCGGCCTCAAAATAGGTGCGACTTCTATATAAGTCCACTTACGATTGCTTAACATAGCGCTAAATTTTATCTCGATTCGAATAAATGATCATTCATGGCCCAAACTTATGATTGCAAGCCCAAGTATGTTAATTTGATCTCTTTGATCCAATAACCTTGAGATTCATTGTGTGGAGGCTTTGGTTTTACCAATCCTCTAAAGGATCTACAACACCTTTGGTCAACGCGGATCACTTAAACATCGTTGATCATTAAATGATACTTGTGAGAATTCCAAATGGATGATATACTTGACAAAAAGCAAATGCAACTTGTTGTGTGGAAGATTTGGTTCTACCAATCCTCTAATGAGTTTCAAATGCATGTTTCAAGATGGTCATCCAACTAACCACTAATTATTAACTTGTTTCTTTCTTTTCTTTATTTCTTTTTATGCTTTATGTACCACTTACTTTTAGCATTTTACATTTCATGCCACTTTTATCTTTGCTCATTTGAGCATTTATTATTCTTGTCATTTTTAGTTTTCTCACTTGAGCTTTTCTTTTCTTTTTTCTAAGATACTTAATAATAAACTTAAACCCTTAAAAACTCTTAATGGTACTTGGACTATTTGGTTACTATCCTTGGCATTATGCTGTAGTGGACTTTTCTGGACATAGGATTAGAAACCCTGGCCTATCTTTAAGACCTTGTGATCTTATCTAATTATTTTGTCTGGAGTTCTTGTGGTTTACTTCAAGACATTGGGTTGCTTGTTTGTTTTTGTGTGCAGGTTTTTGTGCTTACATCCTTTGTTTGTAATCTGGAATTCACCCGGATACAACCGTTACTCTTCCCAATTTTTGTGAAGACTTAATACACTTGAAGATTGTTTCTCTCAAGAGGTCTAGTATCCTTGCTTGCTTGGTTCCAATCCAAATAATGGAATTCTATCTTGACTCATAATGCCATGTTTTGGCTTCTTGTTGGTTAGATGGTCCTTATTCCTAGCTTTTACTTTATGCTTTAGGATAGCCTCTTCTACTCCTCCCATCTTCTTTAATTTAAAAAAATCTTCTCCCTCCTTTTGAAACTCTTCTTGTTTTGAAACATGAAACACATTCATAATAAACTTGGACTTAGGTCCATGCATTTTCAAAACATTTTCATAAATAAGCCTCAATCAATTTAATAATACTTTGACATTTTTTTATGAGAAGACTAAAAGTCAACCAATCTCATTTCAAACCATTTTGCCACTTCGGCTTTTACCTTTAAACTTTTCTTAAAAGGTTAGACTCTTGTCAATCCTTGTAGTGATGCAAACAACTATACTTCTACAATATGTAGTAAAGAGAGATATTTTCCACTTGGGTGTTGAGTGAGGCATTGTTGATTTTAATATCCAAGCCATATCCTCCACTTTGAGATGATACAAATTCTCCTTTCTCATGATTGTGGGTAGTAAGTATGTTTTCCACACGGACAATGACGATGATGTCTTATCTCTTAAAATCAACCAACACACTTGTGTTTCAAACCTTTTAAAAGAGGAACTACGTGTACCCTGATCCCCTATTGCACGAAAAGTGGTACGTAGGCACTAAAGGTTCGCAACCGCGGCGGGTGCAAAAATCTAAAAAGTTTATATTTCTTTTCTAACCTCCACCATCCATTTTATATATAACATATTTTATAGCCAAAATATACAGATTTTACAAAGAGGTTCCTACTGAGTACCGTAGATGTTTAGCGTGCTAATACCTTCCCTTTGCATAACCAACCCCCTGACCTTGAATATTTCCCCCTTTTTGGGTTATTTACTCTTTTCCCATTCCTTTGGAAACAATAAAGCGCGGTGGCGATTTTTATTTTGATTTGTATAAAGTTTAGTCAAACCAATGGCTTAGTCTTGAACATTTCTTCCGCTACAGAAAAATGGCGACTTCACTGGGGAAAGATTGACCTCTTTCTGGTCCATCCCTAAGTAGGTTGAGCCTATCTTTGTTTATATTTGTATATGTGCTATTGTTGTTTATGTGTTATATTTTGTATATATGTTTGTCTGGATTTTCCTGGTTTTCAGGGTGCTTGGTGATTACTCATAAGTCCTATACCCGGACTTGGGCAAACTTTAAGATAGGACGGGCGGTATAGTCATGTTAACTTTGAGGGAGTAATCCCAAAAAAGGAGGCATGAGATCCCCCACTCATTGGAGGCCCCTTTGACTGTAGTTTGATTTACCGAGTAACCAGGAAGACGTACTGCTTTCGACCTGGGAGCCTGCTGAAACTGAGGACCGTAGAATACCAAACCCATCTTGGCCTTTTAGGTGTAGTGCGGAAGCTATGACGGAGTAATCCGGAAATAGTTGTCACGCGATAATACGCTCGGACGAGTCTTTCTTTAGAATATTACTAATTACCGAGTTAATCAGGAAGTTGGTAATATCCCAAAGAAGGATGTAGACTCTGGGAACCTCGAGAACCTTGTTCGGAAGGTGATAACTTTTTAGACCAACACCTTATGGGTAGTACCTTCGAACTCATGCTCGTGACGTTGAACCTATGAACCCTATATGTGTGATCTTGTGTGTGATTGTTGCATCATGCATCCTTGCACTCATAAGCATCTTTTGAAGAAAAAAATATTTCAAGGGATTTAAAGGTTGACTATTTGTGAATATCTTAGGTACTTTTAGCCATGGATTCTGGAAAGAGAAAGACCGGGAAATACAGTTTCAAGGATCCCAAGATAGATGAGCTGATCAGTCTGATTCCAGAGATCGAGTTTCCTGCAGACTTTTGGAAGAAGTATGGATCCATCATTCCTATCATGAAGCTGAAGATGAAGGAGGGTTTTCTCTCGACCTTGGTCCAGCTCTATGATCTGATTTATCACTGCTTTAATTTTCTTGATTATCAGTTGATGCCTACACTGGAGGAGTATTCTCATCTATTGGATTTACCTGTTACCGATCGTGTTCCTTTTACTGGTTTGGAGGGCGAGCCAAAACCATATGAGATTGCTGCTCTGATTCATCTGGGGAAGTATGAGGTGGAAGCCCATATGACTACTAAAGGAGGGATTAGAAGATTACCAGCTCAATTTTTATTGGAGAAAGCTCGTTACTTTTCCAGAATGAAGAGTACGGTTGCTTTTGAGGCCATCTTTGCTTTACTCGCTTATGGATTGTTCTTATTTCCTAATGTGGACAAGTTTGTCGACATTAACGCCATCAGGATTTTCATGATTGGAAACCCAGCTCCTACACTGTTGGGTGATGCTAATTACTCAATTCATCTTCGGAGTTCTTATCATGGGGGAATGATTATCTTTTGCACGCCTTTGTTGTACCGATGGTTTATCTCTCATATGCCTCAGTATGATGCTTTTTGGGATGTCAAGAAAGAACCCTGTTGGGCTCCTAAGATCATGGCACTTACTCACTCGGATATTGATTGGTATCATCGAGCTTATCAAGATGTGGAGATTATTGACAGCTGTGGTAGTTTCCCCAACGTACCTCTTCTTTGTACAAAGGGAGGAATTAACTATAACCCTGTTCTTGCACGACGACAGCTTGGTTATCCGATGAGGGATAAACCGAATAGTATTCATTTGAGTAGTTCCTTTCCGAAGGAAGCAGAAGACCATAGGGAAGCTAGGGAGCAGATTGTGAAGGCCTGGCGTCACATTCATAAGAAGAGTAGGAAGGATTTGGGACCTAGGGGTGCTGTTTCTTTGGAGCCATATCTTCAGTGGGTCTGATCAAGAGCCATTCAATTGATGATGCTGTATACTCGGGAGACATCCATGCCTGACGTATTTGTGAAGACCACTCCTCCTTTGCTGGATGATCTAGAAGAACTGCAACTCGCTTTGGTTAGGATTCAACAGGAAAGCGATGCTTGGAAGAACAAGTTCCAGACTTTAGAGAGTTCCTACAAAGCAGACTTGAAAGAGAAAGATGATTTGATCGAGATCCTTGAGAGTCGAGCAGTAGAGTCTATGGAGAGGCAAGGGGATTTATTTTCCCTTAAGCCTCAAACAGGTGTTGATCACTCACTTCCTGCTTCAGATGATTGGAAGGAAGTTGCCATCAGACAAGTAGAAGAAAACCAGAGGTTGAGGGCTCAGATTGCCAGGCTCACAGGGAAGCGCCAGCATACAAATTGATCTCTATCAGTTATTTTTTCTCAAGGCTTTAGATTGTACTTTCATCTTGTACTTGGGATCATTGAAACTTGTAATCCATTTTGGAGTTATTATAATATAAAAAATTCAGTATTTCAGATGCGTTATTATTTTGATGTTTGGAATATGTCTATAAATCTTAAATCCCTTGAAATATCAAATGATGAAATAAAAATAATCATGAGCATTGCATATCATGAATCATATTGCACATATTCCTTGCATTTATCATGCATATCCAGGTGCCTTACCCAACTTCTTTACTTCAACAGCAAGCTGACTCATCACTACAACACTCGGGCTAACTTCAAAAAGAAGATGGACAATTTAGAACAGGAGAATCGCGAGCTAGGCGAAGAAGTTTCTGCTTTGAAGGCTGGCTTGGCCAATTTGACTACTCTGATGGAAGCTCTGGTGGTTGCTCAGAATCAGCCATCGAGTGTTCAACCTCAACCAACAAGGGAAAATGGTGAAGTTCCTGTTGTTCCCGTATCTGCTACTTCGACTGCTATTCATTACCGCATGCCTCAGGGTTATCTGTGGGGAATGCCGGAGAATTTTGCACCTGAAGGATTTAATTTCGGCACCCAAGATTCTCCAGTTGTTCCAAATGTTGTTACTCCAGCACCTCCTATGGTGCATACTATTCCTACTGCACCTCTTTCGGTGAACTTGGTTCCGTTTGAATATGTATGTCGTCCTTTCCCTACTCCGAGTGAAGACTTGGGTCTTTATGACGGAATGGATGATTTCCAAGAGCGGTGTGATAGAATGCAAAAAGAGATGAAGGCTCTTAGGGGAAAAGAGTTGTTTGCGCAGAACGTGAATGAGCTGTGTTTGGTCCCAAATGTTAAAGTACCTGCTAAGTTCAAGTTCTCTGAGTTTAAGAAGTACAAGGGCAACACTTGCCCCCGTGCTCACTTGGTGATGTATGTAAGGAGAATTTCAACCCACACCAATGATCAGCGTTTGCTGATTCACTATTTTCAAGAAAGTCTGACCGGCGCAGTGTTGAAATGATACATGAGTTTAGACAGCGCCAACATCCATACCTTTAATGATTTGGGAGAAGCATTCATAAAACAATATAAGTATAATGTTGATATGGAACCCAATCGTGACCAGCTTAGGGCCATGGTTCAGAAAGACAGAGAATCGTTCAAGGAGTATGCACAGAGATGGCGCGAAGTGGCTGCACAAGTGATTCCTCCCATGGAGGAGAAAGAAATGACTGAAATTTTCCTGAAGACGCTAGGTGCTTTCTACTACGAAAGAATGGTAGTAAGTGCACCAAGTGATTTTACAGAGATGGTAGGAATGGGTGTCCGCCTAGAAAAGGCAGTAAGAGAAGGTCGTTTGACAAAGGGTGAAGGATCCGGAAGTGTGAAGAAGCCAACTTATGGATTTACAAAGAAGAAAGAAGGGGATACCAGTTCTGTCATACAGGAGAGGAGAGTGAATGCTCCTAGAAGGATTTTCCAGCGTCACCAGCAAGTTGCTTCAGTGACTCCTGTTATGAATGCCGCTCCAACCACCGGTGCTTATCAAAGACAATCCCAGCAGGGGAACCAGGGGAATGGTCAGAGAAGGGAGAACTATGACCCTATTCCCATGAGTTATACATAGCTATTACCAGCATTGATTCAGAAGAAGTTGGTCCAGACACGACCACCTCCAGTAGTACCATCACCATTACTTTTGTATTACAAAGTGGACTAGACGTGCGCCTTTCATCAGGGAGCACCAGGGCATAGTGTTGAAAATTTTTATCCTTTGAGGACTAACGTGAAAAGGTTTGTGAAGTCTGTAATTTTATCTTTTAAAGACATGGGACCTAATGTAAAGGATAATCCTCTACCCAAACACAAGGGAGTGAATGTTGTGAATATGGTGGCCGGTTGTCCCGGTGATTTCCGTATTTTTGACATTAATCTGGTTAGTGGGGATTTGGTAAAGATGCACGTAGACCTCTGTGAATTCAGTTATTATACACATGACCACGCCAGTTGTGCTGTTTGTAGTACAAACATCCAGGGTTGCGAGAAGATAAAGGCTGACTTACAGAGATGATGGACAAAGGTTTAATCCATATAATCTGGCCTAGGGAAGAATATGAGGAAGAAGTGAATATGGTTTCTGGATGTCAGGGTGAATTCAGAATTTTTGAAGTAGAACATTTGAATGCAGATCTCGTACAGTTGCATGCCACTTTCTTCCGTACTGCTGGACAGGTGGAACACCAATGTGGATCTTGCGTAGTTTGCTGTCGAGACCCCCGAGGATGTTCTATTGTGAGAGAGGGTGTTCAATTGCTGTTAGACAATTAAACTGTTAAGATCACAGGTCAAAGAGATCATTATCACGAGATTGATATGGTTGAAGTTTGTTTGATGGAAGAAGAGTCAGAGGAAGAGTTTGCCTCTGCGGATGAGTATTTCTCTTCAGACAAATATTTGTTTACCGGAAATGACCTTTTTAGGGCTGATTGTGTTGAGGTAGGTGTAAATGTCATTGTACCTTGTTTTGGTGCACCCGCTCATCTAGAGGTGGAGTACCATAGCAAACCAGCTATTACCCCATTGGTAATTAGTCTGCCAAGTCATGTTCCCTATAAATCAGATAAGGCTGTCCCTTACAAATACAACGCTACAATCTTAGAAGACGGGGTGGAAGTTCCCATCCATCCAATGCCAGATGTTGGAAATATAGCTGATAATAGCAGGGTGACCCGTAGTGGTCGTGTGTTTGCGTTGGTTATTTTAAAAGATGTTGTTGCTGGAAAGAAAATTGCTGAGAACAATGAGCCTAAGAAGGTAGCAGGAGAGACTAGTGGAGCCACTTTGGAGAAAGAAGTGGATGATATCTTGAATATATTTAAAATGAGCGACTACAAAATTGTAGATCAACTGTTGTAGACTCCTTCAAAGATATCCATCCTGGCGTTATTGATGAATTCCTCCGCTGATAGGGAATCATTGATGAGAGTACTAGACCATGCTTTTGTAGAGTTTGACATGCCGTTAGATCAATTCAGCAGCGTAATTGGAAACATTAAGTCATGTAACAACTTGAGTTTTTGCGATGATGAGTTACCGGATAAAGGGAGGAATCACAACCTAGCCCTTCACATATCCATGAACTGCAAGAATGACTCGCTATCTAATGTGCTAATTGATAAAGGATCCGCGTTAAATGTTATACCAAGAAGTAACCTCATGAAGTTAAAGTATCAGGGAACACCTATCTGCCCGAGTGGCATCATTGTGAAGGCTTTTGATGGGTCGAGGAAATCTGTCATTGATGAAGTGGACTTACCATTCCATATAGGACCACACTGGTTCTTGATAACTTTCTAGGTAATGGACATTATTCCCGCATATAGTTGTTTGCTTGGACGGCCATGGATGCACGAAGCAGGGGCTGTCACTTCAACTCTGCATCAGAAGCTAAAATTTGTGCGTGAAGGGAAGGTAGTGATCGTAAATGGGGAGCAGGCGTTGTTGATATCCCATCTATCCTCTTTCAGTATTGTAGAAGCGGATGAGGCTGTTGTTGGAACCCAGTTCCAAGCCATATCCATTGACAACATAAGGAAGAATGATATTTCTGTGGTCTCACTGAAGGATGAGCAGCAGGTTGTGCGCAATGGTACTAATGCAGTTTGGGGATGACTCGTGGATTGACCCGTGAACAAAAGCAGAGCTGGTTTAGGTTTCTCTTCGAGGAATGGAAAAGGAGAAAGTTTGAAGTTAAAGTCTTCTGTGAACAGTTATCATGATGTTTTCCATAGTGGAGGCTACCTCCATCCAATTGGTTCCAGAATTAATGTTGTTGAAGAAGATGAAGTAGAGCAGGAAGTACCGAATTATGTGACGCATGGAGTCTGAGTTCAGAACTGGGTCACCATTGATGTTCCTTATTGCATACATGTTTCAAAGTAATTTGTTTTGATAATCTTTCTCTTTCTTTTGAAAAGCTTTCACTCTGCCCAAGGTGGAAGTATTAATGTTGTAGGGCTTATCTGTTTGCTATAACCGTTAAGATCATTAATAAAAGTTGCCTTTGTTTCCAAATTTTGTCTTTATTTTCTGCTTTTTCCTTGGAAATGGTAAAAAAAAAGCCTTTCAAAATAAATAATAACTGAAAATTAATCTGCATGATCACTTGTTATATGTGTCAGTTTTTAAAAGCAATCATAAATCACATGTGCAGATTAATCAAAAAACCCGTTTAATATAATGACCCTGCACCCTCTCCCAACTTTGATCATCCTGTGTTTGGAGCTGAAGAAGAATATTATAATGAGATTCCAGAAGAGGTATCACGGTTGCTTGAGCACGAGGAGAATAACAGTCAGCCATATAAGGAGCCTTTGGAAGTGGTTAATTTGGGTTCAGAATAAGACCCGAAGGAGGTTAAGATTGGAGCATCGTTGCATCCTGATTTAAAGAGCGGGTTGATTGAGATGTTGAAAGAGTATGTGGATATTTTTGCTTGGTCTTATAAAGATATGCCTGGTCTAGATACATACATTGTCAAGCATCATTTGCCGTTGAAGCCAGAGTGTCCGCTAGTTAAACAAAAGTTGAGAAGAACCCATCCAGATATGGCAGTAAAGATCAAGGAGGAAGTTATAAAGCAGATTAATGCTGGTTTTCTTGTGACGTCAGTGTATCCTCAATGGATTTCCAACATTGTCCCAGTACCGAAAAAAGACGGAAAAGTCCGCATGTGCGTAGACTACAGAGATCTAAATAAAGCTAGTCCAAAAGATGATTTTCCATTGCCTCACATTGAAATGTTAGCGGATAGCACAACAAAATTCAAGGTATTCTCGTTCATGGATGGATTTTCTAGGTATAATCAAATAAGAATGGCTCTAGAGGACATGAAAAAAAAACGTTTATCACACCCTGGGGAACATTCTGTTACAAAGTGATGCCCTTCGAGTTGAAGAATGCTGGTGCAATGTATCAGAGGGCTATGACAACCCTATTCCATGATCTGATGCACAAAGAAATCGAAGTATATGTTGATGATATGATTTCCAAATCCCAAACTGAAGAAGGGCATGTAGAAGACTCGTTGAAGTTGTTTCGGTGATTGAGGAAATATCGTCTCCGCTTGAATCCAAATAAATGCACCTTCAGAGTTAGATCGGGGAAATTGTTGGGTTTTATTGTTAGCCAGAAAGGAATTGAAGTTGACCCTGACAAAGTCAAAGCAATTCAAGAAATGCCAGCACCAAGAACTGAAAAGCAAGTAAGGGGTTTCCTCGGGCGTTTGAATTATATCTCTAGATTTATTTCCCACATGACTACAACGTGTGAACTGATCTTTAAGTTGTTAAAGAAAGATCAAGGTTGTGTGTGGACTGATGACTGCCAAAGAGAATTTGAAAGTATTAAAGAATATCTGCTTGAACCTCCTATCTTGCTCCCTCCTATAGAAGGAAGACCGTTGATTATGTATCTGACAGTGTTAGATAAATCTATGGGTTGTATTCTGGGACAACATGATGAAACGGGAAAGAAAGAGTTCACCATTTATAATCTCAGCAAAAAGTTCACTGATTGTGAGTCGCGGTATTCTATGCTAGAAAAAACATGTTGTTCTTTGGCCTAGGCGGCAAAGCGTTTGCGGAAGTATATGTTGAATCATACTATTTGGTTGATCTCCAAAATGGATCCAATCAAGTATATTTTTAAAAAGCCTACTCTTACTGGGATAATTTCCTGTTGGAAGATGTTGTTATCTGAATATGATATTGAATACCACACTCAAAAAGCTATTAAAAGTAGTGTGTTGACAGATTATCTTGCTCACCAGCCAGTGGAAGATCATCAGTCTGAAGAATATGAATTCCCCGATGAAGATGTGATGTTCTTGAAAGTGAAAGATTGTGATGAACCATTGTTGAGGAGGGCCCTAACCCTGAATCTCGTTGGAGTATGGTATTTGATGGAGTTGTGAATGCTTACGGTAAAGGAATTGGTGTTGTAATTGTTACACCTCATGGATCACATATTCCTTTTACTGCAAGGTTAACATTTGATTTCACTAATAATACGGAGGAATACGAGGCTTGTATCATGGGTCTTGAAGAACCTATTGATGTGAGAGTCAAGGTTCTAGATGTATATGGTGATTCAGCTTTGGTAATAAATCAGATTAAAGGAGAATGGGATACTCGTCACCTTGGCTTGATCCCTTACAAAGATTATGCTAGAAGATTATTACCCTTCTTTAATAAAGTTGAATTCCATCACATTCCTAAAGATGAAAATCAAATGGCAGACGCTCTGGAAACTCTGGCTTCCATGTACCAAGTATGTGGTTGGAATGATATACCCCGAATTACAGTTCTACGGCTAGATAGGCCCGCTCATGTGTTTGCAACAGAGGAGGTAGCAAATGAAAATCCTTGGTACTATGATATCAAACATTTTCTTTAGACTCAGGAATACCCGTTTGGCGCGTCAAAGAAAGATAGAAAGACACTGAGAAGATTAGCAGACAGTTTCTTCCTCAGTGAAAATGTGTTATACAAGAGAAATTTTGACATGGTCTTGCTCAGATGCGTGAATAGACACGAAGCAGACATGTTGATGCATGATATTCATGAAGGTTCATTTGGAACTCATGCTAATGGACATTCAATGGCTAAAAAGATGCTAAGGGCAGGTTATTATTGGTTGACGATGGAATCCGATTGTTACAAATTTGCAAAGAAGTGATGTAAATGCCAGATTTATGCAGATAAGATCCATGTGCCTCCGACACTTATCAATTTGATTTCCTCCCCATGGACTTTCTCTATGTGGGGTATTGACATGATCGGGATGATAGAACCCAAAGCTTTGAATGGACAACGTTTCATCTTGGTAGCAATTGACTACTTTACCAAATGGGTAGAGGCTGCTTCGTATGCCAATGTTACCAAACAGGTGGTTGTGTGTTTCATCAAAAACAATCTTATATGCCGGTATGGGGTGCCAAGCAGAATCATTACTGACAATGGCTTAAATTTGATCAACAAGATGATGATAGAACTATGTGAAGAATTCAAGATTGTCCATCATAATTCATCTCCATACAGGCCAAAGATGAATGGGGCTGTTGAAACTGCTAATAAGAATATGAAGAGAATTATCCAGAAAATGGTTGTCACTTATATAGATTGGCATGAAATGCTCCCTTTTGCTCTGCATGGATATCGAACATCTGTTCACACTTCAACAGGAGCAACCCCATTTTCCCTAGTGTATGGAATGGAAGCTGTACTCCCTGTCGAGGTAGAGATTCCCTCGTTGCGTGTGATAATGGAGGCCAAATTGTCATAGGATGAATGGGTTTAGAACAGGTTTGACCAATTGAATTTGATTGAAGAGAAGAGAATGACAGCTTTGTGTCATGGGCAGTTATATCAGAAAAGAATGAAGAAAGAATTTGATAAAAAGGTCAAACCTCTTGAATTCAGAGAAGGCGACCTCGTGCTAAGGAAGACCATGTCTTTCAACGCTGATTCTAGGGGCAAGTGGACTCCAAATTTTGAAGGCCCATATGTTGTCAAGAAATCCTTCTCTGGTAGTGCATTAATTCTTGAAACTATGGATGGAGAGGAGTTCCCACGTCCCATGAATGCTGACGCAGTCAAGAAATACTTTGCCTAAAGAAATAAAAGAACAACTCGCTAAGTTGAAAACCCGAAAGGGAGGCTTAGGCAAAAAGGAGCGTCTCGGTAGGCCGAAAACCCGAAAGGTCGGTATAGGCAAAAATTAGAGACATAAACATAATAAATTTCCCGCTAAGTTGAAAACCCGCAAGGGCATCTTAGGCAAAAATTATGGATTTTCTCGGCAAGTAACTATGTCAGACGGGACTTAATCGTTGAGGCAACAATCTTCTTGGATCCTCACCATACTTCAACGAAAGCTGATGCTCAGGATTTCAAAAGTTGTTAGGGGGGATAGTGGTCATTGTATCTCAATGTATCTTTTCCATTATGTATTACCATTTCCCAAACTTTGTAATCATCCATGGAGTCTCGCCATTCGCGGACTACCATTCTACTAATGAAATTCGAGCTTTTCACCAATTCTTTGTGTTCTTATTTTTATTTAGCTTGCAAAGACTTCATTTATTATTGATAATAACTTTTAAAGCAAAGAGATTAAAAAGAAAAATTAATTTTTGAAAGGAAAAGAGAAGAGATCTTTACAATTCAATTTACTTTGGGATTTGTGATCAAAAAATGACAACAAAAATGGTGATTCCAAGGATGAACAAAGTCTGGTTGCTTTAAGAAGATTTACTTCCTTCATAAATGTTTTCTCAGGCCATTTTGCTGGTGTGCGCAATCTTTGTGTGTTCTCAGATAGTTAAAAACGATATCAGTGGGTGCAAGGTAAAATATTGGGTTGGTGATCCCATTATCCCCAGTCAAGTCTTGATTCACTTTTGATTTTGGGTTTGCGTGGTCAGAAGCCTCCATCCCAGTTTCCTCAGCAAAGTCTTCCCTTATTTGATGAAAAGTTCTTTTCCCTTGGTGTGATGAGGTGTCGCTCTTTTACAGTGTTGGCTTCTTGATTTCCCAGGAAGGTTATCCCAGGGCATCTCTTGTTGGGATGGGTATTCGTGATGAAAATTTTCAATCCGCAGTTTTTCTCCTGGGAGGTAGGCTTGAATTCCCCAGTGAGGTTTGGTTGTTTCGATGTTGGTCTGCTTTATGGGAGGTTGATATTGCAATCTCCGATAGGCATGTTGCGTTTGGAAAACTGTTTCTATGATGAAACCAGAAGCAGGTTATTATATCCCGAGATCTGTTTGATTTGACTACATCCAGATTATGTTTCTCCTTAGTGAAGTTAAGGAAGGCAGTAGGTTCGTTTTCCGCATTAGCTTTTACCCTTTCCTGGATTGATCTTTCTGGTTGAAGCTTAGCCCAATGATTGTTAGTAATTGGAGCGTTTTCATTTGTCTGCACTGATTATGTATCCTCTTTATCAGCATATGCACAATAGCACTCATACATTCATACATGCATCATGCATTGCTAAAATTATCATTCATCGACATTGTGTTCTTACCTTTCCTGCAGCGCTCTTTGCTTAAGTTGAATTTGGTCTTCCCTCTTGAGATTATTTCTCAAAGGATAAATCTGATTTGGCCGTCTTGCTCCGGTATATTTCTGAATTGGATTTGTGGTTGCATGACGATATCATTTATTATGGATTCTTGAAAACATGGTGTTTTTTGCTCGTGCATTTATTTTTCACAAGACCTTGCCTCCTCAGCGGGAATATTATGGCATTTCCACGGGATGTCATATTTCCACCCCCATAAAATCATTCCTCTTTGCCCAATAAGCAGAAGTCTCTTTATTTAAGATAGGTTACATATTACCCTTTCTAGGCAGATCTCCTTGGTTAAATAATAAGTTGAGACCCATTCTTGGCAGAACACCAGAACTTTGGGGAAAACTTGATATATTCTCTTTCTACCTTCAGTGAACGTTGGTAGTACATCAGCAATGAACATCATTGTTTATTATTTTTTTGATATCTTCAGTGAACATTGATAGTTCATCGTCAGTGAACGGCGGTGATATGATATTTTATCTTTCTACATTCAGTGAATGTTGGTAGTACAACGGCAGTGAACGTCAGTGTTTTTTATCTTTTTCCTATCTTCAGTGAACGTTGATAGTTCATCGTCAGTGAACAGCGGTGATATGATATTTTTCTCTTTCTACCTTCAGTGAACGTTGGTAGTACATCGGCAGTGAACATCGGTGTGTGTTATCTTTTTTCTATCTTCAGTGAACGTTGATAGTTCATCGTCAGTGAACGGCGGTGATATGATATTTTTCTCTTTCTACCTTCAGTGAATGTTGGTAGTACATCGACAATGAACGTCGATGTTTGTTATCTTTTTGCTATCTTCAGTGAACGTTGATAGTTCATCGTCAGTGAAAGGCGGTGATATGATATTTTCTCTTTCTACCTTCAGTGAACGTTGGTAGTACACTGGCAGTGAACGTCGGTGTTTGTTATCTTTTTGCTATCTTCAATGAACTTTGATAGTTCATCATCAGTGAATGGCGGTGATATGATATTTTTTCTTTCTACCTTCAGTGAACGTTGGTAGTACATCGGCAGTGAACGTCGATGTTTGTTATCTTTTTGATATCTTCAGTGAACATTGATAGTTCATCGTCAGTGAACGGCGGTGGTATGATATATTCAGTGAACTATGATAGTACATCGACAGTGAACGTCGATGCTTGTTATCCTCCTCTTTAATTCTATTCTCGTGGTTTACAAATGATTTATTTTCCTTGTGGGATTGCTATTTTGCTTCTTCATTTTGTGTTGCCTCCCCAATGCTACTTTGAGTCTCTTCTGTTCCATTCATATGCATTCATATGCATAAACATTTGCATGGCATCTTAGGGCCAAAAACAAGGTTTGTTTTATATTTAAGTATCTTCGATCACGTCAACACGAAGATTTTTAACCTTCATATCTTCGGATAGAAGAAACTTAAATAAGGGCAGCTGTTGTACCCCAATTTTTCCCCCTAAGATCCCTTCATCATACCATATTGTTTCAATCACCAAAAATTCACATTAGGGACTTTGGTTTTTCTCCTTATATTTAACTCTGCTCTTTGAGGAGTCACCAAGCACCTTGATTTATTTGCTTTTGTAATCTTAGATATTGTACTTTGATTTTTCTCTAATTAACAAAATGAAATATTGGTTTGTCTTACTTGTTGATAATGTAGGTATAGGCAATGAGGTTTAGCAAGTTTGCTTCATGGATTCATGAGTTTATTTCCATGCCCTAGTCAAAAGCTTGAGAGATTCAAACCTCACCATTGAAGCTATTTTGAAGTTGGTATGAATTTGGTTTTGGTGGCCATAGGTCCTCATCATCATCCTCAACATTTCCTATTCACAAAGGAAGAATATTGGCACAAAAAGTTTGTTCAAACTTGGCAAAGTTCCACCAAGCATTCTCTTGATCTCGAGGCTAGGGTTTTGGACTTCAAAGGGGAATATATTGCTCATATTTTGGTATTTTTGAGTGATTACAAAAACATTATTCTCTTTAAATAGTTACCAACAAATCACTTCAAAAGTTCCAAGGAGTTTTCATGTGGAAGGAACTTGGTGAAGAAGAAAGATTACAAGTCATCCAGATGAATCCCTAATTTTCTATATGTGACTTCAAATGGTCATAACTTGGTCAATTTTTATCACCTTGAGCCCATTCTTTTTCCACGGTGATCTTAAGGGTGTGCACTTCATATATTCTTTTATGTGCAAATTAAGAAAATGAATGAAAGTTGCCTTAAGAATGCAAAATGTTATAGGTCATTTCATGATTTTTGACCAACTTCAACAAGTCATAACTTGCTCATTTTTGTGGAGATTTTGAGTGGTTCAAATTGAAAAATGTCATTCAAGAGAAAATTCTAAGTGGAAGGCCATGTTTGGATGCAAGAGATTATAGATCATTTTTAAAGAAGAAGTTGAAATATTTCTAAGTATGGAAAGTCAACTCTTTTTCTTCAACTTTGACTCCATGTAATTTTCAGCTCAAGACTCCATTTGATTCCATTCTTTTTCCATTACAAAGCTTGTTACCCCATCTTTCCAAATCATTAAGAATTATTCCCTAAGACCCCTTGAGGTGGAAATGCCATGGATTTGAATTTGGTAGTTTGAAACTGAATTTTGCACAAAGTCAGAATTTTGAAATCTTTGTTTTGGCTTCTAATCACAAGATTTCCACGCGTTTTTGTTTCTAATCATGTTTAGAAACTTTCCAGAAGTGATTAGCATCATGAAACGCACGATTTGCCTGAGTTTCGATCAAGTTTGAGTCACACTTTCTTCATGATGCAGACCTACACGATTTCCCTCCAATTTGCATCATTCCACACGCTTGACCATCCCATTTGATTCCTTACAATAGAGGGTCATCCTCCATTCAATTTCCCAAGCTTAGATAGCAAGAATCACCCTGCCAAACTTGCTTCACAACTCAGAATTCAGCTGCTTCGAATCCTATTCTCAAGCCTTTTTCAATCCATTTTCTTTATCCATTCACCTTCCTTGATCTTCCTTGAAGCTAACCATATAACCACATTCAAGAATCGTGCCCTATATTGCTCCATAGAAGTCCAGTTTCAGATCTCTGCAACTTAACTTCAATAGGTAGATTCCTTCATCAATTCTTAAAAACTTTGATACCATTGTGTTGCTCTCATTGTCCTTATTCTAGTCGCAACACTAACTTTTATCTGCAAGCACGTTTTGACCATGAATTTTCAAATCCCTTTTCAAAACATTCTTTCCAAATTGCTTGAGTTATAGTTTATATAAAAATTGCGCAAGGGTATGGTTGTCTTCGTCTTGAAGAGACGAAGCGAATGGCATAGGTCTGAGCTACTGATTTTACAGTTTGAGAGACCTACAATTCGTGAGGGCTGGAGGTTGAAGATGACCAACGTGTCACCTTCTAACCAATGAAAGCGTGACATTTGTTTTTTTTTTTAATTCTGATTTTATAAATGATTCTGTACATTATTCATTAAAGACCATGATATGCACAGTGCGCCAGATCCTTTGGATTTGATTACTAACACGTTTTGACTCTCATCCAATGGTCCACATCTTTTTCTTTTATTTTCTTTTTCTGATTTTTATATTTTAATTATTTCAAATCTCAAAAAATCATAGAAAATTCATTTTTAGTCCAAAAAATTCAAAAAAATTATGAAAAATATTTTTTATTATTCTCTTTTTGATTTTTAAGTTTTCACAATTTAATTTTGTGTTTTGGTATTTTTTATGAATTTTACACTTATTTGATTGATTTAAAATGTTTAAAAATACTTTTAGACATTTTTAAATTCTGAAAAAAATTTGGAATGATCCAATGATATTGTGACGAATATTGGTGACCTGATTTTATTTTTGTTTTTGATTTTACTATTTTTTGCTATTTTTTTTATTTTACCCATTTATTTTAATTTTTAAAAATAGTTTATGACTTTTAAAAATTCCTAAATTATTTGTAAAATTACTTGGCATCTTTTCTGATTTTTCTATGGTCTTATTTTTCAATTCTTGATTAATTTGAATATAATTGGCATTTTCTTCATCATTTTCCTTTTTTTACCATTTTTTTAAAACCTTTAGTGTATATATTAAATATATTATTATTTTTGTGAATATTTTATGGCTGTCTTCGGTTGATTTTTTGGTCATGGCTTTATTAACATCATTGGATCCATGGTGTTGAGTTTAACTCCACAAAAAAACTGGATGAATGATTTTAATAATAGTTTGATTAAATATTAATTCAAATGTGGTTTCTCTTTTTACCCTAATTCCCCTTCATCTCATCCCTTCTCATTGCACTAAATGTTGTTGGACCATGTTCTCTATATTAAGTCTCAAACCAAATGGTGCATAGATTTCTATTAACCGGCTTCAAAATAGGTGCGACTTCTATATAAGTTCACTTACGATTGCTTAATATAGCGCTAAATTTTGTCCCGATTCGAATAAATGATCATTCGTGGCCCAAACTTATGATTGCAAGCCCAAGTATGTTAATTTTATCTCTTTGATCCAATAACCTTGAGATTTATTGTATGAAGGCTTTGGTTCTACCAATCCTTTAATGGATCTACAACACCTTTGGTCAACGCGGATCACTTAAACATCGTTGATCATTAGATGATACTTGTGAGAATTCCAAATGAATGATATACTTGACAAAAAGAAAATGCAACTTGTTGTGTGGAGGATTTGGTTCTACCAATCCTCTAATGAGTTTCAAATGCAAGTTTCAATATGGTCATCCAACTAACCACTAATTATTGACTTGTTTATTTCTTTGCTTTATTTCTTTTTATGCTTTATGTACCACTTACTTTTAGCATTTTACATTTCATACCATTTTTATCTTTGCTCATTTGAGCATTTATTATTCTTGTCATTTTTACTTTGCTCACTTGAGCTTTTCTTTTCTTTTTTCTAAGATACTTAATAATCAACTTAAACCCTAAAAAACTTTTAATGGTACTTGGACTATTTGGTTACTATCCTTGGCATTATGGAGCAGTGGACTTTTTTGGACTTAGGATTAGAAACCCTGGCCTATCTTTGAGACCTTGTGATCTTATCTGATTATTTTGTCTGGAGTTCTTGAGGTTTAGTTCAAGATATTGGGTTGCTTGTTTGTTTTTGTGTGCATGTTTTTGTGCTTACATCCTTTGTTTGTAATCTGGAATTCATCAGTATACAGCCGTTACTCTGCCTAATTTTTGTGAAGACTTAATACACTTGAAGATTGTTTCTCTCAAGAGGTCTAGTATCTTTGATTGCTTGGTTCCAATCCAAAGAATGGAATTCTATCATGAATCATAATGTCAAGTTTTGGCTTCTTGTTGGTTAGATGGTCCTTATCCCTAGCTTTTACTTTATGCTTTAGGATAGCCTCTTCTACTCCTCCCATCATCTTTAATTTAAAAAAATCTTCTCCCTCCTTTTGAAACTCTTCTTGTTTTGAAACATGAAACACTTTCATAATAAACTTGGACTTAGGTCCATGCATTTTCAAAACATTTTCATAAATAAGCCTCAATCAATTTAATAATACTTTGACATTTTTTTGATGAGAAGACTAAAAGTCAACCAATCTCATTTCAAACCATTTTGCCACTTCGGCTTTTACCTTTAGTGATGCAAACAACTTTTCTTAAAATATTAGACTCTTGTCAATCCTTGTAGTGATGCAAACAACTATACTTCTACAATATGTAGTAAAGAGAGATATTTTCCACTTGGGTGTTGAGTGAGGCATTGTTGATTTTAATATCCAAGCCATATCCTCCACTTTGAGATGATGCAAATTCTCCTTTCTCATGATTGTGGGTAGTAAGTATGTTTTCCACACGGAAAATGACGATGATGTCTTATCTCTTAAAATCAACTAACACACTTGTGTTTCAAACCTTTTAAAAGAGGAACTACGTGTACCCTGATCCCCTATTGCACAAAAAGTGGTACGTAGGCACTAAAGGTTCGCAACCGCGGCGGGTGCAAAAATCTAAAAAATATATATTTCTTTTCTCACCTCCATCATCCATTTTATATATAAAACATTCTTTAGCCAAAATATACAGATTTTACAAAGAGGTTCCTACGAAGTACCATAGATGCTTAGGGTGCTAATACCTTCCCTTTGCATAACCAACCCCCTTACCTTGAATCTTTCCCCCTTTTTGAGTTATTCGATCTTTCCCCATTCCTTTGGAAATAATAAAGCGCGGTGGCGATTTTTATTTTGATTTGTATAAAGTCTAGTTAATCCAATGGCTTAGTCTTAAACATTTCCACCGCTACACATTGGATCCATGGTGTTGAGTCTAACTCCACAAAAATGGATGAATGATTTTAATAATAGTTTGATTAAATTTAATTCAAAAGTGGTTTGTATATTCTCTCCCACCCCTCTTCATCTCATCCTTTTCTTATTGCACTAAGTGATCTCTATATCATGTCTCAAAACAAATGGTGCATAGATTGCTATTGACCGACCTCAAAATAAGTGCGACTTCTATATAAGTCCACTTATAATTTCTTAACATAGAGCTAAATTTTGTCTCTATTCGAATAAATAATCATTCGTGGCCCAAACTTATGATTGCAAGCCCAAGTATGTTAATTTGATCTCTTTGATCCAATAACCTTGAGATTCATTGTGTGGAGGCTTTGGTTTTACCAATCCTCTAATGGATCTACAACACCTTTGGTCAACGCGGATCACTTAAACATCGTTGATCATTAAATGGTACTCATGATGATTCCAAATGGATGATATACTTGATAAAAAGAAAATGCAACTTGTTGTGTGGAGGCTTTGGTTCTACTAATCCTCTAATGATTTCCAAATTCAAGTTTCAAGATGATCATCCAACTAACCACTAATCACTAATAATTGACTTTATCCTTTATTTTTATTATATGCCCCCTTTTATTTATATGCAGTATCTACTTTTAGCATTTACATTTCATGCCATTTTCATCTTTGCTCATTTGAGTATTTACTTTCTTATCATTTTTACTTTTGCTCACTTGAGCTTTACATTTTTTTTTTCAAAACACCTAATAATCAACTTAAACCCTAAAAATCTTTTATGATACTTGGACTATTTGGTTACTATCCTTGGCATTATGGAGCATTGGACTTTTTGGACTTAGGATTAGAAACCTTGGCCTATGATTGGAGACCTTGTGACCTTATCTGATTATTTTTTCTGGAGCTCTTGAGGTTTACCTCAAGGAATTGGGTTGTTTGTTTGTTTTGTGTGCAGGTTATTGTGATTACACTCTTTGATTCTAATCTTGAATTCACCCGTATACAGCCGTTACTCTGCCCAATTTTTGTGAAGACTTAATACATTTGAAATTTGGTTCTTTCAAGAGGTCTAGTATCATTGCTTGTTTGGTTTCAATCCAAATAATGGGAATTCTATTTTGGCTCATAGTGTCAAGTATTGGCTTCTTGTTGGTTAGATGGTTCTTATCCCTAGCTTTTACCTTATGCTTTAGGATAGTCCCTTCTTCTCCTCCCATCTTCTTTTAATTTGAAAAATATTCTCTCTCCTTTTGAAAAACTCTTCTTGTGTTTTTTAACTTGAACCACTTTCATAATAAACTTGGACTTAGGTCCATGCATTTTAAAAACATTTCCATAAATAAACTTCAATAAACTTAATAATACTTTGACATTTTTTTGTGAGAAGACTAAAAGTCAATCAATCTCATTTCAAACCATTTTGCCACTTTGGCATTTATCTTTAAACTTTTCTCAAAAAGATTGGACTCTTGTCAATCCTTGTAGTGATGCAAACAACTATACTTCTATAATATGTAGTGAAGATATATATTTTCCCCTTGGGTGTTGATTGAGGAATTGATGATTTTAAAATCCAAGCCATATCCTCCACTTTGAGATGATGCAAATTCTCCTTTCTCATGATTGTGGGTAGTAGGTATGTTATCCACACGGACAATGGCGATGATGTTTTATCTCATAAAAATTAAAACAACACACTTACATTTTAAAATTTTTAAAATAGGAACTACGTGTACCCTGATCCCCTATTGCACGGAAGGTGGTACGTAGGCACTAAAGGTTCGCAACCGCGGCGGGTGCAAAAAACCATAAAATATATTTCTTTTCTCACCTCCACCATCCAGATTTTATACAACATTTTTATAGCCAAAATATACAGATTTTACAAAGAGGTTCATGCGGAGTACCATAGATGTTTAGGGTGCTAATACCTTCCCTTTGCATAACCAACCCCCTTACCTTGAATCTTTCCCCCTTTTTTGGGTTATTCGCTCTTTTCCAATTCCTTTGGAAAAAATAAAGTGCGGTGGCGATTTTATTTTGATTTGTACAAGTCTAGTCAATCCTATGGCTTAGTCTTAAACATTTCTACCGCTACAACTACTGTTTTGGGTTTTATATTTGCTGCTTAGCTTGCCCATTTTGCTGCTGTTTTGGGTTTTATATTTGGCCAGTTGTGACTATTTGTCTTGCAGGTTTTGAATTTGTTTTCCTTTTGTGAACCAAAACTCAAACTTTGTGATTTGCCAAATAGCAGAAATTAGTCCATGTTTGAAAACAACCCCTTTGAATTTATGGTTTTGAATACAAACCCTAATGATGAGATGAAAACTCTCTCTTAACAATTTTTTGTTGTTAGGAATTTTTTTATTCGAATATTGAGGTTTGCTAACTCTTTCTCTCTTTCTTGTTTCATGAGCAATTAGGATTGGATACAAAGTAAAGGTTGAAATCTTGAAGAAAAAGTCACGGAAAGGAGTGAGGACAAGTAACATGAAGATGGAGCTAAGAAACTTGAAGAAAACTTATCTTTTCTTTGTAAACAAGATGTTTGTAACTTGTATTTCCCCTTTGTAACTTGCTTTGTAAATTGCTCAAAAAAATGTAATGAATATGAAACTTGAATATCCTCTCTTTGAACTTATGATGAACTTGTTATATGGGAATTTGACGATTCTTGAATCTTGGTTGAAGTTTGAAATTCACCACTTAAATGGTTTGAATGATACATCTTGCTTTTGTAATTTGAACTTCAATAAATCACAGATGACCTTTGTAACTTGTATTTCAAGTAAACCATATGCCTTGTCTTCCAACCATAATCTTTATATCATGTCCAAATCAAACTTGCACTTTCAATGAGAACCTTAACCTTGATGTCCAAACCACATGTGACTTGTAAATGAAGTAACAAAAACATGCCTTGATTATCGTACGAGTTCACAACCTCATCTCTTGTTTCATGGCACAAATACTTGAAATATTAGTCACAAACCCTTCACCATAATTTTGAATTATTTAACAGGCTCGAATATGATGATGCACATTGATGAATAAAGATCTCGAAGTGTTGAAGATAATCGAAACCCTAATCCAAGACTTTGAAGAATATCACTCTAACTTGATGAAGAAGGAAACCCATGATACCTCAGAACTTAATTCCACAATCTACTGCTCAAGAAGAAAATGAATTTGTCTCTTCAAACAAAAATTAAACCCTAATTTGCTCAAATATTGATCCTTGAACCCAAGTACATTATTGAATGAAATGAATGCTATGCATATGAATCTCGTGACATGTATGATTGAAATGTAAAGTGTAACCAGAGAAACAGTAAAAGGGTAGGACAAATTTGGGGTATGACAACTTCCTCTATTTAATCCTCTTAAACTTGAAGGTGAGATTGGCGTTAACCTTTCGAAAGTTCATGGTGGAAGATGATTAAATACCAGGATCTAAAATTTGTCCTAGAGAGATCGTGTGAGTGTTATTTGTTATTGACGTCTGCTGGGGGATGATAAAAAAATGAATTTTCAGGTGAACTGGTTACGATGGGTAAATATGGTTAAATAATGATAGCTTATAATGGGGTAACAACGCCAATACAAGGTTCTCGGGGAAGTGGGTGTTAAAGTGACTGAGAAGATATGGTTGACGATGTCATGGTGACTGAAAGTAGGATTAATGAAAACATGATAACTTAAAGACAACGGGTAAAACTCGACGACAGTGGAGAATCTATCGTGGGGGATTCACGACCCAAAAAGGAAGGTAAAGATAACGGGTAAATATTGGCAAGGGTAAGATCATCAGGGTAACACCTGCGAGCAACCTACGGCCCAAGTGAATATAACATGAGGTTAAGATCTACTGACGACCTACAAGCCTAGAAGAGATAACGTGAGGGTAAGATCTACGGACGACCTACGACCTAAGGAGAGATAACGTGAGGGTAAGATTTATGGGCGACCTACGACCCTAAAAGATAACGGGAGGGTAAAATCTACGGACGACCTACGACCCTAAAAAAGATAACGTGAGGGTAAGATCTATAGACGGCCTACAACCTTGGAAAAGATAATGCGAAGGTAAAATCTGTTGACGACCTACGACCTTAAGAAAGAAGATGCGAGGGTAAGACCTGCGAGCGACTTACGATCCTAGAAAAGATAACACAAGAGTAAGATCTACGGACGACCTATGACCCTAGAAAAGATAGCACGAGGGTAAGATCTACGGGCGACCTACGACCTTAAAAATAATAACGTGAGGGTAAGATCTACGGACGACCTATGACTTTAAAAAAGGTAAAGTAAGGGTAAGATCTATAGATGACCTACGACCCTAGAAAAGGTAAAGTAAGTATGGAGAGTTGGGGAGTACAATGTACTGGCGCCATGACTTATTTTAGGTTGGTAGTAAAATGACAGATGTCAAATAGGAATTATGAGGATGATATTATTTGTGGGGATGTTTTGTTGATTTGGGGCTTTCGTGCAAGGTACCAAGTATGGCTCATGCTTCATATGCATGTGGCATGATGATTCATGGATATTCTATGAGTTTGAGGATGCAATGTAATATGCCATGATGATTATTGTATGCAGAGTGAAAATATTAGGCTCATCGGGGTCCACTGTCTGTTGTCTTGAGATGTCGATACTGATTGGTGCTTACAAATTTCGAGAATTGGGTTATAGCCTTGTCGAGTTCACTGGGGATTAAATCTCGCTGAGGAGGAGTAGCTTTATATGGCTTTCTTCATATGATGGACTTCTTGTGGATAACT
Organism: Vicia faba; assembly: GCA_948472305.1. Classification (NCBI taxonomy): domain Eukaryota; kingdom Viridiplantae; phylum Streptophyta; class Magnoliopsida; order Fabales; family Fabaceae; genus Vicia; species Vicia faba. The sequence goes on along the minus strand of OX451738.1, from coordinate 1,148,780,622 downwards.
GAGTAGATATATGGATCTCATCAAATGCCTCAACTTTCTCAGTTTTGGATAATCGGTTGCTCAAGCATCTGCAAAGAGGTGAAGAGGATGAAAGCTTGGTCGAGGTGACCGTTATGACTTCCTACCTGCATAGAAAAATCAAAAATTGAACATCATGGAATTTCCTTGGGATTCTTATATGGACATGTAATGTGGTGTTTAACATCTTAACTTGTGCTTATTATTGCCTTATTGTTTTCAATGCAATGCTTAATAAAGAATTTAAATCACAATTTGCATATGAAAAAGTAAAGTAAAAAGGATAGAACAAAGACTTTTTCGGGGAAGTGCACATTTGTATTAATGAGTCTGGACTATAAAAAGCATTCGTACATGGAAACATCTCTTAAATGAGGAAGTTCCATAAAAAATAATATTACTATAGTTCCCATATCCTGGATTGTCCTAGTGTTGTGCTTCCGAAGGATAATAGTTGAATTGCTCCATCCAGTGTTAGGAGGGCATACTTATTATTCGTGAACAGTTTTTAGACTGCAGTTTCTCGCTTTTTGTCCCTAATTTTTTCCTGGATCGCCCTTCGGGTTTTTAATCCACCGGGATACCCATTTTTTCCTAATCCGCCCTTTCAGGTTTTCAACTTAATGGGTTATTCTTTTTTTTCTTTTTTTAGACCTAAATTTTGCCTAAGCCGCCCTTTCGGGTTTTCGACTTAGCGGGTCTTTTTATGCATAGTATTTTTTTATTGAGTTTGAATTGACGAGAAGTGGAACGTCTTCCCCATCCACATTTTTCAGGATCAAATAACCTCTAGAAAAAGCTTTCTTCACGATGTACGGCCCTTCATAGTTGGGAGTCCACTTGCTTCTTGGATCAAAGTGAATTGGGAGAATCTTCCTTATGACCAGGTCACCTGTGTGGAACTCTCGAGGTCGCATCTTCTTGTCAAATGCTCTCTTGAGATGTTGCTGATATAATTGACCATGACAAATGGCTGCTAGGTGCTTCGTTTGATGAGATTGAGTTGGTCGAGCCTTGTTTGAATCCATCAACTTCATCAAGTTTAGTATCCATCGGAACCCTTAACGAAGGAATTTCCAATTCAACTTGGAGCACCGCATCCGTACCATAGACTAGTGAAAAGGAGTTGCTCCAGTGGAAGTACTCAACAAAGTTAGATACTCGTGCAAGGCAAAAGGCAACATCTCATGCCAATCTTTGTATGTTCTCACAATTTTCTGGAGAATCTTCTTTATGTTCTTGTTAGCTGCTTCGACTGCCCTATTCATCTTTGGCCGATAGGGTGATAAATTATGGTGCTCAATCTTGAATTCTTCACACATTTCCATCATCATTTTTTTGTTGAGATTCGACCCTTTATCAGTGATGATCTTGTTAGGAGTCCCATAACGACATATGATTTCTTTCTTGATGAAGCGAGTGCCGACTTGCTTGGTCACATTTTGGTGCGAAGCCGCTTCTACCCATTTGGTGAAGTAATCAATAGCAACAAGAATGAACCTGTGTCCATTTGAAGCACTCAGCTCGATGTTCCAAATCATATAAATTCCCCACATTTCAAAGGGCCATGGGTTAGACATCACATTCAACAGAGTGGTAGGAATATGGATCTTGTCTGCGTAAACTTGACATTTGTGGCACATCTTCGCATATACGCAACAATCACTTTCCATCCTCATCCAAAAATAACTTGCTCGTAGGATTTTCTTGGCCATGGAATTTCCACTAGCATGAGTCCCAAAAAAGCCCTTGTGAATTTCTCGTATGATGGATTCTACTTCGTGTCTATCCAAGCATCCGAGCAGAACTGAATCATAGTTTATTTTGTACAGAACGTCTCTTGACAGTAAAAACTTGGAAGCTAACCTTCTAAGAGTCCGCTTATCACAGATTGAAGCACCCTCATGGTATTCTTGCTCCTCAAGATATCTTTTGATGTCGAAATACCACGGCTATTCACCCGGTACATCTTCAGTTGTGAGGGAATGAGCAGGGAAAACGTGTGATGGCTCCTTGTAACGAAGGATTCTTATATTGGGTGCATGATTCAGATAACTGACTTTGAACATTGCTGCTAAAGTAGCCAGAGCATCTTCCAGTTGATTTAGTTCTCTAGGGATATGCTCAAAGATGATCTCATCAAAAGAGGGTAATAACTTTAATATGTAATCCCGATATGGAACTAAATTAGGGTGTCGTGTATGCCAATCGCCTCACACTTGATATATCACTAAGGCAGAATCCCCGTAAAATTCAAGAATCTTGATCTTCAAATTAATGGCTGCTTCAAGGCCCATTACACAAGCTTCGTATTCTGCGACATTATTCGTACAATCAAAACATAGTATGGCTGTGAAAGGTATGTGAGTATTGCATGAAGAAGCCATAACTTCCCCCAATACCATGGCCCATTGCATTTGACGCACCATCGAACATGAGAGTCCATGGTTCCCCTAGTTCGGGTCCTTCCTTATCATAAAGTTTCATAACATCCTCATTTGCAAAATTGAACTTCATTGACTGATACTTTTCCAATGGATGGTGGGCAAGATGAACAGTAAGAATTCTACATTTGATAGCCTTTTATGTGACATACTGGATGTCATACTTAGACAAAAGCATTTTCCATCGAGCCAATCTTCCTGTAAGTGCTGGTTTCTCGAAGATGTACTTTATCGGATCCATCTTAGATATCAAAAGTGTAGAATGCATCAACATGTACTGCCTTAAACGTCGAGTTTCCCATGTAGGAGCGCCACGAGTTTTCTCAAGTAATGAATACCTTGATTCACAATCAGTAAACTTCTTGCTCAAATAATAGATGGCGTGTTTTTTTCGTCCCGTATCATCATGTTGTCTGAGCACACAACCCATAGATCCTTCGAGCATAGTCAAGCACATAATGAGAGGTCTCCCTGGAATTGGAGGTATGAGTATTGGTGGTTCCTGGAGGTACTGTTTAATCTTTTCAAAGGCCTCTTTACAACTTTCATCCCAATGGACATCCTGATTCTTGCACAACAATTTAAAGATGGGTTCACAGGTAGTAGTTGTTAGAACAAAGTTTGAATCTACTACCCTATGTTTAAGTTTTGATGATAACAAAGTGAAAAGATATATTATTTATATGATTCATGTATGAACTATTTTCTGCTTAAATTATTACGTTCTGATTTGCAGATACTCTGATTGGTATAAGCAAGATCACACCTAAGAAATTTGGTTCCTGACATCAGCATCAGAAGTTGCCATATCAGAATGTCAGAATCAGAAGATTAACTCACGTATATGCTGAAGCCTGATGAACAGAACTGCGCTCAACACTCTGATAAAGAAACACAACAGTTCATCAGCAGCCAAGCAGAGTCAGAATGAGCCAAGCCAGAACTTGCATTATGTAAGCAACGGTACTGTGCATTGAAAGCAAATTAATACCAATGGCCTCATTCCAGACAAGATCTGCTCGATAAGGAAAGTTTGTTATTAGCATTGAATCAAGAATATTGCTCCAACGTTCAACATCTCAGTGCTATATAAACAAGACTTTGAAGATTGAATTGGCTAATGCTATCCAAATCTTTACACGCCTAAAAGCTGATCATAATCTTCCTTCTCTCAGTTTGCTAAACACTACACATTCTCTTATTCAATCATTGTTTAGCAATCTAGTTTCTAAGCTTTAAGTTGTGTATACATCACAGTTGTGATACAGTTTTGTAGAAAACATTCACACACTTAGATTTATCTTCTTTGTAAGAAAGTGTTTCCTTGACAAACCGGGTTGTGGTTTGCATCAAGAAGGCTTTAGCAGTTGTTAAAGCAGTCTGTAATATTCAGTTGAATATAGTGGATTAAGACCTCGTTGGAGAGAGGCGAAATCACCTTGACGGGTGGACTGGAGTAGTTTGAGATCAAACGAACCAGGATAAAAATATCTTGTTCATTGCATTGATTTTCAGTTTTACAATTCAACCCTCCCTTCTTGTGTTTTTCACTACTTCAATTGGCATCAGAGCGCCTGGTTCTGAGATAAAACACTTAACCATGTCAGTACATGATCCAGCGTCAGAAAAACACAATGGCAGGAAACTACTCTGACACCAGCAATGACAACAATGAGGACAGAGATAGATTCAGCGGCAAACCTCCAGTCTTTGATGGAGAAAACTTTGATTACTGGAAAGACAGAATTGAAAGCTTCTTTCTGGCACATGATGTTGATATGTGGGATATGGTGACAGATGGATACACGCACCCTGTGAATGCAAGCGGTCAGAAGATTGATAGAAAAACAATGTCTGACCAACAAAAGCGTGACTTCAAGAATCACCACAAGGCCAGAACCATCCTCCTCAGCGCCATCTCCTATACTGAATATGAAAAGATCTCCAACAGAGACACAGCAAAGAACATTTTTGACTCACTCAGAATGACGCATGAGGGCAACGTTCAGGTCAAAGAAACTAAAGCTCTGGCGCTCATTCAGAAGTATGAGGCATTCAAAATGGAAGAATCTGAATCCATTGAAACAATGTTCTCAAGATTCCAGATTCTGGTAGCTGGTCTCAAGGTTCTGTACAAAGGATACTCTACTGCTGACCATGTCAAGAAAATCATCAGAAGTTTACCCAAGCAGTGGAGACCAATGGTTACAGCTCTGAAGCTAGCTAAAGATCTCAACAAAATCACTCTGGAGGAACTTATCAGCTCCCTCAGAAGTCATGAGATAGAGCTAGAAGCTGACGAGCCTCAGAAGCAAGGTAAGCCTTTAGCATTAAAATCTAACAAAAAATTTGAGTCTAAAGTTTTGCAGGCAGTTGAAGAAACATCTGATGGATCCTCATCAGAAGAAGACGAACTCTCCCTCCTCTCCAGAAGAGTAAATCAACTGTGGAAGCAAAGACAAAGGAAGTTCAGGAATCCCAGAAGATCTGATCAGAACGAGTCTTCTTCCAGATACAGAAGGACAGATTCTTCCTCTGGATACAGAAGATCTGAAGGCTCCTCTAGTAGCAAAAAGCCAAACACCAAGGACATCATCTGCTATGAGTGCAATGAGCAAGGACACTATAAGAGTGACTGCCCAAAGCTTCAGAGGGAAAAGCCCAAAAAGAAGTTTGGAAGAGAGAAGAAGAAAAGTATCATGGCTACATGGGATGACTCTGACTCGTCTGAAGCTGACTCAGAATCAGATGATGAGAGGGCAAACATAGCTCTCATGGCTAACATCTCAAAAGATAGTGAAGCTTCTGAATCAGACTCAGAATCAGATACTGAAGAGGTATTTCCTAACTTTGCTGTTAACTTTACCAAGGATGAACTTGCTAAAAGCCTTAATGAGATTCTGGAACGGTATCAGTAAATTAGAGTTAAATTCAGAGACCTGAAAAGGAATCTTGAATCTGACTCTAATAAGACTGAGAGTCTCAAATTGGAGAATTCTGAGCTGAGAAATAAGATTTCAAAATTAGAAAACACTTTACAAAACTCTCAGAAGGAACCAATTTCTGAAACTCCCAGCAACGCTGATGAGATCATCAAGGAGTATGATCATAGTTTCCAGAAGTTCCTTGCTAAAAGCATAGATAGAAGCAAAATGGCTTCAATGATCTATGGAGTTAGCAGAAACGACAGGAAAGGAATAGGATACCAAGGTAAGGTTCCTACACCAAAGAATGTCATGGACTTAACCATTAAACACACTCCTCTGAATTCACATTTTGTGTATGGTCACACACATGATATTAAATACACTAGCAGTAAGCACTCTGTGAAACCAAAATTCAACCAGAGTTTTGGTAAAACTAACAAATCAGGACCCAAGAAAATCTGGGTACCTAAGGATAAAATAATACATGTTGCAGATATCTTTAGCAGCAAGTCAGAAACACCAGTCATGGTACCTGGACTCTGGCTACTCGCGACACATGACGGGAAGAAGGCATATGTTCCAAAGCCTGGAACTTAAGCCTGGAGGCCATGTTGGTTTTGGAGGCAATCAGAGGGGAAAGATAATTGGCTCTAGAACTGTAGGTAATGGAAATCTTCCCTTTATTAATAATGTTCTGCTAGTAGATGGATTGATGCATAATCTGTTATCCATAAGTCAATTAAGTGATAACGGTTATGATATAATCTTTAATCAAAAATCATGTAAAGCTGTTAGTCAGAAAGATGGGACTATCCTGTTTAATGGTAAGAGGAAAAACAACATTTACAAAATCAAACTTTCTGAACTAAAGAGTCAGAATGTAAAATGCCTTCTGTCTGTTAACAACGAGCAGTGGATCTGGCACAGAAGATTGGGGCATGTTAGTATGAGAAGAATATCTCAGATTAACAAACTCAATCTGGTCAGAGGACTTCCTAATTTGAAGTTCAATTCAGATGCTCTGTGGGAAGCATGTCAGAAAGGCAAGTTTGCAAAACCTTCTTTTAAATCCAAAAATGTTGTTTCTACCTCTAAGCCATTAGAACTTCTGCACATTGACTTATTTGTACCAGTTAAAACTGCTTCAGTCAGTGGCAAGAAGTATAGGTTAGTAATCGTAGATGACTATAGCAGATGGACATGGGTAAAGTTCTTAAGACACAAGGACGAGTCACACTCTGTGTTTGTTACCTTCTGTAACCAAGTTCAGAATGAAAAGGATCTTAGAATCATTAAAGTCAGAAGTGATCATGGTGGAGAATTTGAAAACAAAGATTTTGAGTCATTCTTTAATGACAGAGGCATTCTGCATGATTTCTCTTGTCCTAGAACTCCCCAACAAAATGGAGTTGTAGAACGAAAGAACAGAACATTGCAAGAAATGGCCAGAACCATGATCAATGAGACAAACGTTGCTAAGACCTTATGGGAAGAGGCAATAAACACAGCGTGCTACATTCAGAATAGAATCTCAATAAGACATATTTTGGAAAAGACTCCATATGAATTGTGGAAGAACAGAAAGCCCAACATTTCATATTTTCATCCATTTGGATGTACTTGCTTTATATTAAATACAAAGAATTATTTGAACAAGTTTGACTCTAAAGCACAGAAGTGTATTATGTTAGGATACTCTGAACGCTCAAGAGGGTACAGAGTATACAATACAGAAACACAGATTGTGGAAGAATCAATCAGTGTTCGTTTTGATGATAAGCTTGACTCTGAAAAGTCAAAGCAGAATGAAGTTTTTACAGGTATGTAAATTGAATTTACAGGTTCTGAAGACAAGTCATAAGAAGCTCTCAACTCAGACACTCCTTCAACGTCTGAAAGGAGCACTGCTAGCAATCCTACAACAGCTGCTGATCAACCTCAGAAGAGATTACCCAGAAGCAGCTTGGATCACCCAGAAGAGACTATCTTAGGAAGAAAGGAAGATCCAATCAGAACAAGAGCAAGCTTCAGAAACTCTGAAGAAACTCTCATGGGACTTGTGTCTCTGATTGAACCCTCTTCTATTGATGAAGCACTTCTGGTTAATTACTGGATTCTGGCAATGCAAGAAGAGCTGAATCAATTCACGAGAAACGACGTATGGGTTCTCGTTCCCATACCAAAAGGATTCAACGTCATTGGAACAAGATGGGTGTTCAGAAACAAGCTAAATGAACAAGGTGAAGTCATCAGAAACAAGGCACGACTGGTTGCACAAGGTTATAGTCAGCAAGAGGGGATAGACTATACAAAAACCTTTGCCCCAGTCGCCAAGTTAGAATCTATCAGACTTTTAATTTCATTTGCTGTTAATAGAGGCATCACTCTGTATCAGATGGATGTCAAAAGTGCATTCTTAAATGGTTATATAGAAGAAGAAGTTTATGTACACCAACCCCCTGGTTTTGAAAATACAAAACATCCAGAACATGTTTTCAAACTAAAGAAGTCATTATATGGTCTGAAACAAGCTCCCAGAGCTTGGTATGAAAGGCTAAGTAACTTTCTATTAGAAAATGAATTCACCAGAGGGAAAGTGGACACTACTCTATTCTGTAAATCAGTTAAGAATGACATCTTAGTCTGTCAAATTTATGTTGATGATATTATTTTTGGTTCTACTAATCCTTCTCTTGGAAGAAAATTTGCTAAGTGTATGCAGGCAGAATTTGAGATGAGCCTCATGGGGGAACTGAAATTCTTTCTAGGAATTCAGATCAATCAAACTCCAGAGGGAACATACATTCATCAGAGCAAATACATCAGAGATCTTCTGAAGAAATTTGACCTCTCAGAATGTAATCCATCAAAGATTCCAATGCATCCCACGTGCATTCTGGAAAGAGAAGAGGTAAGCAAAAATGTAGACCAGAAAGTCTACAGAGGTATGATTGGTTCTCTCCTCTATCTGACTGCTTCAAGACCTGACATATTATTCAGTGTTCGTATTTGTGCTAGATTCCAATCAGATCCTAGAGAATCTCACTTAACAGCTGTTAAGCGAATTTTCAATTAACTGAAAGGTACTACTAATCTGGGTTTGTTTTATAGAAAATCTAGTGATTACAGCTTAGTAGGCTACTGCGATGCTGATTTTGCTGGAGACAGAGGGGAGCGTAAAAGTACTTCTGGAAGCTGCCAGTTTCTGGGAGAAAATCTGATCTCTTGGTCCAGCAAAAGGCAATCAACAATTGCGCTATCAACAGCAGAAGCTGAGTACATAGCAGCAGCAGGGTGTAGCACACAAATGCTCTGGATGAAAAGTCAGCTTGAAGGCTTCCAGATTTTTGAGAGTAACATTCATATACTCTGTGATAATACTTCTGCTATTTACTTAAGTAAGAATCTCATTTTACATTCTAGAGCTAAGCATATAGAAATAAAACATCACTTCATTAGGGACTATATTCAGAAAGGAATTTTGAACTTAAAATTTATAGATACAGACCATCAATGGGCTGATATCTTTACTAAACCCATTTCAGAAGATAGGTTTAATTTCATTCTGAAACATCTCAGCATGAAAGTCTGCCCAGAGTGAAAATGTTTTAATTCCATATATTTACCTTCAGAATGTAATTGTTTTACTGTGAACTTCTGATCAATCTTCTTTCAGAAAGATAGAACATGCAGATTGTATCAGATGCAAGTCTAAAGATCTGAGAGTCTAAGCTCAAAGACAGACGTGCTGATCACTACATCAAACAAGTGTCATCCAATCATCAGCAAATCTCTGAAGCAGAACGCGTGCACGCTTCTGAGAAGGCAAAACGCTGATTGGGTGCATTGAGACACATGTCTGGTAACCGTTTTTAAGTATCTTTCTAAAATCCCCCAAAATCAGCAAGCATTTAATAAAAGTAATCATTCTTTTAAAAAGCAATCATGATTTTTCTCTTTCTTAAAAACGTTTATTTTTTCAAAATATTCTAAACTCTATTTAAACACATTAACCTCTCATTCTAATTCTTTACATTTTCTCACTAATTCTCAAGCATTCTCTGCATTTTTCTGTGTTCATCTCTTGCAAACCCTTTTTCTCAGTTTCTTCTCAAAATCTTTTAGTGTGAATATGGCAACCTCCAGCAGTGCCTCTGCAGGTCCTCAGAAGAAAGCATCATCTGAATAGTATCAAGTGCCATTCAGAAAACTCCTCACTCCTGTGAAGAATCTTGAAGTGTTATCTGAATTGATCATTGATTTTGGAAGCTTGAAGGAGAACGGTTTTGACCTAACAGAAGAAGTTAGGGCACAAAAATGGGAAAGGTATTTTGACAGGCTGGTTGGACCAACATTCCCTATGTTAGTCAAGGAGTTCTGGATTCATGCGAAGGCTTCAACGCATCTAGTCACCTCCTTCGTTATGGGGAAGAAGATTGTGATCACTGAGGATCACATAGCAAGGTTAATCGGTTACAGTGGCGGTGGTGTCCACTGTATTGATATGGCTGAGAGATGTGCTGACGTGGGCGTGATAGCTGAAAGGATTTTCACCCATGGGGTGCCCAGCAGCAAGATCAAAGATCTGAAGGATCATCACAGAGTTTGGGCAAAGATAATTCTTGGGTGCTTCAACCATAGGAAGCCAACTAGTTCACCTGATTACATAAATGTGGATCAGCAGTTTCTGATCTACTTTATTGATCAGAAGGTAAAAATCAACTTGGCTCATCTTCTGTTCAACCACCTCAAAACAAGTGTGAAGGAAACCAGGGAAGAAGAAAGAAAAAAGAGGGATTGGATACCCTTTGGAAGGTTGATATCAGATATTCTGACAGAGAATAGGATGATAGAGCATCTGATAGAAGCTCAAGAGTTAAGCACCATTGAACCAACAGTTGGGAAGCCTCTGAACGCGAAGAACTTGAAGAAAATGAAGTTGATAGAGAATATCAAAAAGGAACCCAGAGCTACTCCTATTGCTGATATCACCAGCAGAAGAGTTCCACTGAGTGACTTTCCTTTATTTTCTGAGATAGAATCTAAACTAGAGGTGGTTCTCAGATACTTAGACGCGTGCAAGGCAGATGGTACAGATCCAAATCTGATTATCAAAGATCTGCATCAACGTCAACCAGAAGTGACTCTGAAGAAGACGAAGAAGAGGAAGGTACCTTCAGAAGGATCATCCCAGCAAACACCCAAGAAAAGAGGTAATTTATCTGCTGCTTCTGTTTTAAATTCTTCTACTAGTCCAACATCTATTCCACCTCCAACCTCTCATAGAATCTCAATCCCCATCCCAACAATAGATGAAACTGAACCAGAAGATGACCCTTCTGAGGCATTAAAACTCAGAAGACCCAGAACCAAACATCCCAAACCAATAATCTCAACAACATCAGCAATTGACAAAGTGCTGTCTGACATTGATCAACACACTTCTGATCCCTCCGCCAATCCAAACTCTGAACCACAAATTGTCCCTCCTCCACAACCAGAACCACAGCAATCTGCTGAAGAACCAGAACAACAACAACCTCTCTCATCCATTCCAGAAGAACCCCTTATCCCTGAACAACCAGAAATTCCAACAACTTCTCCTCAACCAGCAATTCCGTCTCCCTCTCCTCAACCAGAAATTCATCCACCATCACCTCAACCTGAGTTTCATCACTCTGAAACTCAAACTCCTCCACCTTCTGAACCTCATTCACCTCAATCATCTGAACCACAACCTCTGGCAATCCAGCTGCCATGTGGAACAACAGTCACCATGGCCCAGTTGCCATCCTCACCAGAATCTACACCACCCAATACTCCCAAAACACCAAACAGTCCAATCATAATTTCTGATTCTCCCACTCCATCTCCAAAACAAACAGCTGCCAAGCAAACCACCGAAAACCCCAGCAGGACCTTCATAGACTTGACCAGCCTTGACCGTCTTGCTGATCTGAAACACAAAATAGCCATCCCAAAACCAAAACAACCAAATGTTGGCTCTGGTATTATGAATTTTGAAACAGGTTTGCAGCAATGGATTGCTTCTTTGAAGCAAGTTTGTCCTGGAATGATTGACCCAGCTGCTTCTGACCAGCTCTGGTCACAATTCAGAATTTGGGTACGTGCTGAAGCCCTCAAGTTGCAGGATATCAACTATGAGCAGGCACAACAGAACTTCAGCAAGCTGCTGAAGGAAGTTGAAAGTCAGCTGCCTCAGGAAGCTATGCTCCCTCTGGATAGTAAACCTTGGTCTGAGAAACAGCTAGCTTCAAAGGTGCAACCAGAAGAAGACAAGACCATTCAAGTTGAAGCAAGTCAAGCAGAATATGTTGCAGAAAGCTCTTAGAAGCTTCCTGCTTCTGATGTTTCTCAAGCTGCCTTGGACAGGCAGAATCTGGAAGAGCTGAAGCTGAATGACATGCGTCTGCAGCAGAGGATGGATGAAAACGACCAGAATATGAAAGAAAGAATGGATGTGCAGGATAGCAAGATTGACACTGTTGTCAGCATGGTGCACAAGCAGAATGAGACTGCTGATCAGATCAAAGCCATGCTGGAGAACCTGTTCACACGCTTTCCTCCTCAACCTTAGTTTTTTTATTCATGTCATTTTCATGTTTTCTTTGATTTTCTGATGTACTGTTTGAATATGTTTTGTTTGATTCTGAACCTTTTAATATGACAAGTTTTTCTGATCTTAATTGTTTTAGCACATCACCTACACTTTGTGATTGCTGAAAAAAAGGGGGAGAACAAGAATGATATTTTAAACAATAACGGTTTACTAAGACAGAAATTCTCGAACATTCTAACCCTATTATACTTGAAAATGTTTTCTGTTTTGCTTAAAGTCTACAGGTACAAGGAAGCTCCTGGACACTCTGAAGACTAAAAGCACTGAAGCTCTGATCCGCTCTGATACTCTGATCTAAAGCAAAGCTCTGACAAGAAAAGCTCTGATACGCTGATCTGAAGCTCTGCTCTGATATGCTGATCTAAAGCTTCTAATAGTTAAAGACTCTGATACTCTGATGTTCAAAGAAAGGCAAAAAGATCTGATCCTGAAGAACACTTGTAATCAAAAAGGGAAGTAATAAACTCAGGGGGAGTATCTCTCAACTCTGATATCTCTTTATCCCTTATCCTTGATAAACTCTTACTCTGATGCATCTCTCTGATACCTTTTCACGTTATTTTCATTTAAAAAATATCTAGTTTTTGTCATCATCAAAAAGGGGGAGATTGTTAGAACAAAGTTTGAATCTACTACCCTATGTTTAAGTTTTAATGATAACAAAGTGAAAAGATATATTATTTATATGATTCATGTATGAACTATTTGCCGCTTAAATTATTACGTTCTGATTTGCAGATACTCTGATTGGTATAAGCAAGATCACACCTAAGAAATTTGGTTCCTGACATCAGCATCAGAAGTTGCCATATCAGAATGTCAGAATCAGAAGATTAACTCACGTATATGCTGAAGCCTGATGAACAGGACTGCGCTCAACACTCTGATAAAGAAACACAACAGTTCATCAGCAGCCAAGCAGAGTCAGAATGAGCCAAGCCAGAACTTGCATTATGTAAGCAACGATATTGTGCATTGAAAGCAAATTAATACCAACGGCCTCATTCCAGACAAGATCTGCTCGATAAGGAAAGTTTGTTATTAGCATTGAATCAAGAATATTGCTCCAACGTTCAACATCTCAGTGCTATATAAACAAGACTTTGAAGATTGAATTGGCTAATGCTCTCCAAATCTTTACACGCCTAAAAGCTGATCATAATCTTCCTTCTCTCAGTTTGCTAAACACTACACATTCTCTTATTCAATCATTGTTTAGCAATCTAGTTTCTAAGCTTTAAGTTGTGTATACATCACAGTTGTGATACAGTTTTGTAGAAAACATTCACACACTTAGATTTATCTTCTTTGTAAGAAAGTGTTTCCTTGACAAACCGGGTTGTGGTTTGCATCAAGAAGGCTTTAGCAGTTGTTAAAGCAGTCTGTAATATTCAGTTGAATATAGTGGATTAAGACCTCGTTGGAGAGAGGCGAAATCACCTTGACGGGTGGACTGGAGTAGTTTGAGATCAAACGAACCAGGATAAAAATATCTTGTTCATTGCATTGATTTTCAGTTTTACAATTCAACCCCCCCCTTCTTGTGTTTTTCACTACTTCAGTAGTAAGATGAGAAATGGACATGGCTGTGTAATTCAACCTTCCAAGGAACCCACATACTTCCTTTTCATTTTTCGGTGTCGGCATATCCTGTATTGCTCTTATCATGTCTGGATCTACTTCAATCCCTCGCTGACTTATGATAAAACCAAGTAACTTGCCCGATCAAACCCCAAAGGTGCACTTGTTAGGATTAAGTCTTAACCTAAACTTTCATAGACAATCAAACAACTTCTGTAAGTGGACCAAATATTCTTTCTTTGTTTATGATTTTGCGATCATATCATCCACATACACCTCGATCTCTTTAGGAATCATGTCTTGAAAGAGATTCACCGTAGCATGTTGATATGTTGCACCAACATTTTTGAGACCAAAAGGCATGACCCTATAGAAAATGGTACCCCAAGGAGTCGTGAAAGATTTTTTATCCATGTCTTCAGGAGCCATCTTTATCTGATTGCAACCTGATAGTCCATCCATGAAAGAGAACACTAAAGACTGAGCAGTATTATCAACCAATACATCAATATGAGGCAACGGGAAATCATCCTTTGGGATTTCTCTATTCAAGTCTCGGTAGTAAACACATATATGTACCTTACCATATTTCTTAGGTATAGGCACAATGTTAGTAATCCAAGGCAGATAATTTATCACAAATAGGAAGCATGCATCAAGTTGTTTCTGAACTTCTTCTTTGATCTTCAAAGCCATGTCGAGTCTGGTCCTTCTCGGCTTCTGCTTTAGAGGAGGGCATTCTCGCTTAAGTGGAAATTTGTGCATCACTATATCAGTATCTAAATCGGGCATGTCTTCATACAACCAGGTGAAGATGTCAGTATACTCACGAAGCAACTCAATCAACCCCTTCTTTTCTTCGTTTTTCAAGGCAGCACATATCTTGACTTCTCTCTTTAACTCTTCAGTATCGATTTGATAACTTATGTTTCTTTTTAATATGGTTGGATGACCTTCTCTTCTAGTCTCAAGAGTCTTGCTAGTTCTTCAGGGACTTCACAATCTTCCCCACTATCCTTGTTAGCATGGTCAACTGAATTCTCCAGGATTTTAGGAACCATAGCACTATCATCTTCGATGGAGTTCAAGACGGGTCTGCATTATTGATGATTTTATGTTTTATTTTAGAAAGTGCAAGAAAATATTTATAATATGAAAAGAAAAGCATTGCCATTTTTATTTTGAAAAGTAAAAGTAAAAGAAAAGATAGAGAACAAAATTGTATGCGAAAGTGCGATTTTTCATTCAATTTTAAACAGAGATTGAAACATAAGGGGCCCCTTCCAAAAGCTGTCTTTATGCCTTCGACAGGGCATATGACTTAATGGAAACAAAAAATTACACATCAAAGAAAACAACTACAACGATGTCCATGGCAGTCCAATTACTAAGCTCCTGGTCTGGCGCAACCTAATAGATAAACCTAGAAACATCTTCATCTTCACCATCGTCATGTGTTGCGAGAACTTGTCCTTCTCTGCTTATACTAGAACTGATGAACACTTCATAAATTGGGGGAATCGGCTTTCCTTTGAGAGGAAACAAGCTAGCTTCCACGGAGGATGATGGCTGATATCCAAGACCACAGGGATCTTTCTTCTCTGGTACTTCGATCAATTTGCCTGAACATTCATGGGGAGATTTGGCTTCTATGAAGGATTTGGCATCACTCAAAGAGGCCATGGGTGCTTCATACTTCTTACCTTCCATGATGTGGAACTTCTCAACAGAAACAATCTCCAGATATTGAAAGGGCAACTCCTGTACCTCACCTTCCATTTCCATATAACGGTAGGTTGTAAGATTGTTAATCACTACATCTTCTTCTCCACAAATAACAACAACTTTGTCGTTTACAATGGACTTCAGACGTTGGTGAAGAGTAGATGTCACAACTCTTGCTACATGGATCTATGGGGGACCCAAAACGCAAGTATGGGATGGACGAATGTCCATAACATAGAATGACAGATAAAAATTGTGGGGACCAATCTTGTCAGGCAAGTACACTTCTCCCTCCATAGATCTGCTTGAATCATCAAAATCTCGAATGCTCAGGGTGGAAGGCCTCATCATTACTCCATCCATATTCAGCTTAAACAGAATAGCCTTATGCATCACATTGAGTGAAGAACCCATATCTACCAAAACTCGAGATAAAACCGTATCCAAACAATTCATAGAAACGTGGAGTGCTTTGTCGGGAGCTCTTCCTTCAACTGGGAGATCATCATCACAGAAACCCAAACAATTACCTACAGCAATATTGGTTACGATCCGTTCAAACTGGGCCACAAAGATGTCTTGTGTAATATGGGCAGAACACAAAATCCTCAGTAAGGAATTGCGATGAGTCGATGAACACAAGAGAAGATACAATATGGATTACTTGGATGGCGTCTGATTTAGTTGATCCACCACTTTGTAATCCCTTCACTTAAGAATCCTCAAAAGTTTCTCTGCTTCTGGTCCTACAGAAGGTTCAGGCTGACCATCAATCACTTTCTTGCTCCTAACCTTAACCAGACCATCACTGTTTGTTTCTTTGGGAGCCGGTGTTAGGGGAGAAATGATAATGCCATTATGAATCATGTTATTGTTTCTTGAAATGTTGGTAATATTCTTGATAGCCACTAGAGGACACTCATACTTCTTCCCAAAAATGTATACCACATTATACTCCCACAGAACTGCTTTTGAGTTGTTACATAGAGGAGGAATATGAGCTTGAGTAGTTGTTAGGGTAGCGGGAGCTTGAATCATTAATGGGGTAGCAGGAGCCTGAATTGTAAAGGGGGTGCTTGGCATTACTAAAATTCTTCTTGGACAATAAGGAATTTCCAAGACATCAATTTCTTCTTTCTAAAATATCTCCTCTACCTGTAGGACACATTCATCCATTAGCTATTGGATAACTGTCTTCAAACATGTACACTCTTCAGGTTTAGAGGAACATGTTAAGAAAAAATCATAGAGTTCCTGTAGCACCTCGTGCTCCAGCAAATGTTCTCTAACAGTTCCTAATGACATCTTGATCTCGTCAACCTTGGTTACCAGAGTTTGTTCACTAATTTCTTCAATATCATTGATCGTTGCCCCTGGGTGAGGAGGCATGGGATTATTCTGAGTATTGGAACCAAGAAGGTTGAATTTTATGGCCTTTGCATAAATGAGGTCTTAAACTTTACATTTAAATCCTCTACAATTCCTAATCGTGTGGCCTGGCGCTCCAGAATGAAATTCACAATGAGCATTAATGGCATATCCCCTGGGGAGAGGATTTGGTGGTGGACCAAGTTCACGTAGTTGAACCAACTGATTGGCAAGTAACTAAGGGAGAAGCTGAGCATATGACATATGAATGGGATAAAATCTTATTCCAGGAGCTCTTTTTCTTTGTGGAGCTCTCAGACCTTGAGGTTGCTGATTCTGTTGTTGATAAGTTGGAGGTGGTGCAAATTGTTATTGTGGAAGATATTGTAGTTGAGTAGTGAAAGGCCGTTGTTGGGCCATCCAGGGTGCTGGAGTTGTAGTAGCATACACTTGAGGAACATATTGATTAGGAACAGCAGAAGGTGTTAGAAAATAAGGAATCCAAACTTGAGGATATGTAGGAGCTTTCCCTTGGTTGATGGTGACAACACTAGTTACACCCTCTTTTTTCTTGACGAAACTAGAAAACAGCTTCCTACCAATGCCATTATTTTTGTTGGTATTGTTAGGGATACCTTGGATCGTTTTAGCCTGAATACAAGTTTCAACATGTTCCCCAATAATGACCATATCAGAGAAAGAAGTAAAGGTACTGTTGAGCATGTGTTAGAGATAAGGACCTCGTAGAGTACCCATAAACAAATCAATCAGTTTACGATCAAAGAGAGGAGGCTGGACCCTCATATCCAGTTCACTCCACCTTTGGGCGTACTAGTTGAACGGCTCTTCAGTTTTCTGTATCATCCCTTGAAGTTGAGTGCGGCTAGGAGTCATGGCAGTATTGTAATTATAACGTTTCAAAAAGGCGTCAGCAAGCTCTCCCCAGGTACTAACATGAGTTCTTTCTAGTTGCATATACCAGTCCAACGGTGCCCCTATCAAGCTATCTTGTAAGAAGAGCATGAGTAATTGTTCATTTTCAGCATAGGATGCCATCTTGCGACAGTAGGAACGAAGATGAGTCTCTGGGCATAAAGTACCTTTGTATTTGTCAAAATCAGGAACCTTAAACTTGGGAGGGATAACTACCGCAGGCACGAGACATATTGCAATAGTATTAAATCCTGAAGTCTTGATACCCTCCATGGCTTTGAGACTTTCTTCAAGAGAATGGTACATTTTTGCATTTTCAGCAACTCTAGCGGGAAGATTTACGTGGGGTTCATCAAGATCAATGACTTTGTAATGATCATCAACATGAAGTGGAGGGGGCAGCATTAGCAAGCTTGGAGACACTTTGATGCAACTCTTCTTGACCTTTGATGACAACATGAAGAGTTTCCCTAAGCTGATCCATGTGAGTGCCCATGGTGTCTATATCTCGGTGGAGAGCATTCTGATTCTCTTCAAAAAGATCCTTAAGTCTTCGCTGGTTGCCTCTTGTTCAGTAGGGATGTCGAAAAGTCGTATTTGTTGTTAACAAAAGTTTGATGGAAAAGGGACCGTAATAAGTTTTTATTGTGAATAATGAATGCATGATAGTATGAATGAACGTTTTATCTTCATTTCTGAGGAAATCCAAAGACTCGTCTATCTATTAAAAATTTTGTTTTTATTTTTGAAAAGCTCGACCTACGAGACTTGTCTTTGGAATTCCTTAGATATGAGATGTATATACATGATGGTATGATGTCATGGTATGTTGTTCCATAATATTTCAGGTCCACATATTCTGGATAACCATTGTGTAGTCCTTTTCCTAAATTGAAAGTAACAAGATCAAAAGTCAGACGTCACAACCATGGAGTCCAAGTAACCACCCATAAGGTATGTACTAGGGGTTTATCACCTGCCGAACAAGTTTCTAGGGAAACCTCAAAGTCTATGCTCTTCCTTTGGATATTAATGACATCCCAATTACTCGGTAATCATTAATATTCGCAAGAAAAACTCGTCCGAGTGCAGCATCACATGACAACTATTTTTGGATTACTTTGTTATAGTCTTCGCGCTACACCTAAAAATGCCAGGAGGGGTTAATGGTTCTACGATTCTCAACTTCTTTAGTTCTCAGGTCGAAAGCAACAATGTCCTCGCGATTACTCGGTAAACAATGATACATTCAAGGGGACCTCCACTTAGTGGGGGATTTCATACCTTCTTGTTTGGGATTACTCCCTCAAAGTTAGCATGACTATACCGCCAGTCCTAATCCTAAATGTAACCCAAGTCTGGGTATAAGACTTATCAAATGTAATCACCCAACACAAAATCACTAAAGAAACAACATATCCATAATATGTGAGTAGCAACAATATAATGCAATATATATAAAAGTAAACAATAAAGCAACGAAATGAAGAGGTAAAGAAAATAAAGCAAATAAATAAACACCGAAAGAGACAAATAAACAAAACTAGGATAGACTCGCAAAAACTCCCCGGTGGAGTCTCTAGTTGAAGCTACCGGCAAAAAACACAGAGCTGCCACTGAACTTTATTTATCCCGAAGGAAGGGGAATATCGATAAAACCACAAGAGGATGGATAAGATATTCTTGCGACCAAGAGAAAGGATAAGGAAGTCAATTATGAGAGGGGATGGTATTATCACCCCTCACGTCAATTGTACTCAATGGGATCCATTTTTTTGTTTGCTTCTAAGGGTGTGCTTATCTATAACTACACATGATTAAGGGGAAAGAAAATGGTTTTTTATTAGTGTGTTCGTGAGGGTATCGCAACCCTTTTCCTACGTATCCAATGAAGGAATCCGAACATCGTAGTTCCTCTAGAAAATGGTGTTTTGTTGGTGTTTTTTAGCGGGAGACGTTAACGCATGCATTCTAGCAATAGGCACGGCCTGTATCGCGGTAGAACAGAGATAACATGCCCTTTGGGGGAAGTTTTAATTGGTTGAGTGTTTTGCGAGTTTTATAATGAATTCGAGTAATGATTAAATGTTTATGGATTTTTGATTAGTGAAACAGAAGTTTTAATTATAAAAGAAAAAAGTTTAAGAGGGAGACTAGGAAAAACCCTAATGTTGTCATGCATGGGTTCAAACCTAAGGTCTAATTACTTCGCAACTTAAAGAAGAGGAAACTATCTTCCTAAGGGAGCATGTTATAAATATAAAGTAAAAGGAGACAGTTTTTGTGAAGAGTTCTCATGTAGGGTGATCATGGCAAAAGTGATGACAAAATGAGTAGTATCATGAAAGGCCTAAATGGAATGCTTGGTGTATGAAAATTGAATCTGTTTATGATTAACCAAGGGGTGCACTTGATTAATATCGTGAGAGTAGGTGCTCCTAACCTCAACCATGAGAGCCTTTGTGCATGGAAACACTTGGTATATGGACCAAAATAGTTGATTCGAGTTATGGTTAACCAAGGGTAAGACTTGATTAACCTCGTGAGAATAGCCATGCCCCAACTCAACTATGAGACCCTTTTAAGAAGATGCTTGGTATATAAACCAAGGGGAGAGAAGTTACTTCAATGTATAAGATGAAAATCAAAAGCCCATACAAGGTGGCTATATGCATTCTTCTAGAAAGTGGGACTAGCGTGGCACTAGTATTTTAAACGACCAATTGAAACAATCGATCGAATAGTTGTCATTGTAGAAAAGCTCAGGACCAAACTATGAAATGTGTGCAAGTGTGCATTTATAAGTGGATACCTGCTCATTGATGATTAGCCCAAGAGAAGGCCAAGTGTTCTAATCGAACAAAATGTGAATAATTAGAAATTTAAACATATAAAGGAAAAAAGCAAAGAAATAAAATTATAAACTATTACAAACCATATGGGGATGGGGGTACAGGTTTATGAATGGGGATGTTTCAAATTGATAGTTCAATTAAAATTCTAGTTAAACAAACAATACAACCAAATCAAAAATTAACAAACAAACTAATTAAACTAATCAATAAAAAAATAACTATTCTAAAGGACTTATAATACTTAATACAAGTTTTTTAGTTTAATAGGTTATATATAAAAAAAGTAATCATGTCTTTTTGTATTTATATTTTTTATGATTTTTTAAGTAATGAAAATACTAAAAGAAAAATTAAAACTTAAATTCTAAACATATTTTTTTTGTGATTTTTTAGTAAAGAAAATATTAGAAGAAAATTAAAACTTATTCTAACAACTTTGTAATTTTAAATTTAGTAAAGAAGATTAAAACCATAAGAAATTGAAAAGGATGTAAACAAGGGGGTGAAAAAATTTAGAAACAATGGTGTGGGTCCAAAATCAGGCGCTACAGTCCAACAACTAAAATCCAGCAAGAGTTGTTTTGCTCTAGACAAACATCTTAGCAAAAACAGTGCAGTGGGCCTCGATAGGGTGTAGAAACGAATTTTCTTTTAGGCCCAAGCACAAGTGTTCTCTTAAGTCCAATTCAAGTTTACTTCAAATATTATTTTTATCATTTTTTTATGAACAAATTAAAAAAAAAACAATGATAATAAAATTAAAAACAAAAACTCCCAAATGTCGTTGGACCCAAAACTAGTGTTCAACTCTTGAAACTTCTTTCTTTTTTTCCAAAGGAAATTCCGCCCAAACCAAACCCTTATCACCTTCGTCGCCATCCCTTCCGCCTCCAATCTTCCTTACAACATCACCTCAAAAACAACGATCATCACCTCCAGATCTCTTTCGTTATCTCTCATAAGTTGTCAAACAACAATTATGGGGTTTATGCTCAACAAGTCATGATAATCACAGTGGTACAAAGAAATGCGAAGAAAGAAGTACTTATAAGGTCGGAGCCTGTCCAACGAGTTTGCGGTTTCAGAGAATGTAGGAAATAACTCAGGTATGGGGTTTGGTTCTCACTACATGCATATTCAATTCATTTTTTTATCCCATCTTTCGCTTGTGACCTTGTGCTTTGTTGTTGTAGGTCATAAATTTGGACGCAAAACGCTAATACGATACAGTTATTGTTGTGAGGTTGTAAAGTAGTGATAATGAAGATTGGAGGTGGCTTATTAAGGATATTTATAAAGGTTTGTTAAAGAGGATGAAGAGATGAAATTTAGTTCACAGTTAGAGTTTACATTTTTGGTAAGTTTGCTCTGTGCTTGTATATAGTGTGAATGAATGAAATATGGCTATTGTCTTTTATTCAATGATATAGCAGTTTGAGTTTTTCTTTGTGAATATCTAAAAATATTTCTTTGAGAATTTGTGGATGATTTCTGTTATTATTGTGGTGTTTATCATTGGTTATTTGTGGTGTAGAATTTTACTGGTTCAGATTTAAGGTGGGCTTGAGGTTGTTAGCAAGGTTTGTTTTGGGAGAGTGATTTTTGAAGGTGATGAAAAAAGTGGTCTCTCCCTCCTCTCTTTTGTTTCTCTACCATTTTACAACAGATGAGAGGTGGAAATTAGGGGGAAATGTTTGAGAAAATTGAACATTTCGGTATGCTATTTTAGTAGCCTTTTGAGTGCAGGTTATGTTTGGTTAGCCTTTAGGTAATGTCACTGGTTTTTTGGAGGCTTGTGGCAGCATAATAGGGATGACATCATGGCTACTTGGTGCAGACTTGGCAAGGCTGAAAGTTGGTTCTTTACAGCTGGTTTTTGCAGGGTTGGACAATACAACAACTGGTTTGCTGGTTTTTCTTAGGTGATGTGTTCCTGGCCCTATTCTTTTCCTCATTTTTTGTCTATTATGCAGAACTGTTGTTCTGCTTTTCTTATAATTTTTGAAGGTTTGTTAGTTTAGAAACATGATGATACACTTAGGGTTTTGGATATTTGATAGCTTGCTGAGTTTTTATGAACTTTTTCTGAACAATTTCTGTATTTCATGATTAATGTTGTCGATTGCCTGCCTTTTGGTTGCTTCAAGTTTGCCTTTTGGTGGTTGCTATTTTGCTTGTCATTTTCAATTGCTTGGTGTTTGGCTTGTTCATGGTTGTTGTCTTAGGTTTTATATTTTCTGCTTTGCTTGCCTATTTTGCTGCTGTTTTGGGTTTTATATTTGGCCAGTTGTGACTCGTTTGCTTTCCAGTTTTGCTGTTGTTTTGGGTTTTATATTTGGCCAGTTGTTACTGTTTTGCTTGCCGATTTTTACTTTTTTTTCCTTTTGTGAACCAAAACTCAAACTTTGTGACTTGCCAAATAGGAGAAATTAGTGCATGATTGAAAACAACCCCTTTAAATTTCTAATTCTGAATACAAACCCTAATGATGAGATGAAACCTCCCCATTAACAATTTGTTCTTGTTTGGAATTTCTTTTATTTGAATATTGAGGTATGCTAACTCTTTCTCTCTTTCATGTTTCATGAGCAATGAGGATTGGATGGCAAAGGAAAGATTGAAATCTTGAAGAAAAATCATGGCAAGGAGTGAGGACAAGTCACTTGAAGATGGAGAAAAAAAACTTGAAGAACACTTATCTTTTCTTTGTAATCAAGATGCCTGTAACTTGTATTTCCCCTTTGAAACTTGCACTGTAAATTGCTCCAAAAAATTTAATTAATATGAAACCCAAATATTGTCTCTTTGAACTTATGATGAACTTGTTATATGGGAATTAAAGAATTCTTGAATCTTGGTTGTCATATGCCTTGTCTTCCAACATTAATCTTCATATTGTGTCCAAATCAAACTTTCACTTTCAATGACAACCTTAACCTTGATGTCCAAATCACAAGTGACTTGTAACTAAAGTAACAAAAACATGCCTTGATTATCATACGAGTTCGCAACATCATCTCTTGTTTCATGGCTCAAATACATGCAATATTAGTCACAAACCCTTGAACATAATTTTGAATTATTTAGCAGGCTCGAATATGATGATGCACATTGATGAAGAAAGATCTTGAATTATTGAAGATAATCGAAACCCTAATCCAGGACTTTGAAGAATATCCATGTGACTTGACGAAGAAGGAAACCCATGATCCCTCAGAACTTCATTCCATAATCCACTGCTCAAGAACCAAATTGTTGTATCTTCAAACCAAAATTAAACCCTAATTTGTCCAAATATTGATCCTTGGACCCTAGTGCATTATTGAATGAAATGAATGCTATGCATATGAATCTCGTGACACGTATGAATGAAATGTAAAGTCTAACCAGAGAAACAGTAAAAGGGTAGGACAAATTTGGGGTACAGTAATACACATAAAAAAGATACACAATTTCAAGGTGCTTGGTGATCCCTCAAGGACAAAATTAAAGAATAGGAGAGAGTATAAGAGATGACCAACCCCAGAGTGTGATCTTAATATATTGAGATAATGTGAAATGATAGAGGGTCTTAGGGGCGAAAATTAGGGTGTAACAACTTCCCTTATTTAAGTGACTTCTATCTAAAGTTATGAAGGCTAAAATATTCATCTCGATAAGATTAAATATAATTAAATACAAAAACAACCCTACTTTTGGCTTTAAGATGGCATGCAATGCTCATGCTTATGAATTTAAAAGACGAACTCCATAGGGGAAACCAGACCCTACTAGGAAAAGCAAAATAACATAGAGAAAGCTACGACACTAGACAAGCTAATAAAGAGATTTGAACTTGGAAAATAAATCAATGGGGAACAACATGACTCTGGGGATAACTCTAAGTAAGAAAAACCAAAAATCACAGTTAAATAAACAATATTCAAAGTAAAAATTTAATAGGGGAATTTCTTAACAATGCAGGCAACAAGCCAACAAGAAAACAATCTTGAGAATGGATTACCGACTTAACTAGTGAAAGAAACTTAACTCCGTTGGAGAAGAATTAACTTTGCTGGGAAAAGAGAAATCAACTTTGTTGGGGGTAAATCTATAGTAGGAGAAAGAATATCATCAACTTGTATAAATGAGAAAAAAACCAACACACAGATGACTCTAAACTACCAACACTACAATTGGTGGTAGGATCTTCATTGATAATAACAAACTTCCCCATACTTCGTGCGATAAGCCACAAATGGGTATTGGTAATAATAAAAAAACTTCCCCATGCTTCAGGAAATAAGCGAAGAATGGGTCTAAGTAATGATAAAAAACATCCCCACGCTTCTGGTGACAAGCCACGAATGGGTCTTGGTAATGATAACAAATTTCCCCACACTTCAGGCGATAAGCCACAAACAAGTCTTAGTTCTGGTGATAAACTTCCCAACGCTTCAGGCGATAAACCATGAACGCGTCTTGGTAATAATAACAAAACATTCCCATGCTTCAGGCGATAAGCCACAAACGGGCCTAGGTTCTGGTGATAAACATCCCTACGCTTCAGGCGATAAGCCACAAACAGGTCTTGATTGTTATAGTAAACTTCCCCACACTTTGGGTAATAAGCCACAAACCGGTCTTAGTTCTGATGATAAACTTCCCCACGCTTTGGGCGATAAGCCACAAACGGGTCTCTGTTATGGTGATAAACTTCCCCATATTTTGGGTGATAAACCAAGAGCGGGTCTTGGTTTCTTCTTTAACCAAGTCTTCCATTGGGAAACAGTACAATTTTGATATAATCTTCATCAAGAATTAAGAGACTACTCAAAAGAGACTATCGTATTTCATTAAAAGAGAATTCGGGGACATACAAGATTCTCAAATAAAGAGACCACCACTTGTTGTTGAGGGTAGTATTACAATAACACTGTTGGGAAATGAATTTTGACATCCTGAGAAAATATAAACACATTCCTACGGAAGAGATAATGTCTTATCGTGCAAAATAAATGCACTCTCCATCTAGAGCTCATTTCTTAGAGATATCAAAATAATATTGTTATAAGGGACCAAAATTCAAACCAAGAACAAACCGAAATGAAATAGTCAACCAAGTTACCACCCAATGAGGAATAAACTATAATGGGGATTAATTCCATCTAAATAATGAGTTGGGTAGGAAGGTTAAAACAAAATTCTTCCACGAGGAATAAACTCAGTGGGGAAATAGAAAGAATATACACTTTTTGCTTAAGGTTGAAATTTTATTGGAGAGAGGATACACACTCTGCAAAGAGGATAAAATATCAATAAAAACATCAATGAATGCAAATAAGTAATGAATTTTAATTCAGCTATCCATGATTTATATATGAATGAATGGATGTATGTCATGTATATGCTGACAAGACAATTGTACTCTACTGGGGATAACTAGACAAAACAAATTTGGGTATAGACGACACTCAGCTAAGTAGCATCCAAGATGAAAATCCCATAGGAGAGTAAGCAACCAACTAAGTTAACAATTTCCTACTTCAAGGCTTAACTTCTCTGGGAAAGGAATTGTTGCTTGAGGTTAAAAAAAGCACAACCCTATAATAATACTCCATAAAGTTATAGGGATATAACAACGTCCACTAAGCTTCATTGGGAGATAGAACACAAACTTCACTAAGGAAGATGATACCACATATGCTGAGAAGAAATCTCTCAATATTAAGAATAGTGGTTGCATAAACTCAACCGGGGAAGATCAAAGAGACTTAATAGGGGTAACATTCTTAAATGGAAACATCATCCTTGGTTTATATGAGAACTAAGAAGTTAACATCACAACAGAGATTCAAAGTTGTGGGGATTTTAAATCAAACTCAACGCACAGTGAGAAAACCCAAAAGTTAAGAGCTGTCTCAAATCGTTGTAGAAAAGATACCGCTTTTAATCTGCTACTTGGGAAACACATAGAAGTATTGGTTCTCTAATAGGAATGGTAAAATTCTACAAGAGATTCTTTATCAATTCTTAATACGAAGTGATAAAGAATTCAACAAATGAGCCAAAGCTTCATACCTTTATAATCTCTGCTTGATTATAACCTTGTTGGGAAAAGAATCACACTTAGATAGATAAATCAGAACTAAGACTTAACTAGGGAATACATGACTACACACCCAAAACTACACAAAAATTTTAGAAAAACCACTATGTGATCAACAACTGCAGAGGAATTCATTCAATCATCTACAAGAGTATCTAGGAGAGGGTCTTTGCAGAAATTTTATACCTTGATGTTTGTCCATCTTTGGAACAACTGCTTTTATTTCTCTAGTTCACAAAATCAAAGTAAAAGTATTTTATTTTTGCAAAATTTTCGAAAACTATTTTTTATTATTTAAGTATTTTTGTTTTAAAATTTACCATAAATAATAAATGAAATTTTTGAAAACAGAATAAAATAAGAATTGCAAAGAATTGGATAAATGCTTAAACTTTATTAATAGAATAGTAGTCCACAAATTGCGTGACTTCATAGATGATTACAAATTTTGGAAAATGGTAAATACATAAAAAAGGTACATTGAAATACAATGACCACTATTCTCCCTAACAACTTTGAATTCACATGCTTAAGCTTCAATTGAAGAGCAGTGAGCATCCATGAAGATTCTTGCTTCAATGATCATGTCTTGTCTGATGCAGTTACTTGCTAAGAATCCCTAACTTTTGCTTAGATTTCCCTTGTGGGATTTCAATTTATCGGGTTGTTTTATTATGCTTATGTCTCTAACTTTTTCCTGGACTTCCCTTTCATGTTTTCAGCCCATCGAAATGCTCATTTTTTCCTAAGCTTCCCTTTCGGGTTTTGAACTTAGCGAGGTGTTTTTTTATTTCATTAGGAGAAGTATTTCTTGACTACATCAACATTCACGGAACCTGGGAACTCCTCTCCATCCATAGTTTCAAGAATAAATAAACCTTCAGGGAAGGCCTTCTTGACAACATATGGGACTTCATTCTCTTTTCTTCAATCAAATTCATGATGTCTGACCTTCTTATCAAAATCTATCTTCATTCTTTTCTGACATAACTTACCATGAAACAAGGCCTTCATTCTCTTTTCTTCAATCATATTCAATTGGTCAAACCTGTTATGGACCCATTCAACCTCTGACAATTAGGTTTCAATTATTACTGAAAACATTGAACAAAATCATCGAAAATAAAATTCAATGAAGTCGCCATCAAACATTTTTTATTCCGCAGAATAGGAAAGGTTAACATCGAGTAAACCTTAAGGGTGAAATCATGGTCTTGCAAGGGGAAGGTATTAGCACCCCACATGTCTGTGGTACTCCACGGGATCCACTTATGTTTGTCCTAATATAAGGGTGTGTAAAATATATGTCTAAAGCTTAAGAGCTAAAAAGAAGTGAATGTGAAAGAAAATATGGGGAAAAGAAGGAAGATTTTACAAAGTTGTGCTCGCTTAGACACCACGACCTAATGCCTACGTATCCCTTTTTAAAGAATCAGCGTGCCATAATTCGACTCAATAGATTATGTTGGTTGAAATGTTTTATATGAACAATTCTAGCGAAGCATGTCCTTTTGAAAGAGGTTTTTAAAAGAAAAAGAAAGTCCGAAGACAAAAGAGTTTGATTTGGTTGGTGTTTTTTTATGGATAATAGCTAGTTTACCTTAAGAGAGAGGTATTAGCAACTTCTCCACTTATCCACAAAAGGAGTCTTTGAGACTTTAACCACGTCCAAATCCATGAATAGAAAAATAATAAGATCGAAAAGAAACTCGCTTATCATTTCCCATACTTAACAAAGATATGATTCTCATCAGTAATTATTAAGTGTTTTTGGTTTTGAAAAGAAAAAGAGAGATTTAGTCTTAATACAACTGCAAAAGAGAAAAAGACTAAGGGAGAATAACAAGATATTTTTATAGTTGAGGATAAGAGAGGGAAATATATACTTAATATTGTCATTCTTGGATAAAGATCTTAAGGTCTATTTAGTTCAAACATAGATATGAGTGAACTAAAGGTCCTATAGGGATAATGGCAAGAGGATAGGAAGATAAAGAAGGGAGAGGGATTGAAAAAAATCACACACAAAGATGACAAAACATAAATAAGAATGTATCAATTATGGATGACAAAACATCTAACAAGGATGGCAAAACATCATACAAAGATGAGATGAAAGAACATCATACTAAGAACGAGATGATAAAACATCATGTATACATCTAGATGGCAAGACATCAAGTAGCATGATAAAGATTATAAACCATCAAAATGAGGATGACAATACACCAAGCACACATAACATCTATGTGATAAAACACATACAAAAGATGAAACTCTTAAACACACCAAGAGAAATAGAGAAGAGGAAGTAGAAAGAAAAGATAAGCAATCAAGGTAGCATAAGAAAGTGATATGAGATGAAGGAGATGAAATAGAATAAAAGTTTAAAATGAATACATATCATACTCATCATCATCACATAATAAGACTTGAGAAAGATTCACATTCAAATCATTCAAGGAAAGTTGGTTTAAAAACCCTAAGTGGACATAAGTCCTCATGCAATGCTAACAAGAAAACATGTGAGAGGAAAAGAGATAGTGTGAACAAAAGAAAGAAAATATAGACATGTTATATATTCAACACATACCAAGTAATCAAGATAAAAGTCAATTAGTCAAAAAGTTCATGGTACAAACACCAAAGCATTCAAACAAGGTCAAAACAAAGTCCTAAATAAATCCTAAGGCATAAGGAGAATCAAGAAGGGGATTAGATGAAGTGAGAGCATGCTTAAATGATATTTTGACATGCAAGTCAGTAGCACAAATAATATAGAATAAAATAATCAAGCATCACAAAAAATACAAGAAGATCATGCACAAAGCACACAAGAAAGGGGCCATAAGAAGCACACAATTTTTGATCAATGAAAAAAAGGTTAGAGACATGAGAAAAGTGAAATAAATGGACTATGATAAGACCAAGTCAGTAGAATACCCTATACAAATGTTTAGCCTAAAACACTGCACACAAGTTCTCAAACACAAGCATTTCGGTCAAGGCAGAATCCTATGCATACCTCTAAGTCAAAATTAGGTTTAAAATAGGAAAAGGACATGCCAAATCATGTCAATTTAACACTTGCTTCCCAAAGATATCTAAAAGTCAGAAACATGATCTAAAGTTCTTGGATTAACTTGGAAAGGTGAAAATGATTTGGAAATCATCAATACTAGTTGGCAAAGGGCTTAAACTAGAGAGGTTTAACAAAATAATTTGTGAAAATATGTAAGATCAAAACAAAAAATTAAAAAAAAAAAAATTTTATGATCATGAGTCACCCAAGTATCTCAACTATATTTTCTTTGATTTTAAGAAGGGAAATTGGATAACTAAATGTTTCTTTAGGCTTAAGCAAGAAATAGCACCAAAAACAACAATTAACTTGCATAATTGTGAAAGAAATTGGTAAATTGAGCTGTAAATTCAATTAAAAAACATGACCAATTAGGTCAATATCTAGGGAACACTAAGCATATTTTTCTGGAATTTTATTTTAAAAAACACAATTAAGCAATTGATTTAATTAGAGTCTCACGAATTAATCAATTAACCAATTGATTTAATTAGAGTCTCACAAATTTTGTAAAATAGGACAAAAATTATTTTTATGAGGTAGACTCAAAAGGTTGTTCACAATAATTTTTGTGGATTTTTCAGGTTAGTAAAAACTAGAAAATAAAATTTTAAAACCTAAAAGATGATTAAAATCCTAATTAAACTAAATGAATTATTTAATCATCTAAAATGAAAAAATCATGAAAAAAATAAAAAAATATATAAAAAAGACTACATATAAAGGCTATCATATTTTTTTGCTAATTTTTGAAGTGTGGAAATTATTTAAAATAAATTGGAGAAAACAATTAAAATACATAAAAAATTTAAAATAAAAGAAGATCAATTACACCTGATCTAATCAAAACGCGTTGTAAAAAGACGTTATGCATGCAATAATTAAAATGCACCACCTCATCATCCCTTCAAAAACACCAACCAAGCCCTAATGCTTTTCAGTTTTATAAAGCAATGTTCGTGCCACGATTTCTCATTCGTTCCTCCATGAATTTGCAAAGTGTAAATACCGAACCTCAAGATCTAAATGAGTAGAACATGATAAGATCAAGAAAATAATAAAATGATGCACGAATCATAGAGAAAAAGCAACGCGAAGATCAATGCATGAACATGATTTCAAATAAGAGTTCTATCAACTAGTTTTTAGATCCACATATCTTACTCATTTCTTAACCAAATAGTTTGATCCAAACATCAAAATTCATCAAAAAAGTAGAAGGATTATGCACATGCTCTTAAATTCACCAAATGATGTAAGATTTAAACAAAAACTGAGAATGAAAATAGTGGATCCATGGATTTTCAAGCAACTTATTGAACAAGAATCAAGCAAAGAATTCAACCAATTCATACATCAGATCTAAGATCCGGCCAGCTAGCAATATAAGAGCAAAATCTTCCTTACAAATTCATGTTGAAATGAGGAAATGATGTTCATGGAAACTTACCTCAAGGAGTGGAAAATAAATTCACTTTATGCCTCTGAAACAGTAGCAAGAAACCTAGAGATTATTGCTTCCTAATCCTCAAATGAAGATGGAATGAGGAAGAGATGAGCACTAGAGCAAGCGGGAAGAGCTTCGAAGAGAGAAAAAAAATTGAGAATGAAGAGAATTTGGTTTTTCTTTCTTTGTGAAGAGTGAATATCGTGAATGAAGACCCCCATCCTTTGTGAATGAAGAGAAGCCGATTATATAGAAATAAAAAGAGTACATAGGAAGCTTTGTTTGGGTTATGATGGACATTTGAAGTTAGGAGTCGTTAAAGAGTAATTATGTCAAAATAGATAATGTGCAAGCTTGCTGCATTTTGTGTTGTTGTTGTTTTTAAATGCAATCGTTTTTGGGAGTGAATCGAGAGTAGAATTGAGTGAAAGAGTGCATACATGGTGAGCTGGAAACATGATGCTACTTGAAACAAACACCATGAAATTCCATGAAAATAAATCTCCCTCCTTTAAGCTTGATAAATTCGTGACCATTTGAGGTGAGGTTTGGCTTGTTAGAAAGAGGGCAATTGAGTGAACAATTTTCATGTTAATCACAATTTGAAATATGGCCTTGAAGTCCTTTAGAAACTTGCCATGAAATCATACTCAAGGTACTAACACATGAACTGATGTCGTGGTCATGCAAGTAACCAAGCTTGGACAATTTTGTGATCATAACTTTAACTCATAATATCTCTCTCCACACTGCATAAAATGAAATGAACCTTGAAATTAAAATGAAGAGCGAACAAAAAACTCTAACTTTGATTTTCATCAATTTTCAAATTGAGATTTAAATTAATGAGATAAATGTCCATGAATGTGTGACCATCACATATTTGATAAAATGTAGGTCTGGTATGCTCGTGCGACATGACTTGGCCAGAAAATAATAGAATCTTATGCCCTTATGTTAATTCCATCATAAATCTCACAATGATGCTCAAAATAAAATGAACTTTAAACCAAAATTGAAGAGGACAAAATGGTCTCAAACTTTGATGTTCAAACCTTTTGGAAATTATGACCAATTCATCACGAAAAACAGTATTGAAGGGTTGCCCACCACATGTTTGATGAAATGCAGCGCGCGAGGCCTCCTTTGCTGGGTAAACTTGCCTTCTTAAGCCCTATTATCCTAACCATCATAATTTCCTCTACACTGAACCAAATGAAATAATTCTTGAATCAAAAGTGTATAGGAGGATTCAAGCTACAATTTTGATGTTGACACTTTTCAAAATTGAAACCATTTCACAATTCAAAAGTGGACAGAAGGAATCAGCCTTTTATTTCCAATCCAAATATCTCTCAAAATAATAACTTTTTGGTCTTCACACCAGAAGGACAAAGTTGAATAACTTTCTCTCCTCTTTCCAATCATATAAGGTTTGCATGTTTTCAATAAAAATTGAAGAAGTTGTGATAATCCAAAGTTTAGTACTTCTTTGACAAGTTATTTTCAAATTCAAAAACTATTTTGATTTCCCTTAATTAATGACCATGAAATATGAAAATGAGGATGTTGAATTGCATGTTGACGAAAAGTCTCTTTGGTCACAATTGACTTCTGTTGAGTTTTGCTCAAAATAATTATTTTTCCCCTTTTGATCAATTAAACCTCTTCCAACCAAAATTGATGTTCAATATTTAAATAATATATTCTTATGAACATTTTGAGAGATGTGGAATCATGTCTTGCCCAGAAAATCAAAGATTTCCTGATTAAATCAAAACCCCTACTTTTGGCTCTTTGTGGTAGGAGATGATGACCAAGATTCGAAACCCTAATTCTTCTGGACATGTTAAGAAATTACTTGAACGAAGATGCTTCATATAATGATGAGAATATGATACTTCCCAAACTTGGATCATACAAGCCTTAAATGCTTCATCTGGCCAAAACCCTAATCTCAAGAGATGCATATGAGAATAGCAATTTAAGAATCCACACTTGCAATTTCAAACTTCTAATGAATCAAAGAGACAATTGACATGTTTTGAAGTATGAGAAACTCTTATAGCTTGAGAGACTCAAAGATTTATAGTTTGAGATGATGAATGGAAAAACACAAGAAATGCGGGTTTAAATTGGGATTTTTAATAAAAATATAGACACGTTGGTTATCCTGGTTCGTTTGAACTCAAACTACTCGAGTCCACCCGCCAAGGTGATTTCTTATTTCTCAAATGAGGTCTTAATCCACCAATCAAACTTTATTACACAGATACAATGACAACCGTCAAAGTCTTCTTGAGATTAAACCACAACTCGGCTTTCTTGAGGTATTACACAATAATATAATTGAAAGTGTGTACAAATATGTTTTCTAGAGAAAACAATATCACTACAGTGATGTATTACACAATCAAAAAGTACAAGATAGAAAGGTAATGAGATTTATGTTTTTCAGTGTGCAGTAATGTTGTGTGCGATTTCTCCTTTATGTCTTCTTTATATAGGAGATGCGTGAGAGCCATGAGAAGATGATTTTGGAAGGTTTATAAAGTTTAGTTAATGTTCTTTCCAAAAGTAGAGATCCTGTCTTGATTCAGTCGTTACTTTTGATTCACAATGAATGAATTGTATTGCTTCAGAACATGCTTTCTTGGGATCATATCGGAAGATGAATGTTACCGTTGAGACTTCTTTAATTCTTTCCACAACTTTATGTATCATAATATAAGAGTTTGTTTATTTGTTTGCAACGTTGGTGCATTTAGAAGTTGTAACGTTAGAACTTCTTCGTTTAAGCGTGTCACGAGAATTTTCTTCTAAGTATGATGTGTCAAAACAGAGCTTCAAAAATGAAACTTTCTCATCTTCTATGCATCTTGCATCATAATTTCCCAGCATAAGAAAAACATTATTTAGAGAGCATATTTGTTATTTATATATATCATGTGTTTGTTATCATCCAAACTATTATAGGGATGTAGAACCAAACTACGTTCTAACAATCTCCCCCTTTTTGATGATGACAAAAACTTGTATATTTTGATAGAATACTTTTAAGAGCAAAAATAATTAAAGTCTCCCCCTGAGTTGGATACTCAGATGAAAAAAATACTTCCCTGAAGATGTTATGATCAGAGCTTTGAGAAGAAGATTTTTGATGCGTCCACAACAGAAGTTACTTTCAGAGGTTGATTTTCAATAGATTTTTTATATTTTATTTTGGAGGATAAAAAATAGAAGTTATGATATTCTAAATGTTTGAGACTGTGTCTCGATACTGTTAAATTTAAAATATCTTACGTTCTCTCCCTTTTTTGTCAATAATCAAAAAGTAATAAAAACACATAAATAATAAAATGCATTTTGTATTAAAAAAGTATCAAGATAAACAGAAGGAGGTTGATAACTAGAAGATTCAAATAAGAAACAAAATAGAAACAATTTTTCATAAGTGAGGTTGAGGAGGCGGAAGTCGTGTGAACAAGGATTTTAATAAACTCTTGTTCTGATTGTTTGATTCCTCTTGTTTCCCAAGGTTCCCCTTAATTTCCTTTCTAGTTTCATCCTGCTTGTCTAACCTTTAATTAAACACAACATTTTCTTTCTTCAATTCCTCCATAATTTTCAGCACAAGAGAAGATGAGATTGTTTCAACGTAAGAAACCACTTTTTAAGAACGTATTGTAGCTTATTTTGGCGAAGGAGATTCTTCAACTTATTTTCCTTTGTCTTGAAACATGACCAGAGGAAGAGGATCAAGAGATGGTTCATTATAATCTGATGTCTATGAGATTCCCAAGGGGTTTTGTCTAGTAAGAAGAGGGGTTTCTTTACCCAGAGTTGTATAACTTGATCCTTGAAGATTTTCAGGCATTCGCTGATGTTCTGTTGAGAGATTTTGTAGCTAAGCTCCTTTAGCTTTAGAGATTTCGAGTTAAACCACTTTCAGAACTGATTCCAGTGAGAATTATAGGTAGCTGGATTGAGATTCTCCATGCAAGCTAGCTTTAGAGAGTTAACCCATTCATGTATTCCTATCTCAAAAATTGGCAAATATTTAACAACATCTGCTTCAGAGATTTTTGGTTTTGGTTTGGGAACGACAATTTTCTAAGAGCTAGTGACGAGATTGTCCCAAGCTTCTAAATCAATGATTATTCTAAGGGGATCTTATGGATAGTTATTTGGAGAGGGAGAGTCAGAAATAATTATAGGTGAATTTGGTGGTGTCGAAGGATAATGAGATGGAAGATCTGGAATGGAGAAGCTTTGTAATGAAGTTATGAGGATTGTTGGTGGTTGAGAAACAATGAGGGGGCATGTGATGCCAGGTATGGATGTCATTGTATCATAATCAAAATTTATATATTCGGTTTGGGGAGTTTCAAACAGTGGATCAAATTGATCAATATCAGAGAGAACTTGAGCAAGTTATGGCTTTGTCTGATCAAAGTGGGTAGAAGGTGGATTAGTCAGAGGATTATTTGTAGGTATTGAAGTGTCAATATCAAGGTAAAAATAATAAAATGTTTGAGTAGATGGATCTTCTGTGGGCTTTGGAGATGAGGGGGTTTCAGATGTTGATAAAAATACTGATTCAATAACAAAAACAAAAGACGAGTTACCTTTCTTTTTGGCAGCTTTGGGGGTCTTCCAGCTGCTTTCCTTTTTCTTGATTTTCTAGGAGAAACTTCTATAGTTTGTTACCTTTTATCAAGAATTTTCACATCTGGAATCGAACTGTCACTCTTACAGGCTTCCAGATACATGAGAACTATTTCTAAAGAAGAACCTGCTTAAGTGAAAAGAGTAAAATCCTTTAGACGCACTCTCCGGGTGGTGATAACTCCCTTGGTGGTGATTGTTGGGTCCTTCTTAATAGTTTCAATAAACTACATCTTCATCAGAATCTTGGCATTGAGAGGTTTACCAACATAAGCTTCCAGAACACTAGCTTGTTGAGCCTTAGTCAAATGTTCTATCAGTCTGTTTTCAGTCAGAATATCTGAAATGATTCTTCCCACACCAACAGGATTGATTCCCGCTTGGAACCAACGCA
Organism: Vicia faba; assembly: GCA_948472305.1. NCBI lineage: Eukaryota > Viridiplantae > Streptophyta > Magnoliopsida > Fabales > Fabaceae > Vicia > Vicia faba. Next base: position 1,148,744,452 of record OX451738.1, on the reverse strand, counting down.
CATCACAAATTACACTCAATCCACACAATGGGATTGAAGACATCACGAGACTATTCATCCTACAAAACTCACTGGAACAACATCTTGCAACCATCACTGGGATAGACACTAACTTATGCCCTGGGTGCATGATGCGAAACATATTTCATAACCAAATGACTACTGCTAGTCAAAATGCATCATTATTCATATAATCATCATAAATATCAACACATACTTCATAACACGAAACAACATCATCATAGCCTCGATAATTTATTGTATACACACATATCAAAGCATAGGTACTGGAAAAATACATCATGTGACTCTTTTTATCCTACCAAAGTATATTTCATTAAATTATCTTCCAAGTGCTTCGAACAGCGCATCCATCAGAGTCCTGAAACTCAAGTTATGACACTTTGAAAATACTAGTGTTGTCTATCGCCCGATGAAGCAAGATGCTTGCTTGAGGCTTACCTGGCGATGAGGGAGTGACAACACCCTTTTTCCTTTCTAGACTCCACTGCTTGGCGCTGCATCTCGCTCTCCTGACGTTCTACTCTCTTCGCGGCGTCGTTCTACAACGCTCCAGCGGAAGACCACTCTCCATACTAAAATCTAGGGGTTATGTTTTTCACCCAATCCCACCGCTTCTTACTAGCCTGGCACTGTTGGAGCAAGGCTTCATCTCCTAGCGACGCACATCCCTTGCCCGATGCTGCAGCGTGAACAGGACTTCCCTGTTGAGGTCTTTGCAATGCACAATCCCAATTTCTATGTGATTTCTCTATAGTACAGGTTTCAATTCATCATACATTATCTTAGTTTCCTCACATAATAACAACACAGACTATCATACATCACATGCATCAATTATTTGCAATAAAACTTCATAATTTCACCAAATTTCATCAAAGCAACATATTAACATAATCATCCCAAAACCCCAACCCAGCCTATAATTATCTAAACCTTAGATCCCCTTACCTTAGATTTCTTCTAGAAACTGATTTCTCTTCGCGTTTTATCAAATGCCTCTGAGTTCTTTTGTGCCATAGCTCTCTTCACATCCTTTTTCTCTTTTCACGATTGCACATAATGAGACTATCTTCCCTGTATTCCTTTTTTGAACTTTAAACCCATTCTATGGTCTTCCCATCTTACCCACACTTATTCATTATACACTAAATTAAAATAATTCCATTTAATCATTATAATTATCTAAATTAATCTAAAATACACTATACCTTCTTAATTCCTACCACACCTTCATACAATACACAAAACAATATATCAAGCACCATGATCTTCCATACATCACATAAACATCAAAATTAAGTCATAATGTCCCAACATAAATGAATCGAATTATTAAATAAATAATCTAATTATTTGGGGTGTTATAGTGGCTGTTTCTAAAGAAATATCAGTAATTCTAAGGAATTCTGAATGTTAATCAGAAAGGGAATCAAATGTTGTAGCGGTATAAATGTTGAGACTAAGCCATTGGATTAACTTAACTCGCACAAATCAAAATAAAAATCGCTACCTCTCTTTATTGTTTCCAAGGGAATGGGAAAAAATAAAATAACCCAAAAAATTAGGGGGATAGAATCTAAGTACGGGGTTGGTTATGTAAAGGGAAGATATTAGCACCTTAAACATCTATGGTACTCTGCATGAACCTCTTTGAATATCTGTGTATTTTGGCTAAAAGTGTTGTATACAAAAATAGATAGTGGATGTGAGAAGAGAAGTATTTTTTATAATTTTTGCACCAGCGGCGGTTGTGAACCTTTAGTGCCTACGTACCACCTTCCGTGTAATAGGGGTTCAAGGTACTCATAGTTCACCTTTAAAAAATTTAAAACACAAATGTGTTGGTTAATTTTAAGAGACGAGACATCATCGTCATCTCCAAGTGGAAGAACATACATACTACCCACGATTATGAGAAAGGAGAATTTGCATCATCTCAAAGGGGAGGATATAGTTGGGATTTTAAAATCAACAAAACCTCACTCAACACCCAAGTGAAGAATATGTCACTTCACTATATATCATAGAAGTATAGTAGCTCGCATCACTACAAGGATTCACAAGAGTCTAATCTTTTGAGAAAGTTTTAAGGTTAAAATCCAAAATGGTAAAAATGGTTTCAATGAGATTGATTGACTGTTAGTCTTCTTACAAAAATGTCAAAGTATTATTAAGTTGTTTAAAGTTTGATTAAGAAAATATATTTGAAAATGCATGGACCTAAGTCCAAGTTTATTGTGAAAGCGGTTCAAGTTTAGAAAAACAAGAATAGTTTTGAAAAAGGAGGGAGAAGATTTTTGAAATTAAAGAAGATTGGAGGAGATGAAGGGACTATCCTAAAGCATAAGGTAAAAGCTATGGAAAAGAACCGTCTAACCAACAAGAAGCCAATACTTCACACAATGAGTCAATGTAAAATTCCCATCCTTTGGATTGAAACCAAACAAGCAAAGATATTAAACCTCTTGAGAATACAAAACTTCTGATGCATTAAGTCTTCACAAAAATTGGGAAGAGTAACGGCTGTATACAAATGAATTCACAATTACGGACAAAGCATCTAATCAGAATAACCTGCACACAAAGAAAAAAAATAACCCAATCTCTCGGGGCAAACCTCAAGGGTAGTAAAGGTCTCTACTCCTAAGTCCAAGAAGTCCATAACTCTATCATGGCAAGGATAGAAACCAAATAGTCCAAGTAACCTTAACGTTTTTTTTATTGTTCAACTTGGTTATTAGGTATCTTCAAAAAGAAAATAAAAAGCTCAAGTGAGCAAAATAAAAATGACATAATGATAAATGCTCAAGTTAGCAAATATGAATATAGCATGAAATATATATGCTAAATTAAATGGCGCATAAAAGAAAAGGCGTAAAGTAAAATAATAAAGATAAAAGCCAATTGTTAATGAGTTAGAAACTAGAGGTTAGTTGAATGACCATATTGAAACTTGCATTTCAAAAATCATTAGATGACTGATAAAATCAAAGACTCTCAACAACAAGTTTCATTTTCTTTTTGTCAAGTATATCATTCATTTCAAATTCTCAAGGCAACAACAAATGATCAATGATGTTTAAATGATTCACTTAGACCAAAGTTCATGAAGATTCATTAGAGGATTGATAAGACCAAAGCCTCATAAAAATGAACCTTAAGGTTATTGGATCAAAGGTTTCAAATTAAACATACTTGGGCTTACAATCATAAGTTTGGGCCACAAATGATCATTTCTCGAGTCGGGACAAAATTTAGTGCTATGTTAAGCAATCATAAGTGGCCTTATGTAAAAGTTGCACCTATTTTGAGTTTGGTCAATAGCGATCTATGTACCATATGTTTAGAGAAATTATATGTAGATCATTCTCTAACAACATGTAGCACAAGTAAGAAAGGGATAAGATGAAGAGAGAGAGGATGTATTATGAAATTAGGGTTTCAAATATCATCAATATCATTCATCCATTTTGGTGGATTTGGTTTCTCAACCTATCAACACCTAAGATCCAATGAGGTTGAGGAATTTGTCACCAAATGAAATCCAAATCAGAGGCAAATAAAAAAATTTAGTAAAACTATATTTAAATGGTTAATAAAAAGAAAAATAATTGGTAAAATACATAAAGTATATTAAAATACCAAATAAAAATCCTAAAAAAAAGCCAGGGGTCAAACATGAATCAATAAATGTTGACAAAAATTTTAAGAATTTTTTTATGTTAGAAACTATTTTTTAAAATTTGGAGAAAAAATCAAAATAAACCAAAATTTGTAAAAAATAGTAAAATCATTAATATAAATAAAATGAGGTCACCAATATTTGTCAATAGATCATCGGATCCTTCCATAATTTTTTCATAATTTAAAAATTAAGGAAATATTTTTAATCAATTAAAACAAGTTAATAAAATTGATAAATCATAAAAAATATCAAATCATAAAAAATATCAAATCATAAAGTAAAATTTTGAAAAAATAAAAATCAGAAAGAGAAAAAGCAAAAGTATTTTTAAGAGTTTTTCATATATTTTGATTGAAAAATGAATTTTTTATGAGTTTTTGTAGTTTAAATCAATAAAAATATAAAATCAGAATATAAAAATAAAACCAAAAAGATATAGGCCATTGGATCAATGTTAAAACGCGTACATAACCAAATCGAAGGGATCTGACGTGTTGTGTATATCATGGTCATTATTGAACAAACCATTGGATCAAATATTTAAAAACATAATTTGAAAAAACACGTGGCAAATTTTCATTGGTTGAAGACGCCAACATGGTCGTCTTCAACCTCTAGCCAACCTTAAAACTAGGTTCCTCAAACTGTAAAATTAGAGGTTCAGACAAATGACATTCGCTTCGTCTCATCAAGACGAAGACAACCGTACCCTCGCGAAAAATTTATTTAAAGTGTAGCTCAGTCGATTTTCAAAAAACCAGAAGAAAAAAGTTGAATAGGGATTTGAAAATTCATGATCAAAACTTGCTTCCAGTTAAAAACAAATGATCTGATGAGTATCAGAATGATGGAAGCTTTATTATAGTAGCAAATTTTGATAGAATTGATGAAGGAATCTACCTATTGGAGTTAAAATTCAGAGCTTTGAAACTTGACTTTGCTAACACGATTTAGGATGCTTCAAGGCTTGGTTCTTCTTCTGTTAGTTGTAGTGAAGTTCAAGGATGAAGAATTAACAAAAAATGGATTAATGAAGGCTGTAAAACCAAATTTGAGGTGGCAGAATTGTGAGTTTTAGAGAGAGTTAGTAAGGGTGATTTTGGTTGTTCAAGCTTACGAAAATGAGTGGAATAGAGCCTGTATTTATAGGAGAAGTGAATGGGATCAAGAGGATGGGTGAATGATGCAAATTCAAATGAATTTGTGGACACCTGTAATCATGAAGGAAGTGTGACCACATGTGCATCAAAACTCATCCAAATGATGCGTTTTGACACTCTAAATGATTCAAACATCTTTGCTAATCATGTTTAAGTGGAAAATGCGTGGTAATTTGGTGATTAGAAGTCACATTATGGAAAATGCAGTCTGACTGCAAGTGAAACTTCAGCTCCAAGGTTCCAACTTTGAATCCATGGTATTCACAGCTCAAAAGGTCTTAGGGCATAATTCTTGAAGCATTTTAAAGATAAGGTCATCATCTTTACAATGTGCCAAGAGTTAGATCAAATGAATTCTTGAGCTAAGAGTTGTGATGAGTTAAAGTTGAAAAAAATATGCTGACTTTTTGTACTTAGAAAATTTTTAAGTTTTTTCTCAAAAAAATGTCCTATAATGTTTTGACTCCAAACAAGGTCTTCCTTTGTAATTGAGCTTTGATCAATGATGATATCTTGAATTGGACTTCCCAAAGAGCATTGTGAAACTTGAATCACTCAAAAATAACAAGCATTGAAAAAGTTATGGCCTTGTAAAATTGGTGAAAATTCATGAGGTGACCTATAATCTTTTGAGTTTTTGAGGCATCTTCCAACCATTTTCAAGTCTTTCACATAAAAGAAGAGTCGAAGTTCACAATCTTAAGATAAATATGGAAAATAATAGGATCAAGGAGATAAAAATTGACCAAGTTATGGTCCTTTGAAGTCACGTGAAGGAATTTGATGACCTATCTAGAGGAATTCTAATCTTTCTCAATCATTAGGAATCATCCACATAAATTTTGCTTGAAAACTTTGAAGTGATTGGTTTATAACCCTTTAAAGAGAAGCATATCTTTGGAATCACTCAAAAATCTCAAAATGTGAACAAGATATAGCCCTTATAAGTTTAAAACCCTAGCTCCTAAAGCACCAAAATGACTTGGAAATTTAATTCAATTTTGACAATCTGACTTGCACAATAACTTTTTCCATATGAATCAACAAATCTCAATAACAAACTATCTCCCATAATGACGAGACTACCACCCATTGGAGTAAAAAATCTGAATAATGACCTATCTCCCATAATGACGAGACTACCACCCATTGGAGTAACAAATTTCAACAACGAACTATATTCCATAATGAAGAGACTACCATCTATTGGAGTAATAAATCTCAACAACGAACTATCTCCCATAATGACGAGACTACCATCCATTAGAGTAACAAATCTCAACAACAAACTATCTTCCATAATGACGAGACTACCATCCATTGGTGTAAGAAATCTCAACAACAAACTATCTCCCATAATGACGACACTACCACCCATTGGAGTGACAAGTCTCAACAATGAACTATCTTCCATAATGAAGAGACTACCATCCATTGGAGTCCATATATCAATATCTAACTATCTCCCATAATGACAAGACTACCATGCATTGGAGTAAAAATCTCAACAACAAACTATCTCCCATAATGACGAGACTACCATTCATTGACTAAGAAATCTCACCAATGAACTATCTCCCACAATGACGAGACTACTGTTAGAACATAGTTTGATACTACAACCCTCAGTTAGAGTTTTGATGATAACAAAATACAAGATTAAATATATTGTAAGATTTATATAAGACATATATTCTACTTAAAATTATGTTTTGTATTTGAAGAAACTCTGATGGAATCAGCATCAGAATATCAGTATCAACATCAGCATCAGAAGATATGTCAGCATCAGAAGATCAAATAACATATGCTATACGCTGAAGCCTGATGAACAGAATTTGCGCATAATATACTCTGACTCTGATCAAGATCCTAACTAAGTCATCAGCATTCAAAAGCGTCAGCATAAAGGAAAGAACACTCTGATTACCATAAGCAGAGAAGACTCTGAAGTGTCAACGTTACTATGCATTCAAGATAGATTTATTACCAACAGCTTTGTTCCAAGACAAATATCTTCTCAAAAAGGAAAGAACGTTAATAGCATTGAAATGGATTTATGGACAACCAACGTATCTCTTCCATGGCTATTTAAGCAAGAGTGTGTGAGAAAAGAAATGGCTAATACTCCACACGCACGCATACAAAAACTCTCTCACTAAAATTGCTAAAGCTTTCAACCACGCCTACTCAATAACATTAGCAGTCTAGTTTCATTTTAAGCTTCATATTGTGTATTATCACAGTTGTGATAGATAGTTTTACTAGAAAACATTAAACAAACTTTTGTTCATTTATCTGTAAGAGAATTTCCTTGAGATAAACCGGTCTGTGGTTAGACTCAAGAAGGATTTAACAGTTGTTAAAGTAGTTGTTGTATTCAGTTGAATATAGTGGATTAAGACCTCGTTGGAGAGAGGAGAAATCACCTTGACGGGTGGACTGGAGTAGTTTGAGATCAAACGAAAAAGGATAAAAATAACGTGTTGTCTGCATTTGATTTCAAGTTTTACAATTCAACCCCCTTCTTGTGTTTTTCACATCTTCAATTCGCATCAGAGCGCCTAGTTCTGAGCTTATAACACTTAATCGTGTCAGTACAAGATCTAGCGTCAGAAAAACACAATGGTAGGACCACATTAAAACATCAACAATGACAATAATGAAGAAAAAGACAGATTCAGTGGCAAACCTCAAGTCTTTGATGGAGAGAACTTTGACTACTGGAAAGACAGAATTGAAAGCTTCTTTCTGGCCCATGATGCTGATCTGTGGGACATGGTGACTGATGGATACACGCACCCAGTGGATGGAAGTGGTCAGAAGATTGATAGGAAAGCAATGTTTGATCAGCAAAAGCGTGATTTCAGAAATCATCACAAGGCCAGAACAATTCTTCTCAGTGCCATCTCTTATTCTGAATATGAAAAGATATCAAACAGAGACACTGCAAAGAATATGTTTGACTCTCTGAGATTGACGCATAAAGGCAACATTCAAGTCAAAGAAACCAAAGCTCTTGCGCTCATTCAGAAGTATGAGGCATTCAAGATGGAAGAAAGTGAATCAATAGAGACCATGTTTTCAAGATTTCAAATTCTGGTTGCTGGTCTCAAAGTTCTTGAAAAAGGGTATTCCACTGCTGATCATGTTAAGAAGATCATTAGAAGCTTGCCAAAACAGTGGAGGCCAATGGTCACAGCGCTTAAGCTAGCCAAGGATCTCAACAAAATCTCTCTGGAGGAACTTGTCAGCTCCCTCAGAAGTCACGAGATAGAGCTAGAAGCAGATGAACCTCAAAAGCAAGGTAAGCCATTAGCTTTAAAATCTAACAGAAAATCTGACTCCAAAGTTTTGCAGGCTGTAGAAGAAACCTCTAATGGGTCCTCATCAGAAGAAGATGAACTGTCTCTCCTCTCCAGAAGGGTGAACCAACTGTGGAAACAGAGGCAGAGGAAGTTCAGGAATCCCAGAAGATCAGAGAATCAGAATGAATCCTCCTCCAGATACAGAAGGTCAGAATCCTCATCTGGACACAGAAGATCTGAAGGCTCTTCAGGAAGCAGAAAGCCAAACAACAAAGACATCATCTGCTATGAATGCAACGAGCACGGACACTACAAAAGTGATTGCCCCAAGCTTCAGAAGGATAAGCCTAAAAAGAAGTTTGGCAAGGAAAAGAAGAAAAGTTTAATGGCTGCATGGGATGATTCTAACACATCCGAAGCTGACTCAAAATCAGATGATGAGAGAGCAAACATTGCTCTCATGGCAAACATACCAGAAGACAGTGAAGCTTCTGAGTCAGACTCTGAATCAGATACAAAAGAAGTATTTCCTGACTTTGCTATTAACTTTACTAAGGCTTAACTAGGTGAAAGCCCTAATGAAATTCTGGAAAGATATCAGCAGATCAGAGTCAAATTCAGAAACCTGAAAAGGAATCTGGCCTCTGACTCTGATAAAACTGAGAGTCTCAAATTTGAGAATTCTGAGTTGAAAGATAAAGTTTCAAAATTATAAAATCTATTGCAAAACTCTCAGAAGGAAACAATCCCTAAAACTCCCAGCAGTGCTGATGAGATCATCAAGGAATATGATCACACCTTTCAGAAGTTTCTAGCTAAAAACATAGATAGAAGCAAAATGGCTTCAATGATCTATGGAGTTAGCAGAAATGGCAGAAAAGGAATAGGATACCAAGGTAAGGTACCTACACCTAAGAATGCCATGGATTTAGTTATAAAACGCACTCCACTTGATTCACACTTTGTATATGGGCACACACATGACATCAAATATACTAGTAGTAATTATTCTGTCAAACCAAAATTCAACCAGAGTTTTGGTAAAACTAACAAATCAGGACCCAATAAAATATGGGTACCTAAGGATAAAATAATACATGTGGAAGATATCTTTAGCAGCAAAGCAGAAACACCAGTCATTGTACCTGGACTCTGGCTGCTCACGACACATGACGGGAAGAAGGCATATGTTCCAAAGCCTGGAACTTAAGCCTGGAGGCCACGTAGGCTTTGGAGGCAATCAGAGGGGAAAGATCATTGGCTCTGGAACAGTAGGTAATGGAAATCTTCCCTCTATAAGTAATGTTTTATTAGTAGATGGATTAATGCATAACCTGTTATCCATAAGTCAATTAAGTGATAACGGTTATGATATAATCTTTAATCAAAATTCATGCAAAGCTGTTAGTCAGAAAGATGGGACTATCCTATTTAATGGAAAGAGGAGAAACAACATTTACAAAATAAAACTTTCTGAACTGAAAAGTCAGAATGTAAAGTGTCTTCTGTCTGTTAACAACGAGCAATGGATCTGGCACATAAGATTGGGACATGTTAGTATGAGAAGAATATCTCAGATTAACAAACTCAATCTGGTCAGAGGACTTCCTAACCTGAAGTTCAATTAAGATGCTCTGTGTGAAGCATGTCAGAAAGGCAAGTTTGCAAAACCAGCTTTCAAATCTAAAAACGTTGTTTCCACCTCTAAGCCATTAGAACTTCTGCACATTGACTTATTTGGACTAGTTAAAACTGCTTCAGTCAGTGGCAAGAAGTATGCGTTAGTAATCGTAGATGACTATAACAGATGGACATGGGTAAAGTTCTTAAGGCACAAAGACGAGTCACACTCTGTGTTTGTCACCTTCTGCAACCAAGTTCAGAATGAAAAGGATCTTAGAATCGTCAAAGTCAGAAGTGATCATGGTGGAGAGTTTGAAAACAAAGATTTTGAATCATTTTTTAATGACAAAGGCATTCTGCATGATATCTCTTGTCCTAGAAATCCCCAGCAAAATGGAGTTGTAGAACGAAAGAATAGAACATTGCAAGAAATGGCCAGAACCATGATCAACGAGACTAACGTTTCTAAGATCTTCTGGGCAGAGGCAATAAACACAGCGTGCTACATTCAGAATAGAATCTCCATAAGACCTATTCTGGAAAAGACTCCATATGAATTGTGGAAGAACAGAAAGCCCAACATTTCTTATTTTCATCCATTTGGATGTAGTTGTTTTATTTTGAATACAAAAAATTATTTGAACAAGTTTGACTCTAAAGCACAAAAGTGTATTATGTTAGGATACTCTGAACACTCAAGAGGTACAAAGTATACAATACAGAAACACAGATTGTGGAGGAATCAATCAGTGTTCGTTTTGATGATAAGCTTGACTCTCAAAAGTCAAAGCAGAATGAAGTATTTGCAGGTATGGAAGTTGAATTCACAGGTACTGAAGACAAGTCATCAGAAGCTCTCAACAGAGACACTTCCTCAACATCAGAAAGAGGCACTGCAAGCAATCCAGCACCTTCTGTTGATCAACTTCAGAAAAGACTATCCAGAAGCAGCTTGGATCACCCAGAAGAAACAATCTTAGGAAGAAAGGAAGATCCAATCAGAACAAGATCTAGCTTCAGAAACTCGGAAGAATCCCTCATGGGACTTGTTTCTCTAATTGAACCATCATCAATTGATGAAGCACTTCTGGATAATGACTGGATTCTAGCAATGCAAGAGGAGCTGAATCAATTCACAAGGAATGACGTATGGGATCTAGTTCCCAAACCAAAAGGATTCAACGTCATTGGAACAAAATGGGTGTTCAGAAACAAACTGAATGAACAAGGTGAAGTCATCAGAAACAAAGTACGATTGGTAGAACAAGGTTATAGTCAGCAAGAGGGGATAGACTATACAGAAACCTTTGCTCCAGTTGCAAGGTTAGAATCTATCAGACTTTTAATTTCATTTGCTGTTAATAAAGGCATCACTCTATCAGATGGATGTTAAGAGTGCATTCTTAAATGGCTATATAGAAGAAGAGGTATATGTGCACCAACACCCTGGTTTTGAAATTTCAAAAAATCCAGAATATGTTTTCAAACTAAAGAAGTCATTGTATGGTCTGAAACAAGCTCCCAGAGCTTGGTATGAAAGACTAAGTAACTTCCTGTTAGAAAAGGAATTCACCAGAGGGAAAGTGGACACAACCTTATTCTGTAAGACAATTAAGAATGAAATTTTAGTATGTCAGATTTATGTTGATGATATCATTTTTGGATCTACTAAACCTTCTCTGGGAAGAAAGTTTGCTAAGTGTATGCAGGCAGAATTTGAGATGAGCCTAATGGGGGAACTGAAATTCTTTATGGGCATCCAGATCAATCAAACCCTAGAAGGAACTTACATTTATCAGAGCAAATATGTCAGAGAACTTCTGAAGAAATTTGATCTCTCAGAATGTAAGCCATCAAAGATTCCAATGCATCCCACGTGCATTCTTGAAAGAGAAGAGGTAAGCAAAAAGGTAGAACAGAAGGTCTACAAAGGTATGATTGGTTCTCTCCTTTATCTGACAGCTTCAAGGCCTGATATTTTATTCAGTGTATGCATTTGTGCTAGATTCCAATCAGATCCTAGAGAATCTCACTTAACATCAGTTAAGAGAATTTTCAAGTATCTGAAAGGTACTACTAATCTGGGTTTGTTTTATAGAAAATCAAGTGATTACAGCTTAGTAGGATACTGGATGCTGATTTTGCTGGAGACAAAGTAGAGCGTAAAAGCACTTCTGGAAGCTGCCAGTTTCAGGGAGAAAATCTGATCTCATGGTCCAAAAAAAGACAATCCACAATTGCTCTATCAACAGCAGAAGCTGAATACATAGCAGCAGCTGGATGCAGCACACAAATGCTCTGGATGAAAAGTCAACTTGAGGACTTCCAGATATTTGAGAGTAACATTCCTATCTTCTGTGACAACACTTCTGCTATTTTCTTAAGTAAAAATCCAATTTTACATTATAGGGCTAAGTTTATAGAAATAAAACATCATTTTATTAGGGACTATATTCAGAAAGGGATTTTGAATTTAAAATTTATTAACACAGACCATCAATGGGCTGATATTTTTACAAAACCACTTTCTGAAGATAGGTTCAACTTCATTCTGAAACATCTCAGCATGAAGCTCTGTCCATAATAAAATTGTTTTAATTTTATATATTAACCTTTAGAATTGTGTTTATTTTCTGTGAACTTCTGATCAATCTTCTTTCAGAATCCTAGAAATGCAGATTGTATCAGAATCTATCCAGGAAGATCTGAGCGCTTCAGTTCAAGGATAGAAGTGCTGTTCACTCAAGCAAACAAGTGTCATCCAGTCATCAGCTATTTTCTGAGACTGAACACGCGTTCATATTTCTGAAAAGGCAAAGCGCTGATTGGATGCATTGAGACACATGTCATGGGTAACCGTTCCAAATATCTTTCTGAATCCCCTAAAATCAGCTATCATTAAATGCTAATAATCATTATTAATTTCTCTCTCTTAAACGCTTATGTTTTCAAAACCTTTTTAGAAATCTATTTAAACACACTTCACACCATTCACATTTTTTTACCTTCACTTTCGTTTTCTCTGAATATTTCTGTTTTCAGTGTTCTTTTTTCTCAAGAAAACCTTTCAATCATTTTCAAAAACCTCGTGTGAACATGGCTTCTTCCAGCATTCCTTCTTCAGTTTCCCAGAAAACTGTTTCATCTGAATAATACGAAGTACCATTAAGAACGCTTCTAACTCCAGTCAAGAATCTTGAAGTTCTGTCTGAACTGATAGTGGATTTCAACAGTCTCAAGGAAAATGGTTTTGATTTATCTGAAGAGGTTAAAGCTCAAGGTTGGGAAAAGTATTTTGACAGGCTGGTGGGTCCAACATTTCCTATTCTGGTAAAGGAATTTGGGATTCACGCTTCCTCTTCAAATCATCAAGTTACGTCTTACATCATGGGGAAGAAGATTGTTATCACTGAAGACCTGATTGCAAGACTCATAGGCTACAATGGTGGTGGTATTCGTTGCATATATATGGCAAAAAGGTGTGCAGATGTTGTCCTAATTGCAAGGGAAATTTTCACGCTGGGGCTTCCCTCCAGCAAGATAAGGGATTTGAAGGACAAGCATAGAATTTGGGCCAAGATCATTCTGGTCTGTTTCAATCACAGGAAGCCTAGCAGCTCTCCTGATTACATTAATATTGATCAGCAGTTTCTGATCTATTTTATCACTTAGAAGGTCAAGATAAATCTAGCTCATCTTCTGTTCAACCATCTCAGAACAAGTGTCAAGGAAACAAGAGAAGAGGAATGTACAAAAAGGGATTGGATACCCTTGGGAAGACTGATATCAGATATTCTTACAAAGAATAGGCTGATTGATCATCTGACAGAGGCACAAGAAATCAGCACTCTGGAACCTACTGTTGGCAAGCAGCTGAATGCCAAAAATCTGAATAAAATGAAGTTAATAGAGAACATTAAGAAGGAGCCCAGCGTCACTCCTTTTGCTGAAATCTCCAGCAGAAGAGTCCCTCTGGACAACTTCCCTCTGTTCTCAGAAATTGACTCTAAGCCAGAAATCATTCTGAGATATCTGGATGCTTGTAAAGCTGATGGTACAACACCAAATCTGAATATTCAAGATCTTCAGCAGAAGGATCCAGAGGTTGTTCTGAAGAAGACAAAGAAAAGAAAAGTTGTTGTAGAAGGATCATCTCAACAGACTCCCAAGAAGTGAGGTAATCCTTCTTCTGTAACTGTTTTAGATTCAACTGCTGTATCAACATCTATTCCAATTCCAACTCCATCTGAAAACCCAACACCTCAAACTTTCGATGATTTTGACTTAGACTTTGATCCTTCTGAATCATTAACCCTCATAAGATCTCGCTCCCAACCACAAAATCCAAATACTGAAGCCATACCAGAACAAGAACTTGCACAAGTTCTTTCTGATATAGACCAACACACCTCCGCTTCCGAAACAGAAAATCCAAATCCAAACACAGAAGCACAACCTGAAACTCCCCTCTCACCAATACCAGAAATTCCACTCTCTCCAGAACCAGAAACCCCACTACCTTAATCACCTCAACCAGATATTAATCCACCTTCTCCTCAACATAAACAATCTCCACAACCTGAGACTCAAACCTCTGAGGCTCAACACTATGAATCCCCTGAACCACAACCTTTGGCCATTCAATTTCCCTATGGTACCACTGTGAATATTCCACAACTTCCCTCTTCACCAGAAATAACTCCACCAAATACCCCATCAAGTCCAATCATAATTCCTGACTCTCCCACTCCCTCACCTAGAAAAAATTCAGACGACCACATCAAGACTGTCATTGATTTACAGTCCTTGAACGTCTTGCTGCAATATACCACAAAACTGCTATCCCAAAGCCAAAACATCCTGATGTTGGTACCAGCATATTGAACTTTGAAACAGTACAGAAGTGGATCACTTCTCTGAAACAAGCCAGTCTTGAGCTGGTTTATCCTGCTGCTTCAGACTACATTTGGACAAAGTTCAGAAGATGGGTATGCTCTGAAACCTTTAAGTTGCAATATCAGAGCTACAGACAAACTCAACAGAACTTCAGCAATCTGCTGAAAGAAATTGACGGTCTAGTTCTGAGCAAGCTGCTTAAGGAAGAAGTTCTCCCACTGGATATTGCTCCTTGGTATGAACAACGTCTAGCACCCAAAGTTCAACCTGCAGAAGAACAGATGATTCCAGCTGAAGACTTGGGTCAAGAAGAAGATATTGAAGAAAGCTCTGAGAAACACCCTGTTTCTGAAGATCCTCAAGCTTCCTCTCTTGACAGGAAGACTCTGGAGGACTTGAAAATATCTGATATGCTGATGAATGAAAGAATGGACAAGCAGGACATCAAAATTGATGCAATAGAAAACATGGTATCTCAGCAACAGGAAACCAGCAATCAAATTAAGAGCATGTTGGAAGCTCTGTTCACACGTCTTCCACCTTCCTCTTAGAATTTTCTTGTGTTTTCCTTGTTTTCTTTACATGTTTGTTTGTAATATTTTACGTGTTCTGAATTTATCATTGCTTATGTTTTCAATATAAAATCTTTTTTTTAGCTCTGATCATTTTAACTCTGATTATTTGTGCTTTTTGATAACTGACAAAAAGGGGGAGAAAGAATGATATTTTTCAATAACGGATTACTGAGACATAAGTCTCAAACATTCTAACTTTCTGATCTATTTGAATTTCTTTCTTCTGAAAAACTTACAGGTAAAAGAATCCGAAGAACTCTGATAAAGTAAAGTTCTGATGCTCAAGGTTTCATGGAATTAAAGGGAAGTAATCAACTCAGGGGGAGTTTTTCTCTTCGTTGCTCTGATATCTTTTATTCCTTAACTTCTTATCTCTGATACCTTTTATTCCTTATTTTCCTATCTCTGATACCTCTCAGTCTTTATCCTTAATCGCTGAAACCTTTTATTCTTTAATTTTAATTGAAAAAAATCTGGTTTTTGTCATCATAAAAAAGGGGGAGATTGTTAGAACATAGTTTGATTCTACAACCCTCAGTTAGAGTTTTGATGATAACAAAATACAAGATTAAATAAATTGTAAGATTTATATAAGACATATATGCTACTTAAAATTATGTTTTGTATTTGCAGAAATTCTGATGGAATCAGCATCAAAATATCAGTATCAACATCAGCATCAGAAGATATGTCAACATCAGAAGATCAAATAACATGTGCTATACGCTGAAGCCTGATCAACAGAATCTGCGCATAATATACTCTGACTCTGATCAAGATCCTAACCAAGTCATCAGCATTCAGAAGCGTCAGCATAAAGGAAAGAACACTCTGATTACCATAAGCAGAGAAGACTCTGAAGTGTCAATGTTACTATGCATTCAAGACAGATTTATTACCAACGGCTTTGTTCCAAGACAAAGATCTTCATAAAAAGGAAAGAACATTAATAGCATTGAAATGGATTTATGGATAATCAACGTATCTCTTCCGTGGATATTTAAGCAAGACTGTGTGAGAAAAGAAATGGCTAATACTCTACACACACGCATACGAAAACTCTCTCACTAAAATTGCTAAAGCTTTCAACCACGCCTACTCAATAGCATTAGCAGTCTAGTTTCATTCTAAGCTTCATATTGTGTATTTTCACAGTTGTGAAAGATAGTTTTACTAGAAAACATTAAACACACTTTTGTTCATTTATCTGTAAGAGAATTTCCTTGAGATAAACCAGTATGTGGTTAGACTCAAGAAGGCTTTAACAGTTGTTAAAGTAGTTGTTGTATTCAGTTCAATATAGTGGATTAAGACCTCGTTGGAGAGAGGCGAAATCACCTTGACGGGTGGACTGGAGTAGTTTGAGATCAAACGAACCAGGATAAAAATAACGTGTTGTCTGCATTTGATTTCAAGTTTTACAATTCAACCCCCCTTCTTGTGTTTTTCACATCTTCAACTACCACCCATTGGAGTAACAACTCTCAACAACAAACTATCTTGCATAATGAAGAGACTACCATCCATTGGAGTAATAAATATCAACAACAAACTATCTCCCATAATGACTAGACTACCATCCATCGGAGAAAAATATCTCAACAAAGAATTATCTCCCATAATGACGAGACTACCATCCATTGGAGTAAGAAATCTCAACAACGAACTATCTCCCACTCCGATGAGACTACCACTCATCGGAGTAACAAATCTCAACAATGAACTATCTTCCATAATGAAGAGACTACCATCCATTGGAGTAACAAATCTTATCAACGAACTATCTCCCATAATGACGAGACTACCATCCATTAGAGTAACAAATCACAACCATGAACTACCTCCCATAATGACGACATTACCATCCATTGGAGTACCGAATGAATCTACTCTAGGAACTAACAGACTTATTAGGGAAGTACAGGTTTCTCAAATAAAGAGACCGCCACTTGCTGTTATTAGAAGGAAATACAATAATGTTGTTGGGGAAAAAAATTTGGCTTCTATGGGGAATTACCAGTACAGTCCTGCTGAGGAGATAAAGTCTTCTTATGCAAAATAAATTCACACCCTCAATCTAGGGTTCAGAGCCTATGAAAGTTATAATAATAACATTGTCGAGGACCACAAATTCAAACCAGAAATAAACCGGAGTGAAATAATCAACAAAGATAGCACCTGATGAGAAATAAACTCAAAAGGGAAACATGAAGCTAACTAGACAATGAGCTGAATAGGAAGGCTAAAGCAATATTCTTCCACGAGGGATAACTCAGTGGTGAAATTTCAAGAATATACACTTTTTGCTTAAGGTTGACACTCTATTGGAGAGACGGTAACATAACTCTGCAAAATAGGATAATATGCAAACAAAATGTTAATGAATGGAAATGAGAAATGAATTATAATTCAGCTATGCATGATGTATGTATGAATGTATGAATGTTATCAGGTATATGCTGATAAAACAGACATACAACACTCAGAATAACCAGACAAACCCATCTTGAGTTAAGTCAAACACTCAGCTAAATCACGTCCAAGATGAAAATTTCATAAGAAAGTAAGCACCCACTGAGGAAACAAACTCCTATTTCGCGACATAACTCATCTGGGAAGAAACATAATCCAAAAGTAATCAAATCATAACAATAAATCGAAATAGTTACAAGGATATAACATCCTCCTCCTGACTTCATCGGGGAACATCACACAGACTTCAATGGGGAAAACAATGTTTCAACATCTAGACTTCCACTAGATATAATATTATTGACTTCATTAGGGAAGATTAAAACCACATCGTTGAGATATCAACTAGGGATCTCATGATGACTTCATTGGGAGGTTAATATCACATCGTCGAGGGGAGCCCAAAATAAATTCTTCAATACCAAGAGTGATGATTACACAAACTTCCTTGGGGAGAAATTATGAAACCACATGGGAAAAACAATTTTTGAAAGAGAAATGTTATCTCAACTTTACTTAGGGATCTAAGAAGTTAAATAATACAACAAGAAGTCAAAATTATGGGGGTTTTAAATCAAATACAACACTAGGCGAGAGAAAACCAAAAAAGTTGATATTTGTTTCAACACTTCTTAGAAAAGAGGCTGCCCTTATCTACTTGTCTTACTGGGGAACTTGGGATAGAGGCTCCAGACCATGCAAACCTGAAATCAAATTAATCAACAAATGAACCAAGATTTGACTGGGGAAATATGGGTATACGAATCCAACATTGCACTATACATCAATTGGTATCATCTCCAACTATTTGAAAAAACACAAAGATCATTCGCTTATCAGCAAGAGTGACATGGGAGAACTTTCATGGAGAATACACATTTCCAAAATTTCAGAGTTCGTCAATCCTCGGAATCACTATTTTTGTTTTTCTTGAATCAGAAAAATCTAAAGTAAAAGTAATTTGTAAATTCTTTTAAAAAAAATGTATTGTTAATTCTCTTTGTTTTGAAAATTACTATCAATAATAAATGGAATATTTACAAGAGGAAGAAAATAATAATTACGAAGAATTGGATAAAAGCTCAAACTTTATTAATAGAATGATAGTCTTTGAATGATGAGACCTCATAAATGATTACAAAGTTTGGAAAATGGTAATATATTGGAAAAAATACATTGAAATACAATGACCACTACTCTCCGTAACAACTTTGAATTCCTGACCAGCAACTTCTGTTGAAGTGTGATGAGGATCCAAGAAGATTGTTGCTTCAACGATCAAGTCTTGTCTTACGCTGTTACTTTCCAAGAAAATCCCTAACTTTTGCCTAGGTTGCCCTTGCAGGTTTTCAGACTAGCGGGAGAATTTATTCTGCTTATGTCTCTTATTTTTACCTAGAATTCCCTTTCGGGTTTCTAGCCTACTGAGACGCTCTTTTTTGCCTAAGACGCCCTTTCAGGTTTTCGACTTAGCGAGTTATTCTTTTATTTCTTTAGGCAAAGTATTTGTTGACTGCATCAGCATTCATAGGACGTGGAAACTCCTCGCCATACATAGTTTCAAGAATCAGTGCACCACAAGAGAAGGCTTTCTTGACAACATATGGGCCTTCAAAATTAGGAGTCCACTAGCCCCTAGAATCAGTGTTAAAAGACATGATTTTTCTTAGCACCAGTTTGCCTTCTCTGAATTCACAAGGTTTGACATTCTTATTAAAAGCTTTCTTCATTCTCTTCTGGTATAACTGACCATGACACAAGGCTATCATTCTCTTTTCTTCAATCAAATTCAATTGGTCAAATCTATTCTAGACCCATTCAGCCTATAATAATTTAGTTTCCATTATCACACGTAAAGAGGGAATCTCAACCTAGACGGGGAGCACTTTGTCCATACCATACACAAGAGAGAATGAGGTTTCACCTGAGAGAATGAGGGAATCTCTTTTTGATGTTTTTATTGGCGGCTTCAATAGCCTCATTCATCTTTGGCCTGTAGGGAGATGAATTTTGATGGATAATCTTGAATTCTTCACAAAGTTATGTCATCATTTTGTTATTCAAATTCGAGTCATTGTCGGTGATAATCCTTCTTGGCACACCATACTGACATATAAGCATTATTGTTGATAAAGCTTAAGAAGCTGCATCCACCCATTTGGTGAAGTAGCCAATTTCCACCAAGGTAAAATGATGTTCATTCAATGCGTTGGGTTCAATCATTCCAATCATGTTAATACCCGACATAGAGAAAGGCCATGGGGAAGAAACAACATTGAGAAGCGTGAGAGTTACATGAATTTTGTCAGCATAAATCTAGCATTTATGGCACTTCTTTGCAAATTTGCAACAGTCAGATTCCATTGTAAGCCAATAATAACCTTCCCTAAGTATCTTCTTTGCCATCGAATGTCCATTGGCATGAGTACCAAAGGAACCTTTATGGATTTCATGCATTAACATGTTTGCTTCGTGTCTATCCACGCATCTGAGAAAGACCATGCCATAATTTCTTTGGAATAGCACACTCTCGTTGAGGAAAAAGCTGCCTTCCAACCTTTTCAATGTCTTTCTACCTTTGTTTGACACACCATCTGGGTATTCCTAAGTCTTGAGAAAATGCTTGATATCGTGATACCAAGGTTTTTCGTCTGACGTTCCCTTGGTTGCAAATACATGGGCCGGCCTATCCAGACGTTGAACTGTGATACGAGGCACATCGTTCCAAGTATTTACTTGATACATTGAAGGCAAAGTGGCTAAAGCATCTGCCATTTGATTCTCATCTCTAGGAATATGATGGAATTCAGCTTTATTAAAGAAGGGTAATAATATTCTAGCATAGTCTTTGTAGGGAATCAAGCCAACGTGACGAGTATCTCATTCTCCTTTAATCTGATTTATTATCAAAGTTGAATCACCATATGCATCTAGAATTTTTATTATGAGATCTATAGCCTCTTCGAGACCCATGATACAAGCTTCATACTCTGCCATGTTATTGGTATAATCAAATGCCAATCTTGCATGAAAAAGGATATGTGACCCATGGGGAGTGATAATCGCGGAAAAATTTCTTTTTCCAAAAGCATTCATAGCTCCATCAAATACCATAACCCATCGGGACTCAGAATCAGGACCTTCCCTAGTAAAAGGTTCATCACAATCTTTTATTTTCAAAAACATCACATCATAGTCAGGGAAAACATATTTAATAGACTGATAATCATCAACCAGTTGGTGAGTAAGATAATCTGCCAACACACTGCTTTTTATAGCCTTCTGACTATGGTATTCAATATCATATTCAGACAATAGCATCTGCCAACATGCAAATTATTCCAGTAAGAGTAGGATTTTCAAAAATATACTTAATCAGATCCATTTTGGAAATCAACCAAGTAGTATGATTCAACATATATTGCTGCAACCGCTTTACTGCCCAGGCCAAAGCACAACATGTTATTTTTATCATAGAATACCGTGACTCACATTCAGTAAAATCTTTGCTGAGGTAATAAATGGCGTATTATTTTCTTCCCGTTTCATCTTGTTGTC
Source organism: Vicia faba (assembly GCA_948472305.1). Classification (NCBI taxonomy): domain Eukaryota; kingdom Viridiplantae; phylum Streptophyta; class Magnoliopsida; order Fabales; family Fabaceae; genus Vicia; species Vicia faba. The sequence goes on along the minus strand of OX451738.1, from coordinate 1,148,723,151 downwards.
CCAAAATGCATCCCATAGAATTATCTAACACTATCAGATACATAATCAATGGTCTTCCTTCAACAGGAGGAAGCAAGATAGGAGGTTCAAGCAAATACTATTTAATGCTTTCAAGTTCCCTTTGGCAATCATCTGTCCACACACAACCTTGATCTTTCTTTAACAGCTTGAAGATCGGCTCACATGTTGCAGTCATATGGGAAATAAATCTGGAAATGTAATTCAAACGCCCAAGGAAGCCTCTAACTAGCTTTTCCATTCATGGCACTGGCATTTCTTGAATTTCCTTGACTTTATCAGGAACCACTTCAATTCCTTTTCGATTGACAATGAAACCTAACAATTTTCCTGATCAGACACCAAAGGTTCATTTATTTGGATTCAAGCGGAGACGATACTTCCGTAAATGTTGAAATAATTTCAGCAAATCTTCTATATGCCCTTCTTCAGTATGGGATTTGGCAATCATATCATCAACATATGCCTCGATTTCCTTATGCATTAGATCATGGAATAAGGTTTTTATAGCCCCCTAGCATGTTGCACCAGCCTTCTTCAACCCGAACAAAATCACTCTAACAGAATGTTCCCCAGGGTGTGATAAATATTGTTTTTTCCATGTCCTCAAGAGCCATTTTGATTTTATTATATCTGGAAAATCCGTCCATGAACGAGAATACTTTGAATTTTGCTTTATTGTCAGCCAACATATCAATATGTGGCAATGAAAAGTCATCTTTTGGACTAGGTTTGTTTAAATCTCTATAATCTACGCACATGTGAATTTTTCCATATTTCTTTGGTACTGGGACAATATTGGAAATCCACTAAGGGTACACTAATGTCACAAGAATACTGGCATTAATATGCTTTAAAACTTCTTCTTTAATTTTCATTGCCATATCATGGTTATTCTTCGCAATTTCTGCTTGATTGGCGGGCATTCTGGCTTTAGCGGCAAATGATGTTCCACAATATCGTTATCCTAACCCGGAATGTCTTGGTAGGACCTAGCAAAGATGTCCACATACTCTCTTAACAATTCAATCAACTAGTGGTTCACATCGGGATGAAGCAATGCTCCAATCTTGACTTCTTTTGGATCTTCCTCTGTACCTAAATTAATCGTCTCTAACTATTCCTAATACGACTGAATGGTACTTTCATCGTGCTCAAGCAACCATGAAAACTCTTCTGGGATTTCATCATATTCTTCTTCTTCGGCCACATACGCAGGTGTTGTACCCCAAAATTTTCCCTCTCATGTTTTCTAAGATTTTCCCTTACCTAGGTGGTTACAAACACTTTATTAAAGAAAAATAAAATTTTTGAGGATAAACAACGTGTCTTCGATTGGCTTTGAGACAGGGTGTCTTCGATTGGCGCCTGAGCAGTTTGTTTTTTGATTGGCATGTGGACAAGGATCTTCGATTGGGCATCAAAAACCCTTTGATCAGGATTTGGTCCGGAAGTCTTTGATTGAGCGCTGGGCTTTCCTTCGATCAAGATAAGTTCACAAGGTCTTCGATTGAGCGCTGGGTTTTCCTTCGATCAAGTTAAGTTCACAAGGCTTCGACTGTGCAAGGCAAGAACCCCCTACAAGTTTGTTTCGATTCACAAGGGCAAAGGCTTCCTCTGTGTTTTCTTTTCAATGTACAAGGCCAAGACCCTTTCAACTGGCCTTCGATTCACAGAGGAATGATCTCATCATGCTAACATCCAGAAGGAATTGGCTTCCTGTATGCTAGTTTCGATTGGGAAATGGTTCCCTTCGAAATTGTTTGCGTCAACTCTATCGCTGAACCTTGGAGCACATGATTGCCACATTATGAGCACACATTGGTGACCCATTTGAAGAATGCACGAGGCATACATGCATTCTATTCGAAAGATACACAAATGGGCCATTCGAAGGATGTACAGGTGTTTCATTATAAGGATGTACAGATGTTCCATTCGAAGGAAGTATAAAAAGTTCCATTCGAAGAAGAATTCAGAAGGTCCATTCGAAGGGTACACAAGAGGTCCATTCGAAGGAGGCAACTTAAGGCCAATCGAAGGGCATGGCCTGAAGGCATTCGAAAGTCAAAGGTGTCAAGGTTTATTCAAGATTTCAAAGAGGCATGAATATTTCAAAAATGGATGTCTTTTAATGTGTCTGATTTTGGTCTCATGGCCTTCAAAGCCTAAGTTAGTGGTTGTCCCTTGCCATTTCCATGCATATCACACTCTTATAAATACAAGGCCTTGGATAAATTGCAGCGACACGAAAAAAAGGGCAGAGGAAAAAATCATTGGGAACACACATACAATGTATCAGACAGAAGCATTCTTGCCCATACAAGCATTATCCAAACTAAAACCTTGCATCCAGGAGTCCGACCAGCCCCTGGGCAAGAATCTCCATGCCCAAAAGTGCCAAGTGGAAGCCTCCCATTGTTAGTAAGAATTGGAGAAAGACCAAACTTTACATTTGCATGATATATTAACACTTGTAATGCATTCGATTTGTATTCAAGATTAAGGACCTGGGTTCGACACCCAGGTCGGCATTTGTTTTGTTTCTAACACTTGTTGCAGATCCAGCCTGAATAGACCAACGCACACAGGATCGAAGGACCTGGGTTCGATACCCAGGTCCCGCATCTTTGTTTTTCTAACATATCTTTGGAGATTTAGTTCCCTCACAGGTGATCCATCAGGCCCTTTCAACAATGCCCCCCGGGTCGAAAGCCACATCCTTTCATTGTATCGAAGGGTAGCCATCTTCCCCTGTATCGAAAGACCCATTCCTCTGAATCGAAAGACTCCCATTTCTCCCTGGATCGAAGGATTTCCCCTTTATATATTTTTTTTTGTTTTTTTTTATTTCATTAGTGACTTTATCATTTGAATCTGCTTAAAATCAAAAAATCAAAAAAAAAACATTAGGTTAGTGTTTTATTAATCAAGTTAATTTTGTATATAAATTAATTAATTATTTTAACCTTTTATTTAAATTAAAATTAAATAGACTTAAGTTTTAATTTCTTTTATAAATAAAAACAAAACAAAATTATTCCCTTTTCTTTAGGATTTTTAGACATCATTTCTCAACTCGCGCGCATTTATCTATTCTCGTATTTTTCATATTATTGTAACTGCCCATGGATTGTAATAGAATAATTAGGACTTCATTTCTTACATTATTCCCCTTATTCTTGGACATGTAATTAATCCCAAAAGCCCTGTAATAGCATAGGATTTACAATTCCCGCATTTTTATTGCTTTCATATTAACTGCTACATGTATGACTAATAGGATTGCATGATAAGATTAATAGTCAAACTTTAGCCAACTAAACTTAAGACTAAAATAATTGAACATAACACACATTTCACACATGCACCTCTAGGGTATCCCACTTTGGTTGCCATTGGAAATAAAACAGTCATGTCCCTCGAGACAGGGACGCTTTAGCAAAGACCCGCAAAACAAAAGATCATAGTCCCTCGATGACCCTACAGTTTCCTCTCGGTAAATGATCTAGTCCCTAAACAAAATTGCTATTGCGTCTCCACATGTTTCCTTTATGACTGTACGTCCCTTCGATTGTCCCTCAACATCCAACGATAGGGCTACCTACTCACTAATAGTAGGATGGAACTGTCTAAAGGATAGGAGGAAAAGAACGAAATTTTTCGAGCATAAGTAGATAGTTCTTAGATGCTATGCTCAAAACAAACTTTTTACACTTACACATTTCAAAAACAAACTTTCAAAAAGATTTTCTTTGCCAATACTCTTGAGGACTGATACAAGTGTTAACACAAAGCAAATCGCCACACTAAAGCATTTCAAAACATTTTTCAAAACACAGAAAGCACAAGGTACTTTAAAAATGAGCTAAACATCTAAGAGCCCGTAGAAAACTACTGATGGAAAGCGTGCTAACACCTACCCTTTCCATAATCTACCCCCCTTACTCAGAAAATTCATCGAAAAGGTCATTTTCTGTTCTTTTCACCCTTTCCTTAATTTGGATAAAAGAAAAGTCGGTGGCGACTCTTGCTTACCGCAACATTTGCAAATGAAAAACACAAAACCAGTACAACAGTGGGTTCTGCCACCGTCTCACAGAACTGCCGACTCTATTGGGAAACTTATAAAAAGTGGGGATACCTTAGAGCTTAGGTCATATTTAATTAGCTTTCCTTGTATGCTTTGATTGCTTTATCTTTAGGGTTTCGCTTGGGTTATTGTTAAAGATCCTACACCCGGATTTGGGGAACCTTATTCGGTAAGTAGCAATAAATCATGGAGGTTGTATGACATAGACCGATATGGACGATGTGATAGCTATGTTAGCGTGATACTCTGGTTTGTGCTAATGTTCCTTAAGTCAGTCAAGGATAACATTAGGCTTCCTTAGTGTCATTAAGTGCTAACTGACCTTTAGAACCTTTAATTGACTCACCCTAAGCCATTAGAAAGTAGTGAGATGGACGACTTTGGTTCCGACTGAAGATTGGTTGATACTCGATACAACACTCATTGAGATTGGACTTTTGGGATATTCTGGCCACAATAATTCAGTGCTTGAGCCATAGAACCTGGTTACTATTAATAGGACAGGTGGAGCCAACATAAACTTCAAGAGGTTACTTACCTTTAAAAAGTCATGCAAGCCTTTAAACCTAAGGTCTCTGTGTGACTTGTTTGTGTTTAATATACTGGTGATTTCAAAGCATAATCATAACATCATAAACATCATAACATGAAATATACATTAAACCATTTCAAGGGCCTGCGGATTTATCTCTTCTCTGTTTTGTAGGTCATGCATTCAGCTCGCAGAAAAACCATCAGAATAAATTTTGTAGAGATCCCTCCCAAACTAAAAGAAATGGTTTCTAAAGTTCCTGAGAGTTCATCATTCAACAAGAGATATGGTCACTTGCTTAGTTTGGTTACTACTAGTTTTGACGAGGGTTTGATGAGTGTCTTATTCTAGTTCTTCGAACCTAAGCACCAGTGCGTCACATTTCCATACTATCAGTTGGTGGCTACGCTGGAGGAATTATCCAAAATACTCGGTTTTCCTATATCGGAGCAGATACCCTTTACCGGTTTAGAACAAAATCCAATTGCTGAAGATGTCGCCATAGCTTTGCACCTGAAGCCATCTGACATTGAGTCCAATTGGGAAAGAAGAAGTGGAGTTAAGGGCCTCCTCACAAGTTTTCTGATGAAGAAAGCCCAGGTATTCTTAGACTCTATGAGTTACCATGCCTTTGAAGATGTTTTAGCTCTTTTGATTTACGAGTTGGTTATGTTCCCCAATTCAGACTATTTTGTAGATGTCAGTGCCATCAACATTTTCCTTGCTCATAATCCAGTGCCTTCATTGTTCGAGGATATTCTGCATTCACTTTATACTCGTACCATGAAGAAGCGAGGGACTCTTATGTGTTATATACCTCTACTCTATATGTGGTTTATTTCGCACCTTCCTCGGCCAGTAATGAAGAATTATTTTGGTTTAAGATGGAACCAAAGATTAATGTCTCTTTCTCACTCTGACATTTATTGGTGCCCTCGCTCCAAAGAAGACATCTCTTTTATTGATCATTATGGAGAATTTCCCAATGTGCCACTCCTTGCCATTAAAGGAAGCATCACCTATAACCCCTCTTTAGCTTTACATCAGTTCGGTTACACTCAGAAGGATGGACCTCATGATATTCTCATTCAAGGTATTATGTTCGACTATTCAAATGATTTGTAAGGTTATCATTAGAGGTTCATCCGCGATTGGGGAATGGTTAAGAAGACTGATAGCAGGACTCTAGGGCACAAGAGCTCTATCCCTTTGGAGCCATAGCTCAAATGGGTGCGAGCTCATGCTCAAAATCTTATGATGTCGTATGCTGTTATCCTACTAGTGATTTCAAAGCCTATTGTTCAAGGGGACGAGTCTCGCATCATTCTTCATCCTGATATGCCGATAAACTTCGAAGAATTGCAAAACTCTTGGATACATCTCAAAGAAGAATGAGATACCTTTGAGTCCCAATTCTATGCCAGTGAGAAAAAGGGGTTGGAACTGACTGGGCGACTTCACGAAGAGAAGAATCTCAATGCCTACATTAGCACCAAAAGGAAGCTTCCTTGAGAGACTTAGGAATTTTAAATGTTTCTTATTTGTTATTCCTTTGTAAACTTTGATTTCATTTGAACTTACTAATAAAAAATGTTTGTTTCTGTTTTGGTTAAGAGAGTTTAAATCCTATGAGGCCCTTGAAAACATTGCATAATCATATCATGCATATCATTGCATAAACAGGTTGTTAAGTCAAGTTTCTTATTCTTTTCGCTGTTTATTTCAGCAAACGAAATGGCCCTCGAACAGACAGTGAAGAACCTCCAAGCTCAAAATGCTCAGTTTCAGCAAATGTTCCTGGCTCTGGCCCAGGGGCAGGAAGATTTTAAAGCGCTTATCATCAAAGAGAAGACCAAGAAGCCAAAGAAACTAGCTGGTGTAGTGAATTTGGTAAGAAGGATCAGAGGACCGGTTAAAGGAGCTATAGATTTCGCAACCCCATCAAATGAGGGGGATAATCATGAAGAGAAGCCGGTGCAATAAAACAACAATCCAGGATCTGAGGATGATGAACCTGGATATTTTGAGGAGCAATATCCTCCTGCTGATGATAAATACGAACAACTAGAGGATTAGCTCAATGCTATATAGATCTAGAGGATACCGAGGCTGGATTTTGAGGAGGTACGACTGATCTCAGGGGTGGTCATCTCGCAGAAATTCAAGGTCTCTACATTTGCTAAGTACAATGGTGTCTCCTGTCCAAAGCTTCATTTAATGTTTTAAAGATGTCTATGGGTTTCGGCGAAGGTTTTAATGATTATGCCCAAAAATGGAGATACCTTGCGGGAAGAGTCCAACCTCCGTTGTCTGATATGGAGTTGGTGGACATGTTCTTAGGCACATTATCCGGGTCGTTCTTTAACCATATGACTGGAAGTTCTTCTGCTGGGTTTACTGAATTGATCTTGACTGGAGAACAGGTAGAATCCGGCATAAAAAGTTGCAAAATATAGAGAGATGCATCCTCCAGTACTTCAAAGAAACCATTCACATGGAAGAAGGAGGTCAACACTGCTTATAGCAAAATATATCACAATAAAACTGAGCGTCGTCCGACGGTAGGGGCTGTTATGATTTCCAATCCTGCATCAAACTAGCAACGAAACAATCAGCACAAACCAGATGCGCCTAGAAGACAGTTTACTCTGATCAACATGACCCTATCCCAGGTTTTTCCACACCTGCTAAAGTCCAATTTGGTAACTCTAAAGGAAGCCCCAAAGAATCCTAATACTGCCTCTCCCCACTACAATCTGAATGCTCGATGTGCCTACCATTATGAGACTTCGGGGCATGATAAAAATTAGTGTTTGGCTTTAAAGAACAAAGTACAGGATCTCATTGAGGCGAATGAGATTAAGTTTGACCATCCCGAGACACCTAACGTAATAACTGCACCAATTCCCAAACATGGCCAAGGTGTCAATGCTATTGATGCTGACCGTTTTGTTTCTTCTGTGGATGAATTAACTACTCCTCTCCTGACTGTTAAAGAGAATCTATTGAATGTCAGTCTATTTCCGGGTTGTGGTGAAGATTTCCACTTATGCATGTCTCTATCAGATGATTGTTTGTTGTTGAAGATAAGTGTCCAGCTGTTATAACCAAATTTTTCCCATAACATCCCTTCATCATACCATATTGATTCAATCACAACAAGATCACATTAGAGATTTTGGTTCTCCTCTCTATCTTTAGCTTTGCTCTTTGAGGAATCACCAAGCACCTTGACTTGTTTTTCTTTTGTTATCATGCATGTTTTGTTTTGACTTTCCTTTTAATTAATAAAATGCAATGTTGGTTTGTCTTACTTGTTAATAATGTAGGTAAAGATAATGTGGCTTAGCAAGTTGATCCATGGGTTCATGAGTTTATTTCCATGCCCTATTCAATAAAGCTTGAGAAATTTATACCTCACCATTGAAGTTGTTTTGGAAGAAATGGAATGGCAAGGTTTATTTTGGTTCACCACATTTCAAAGTTATCAAGATTGATTCAAAAGTACAAGGGGTTGATTGAAGAAGTTGTCATGGTTGGACAAGGCCTTGTTCCCATTGGTCATAAGTGCATATTTCTCTAAATTCTCAAGATATGGAAGTGTTTTTGGTTTCTATGAGTTCTCATTATCATCCTCAACAACATTTATCTATAAAGCTAAAGTTTTGGTACAAGAAGGTTGTTTAAAATTGTCAAATTTCTTCAAAGCATTTTCTTGATCTAGGAGCTAGGGTTTTGAACTTCAAATAAGTATATCTTGCTCATGTTTTTATATTTTTAAGTGATTCCAAAAACATCCTTATCTTCAAAGGGTTATTAACAAATCACTTCAAAAGTTTCAAGGAGTTTTCATGTGGAAGAAACTTGATGATGAAGAACGATTTCAAGTCCTCCAGATGAACCCCCAAATTCCCATGTGTGACTTTAAATGATCATAAATTGGTCAATTTTTATCAACTTGAGCCCACCCTTTTTCCACAATGATCTTGAGGATGTGAAATTTATTCCTTCTTTTATGTGAAAAGTAAGAAGATGGATGAAGGATGCCTTCAGGATACAAAAGATTATAGGCCATTTCATGATTTTTTGCCAACTTCAACAATTCATAAATTTATTTCATGTTTCAAAATGTCATTCACGAGGTCTATTTCAAGCCATCTTTTTTGGTCAAGAGCAAATTCCAAGAGGAAGGCCATGTTTGGATGCAAAACATTATAGGTCACTTTTGAAGAAAAACTTGAAATATTTCTAAGTATGGAAAGTCAACCTCTTTTTCCCAACTTTGAATCATTACAACTTTCATCTTAAGCATACACTAGAGGAGTATTCTTATCTGTTTGATTTTCCCATTACCGATCATGTTCCTTTTACTGATTTGGAGGGTGAGCCAAAACCACACGAGATTGCTGCTTTGATTCATCTGGGGAAGTTTGAGGTTAAAGCCCATATGACTACTAAAGGATGAATTAGAGGATTACTAGCTCAGTTCTTATTGGAGAAAGCTCGTTACATTCCCAGGATGAAGAGTACATTTGCTTTTAAGGACATCTTTGATCTACTTGCTTACGTGTTATTTTTATTTCCTAATGTGGATAAGTTTGTTGACATTAATGCTATCAGGATCTTCATGATTAGAAACCCAGATCTTACATTGTTGGGTGATATTTATTACTCTAATAATCTTCAGAATTCTTATCATGGGGGGATGATTATCTGGTGCATACATTTGTTGTACCAGTGGTTTATTTCTCAAATGCCTCAGTTTGAAGCTTTCTGGGATGTCAGAAAGGAACCCTGTTGGGCTCCTACGATCATGGCACATACTCACTCATATATTGATTGGTATCATCGGGCTTACCATGATATAGAGATTGTCTACAGTTGCGGTAGTTTCCCCAATGTACCTTTTCTTGGTACAAAGGGAGGAATTAACTACAACCATGTTCTTGCACGATGACAACTCGGTTATCCGATGAGGGATAAACCAAATAGTATTCATTTGAGTAGTTTCTTCATGAAGGAGGGAGAAGTCCATAAGGAATCTAGGGAGCAGATTGCAAAGGCCTGACGTCACATTCATAGGAAGAGTAGAAAAGATTTGGGACCTATGGGGCTATTTCTTTAAAGCCTTATCTTCAGTGGGTCCAAACGAGAGTAATTTAGTTGAAGATGTTGTATTCCCTAGAAGCACCTATGCCTAATTTGTTTTCGAAGACCACTCCTCCCTTATTGTATAATGTGGAAGAGCTACAACTTGCTTTGGTCAGGATGCAGCAGGAAAAAGACGCTTGGAAGAATAAGTTCCAAACTTTAGAGATTTCCTATAGAGCAGACTTGAAGGAGAAAGAGGAGTTGATTGAGATTCTTGAGAGTTGGGCTGTAGAGATGATGGAGAGGCAAGGGGATTTATTTTCTACTAAGCCTTAGTCAGATGCTAGTTTGTCACTTCCTGATTCATGTGATTGGAAGGAGATTTCCACCATATATGCGGAAGAAAACCAGAGGTTGAGGGCTCAAATTGCCAGGCTTGCAGGGAAACGCCGGCGTATAGAGTGATCTCCATCAACTTTACTTCTTAGGGTTTTAGACTTTATTTTCGTCTTGTACTTGGGATAATTGAAACTTGTAATCCATTTGGAAGTTATTATAATAAAACTTTTTAGTATTTCAAATATGTTATTACTTTGATATTTGCAATGTGTCTATAAATATTTAAGTCCCTTGAAATATTAATAATAAAATAAATCATGTGCATTGCATATAATGCATCATATTGCACATATTTCTTGCATTTATTATGCATATCCAGGTGTCTTACCAAGCTTCTTTACTTTGTTCAGCAAGCTGTCTCACCACTACAATACTCGAACTAATTTCAGAAGGAAGATGGACAACTTAGAACAAGATAATCGCGAGATGTGCAAGGAGATTTCTGCTCTGAAGGCCAACATGGAAAATCTCACTGCTCTGATGGAATCTTTGGTGCCTGCTTAGAATCATCCACCGAGTGTTCAACATTAATAGACAAAAGTTACTGTTGAAGCTCCGACTGTTCATGCGTCTATCATTCCAACTGTTGTTCAAAATCACATGCTTCAGGGTTATCCATGGGGAATGCAAGAGAAATTTGTGCCTGAAGGTTTCAATCTTGGTGCTCAAGTTACTCCAGTTGTTCAGACTACTGTTACTCCTGCACCTCCTATGGTGCATGCTACTCCTGCTGCACCTCCTTCGGTGAATGTGGTGCCATTTGCTAATGATGATATGTATTGTCCTTTACCTCCACCAAGTGAAGGCTTGGGTCTCTATGATCGAATGGATGATTTTCAAGATTAGTTTGACAAGATGCAGAGGGAGATGAAGGCCCTCATGGAAAGGAATTGTTCGAGCAGAATGTGAATGATTTATGCTTGGTCCCGAATGTCAAGATACATGTGATGTTTAAAGTCCCGAAATTCGAGAAGTATAAGGGCAACACTTGTCCTCGTTCTCATCTTGTGATGTATGTAAGAAGAATGTCTACCCACACAGATGATCAGCGTATGTTGATTCACTTTTTCAGGATAGTTTGACTGGTGCTGCGTTGAAATGGTATATGAGTATGGACATCATCAATATCCATACTTTCAACGACTTGGGAGAAGCATTTATCAAACAATAATAATACAACATGGACATGGCGCCTGACCGTGATAAACTCAGGGCCATGGTCCAGAAGGACAGGGAATCATTCAAAGAAAATGCACAGAGATGGCGTGAGGTAGCTGCCCAAGTGATTCCTCCCAAGGAAGAAAAGGAGATGATTATGAGAGGTGGGCATGGGTATCCATTTGGAAGAGGCTGTAAGAGAGGGCCGTTTAACAAAAAGTGAAAATTATGAAAGTACGAAGAAGCCATCCTATGGGTTTGCCAAAAAGAAGGAAGGAGATACAAATGTTGTTATGCAATAGAGGAGGTTTAATCCTCCAAGAAGAAATTATCAACGTCATCAACAAGTCACCTTAGTAACTCCAGTTGTTGGTGTAGCTCCAACCACCGTTTCTTATTAGAGACCATCCCATCTGTGGAATCAAGGGTATAATTAGAGAAGGGAGAGTTATGACCCTATCCATATAAGCTATGCAGAATTACTCCCGGTGTTAATTCAAAAGAAGTTGGTTCAGAACAAACCACCTCCCGCTATACCATCACCATTACCTTGGTATTACAAGGCAGACCAAACATGTGCTTTTCATCAGGGAGCACCAGGGCACAATGTTGAGAACTGCTATCCTTTGAAAACTAAAGTACAAAAATTGGTGAAGTATGGTATCTTATCTTTCAAGGATGTTGGCCCTAATGTTAAAGATAATCCTTTGCCAAAGCATGTAGGAGCAAATGTTGTGAACATGGTGGCTGGTTTTCCAAGCGACTTCTGGATTTTCAATATTAAATTGGTTAGAGGAGATTTGGTAAAAATGCATGCAGACCTCTATGAATTTAGCTATTATACGCATCACCATGCTGGTTGTGCTATTTGCAGTACAGATATACAAGGTTGTGAGAAGATAAAGATTAATTTGCAGGAGATGATGGATGAGGGGCTCATCCATATAATCAGACCTAGGGCAGAGTATGAAGAGGAAGTAAGCATGGTTTCTGGATGTCTTGGAGAATTTAGAATCTTTGATGTGGAATATATGAATGATAATCTTGTACAATTGCATGCTACTTTTTGCCACATGGCTGGTCAGGTAGAACATCAGTATGGATCTTGCTGAATTTGATGTCCGGTCTCCCGAGGATGTTCAATTGTAAGGAATGGTATTCAATTGTTATTGGATAATGGAACTATCAATGTTACAGGCCAAATGGATGATTACCATGAGGATTGTTTGGCTGAAGAAGAGTCAGATTATGAGTATGCCTCTGTGGATGAGTTCTTCTCCTCAGATGAAGATATGTTTTCCATAGATGACTTTGTAATGACCGAATGTGTTGAAGAGGGAGTAAATGTTACTGTGCCGTTTTTGGTGCACCCACCCCTTTTGAAGTTGAATATCATGTCAAGCCAGCTATTACTTCATTGGTGATTAGTTTGCCGGGTCCTGTCCCATACAAGTCAGACAGGGTTGTACCCTACAAATATAATGCTACAATTTTAGAGGATTGTGTGGAAGTTCCCATCCAGCCAATGGCTAATGTTGGAAATATTGCTGAGACTAGCAGAGTGACCTGCAGCGGTCGTGTATTTACACCAGTTGTTCGTGGAGATGTTAGTACTGGAAAGAAAGTTGTGGAAAGTGTTAAGGAATAGAAGGCTACAGGTGAATCTAGTGGAGCTACGCTAGTAAAGGAGGTGGATGATATTTTGAAGATAATCAAGATGAGCGACTACAGAATTGTAGAACAGCTACTGCAGACTCCTTCAAAAATATCTATCTTGGGTTTATTGATGAACTCCTCTGCTCACAGAGAATATTTGATGAGGGTATTGGACCAAGCTTTCATGGAATGTGATATGCCAGTAGACCAATTCAGCACTGTGGTAGGGAACATTTCATCATGTAATAACCTGAGTTTCTGCGATGATGAACTGCCCGATGAAGGAAGGAATTACAATTTGGCCCTCCATATCTCTATGAACTGCAAGAATGATTCATTATCCAATGTGCTGATTGATAATGGATCCGCATTAAATGTTATACCAAGGAGCACACTTATGATGTTGAAATATCAAGGAACGCCCATGCGCCCAAGTGGCATTATTGTTAAAGCGTTTGATGGATCAAGGAAATCTGTTACTGGTGAAGTGGACTTGCCTATTCATATAAGCCCACATTTGTTTCAGATTACTTTCCAAGTCATAGATATTATACCCGCTTATAGCTGTTTGTTGGGACGGCCGTGGATACATGAGGCAGGGGCTGTCACTTCGACTTTACACTAGAAGTTGAAGTTTGTGTGTAAAGGAAAATTTGTAATTATAAATGGAGAACATGCATTATTGATAACTCATTTGTCCTCTTTCAGCATTGTGGAGGCAGATGAAGCTGCTGTTGGAACCCAGTTCCAAGCATTATCCATTGATAATATAAGAGGAAATGAGAATTCTATGGATTTGTTTAAGGATGCTCAGCAGGTTGTGTGTAATGGCCATAGTGAAGTATGGGGACAAATTTTTGATCCACCTGTAAACAAGAATAGCGCTGGCTTGGGGTTCTCTGTGAAGAATGATAAAGGTAAGAGCATAAAGCCGGAGTCTGCTGCAGGAAAGTATCAATACATATTTCATAGCGGGGGTTATCTTCATCCAATTGTTTCCAGGATTAATGCCATTATGGAAAATGAAGCAGAGCCAGAAATGCCAAATTATGTGACGCACAGAGTTAGAGTTCAGAACTGGATCACCATTGATGTTCCCTCTTACATAAATGTTTCTAAGTAATTTGTTTTTATTAATCTTTTTGAAAATATTTCACTCTTCCCAAGGTGAAAGTATTGTATGGGCTTATCTGTTTGATTTGATTTTTAAAATCAATAATAAAAGTTGTCTTTGTTTCCCAAATTGTGTTTTTATTTTTCGCTTTTTTTTTGGAAAATGGTAATCAGAAAAAACCTTTCAAAATAAATAATAACTGAAATTCATCCTGCATGATCACTTGTTATATGTGTCAGTTTCTAAAACCAATCATAAATCATAAGTGTAGATTAATTAAAAAACATGTTGGATACAATGACCCTGCACACTCTCCCAACTTTGAATGTCCTATGTATGGGGCTGAAGAAGAAGACTATGATGAGATTCCGGAATAAGTCTCAAGGTTGCTTGATCGCTAGGAGAATGCCATTCAGCCATATAAAGAGCCATTGGAATTAATCAATTTGGATTCAGAAGAAGATCCGAACGAAGTCAAGCTCAGAGCATTATGACATCCTGATGTGAAGAGCAAGTTAATTGAGATGTTGAAAGAGTATGTGGATATTTTTGCTTGGTCTTACCAAGATATGCCTGGTTTAGATACATATATTGTAGAGCACCATTTTCCGCTGAAGCCAAAGTGCCTGCCAAATAACCATAAGTTGCAAAGAACTCACCCAGATATGGCAATAAAAATCAAAGAAGAATTTTTAAGGCAAATTCATGCCGGTTTTCTTATGACATCAGTGTACCCTCAGTGGATTGCCAATATTGTCCCAGTACCAAATAAAGATGGAAAAGTTTGCATGTGCTTAGATTAAAGAGATCTAAATAAAACTTGTCCAAAAGATGATTTTCCATTACCACACATTGATATGTTAGTGGATAGCACAGTAAAATTCAAAGGTTTCTCGTTCATGGACGGATTTTCCGGGTATAATCAAATAAGGATGGCTCCTGAGGACATGGATAAAAACAATATTTATCACACCTCGGGGAACATTCTGTTACAGAGTGATGCCTTTCGGGTTGAAGAACGCTGGTGCAACGTACCAGAGGGCTATGACAAACCTATTCCATGATCTGATGCACAAGGAAATTGAGGTATATGTTGATGATATGATTGATAAATCCCGTACTGAAGAAGGGCATGTAGAAGATTTGTTGAAGTTATTTCAGCGTTTGAGGAAGTAATGTCTCCGCTTAGATCCAAATAAATGTACCTTCACTGTTCAGTCAGGGAAATTGTTGGGTTTCATTGTTAGCCAGAGAGGCATTGAAGTAGACCCTGATAAAGTCAAAGCAATTCAATAAATGCCAGTGCTGAGAACTGAAAATCAAGTCAGAGGGTTCCTCGGAAGTTTGAATTATATTTCCATATTCATTTCCCACATGACTGCAATGTGTGAACCGATCTTTAAGTTGTTAATGAAAGATCAAGGTTATGTGTGGACAGATGACTTCCAAAGGGAATTTGAAAGTATTAAAGAATATATGCTTCAACCTCCTATCTTGCTCCCTCCTTTTGAAGGAAGACCGTTGATTATGTATCTGACAGTGTTAGATAATTCCATGGGCTTTATTCCAGGACAACAAGATGAAACAGGGAAGAAAGAGTATGTCATTTATTATCTCAGTAAAAAGTTTACTAATTATGAGTCGCGGTATTCCATGCTGGAAAAGACATGTTTTTCTCTGGCCTGGGCGGCAAAACGTTTGCGGCAGTATATGTTGAATCACACTACTTGGTTGATCTCCAAAATGGATCCAATCAAGTACATTTTTGAAAAGCCTGCTCTTATTGGGAGAATTGCCCGCTAGCAGATGCTGTTATCTGAATATGACATCGAATACCACACTCAAAAATCTATTAAAAGCAACGTGTTGGCAAATTATCTTGCTCACCAACCAGTTGATGATTATCAGTCTGTGATGTATGATTTCCCCGATGAGGATGTGATGTTTCTGAAAGTGAAAGATTGTGATGAACCATTGCCTGAGGAAGGTCCTGATCATAAATCTCGCTGGAGCATGATATTTTATGGAGCTGTGAATGCTTATGGTAAAGGAATTGGTGTTGTGATTGTGACTCCACATGGATCACACATTCCTTTTACTGCAAGGTTGACATTTGATTGTACTAATAATATGGCAGAATATGAGGCTTACATCATGGGTCTCGAGGAAGCTATTGATCTCAGAATTAAAATTCTAGATGTGTATGGAGATTCAACTTTGGTAATAAATCAGGTTAAAGGAGAGTGGGATACTCATCACCCCAACTTGATCTGTTACAAATATTATGATAGAAGATTGTTACCCTTCTATAATAAAGTTGAATTCCATCACATCCCCAGAGACAAAAATCAAATGGCAGATGCTCTGGAAACTCTGGCTACTATGTATCAAGTGAATACTTGGAATGATATACCTCGAGTTATAGTTCAGCGACTGGATAAACCCCTCATGTGTTTACAACAGAAGAGGTAGTAGATGAGAAACCTTGGTATTATGATATCAAACATTTTCTCCAGACTCAGGAATACCCGATTGGTGCATCGAATAAAGATAGAAAGACATTTAGAAGATTGGTTGGCAGCTTCTTCCTCAGTAAAAATGTGTTGTACAAGAAAAATTATGACATGGTCTTGCTCAGAAGTGTAGATACACACGAAGCAAACATGTTGATGCATGAGATTCATGAAGGTTCATTTGGAAATCATGCCAATGGATATTCGATGGCTAAAAAGATTCTAAGGGAAGGTTACTATTGGCTGACAATGGAATCTGACTATTACAGATTTGCAAAGAAGTTTCGTAAATGCCAGATTTATGTGGACGAAATTCATTTGCCTCTGACACTTATCAATGTTATTTCTTCCTCGTGGCCTTTCTCTATGTGGAAACCAAGTTGTCAGAGGTTGAATGGGTCCAGAACAGGTTTAACCAATTGAATTTGATCGAAGATAAGAGAATGACGGCTTTCTGTTATGGGCAGTTATATTATAGGAGAATGAAGAAAGATTTTGATAAGAAGGTTAAACCTCGTGAATTTAGAGAAGGCAACCTCGTGCTTAGGAGGATCATGTCTTTTAACGCTGATTCTCGGGGCAAGTGGACTCCCAATTTTGAAGGCCCATATGTTGTCAAGAAAGCCTTCTTTGGCGGTGCATTAATTCTTGAAACTATGGATGGCGAGGAGTTCCCACGTCCCATGAATGTTGATGCAGTCAAGAAATACTTCGCCTAAAGAAATAAAAGAACAGCTCGCTAAGTTGAAAACCCGAAAGGACGGCTTAGGAAAAAAGGAGCATCTTGGTAGGCTGAAAACCCGAAAGGGAGGTCTAGGAAAAAATTAGAGACATAAATAGAATAAAATTTCCCGCTAAGTTGAAAACCCGCAAGGGAAGCTTAGGAAAAAGTTAGGGACTTCCTTGGCAAGTAACTACATCAGACAAGAGTTGACATTGAAGAAAAAATCTTCTTAGATCCTCACCATAATTCAGCAGAAGCTACTGCTCAGGATTTCAAAGTTGTTAGAGGGAATAGTAGTCATTGTATCTCAATGTATCTTTTCCATTATATATTACCATTTTTCGAACACTGTAATCATCCGTGGAGTCTCGCCATTCTCAGACTCCTATTCTATCAATAAAACTTGAGATTTTACCTAATTCTTTGTAATTCTTATTTTATTCAGCTTAAAAAGACTCCATTTATTATTGATAATAATTTTTAAAGCAAAAAGATTAAATAACAAAAAATTTTTTCATAAAAAATTTACAACTTACTTTTACTTTAGATTTTGTGATTCAAGAGGAAAACAAGAGTGGTGATCCCAGGAATGGACGAACTCTAGTAATTTCGGGAAGTTTTGTTTCCCCCGGGAAGGTTTTCTCAGGTCATTTTCGCTGGTATGCGTGTGATTTTTGTATATTGAAGATGATACCAATTGGCGTAAGGTGTGGTATTGGGTTTATGATCCCATTATCCCGAGTCAAGTCTTGATTCATTTTTTATTTTATTTTTGGGTTTGCATGGTCTGAGGCCTCTATCCCAGATTCCCTAGTGAAGTCTTCCCTCATATGACAAAAGGTGTTTTTTCCTTGGTGTGCTGAGTTGGAACTATTTTCAAAATGTCGCTCTTTCTGCATTATTGGCATTATTATTGGTATTTATTTCTCAGGCAACTAGATCATGGAAGCATATTTTCTAAGAAGTGTTGAGACAGTTGTCAACCCTTTGGGTTTTCACTCGCCAAGTGTTGGGTTTGATTTAAAATCCACATGAGTTTGACCTCCTTCTATAATGTTGACTTCTTTATTCCCCATGAAGGCTATCCCAAGGAATCTTTTGTTGGAATAAGTTTGCATGATATGAAAACTCGATCAAAGATTCCCCAATGAAGGCTTCACTATTTGATAGAAGTCATTTCTCCCCGTGCATGCTGAGATTTGACTCATTTACGAAGCATCTCCCTTTCGGCAGTACTTGCATTTTTTTTTATTTCCTGATAATCAGGAAAGGGTAATGTTTTATTTTAGAAGTGTTGAGGCATTTGTCAATTTTTTGGGTTTTCATCCTCCAAGTGCTGGGTTTGATTTAAAATCCCCATAAGATTGATTTTCTGCTGTAATGTTTGACTTCTTAACTCCCCAAGTTGTTATCCCCGTGAGGTTTCATACTTTTCCCCAGATAAGTTACTGCAATACTTACTCTCAATATTGAAGAACGTATCTTAGTTTCCCCACTTTGATATGGTGTTGGCCTCCCCAATGAAGTCAGCACGAGGTCCCCAGTTGATATCTCAATGATGAGGCAATATGCCCCCTAGTGAAATCTGTATGATATTCCCCAATGAAGTTAGCTCAAAATCGCCAGTTGATGTTTTACTGATATGGTTTCCATCTTCCTTATTCGAAATCGGTATCACAATCCCCAGTAGAAGTGCAGACTGTGAAAACATTTGTTTTACCATTGAAGTCTGAGTGCTATTCCCTGGTGAAGCCTGGAGTAGGATGTTATATCGCCGTATTTGTACTATTTTGTCGCTATAATTTGATTACTTCCGGATTATGTTCCTTCCCATTGAAGTTAAGCCGCGAATTAGGATTTTGTTTCCTCGTTTGGTGCTTATTTTCGTATGGAATGTTCATCTTGGATGTGATTTAGCCGAGTGCTGATTGTGCCCGAGTTGGTTTTGCCTGGTTATTCCCAGTATTATATGTCTGTTTTGTCTGCATATACATAATAACACTTATACATTCATACATACATCATACATAGTTGAATTTATCAAATCATTTCTCATTTCGACTCATAAGTTTTTTGTTAGCATATTACCCTGTTTTGTAGAGTTGTGTTGTTCTCTCTCAAATAGAGTGTCAACCTTAAGCACAAAGTGTATAATCTTTCAATTTCCCCACTGAGTTGTCCCTCGTGGAAGATTTTTGCTTTAGCCTTCCTGTACAACTCTTTGTCAGGATGATTTGGTTTTCCCTCTTGAGTTTATTTCTGAAAGAATGTATTTGGGTTGACCGTTTCACTCCAGTTTATTTCTGGTTTGAATCTTTGTTTCCCAGCAATATTATTACTTTGGATTTTTGCGAGCTTCGAGCATTGGTTTGAGAATGTGTATTTATTTTGGAACGAGAAAACTTTTATCTCCTCAGCAAGAATATGTTGGAATTTCCCAAGTAAGCTGTATTTCATTTCCCCAGGAAGTCATGATTCATTCCCCAGGAAGCCATATTTCTTTCCCCAGGAAGCCATATTGCTTTCCCCAGGAAGTCATATTTCTTTCACTAGGAAGCCATTTTTCTTTCCCCAGGAAGTCATATTTCTTTCCCCAGGAAGCCATTTTGCTTTCCCCAGAAAGTCATTTTTACAATCCTTCCTATAACAGCAAGTGGTAGTCTCTTTATTTGAGAAAACTTATATATTACCCTTTCTAGGCGGAATGCCTTGGTTAAAGAAGAAGTTGAGACCCGTTCTAGGTGAAACGCCAGAATTTTGGAGAAACTTGTTATTCTTTTATCTACCTTCAGTGAATGTTGGTAGTTCACCGTCAGTGAACGTCGGTGCTATAATATTTCTTTTCTCTCTAACTTCAGTGAAAGCTGGTATTTCACAATCAGTGAAAGTTGGTGATTGTTATCTTTTTTCTACATTCAGTGAATGTTGGTAGTTCACCGTCAGTGAACATCGGTGCTATGATATTTCTTTTCTCTCTACCTCAAGTGAAATTTGGTAGTTCACCATCAGTGAATGTTGGTGATTGTTATCTTTTTGCTACCTTCAGTGAACGCTGGTAGTTCACCGTCAGTGAACATCGGTGCAATGATATTTCTTTTCTCTCTACCTTCAGTGAAAGTTTGTAGTTCACCATTAGTGAACTTTGGCGATTGTTATCTTTTTTCTACCTTCAGTGAATGTTGGTAGTTCACCGTCAGTGAATGTCAGCGCTATGATATTTCTTTTCTCTCTAGCTTCAGTGAAAGTTGGTAGTTCACCATCAGTGAACGTTGGTGATTGTTATCTTTTTTCTACCTTCAATGAACGTTGGTAGTTCACTGTCAGTGAACGTCGGTGCTATGGTACTTCTTTTCTCTCTACCTTCCGTGAAAGTTGGTAGTTCACCATCAGTGAACGTTGGTGATTATTATCTTTTTTCTACCTTCGGTGAATGTTGGTAGTTCACCGTCAGTGAACATAGGTGCTATGATATTTCTTTTCTCTCTACCTCCAGTGAAAGTTGGTAGTTCACCATCTCTGAACGTTGGTGATTGTTATCTTTTTGCTACCTTTAGTGAATGGTTGTAGTTCACTGTCAGTGAACTTCAGTGCTATGAAATTTCTTTTCTACCTTCAGTGAAGGTTGGTACTTCACCATCAGTGAACGTTGGTGATTGTTATCTTTGTCTACCTTCAGTGAACATTGGTAGTTCTCCGTCAATAAACGCCGGTGCTATGATATTTCTTTTTTCTCTACCTTCAATGAAAGTTGGTAGTTAACCATCAGTGAACTTTGGTGATTGTTATCTTTTTGCCACCTTTAGTGAACGCTGGTAGTTCACCGTCAGTGAACGTCGGTGCTATGATATTTCTTTTCTCTCTACCTTCAGTGAAAGTTGGTAGTTCACCATCAGTGAACGTTGGTGATTGTTATCTTTTTGCTACCTTCAGTGAAAGTTGGTAGTTCATTGTCAGTGAACGTCAATGTTTATCTCTCTACCTTAAATTAACGTTGGTAGCTTATCGTCAGTGGACATTGTTGTTATTCTTTTCTCTTTCTACCTTCAGTGAACGTTGGTAGTTTCTCCTTCAGTAAAAGTTTGTGTATCCTTTTGATCTTCTACCTCTGACTATTGAGTTTGGTAGTTCATAGTTGGTTGTCAATCACTTTTATCCTGTACTATCTCCTCTTTAGCTGAGTTGATTCTACTGTATCTCTTCTTTGGGTGTTACACCAATAGAGTCGGGTCTTTTTGATTCACCAGTGATTTATTTTCCTAATCGAGTTTCTCTTTTGATCTTTATTTCCATTGCTACTTCCCCATGGTGTTTTGCGTCCCTTTAAAAATGTTCATATGCATTCATACTCGTAAGCATTGAATAGCATCTTAGGGCCAAAAATAGGGTTTGTTTTATATTTAAGTATCTTCGATCTCGTCGACACAAAGATTTTTAACCTTCGTATCTCCGGATAGAAGAAACTTAAATAAGGGTAGCTGTTGTACCCTAATTTTTGCCCCTAAGATCCCTTCATCATACCATATTGATTCAATCACAACAAGATCACATTAGGGCTTTTGGTTCTCCTCCCTATCTTTAACTTTGCTCTTTGAAGAATCACCAAGCACCTTGACTTGTTTTTCTTCTGTGATCATGCATGTTTTGTTTTTAATTTCATTTTAATTAATAAAATACAATGTTGGTTTGTCTTACTTGTTAATAATGTAGGTAAAGGCAATGTGGCTTAGCAAGTTGATCCATGGGTTCATGAGTTTATTTCCATGCCCTAGTCAATAAAGCGTGAGAAATTCAAACCTCACCATTAAAGTTGTTTTGGAAGAAATGGCATGTCAGGGTGTATTTTGTTTCACCACATTTCAAAGTTATCAAGATTGATTCAAAAGTACAAGGGTTTGATTGAATAAGTTGTCATGGTTGGACAAGGCCTTGTTCCCATTGGTCACAAGTTCATATTTCTCTCAATTCTCAAGATATGGAATTGGTTTTGGTTGCTATGAGTTTTCATTATCATCCTCAACATCTTCTATCTACAAAGCAAAAGTGTTGGTACAAGAAGGTTGTCTAAAATTGTCAAAGTTCCTCAAAGCATTTTCTTGATCTAGGAGTTGGGGTTTTAAATTTCAAAGAAGTATATCTTGCTCATATTTTGGTATTTTTGAGTGATTCCAAAAACATCCTTCTCTTCAAATGGTTATTAACAAATCACTTCAAAAGTTTCAAGGAGTTTTCACGTGGAAGAAACTTGATGATGAAGAGAGATTACAAGTCCTCCAGATGAACCCCCAAATTCCCATGTGTGACTTAAAATGATCATAACTTGGTCAATTTTTTTCTCCTCGAGCCCACTCTTTTTCCACAATGATATTGTGGATGTGAAATTTATTCCTTCTTTCATGTTCAAAGTGAGAAAATGGATGTAGGATTCCTTAAGGATACAAAAGATTATAGGTCATTCCATGATTTTTTGCCAACTTCAACAATTCATAACTCTCTCAATTTTTGGAGATTTTGAATGGTTCAAGCAAGTTTCAAGATGTCATTCAAGAGGTCTATTTCATGCCATATATTTTGGTCAATAGCATATTCCAAGAGGATAGCCATGTTTGGATGCAAAACCTTATAGGTCACTTTTGAAGAAAAACTTGAAATATTGCAACATTATAGGTCTCTTTTTCCCAACTTTGACTCATTGCAACTTTCAGCTCAAACATCAATTTGATTCCATTCTTTTCCCATTCAAAAGCTTGTAATCTCATATTTCTAAAGCATCAAGAACCATGTCTTAAGACCCCTTGAGCTGAGAATGCCATTGTCTCAAAAGTGGTAACTTGGAAATGAAGTGTCATCGCAAGTAAGAATTTGAATTTCATGTTACAACTTCTAACCCTCAAATTAGCACGCGTTTTGGGTCTAAATATGATTAGCCAACTTTCCCACGTGGATTAGTGCATTAAAACATGCATTTTGGATGAGTTTTGACAAAAGAGAAGTCACACACTCTTCATGATGCAGACCCACACGAATTCCCTCCAAATTGTATCATTCACCCTTTCTTTTGATCCCATTTGCTTATCCTATAAATACATGAGCTATCCTATTCGTTTTCTCAAGCTTGAACAACCAAAATCACCCTGCCAAACACTCTCTATAACTCACTTTTCTGTAACTTCGAAATCATTTTTCAAGCCTTTTTCAATCCATTTTTCTATCAATTCACCTTCCTTGATCTTCCCTGAAGCTAACAGAAGAAGAATTGAGCCTTGAAACCTTCTGAATAGATCAGACCAAGTCCATTTACAGAGCTCTGCAACTGAACCTTCTGAAACCATCAATTCTTCCAAACATTGATATCATTGTGAAGCTCTCATTTCCCTGATTATAGTCGAAACACTTTCTTTTAACTAGAAACACGTTTTGGCCATGAATTTTCAATTTCCTTTTCAAAACTTTCCTTCCAAATTGCTTGATCTACAGTATATATAAATTTTTCGAGAAGGTGTGGTTGTCTTCGTCTTGATGAGACGAAGCGAATGGTACTGGGTTGTGCTTTAATTTTATAGTTTGAGCAAGCTCCATTTGAGAATGGCTGAAGATGACCAACGTTTAATCCTTCAACCAATGAAACAACGCCATTTGGAATATTTGAATATCTGATTTAATTAATGATCATATGTGTTACTCACTAATGACCATGATATGTACAGCGCGTATGATCCACTTGATTAGCTTACTAACACGTTTTGACTCTCATCCATTGGTCCACATTTTTTTGACTTTATTTTATTTTCTGATTTTTATATTTAAATTATTTTAAACTTCAAAAAAATCATAGAAAATTCATTTTATGACTAAAAAATCTGAAAAAATTATGAAAAATATTTTTTTTTTCTCTTTCTAATTTATTTTTTTTTACAATTTTATTTTGTGTTTTGATATTTTTTTTATAAATTTTCACTTTATTTGAATTGTTTTAAATGTTTAAAAATACTTTTATGCATTTTTAAATTCTAAAAAATTATGGAATGATCCAATGATATTGTGTCCAATATTGGTGACATCATTTATTTTTTATTTCTGACTTTGTTATTTTTTTATCATTTTTGTTTTATTTTACTCATTTCTTTTAATTTTAAAAATAGTTTCTGACATTAAAAAATTACCAAAAATTTTATAAAAAGATTTGAGTTCATTTCTGATTTTTCTATGGTCTTACTTAATCTTTATTGTTTAATTTGAACATAGTTGATTTTTTTCTCTCTTATTTCTATTTTAAAACATTTTAAAACCCTTTTTAATGCATATATTAAATATAATATTATTTTGTATAATTTTCTTGCTGATCTTGGGTGGAATTTTTGATCATGAACTTTATTAACATCATTGCATTCATGGTGTTGAGTCTAACTCCATAAAATGGATGAATGCTTTTAATAATAGTTTGATTAAATTTTAATTCAAAAATGGTTTGTATATTATTTCTCAGCCCTCTTCATCATATCCCTTTCTTATTGCACTAAGTTCTATTAGAGCATGATCTCTATATCATGTCTCAAAACAAATAGTGCATAGATTGTTATTGACCGGCCTCAAAATAGGTGCGACTTCTATATAAGTCCACTTACGATTGCTTAACATAGCGCTAAATTTTTCCCAATTCGAGAAAATGATCATTCGATGCCCAAACTTATGATTGCAAGCCCAAGATGTTAATTTGAACACCTTGATCCAATAACCTTGAGATTCATTGTGTAGTTGCTTTGGTTCTACCAATCTTTCTTTGGATCTTCATTAGTTTTGTTAGAACAATGTTTGAATCTACTACCCTATATTTGAGTTTTGATGATAACAAAGTGAAAAGATATAGTATTTATATGTTTCATGTTTGAACTATATGCTGCCTAAAATTACTATGCTCTGACTTGCAGATACGCGGATTAAAATAAGCAAGATCACTTCTTCAGCATCAGAATTTGATTTCATACACCAGCATCAGAAGTTGCTGAATCAGAACGTCAAGATCAGATGATCAACTCACGTACATGCTGAAGCTTGATGAACAGAACTGCGCGTAAACACTCTGATACAGAAACACAATAGTTCATCAGCAGCGAAGCAGAATCAGAATGAGCCAAGCCAGAACGTGCATTGAAGAAGCAACGGTACTGTGCATTGAAAGCTAATCAATTCCAACGGCCTCATTCTAGACAAGATCTTCTCAAAAAGGAAAGCTTGTTATTAGCATTGAATCAAGAATATTGCATTCAACGTTCATCTTCTCAAGTGCTATATAAACAAGGCTTCGAAGATTATAATGGCTAATGCTCTCCAAATCTCTACACGCACAAAGCTGATCAATAATCTTCATCTACCAGTTTTGCTAAACCACAAACTCTGATACTCCATTAGTGTTTAGCAATCTAGTTTCTAAGCTTCATTTGTGTATACATCACAGTTGTGATAAAGTTTTGTAGAAAACATTCACACACATTGTTTTATACCTTTGTAAGAAAGTGTTGCCTTGACAAACCGGATTGTGGTTTGAATCAAGAAGGCTTTAGCAGTTGTTAAAGCAGTCTGTAATATTCAGTTGAATATAGTGAATTAAGACCTCGTTGGAGAGAGGCGAAATCACCTTGACGGGTGGACTGGAGTAGTTTGAGATCAAACGAACCAGGATAAAAATATCTTGTCAATTGCTTTAAGATTTCAGTTTTACAATTCAACCCCCCCTTCTTGTGTTTTTCACCCCTTCAATTGGCATCAGAGCGCCTGGTTCTGAGCTAAAACACTTAACCGTGTCAGTACAAGATCCAGCGTCAGAAAAACACAATGGCAGGAAACAATTCTCACTTCAGCAATGACAATAACGAGGACAGAGACAGATTCAGTGGCAAACCTCCAGTCTTTGATGGAGAAAACTTTGATTACTGGAAAGCCAGAATTGAAAGCTTCTTTCTAGCACATGATGCTGATCTGTGGGATATGGTGACAGATGGATACACGCACCCTGTGAATGCAACTGGTCAGAAGATTGATAGAAAATCAATGACTGATCAACAAAAGCGTGACTTCAAGAATCACCATAAGGCCAGAACCATCCTCCTCAGTGCCATCTCCTATACTGAGTATGAAAAGATCTCCAACAGAGACACAGCTAAGAACATCTTTGATTCTCTCAGAATGACGCATGAGGGCAACGTTCAAGTCAAAGAAACAAAAGCTCTGGCGCTCATTCAGAAGTATGAGGCGTTCAAAATGGAAGAATCTGAATCCATTGAAACTATGTTCTCTAGATTCCAGATTCTGGTAGCTGGTCTCAAAGTTCTGGACAAAGGATACTCTACTGCTGACCATGTCAAGAAGATAATCAGATGTTTACCCAAGCAGTGGAGGCCTATGGTTACTGCTCTGAAGCTAGCGAAAGATCTCAACAAAATCACTCTGGAGGAACTTATAAGCTCCCTCAGAAGTCATGAGATAGAGCTAGAAGCTGACGAGCCTCAGAAGCAAGGTAAGCCTTTAGCTTTAAAATCTAACAGAAAATCTGAGTCTAAAGTTTTGCAGGCAGTTGAAGAAACATCTGATGGATCCTCATCAGAAGAAGACGAACTTTCCCTTCTCTCCAGAAGAGTAAATCAACTGTGGAAGCAAAGACAAAGGAAGTTCAGGAATCCCAGAAGATCTGATCAGAACGAGTCTACTTCCAGATACAGAAGGACAGATTCTTCCTCTGGATACAGAAGATCTGAAGGCTCCTCCAGTAGCAAGAAGCCAAACACAAAAGACATCATCTGCTACGAGTGCAATGAGCAAGGACACTACAAGAGTGACTGCCCAAAGCTTCAGAGGGAAAAGCCCAAAAAGAAGTTTGGAAGAGAGAAGAAGAAAAGTCTCATGGCCACATGGGATGACTCTGACTCGTCTGAAGCTGACTCAGAACCAGATGATGAAAGGGCAAACATAGCGATCATGGCTAACATTCCAGATGATAGTGAAGCTTCTGAATCAGACTCAGAATCAGACACAGAAGAGGTATTTCCTAACTTCGCTGTTAATTTTACAAAGGCTGAACTTGCTGAAAGCCTTAATGAAATTCTGGAACGTTATCAGCAAATTAGAGCTAAATTCAGAGACCTGAAAAGGAATCTTGAATCTGACTCTAATAAGTCTGAGAGTCTCAAATTGGAAAACTCTGAGCTGAGAGATAAAATTTCAAAATTAGAAAACTCTTTACAAAACTCTCAGAAGGAACCAATTTCTGAAACTCCCAGCAACGCTGATGAGATCATCAAGGAGTATGATCACAGTTTCCAGAAGTTCCTTGCTAAAAGCATAGATAGAAGCAGAATGGCTTCAATGATCTATGGAGTTAGCAGAAACGGCAGGAAAGGAATAGGATACCTAGGTAAGGTTCCTACACCAAAGAATGTCATGGATTTAACCATTAAACACACTCCTTTAAATTCACACTTTGTGTATGGTCACACACATGACATCAAATATACTAGCAGTAAGCACTCTGTGAAACCAAAATTCAACCAGAGTTTTGGTAAAACTAACAAATCAGGACCCAAGAAGATCTGGGTACCTAAGGATAAAATAATACATGTTGCAGATATCTTTAGCAGCAAGTCAGAAACACCAGTCATGGTACCTGGACTCTGGCTGCTCACGACACATGACGGGAAGAAGGCATATGTTCCAAAGCCTGGAACTTAAGCCTGGAGGCCACGTTGGCTTTGGAGGCAATCAGAGGGGAAAGATAATTGGCTCTGGAACTGTAGGTAATGGAAATCTTCCCTCTATTAATAATGTTCTGCTAGTAGATGGATTGATGCATAATCTGTTATCCATAAGTCAATTAAGTGATAACGGTTATGATATAATCTTTAATCAAAAATCATGTAAAGCTGTTAGTCAGAAAGATGGGACTATCCTGTTTAATGGAAAGAGGAAAAACAACATTTACAAAATCAAACTTTCTGAACTAAAGAGTCAGAACGTAAAATGTCTTCTGTCTGTTAACAACGAGCAGTGGATCTGGCACAGAAGATTGGGGCATGTTAGTATGAGAAGAATATCTCAGATTAACAAACTCAATCTGGTCAGAGGACTTCCTAATTTGAAGTTCAATTCAGATGCTCTGTGTGAAGCATGTCAGAAAGGAAAATTTGCAAAACCTTCTTTTAAATCCAAAAATGTTGTTTCTACCTCTAAGCCATTAGAACTTCTGCACATTGACTTATTTGGACCAGTTAAAACTGCTTCAGTCAGTGGTAAGAAGTATGGGTTAGTAATCGTAGATGACTATAGCAGATGGACATGGGTAAAGTTCTTAAGACACAAGGACGAGTCACACTCTGTGTTTGTTACCTTCTGTAACCAAGTTCAGAATGAAAAAGATCTTAGAATCGTTAAAGTCAGAAGTGATCATGGTGGAGAATTTGAAAATAAAGATTTTGAGTCATTCTTTAATGACAAAGGCATTCTGCATGATTTCTCTTGTCCTAGAACTCCCCAACAAAATGGAGTTGTAGAACGAAAGAACAGAACATTGCAAGAAATGGCCAGAACCATGATCAATGAGACAAACGTTGCTAAGACTTTCTGGGCAGAGGCAATAAACACAGCGTGCTACATTCAGAATAGAATCTCAATAAGACCTATTCTGGAAAAGACTCCATATGAATTGTGGAAGAACAGAAAGCCCAACATTTCGTATTTTCATCCATTTAGATGTACTTGCTTTATATTGAATACGAAGAATTATTTGAACAAGTTTGATTCTAAGGCACAGAAGTGTATTATGTTAGGATACTCTGAACGCTCAAGAGGGTACAGAGTATACAATACAGAAACACAGATTGTGGAAGAATCAATCAGTGTTTGTTTTGATGATAAGCTTGACTCTGAAAAGTCAAAGCAGAATGAAAATTTTGCAGGTATAGAAATTGAATTTGCAGGTTCTGAAGACAAGTCATCAGAAGCTCTCAACACAGACATTCCTTCAACGTCTGAAAGAAGCAATGCTAGAAATCCTACAACTGCTGCTGATCAACCTCAGAAGAGATTACCCAGAAGCAGTTTGGATCACCCAGAAGAGACTATCCTAGGAAGAAAGGAAGATCCAATCAGAACAAGAGCAAGCTTCAGAAACTCTGAAGAAACTCTTATGGGACTTGTGTCTCTGATTGAACCTTCTTCTATTGATGAAGCACTTCTGGATAATGACTGGATTCTGGCAATGCAAGAAGAGCTAAACCAATTCACCAGAAACAACGTATGGGATCTCGTTCCCAGACCAAAAGGATTCAACGTCATTGGAACAAGATGGGTGTTCAGAAACAAGCTAAATGAACAAGGTGAAGTCATCAGAAACAAGGCACGACTGGTTGCACAAGGTTATAGTCAGCAAGAGGGGATAGACTATACAGAAACCTTTTCCCCAGTCGCCAGGTTAGAATCTATCAGACTTTTAATCTCATTTGCTGTTAATAGAGGCATCACTTTGTATCAGATGGATGTCAAAAGTGCATTCTTAAATGGTTATATAGAAGAAGAAGTTTATGTTCACCAACCCCCAGGTTTTGAAAATACAAAACATCCAGAACATGTTTTCAAACTAAAGAAGTCACTGTATGGTCTGAAACAAGCTCCCAGAGCTTGGTATGAAAGGCTAAGTAACTTTCTGCTTGAAAATGAATTCACCAGAGGGAAAGTGGACACTACTCTATTCTGTAAAACAGTTAAGAGTGACATTTTAGTCTGTCAAATTTATGTTGATGATATCATTTTTGGTTCTACTAATCCTTCTCTTGGAAGAAAATTTGCTAAGTGTATGCAGGCAGAATTTGAGATGAGCCTCATGGGGGAACTGAAATTCTTTCTAGGAATTCAGATCAATCAAACTCCAGAAGGAACTTACATTCATCAGAGCAAATACATCAGAGATCTTCTGAAGAAATTTGACCTCTCAGAATGTAAGCCATCAAAGATTCCAATGCATCCCACGTGCATTCTGGAAAGAGAAGAGGTAAGCAAAAGTGTAGAACAGAAAGTCTACAGAGGTATGATTGGTTCTCTCCTTTATCTGACAGCTTCAAGACCTGATATCTTATTCAGCGTATGTATTTGTGCTAGATTCCAATCAGATCCTAGAGAATCTCACTTAACAGCTGTTAAGCGAATTTTCAAGTATCTGAAAGGTACTACTAATCTGGGTTTGTTTTATAGAAAATCTAGTGATTACAGCTTAGTAGGCTACTGTGATGCTGATTTTGCTGGAGACAGAGTGGAACGTAAAAGTACTTCTGGAAGCTGCCAGTTTCTGGGAGAAAATCTGATCTCGTGGTCCAGCAAAAGGCAATCAACAATTGCTCTGTCAACAGCAGAAGCTGAGTACATAGCAGCAGCAGGATGTAGCACACAAATGCTCTGGATGAAAAGTCAGCTTGAAGACTTCCAGATTTTTGAGAGTAACATTCCTATACTTTGTGATAATACTTCTGCTATTTGCTTAAGTAAGAATCCTATTTTACATTCTAGAGCTAAGCATATAGAAATAAAACATCACTTCATTAGGGACTACATTCAGAAAGGTATTTTAAACTTAAAATTTATAGATACAGACCATCAATGGGCTGATATCTTTACTAAACCCCTTTCAGAAGATAGGTTTAATTTCATTATGAAACATCTCAGCATGAAAGTATGCCCAGAGTGAAAATGTTTTAATTCCATATATTTACTTTCAGAATGTAATTATTTTACTGTGAACTTCTGATCAATCTCCTTTCAGAAAGATAGAACATGCAGATTGTATCAGATGCAAGTCTAAAAATCTGAGAGTCTAATCTCAAAGACAGACGTGCTGATCACTACATCAAACAAGTGTCATCCAATCATCAGCAAATCTCTGAAGCAGAACGCGTGCACGCTTCTGAGAAAGGCAAAGCGCTGATTGGGTGCATTGAGACACATGTCTGGTAACCGTTTTTAAGTATCTTTCTCAAATCCCCCAAAATCAGCAAGCATTTAATGAAAAGTAATCACGCTTGTTAAATGGCAATCATTATTTTTTTCTCTCTCTTAAAAACGTTTATTTTTTCAAAATAATTTTTGAAAACTCTATTTAAGCACATTAATCCTTCATTCTTATTCTTTACGCTTTCTCATAATCATTCAAGTATTTTCTGCATATTTCTGAGTTTATCTCCTACAAACCTTTTTCTCTCAAATCATTCTCAAAGCTTTTTTTGAGAACAATGGCATCCTCCAGCATTTCTGCAGGCAATCAGAAGAAAGAAACCTCTGAACAATATCAGGTGCCCCTCAGAACTCTTCTCACACCGGTAAAGAACCTTGAAGTTCTCTCTGAGTTAATCATCGACTTTGAAAGTTTGAAGGAAAATGGATTTGACCTAACTGAAGAAATTAGGGCTCAAAAGTGGGAGAGGTATTTCGATAGGTTGGTTGGACCAACCTTCCCAGCGCTTGTCAAGGAATTTTGGATTCACGCCAAGGTTTCTAAACATCTAGTCATCTCTTCTGTCATGGGAAAGAAGATAGTGATTTCTGAAGATCTCATTGGAAGGCTAATCGGTCAAAGTGGTGGTGGAGTCCGTTGTGTGGACATGGCTGAAAGATGCCCTGATATAGGTGTGGTAGCCAACAGAATTTTCACTCTTGGAATGCCCAGCAGCAAAATTAAGGATCTGAAGGATCACTGCAGAGTATGGGCCAAGATTGTTCTGGGCTGCTTCAATCACAGGAAACCAACAAGTTCTCCTGATTATATAAACGTGGATCAGCAATTTCTGATCTACTTTATTGATCAGAGGGTAAAGATCAATCTGGCACACTTCCTGTTCAACCATCTCAAGACCAGTGTCAAAGAGACAAGAGAAGAAGAAAGGACCAAAAGGGACTGGATACCGTTTGGAAGGCTTATATCAGATATTCTGACAGAGAATAAGCTGATAGAGTATCTAAGCGAAGCTCAAGTGCTGAGCACTATTGAACCAACTGTTGGAAAACCGCTGAACGCTAAGAACCTGAAAAAGATGAAGCTGATAGAAAATATTAAGAAGGAACCCAGAGCTACTTCAACTGCTGACATCTCCAGCAGAAGAGTGCCTCTGAGTGATTTTCCGGTATTTTCTGAAATGGAATCCAAACCAGAGATGTTTCTCAAGTATCCAGATGCGTACAAAGAAGAAGATACAGGTTCAAAGCTGAAGATCAAAGATCTGAGTCAACCCCAACCTGAAGTGACTCAGAAGAAGACAAAGAAGAGGAAAGCACCAGCAGAAGGATCGTCTCAGCAGACTCCAAAGAAAAGAGGTATTTCATCTGCTGCCCCTATTTCAATTTCATCTACTATTCCAACATCTGCTGCCCCTCCTCAAACCTCCCACAGAATATCAATCCCAATCCCTACCATTGATGAAACCATACCAGAAGACCCTTCTGAGGCATTACTACTCAGAAGAACCAGAATCAAAATTCCCAAACAACCAACTGTTTCAACAACACCAGCACTTGATCGAGTGCTAGCTGATATTGAGCGTGAACATGCTTCTGCTCAACCAAATTCTGAACCACTAAATATTCCTCAACCAGAACCAGAACCACAACAACAACAACCTCTCACAGAAGAACCTCTGATCCATGAGCAATCAGAGATTCCACCTCCTCAACCAGAAAATAATCCACCTTCACCACAAACAGAGTTTCACCATTCCAAAACCCCTTCTCCTCATAAATCTGACCCTCACTCACCTCAACCTTCACCGCTGGCAATCCAGTTGCCATGTGGAACCACTATTGTCATGCCCCAGTTACCATCTTCAGAGGATTCAACACCTCCAAATACTCCCAAACCACCATCCACTCCAATCGAAATATCTGACTCTGATTCTAATACCCTTCCTCCAAAACAAACAGCCTCTCAGAAAACCTCTGAAAACCAATCCTCTGAAAACCCCAGCAGGATCTTCATTGACTTAACCAGTCTTGAACGTCTTGCTGATCTAAGACACAAAATTGCTATCCCAAAACCAAAGCAACCAGACGTTGGCTCTGGTATTTTGAATTTTGAAACAGGTGTGCTGCAATGGATTGCTTCTTTGAAGCAAGTCTGTCCTGGGATGATTGACCCAGCTGCTTCTGATCAGCTCTGGTCACAGTTCAGATTATGGGTACGTGCTGAAGCCCTCAAGTTGCAGGATGTCAACTATGAGCAGGCACAACAGAACTTCAGCAAGCTGCTGAAGGAAGTTGAGAGTCAGTTGCCTCAAGAAGTTGTGCTCCCTCTGGACAGTGAATCTTGGTTGGAGAAACAGCAAGCTGCACAGGTGCAACCATCAGAAGACAAGACCGTTCAGGCTGAAAATCCAGCAGAAGATGTCGCTGAAAGTTCTGAGAAGCTTCCTCCTTCTGATGCTTCTCAAGCTGCCTTGGACAGGCAGGCTCTAGAAGAACTAAGGCTGAATGACTTGCGTCTCCAGCAGCGGATGGACGACAATGATCAGAAGATGAAAGCAAGAATGGATGTATAGGACAGCAAAATTGACACTGTTGTCAACATGGTTCAGAAGCAGAATGAAACTTCTGAAAAGATTCAAGCGATGCTGGAGAGCCTGTTGTCACGCATTCCCCCTCAACCTTAAAACTTTTTCATGCATGACATTCTCTATGTTTTCTTGATTTTCTAAAGTACTGTTTTGACTATGTTTTGTAATGTTCTTTTGCTCTGATTCTGAACTATTTTAATATAATTTGTTTTTCTGATCTAAATTGTTTTAGCACATCACCAACACTTTTTGATTGTTGACAAAAAGGGGGAGAACAAGAATGATATTTAAAATCAATAACGGCTAACTAGACAGAAATTCTCAAACATTCTAACTCTATTACTTGAAATGTTTTTCTGTTTTGTTTAAAAGTCTACAGGCACAAGGAAGCTCCTGAACACTATGAAGACTAGAAGCTCTGATCAAAATGTAGAAGCTCATGTTGCTCTGATCAAATATGAAGTTCTGATCGACCTAACACTCTGATCCAAAGCAAAGCTCTGACAGGAAAAGCTCTGAAGCTCTGCTCTCTGATAAGTCAAAGACTCTTATAATCTGATGTTCAAAGAAAGAAAAAGATCTGATCCTGAAGAACACGTATATCAAAGGGAAGTAACAAACTCAGGGGGAGTATCTCTTAACTCTGACTTCTCCGTACTTCTTATTCTGATACATATCCAGATACCTTTTCACGTTATTTTTCATTTAAAATATCTAGTTTTTGTCATCATCAAAAAGGGGGAGATTGTTAGAACAATGTTTGAATCTACTACCCTATATTTGAGTTTTGATGATAACAAAGTGAAAAGATATAGTATTTATATGTTTCATGTTTGAACTATATGCTGCCTAAAATTACTATGCTCTGACTTGCAGATACGCTGATTAAAATAAGCAAGATCACTTCTTCAGCATCAGAATTTGATTTCATACACCAGCATCAGAAGTTGCTGAATCAGAACGTCAAGATCAGATGATCAACTCACGTACATGCTGAAGCTTCATGAACAGAACTGCGCGTAAACACTCTGATACAGAAACACAATAGTTCATCAGCAGCGAAGCAGAATCAGAATGAGCCAAGCCAGAACGTGCATTGAAGAAGCAATGGTACTGTGCATTGAAAGCTAATCAATTCCAACGGCCTCATTCTAGACAAGATCTGCTCAAAAAGGAAAGCTTGTTATTAGCATTGAATCAAGAATATTGCATTCAACGTTCATCTTCTCAAGTGCTATATAAACAAGGCTTCGAAGATTATAATGGCTAATGCTCTCCAAATCTCTACACGCACAAAGCTGATCAATAATCTTCATCTACCAGTTTTGCTAAACCACAAACTCTGATACTCCATTAGTGTTTAGCAATCTAGTTTCTAAGCTTCATTTGTGTATACATCACAGTTGTGATAAAGTTTTGTAGAAAACATTCACAAACATTGTTTTATACCTTTGTAAGAAAGTGTTGCCTTGACAAACCGGATTGTGGTTTGAATCAAGAAGGCTTTAGCAGTTGTTAAAGCAGTCTGTAATATTCAGTTGAATATAGTGAATTAAGACCTCGTTGGAGAGAGGCGAAATCACCTTGACGGGTGGACTGGAGTAGTTTGAGATCAAACGAACCAGGATAAAAATATCTTGTCAATTGCTTTAAGATTTCAGTTTTACAATTCAACCCCCCCCCCCCCCCCTTCTTGTGTTTTTCACCCCTTCAAGTTTTGGTCAACGCGGATCATTTAAATATCATTGACCATTATATGTAACATTGAGGATTCTTAAATGGATGATAAACTTGACATAAAGCAAATGCAATTGATTATGTAGAGGCTTTGGTTCTACCAATCTCCTAATGAGTTCCAAATGCAAGTTTCAAGATGGTCATCCAACTAACCACTAATTACTAATAATTGACTTTATTTTGTGTTTTTATTTTATGCTCTTTTATTTTATGCACCAATTACTTTAGCATTTACATTTCATGCTATTTTTCATCTTTGCTCACTTGAGCATTTACTTTCTTGTCATTTTTATTTTGCTCACTTGAGCTTTTCTTTTTTTTAAGACACCTAATAATCAACATGAACCATAAAACACTTTAATGATACTGGGACTATTTGGTTACTATACTTGGCATTATGGAGTATTGGACTTCTTGGACTTAGGATTAGATACCATGATCATATATTAGAGACCTTGTGACCTTAATTGATATTTTGTCTGGAGTTCTTGAGGTTTACCTCAATACATTGGGTTGTTTGTTTGTTTTGTATGTAGGTTATTGTGATTACATACTTTGTTTGTAATCTGAAATTCACACGTATACAACTGTTACTCTGCCCAATATTTGTGAAGAATTAATACACTTGAAGTTTGGTTCTCTCAAGAGATCTATATTCTTTGCTTGCTTAGTTTCAATCCAAAGAATAAGAATTCTATCTTAACTCATAATGTTAAGTATTTTCTTCTTGTTGGTTAAATGGTTCTTCTCCCTAGCTTTTACCTTATGCTTTAGGATAGTCTCTTCTTCTCCTCCCATTTTCTTTAATTTCAAAAATCTTCTCCCTCCTTTTGAAAACTCTTCTTGTTTTTTAAACTTGAACCACTTTCATAATAAACTTGGACCTAGGTCCATGCATTTTCAAAACCTTTTCATGAATAAATTTCAATCAACTAAATAATACCTTGACATTTTTTGTGAGAAGACTAAACGACAATCAATGTCATTTCAAACTATTTTTGCCACTATGGATTTTACTTTAAACTTTTCTCAAAAGATTATACTCTTGTCAATCCTTGTAGTGATGCAAACAACTATACTTCTACAATATGTAGTAAAGAAAGATATTTTCCACTTGGGTGTTGAGTGAGATTTTGTTAATTTATAAAAATCCAAGCCATATCCTCCACTTTGAGATGATGAAAATTCTCCTTTCTCATGATTGTGGATAGTAAGTATGTTTTTCACACAAACAATGACGATAATGTCTTATCTCATAAAATTAACCAACACACTTGTGTTTTAAATTTTTTAAAAGGTGAACTACGTGTACCCTGATCCCCTATTGCGTGAAAGGTGGTACATAGGCACTAAAGGTTCGTAACCGTGGAGGGTGCAAAAATCATAAAAAATACTTCTTTTCTCCCCACTGTTATACCCCAATTTTTCCACTAAGATCCCTTCATCATACCATGTTGTTTCACTCACAACAAGATCACACTAGGATTCTTGGTTCCCCTTCCTACATTTAGCTTTGCTCCTTTTGAGGAGTTACCAAGCACCTTGACTTATGTTCCTTTTGTGATCATGAATATTGTTTTGATTTCTTCACTTAACTAATGAAATACAATGTTGGCTTGTCTTGCTTGTTATCCATATAGGTAAGGGCAATGAGATTTATCAAGTTACTCAATGGGTTCATGAGTTTATTCCATGCCCTAGTCAACATAGCTTAAGAAGTTCAAACCTCACCATTGGATTGGTTTTCGAAGAATTGGCATGGGAAAGTTGCTTTGGTTCATCACATTTCAAGGTTATTAGATTTGACTCAAAAGTACAAGGGGTTGATTGGAGAAGTTGTCATGTTTGGACAAGGCCTTGTTCCTATTGGTCACAAGAGCATATTTCTCTCAAATTTCAAGATATGGAAGTGGTTTTGGTGGCTATGAGTCCTCATCATCATCCTCAACAATTTCTATTCACAAAGCAAGAATATTGGCACAAGAGGTTTGTTCAAACTTGTCAAAGTTCCTCACAACATTCTCTTGATCTATAAGTTATAGTTTTGAACTTCAAAGGAGCACATCTTGCTCACCTTTTGGTATTTTTGAGTGATTCGAAAGACATCTTTCTCTTTAAAGGGTTATCAACAAATCAGTTCAAAAGTTCCAAGGAGTTTTCATGTGGAAGGAACTTGGTGAAGAAGAAAGTTTACAAGTCATCCAGATGAATCCACAATTTTCCATATGTGACTTCAAATGGTCATAACTTAGTCAATTTTGATCACCTTGAGTCCATTATTTTTCCATAATCATCTTTAAGATGTGCACTTTATGCCTTATTTTATGTGAAAATTTAGAAAATGGATGGAAGTTTCCTTAAATATGAAAAAGATTATAGGTCATTTCATGATTTTTGGCCAACTTCAACAATTCATAACTTGCTCAATTTTTGGAGATTTTGAGTGGTTCAAGTTTCAAAATGTCATTCAAGAGATCTACTTAATTCCATATTTTTTTTTTCAAGAGAAAATTCCAAGTGGAAGGCCATGTTTAGATGCAAATGATTATAGGTCATTTTTGAAGAAGAATTTGAAATATTTCTATCTATGGAAAGTCAACTCTTTTTCTTCAACTTTGACTCCATGTAACTTTCAGCTCAAGCATCCATTTGATTCCATTATTTTTCCATTACAAAGCTTGTAATCTCATCTTTCCAAAGCATCAAGAATCATGACCTAAGACCCATTGAGTTGGAAATGCCATGGATTTGAATTTGGTAACTTGAAACTGATTTTTTCACAAAGTCAGAATTTTGAAATCCATAATGTTACTTCTAAACACAATATTTATGTGCATTTTTTATTTAAACTTGATTAGAAAACTTTCTAGAAGTGATTAGCGACCCAAAACGCAAGCTTTGGTTGAGTTTTGATGGAAATGAAGTCACACTTCACTCGTGCTCGACCATCAATCAATTTCCCTCCAAACTTCCTTGTTTCTTCAAATTTTCATTCCCATTCACTTCCCTATAAATAGAGGGTCATTCCCCATCCATTTTCCCAAGCTTTGAGAGCCAAGAACACCCTGCTAAAACCTCACACGAACCCATCTTTTTTGAATTCAGTTTCTGAGATTTAAGCTCCCTTTTCCAAAATTCTTTACGCATTCATCATCCTTGATCATCATATAAACTCTCCAACACTTAAACCAATCATAACGAGCCATACTTCAAGCTTCAGAAGTCCAGTTTCAGAGTTTCTTCTCTGAACTTCAAAAAGGTATAATTCACCACCATTTGGATCCAAATCAAGCACTAATCTATTCTACTCCTTCTCCTGATTCTCATGCTGCTTACAATTTTTAAATCCATTGAGAATTTAGAGAGAAATCTCAAATTGAAGGTGCTCACTATTTTCTGGGTTTTTGATTCATATCTCTCTCCATACCTTATATAAATTTGGCGCGATGGTTGTGTTAGAATTGTCTTGAAGAGACGATTTCAATGATGCTAGCCTGGGATCCTAATTTTTCCATTTGAAGGATATCACAAAATCGCCATTGCAGGGTGTCTGGAGGTTGAAGACGATGACATGTCTCGCCTCAGCCAATGATAGTGTGCCAAACGTTTTAATTTCATTGGTTGCCCTTTTTCTGATCCTATTTGTATCTCACTAAGGTCCATATCAAGCACAGCGTGTCTGGTCCACTAGATTAGCTTACTAACGCGTTTGACTATGATCTGATGGTCCACATATTTTTGGTTTTATTTTATTTTCTGATTTTATATTTTTTATTGATTAAATTTTCAAAAATACATAACTCTTTTATTTTTTATCCAAAAATTATTAAAAAATTCACAAAAATACGTTGAATTATTTCTGATCTCATGACTATTTTTTCACATTTTTTATGATATTTGGTATTTTTTATATTTTTTGTATTATTTTCTTTCTTTTAATTACTTAAAAAATACTTTCTGACATTTTTTAATTCTGAAAAATTTCATCAATATTATTTTGCATATTTTTGACTTTCTAAAAATTTTATGGAATTTTATGTTGAGGTTTACTATTTTTGACCTATTTTATGTTTGTTTTAGCATTTTTAAATAGTTTAAAAATAGTTTCTGACTTTTAAAAATTACCAAATTTTTTATAAAAATATTTGGGTCCATTTCTGATTTTTCTATGGCCTTACTTCCCACTTCTTGATTAATTTGAACATAATTGATATTTTTCTTATTATTTTTTATTTTTTAAAACATTTTTTAATCCTTTTTTTATATTAAATGTGATATTATTTTGTGATTATTTTCAGGCTAATCTTGGGTTAGGTTTTGGATCATGAACTTTATTAACATCATTGGATCCATGGTGTTGAGTTTAACTCCACAAAAAATGGATGAATGATTTTAATAATAGCTTGATTAAAATTTAATTCAAATGTGGTTTGTATATTTTTTTACCCTATCCATCTTCATCGCATCCCCTTCTTATTGCACTAAATGTTGTAGGAGCGTGATCTTTATATCATGTCTCAAACAAATGGTGCATAGATTGCTATTGACCGGCCTCAAAATAGGTGCGACTTCTATATAAGTCCACTTACGATTGCTTAACATAGCGCTAAAATTTGTCCCGATTGGAATAAATGATCATTCGTGGCCCAAACTTATGATTGCAAGCCCAAGTAGGTTAATATGATATCTTTGATCCAATAACCTTGAGATTCATTGTGTGGAGGCTTTGGTTCTAGCAATCCTCTAATGGATCTACAACACCTTTGGTCAACGCGGATCACTTAAACATCATTGATCATTAAATGGTACTTGTGAGAATTTCAAATGGATAATATACTTGACAAAAAGCAAATGCAACTTGTTGTGTGGAGGCTTTGGTTCTACCAATCCTCTAATGAGTTCCAAATTCAAGTTTCAAGATGGCCATCCAACTAACCACTAATTATTGACTTGTTCTATCTTATGCTTTTATTCTTTTTTTATGCTTTCTGTACTATTTACTTTTAGCATTTACATTTCATGCCATTTTAATCTTTGCTCATTTGAGCATTTATTTTCTTGCCATTTTTACTTTTCTCACTTGAGCTTTTTCTTTTCCTTTCTTAAGATACTTAATAATCAACGTAAACCCTAAAAAATCTTTAATGGCACTTGGACTATTTGGTTACTATCCTTGGCATTATGGAGCATGGAACTTTTTCTTGGACTTAGGATTAGAAACCATGGCCTATCTTGGAGACCTTGTGGTCTTATCTGATTATTTTGTTTGGAGTTCTTAAGGTTTACCTCAAGACATTGGGATGCTTGTTTGTTTTTGTGTGCAGGTTTTTTTTTATTATATTCTCTGTTTGAAATCTGGAATTCACCCGTATACAGCCGTTACTCTGCCCAATTTTTGCGAAGACTTAATACACTTGAAGTTTGGTTCTCTCAAGAGGTCTAGTATCTTTGCTTGCTTGGTTACAATCCAAAGAATGGAAATTCTATCTTGACACATAATGTCAAGTTTTGGCTTCTCGTTGGTTAGATGGTTCTTATCCCTAGCTTTTACCTTATGCTTTAAGATAGCCTCTTCTTCACCTCCCATCATCTTTAATTTCAAAACCTACTCCCTCCTTTTGAAAACTCGTCTTGTTTTGAAACTTAAACTACTTTCATAATAAACTTTGACCTAGGTCCATGCACTTTCAAAATCATTTTCATATATAAACTTCAATCAATTTAATAATACCTTGACATTTTTTTGTGAGAATACTAAAATTCAATCAATCTCATTTCAAACTATTTTGCCACTTTGGCTTCTACTTTAAAACTTTTCTCAAAATATTGGACTCTTGTCAATCCTTGTAGTGATGCAACAACTATACTTCTACAATATGTAGTGAAGTTAGATATTTTCCACTTGGGTGTTGAGTGAGGCATTGGTGATTTTAAAATCAAAGCCATATCCTCCACTTTGAGATGATGCAAATTCTCCTTTCTCATGATTGTGGGTAGTAAGTATAT
Source organism: Vicia faba (assembly GCA_948472305.1). Lineage (NCBI taxonomy): Eukaryota > Viridiplantae > Streptophyta > Magnoliopsida > Fabales > Fabaceae > Vicia > Vicia faba. The sequence goes on along the minus strand of OX451738.1, from coordinate 1,148,681,536 downwards.
TTTCCACCCGGACAATGACGATGATGTCTTATCTCTTAAAATCAACCAACACACTTGTGTTTCAAATTTTTAAAAGAGTAACTACGTGTACCCTGATCCCCTATTGCAAAAAAGGTGGTACATAGGCACTAAAGGTTCAAAACTGCGGAGGGTGAAAAAATCATAAAAAATACATCTCTTCTCAACTCCACCATCTATTTCTATACAACATATTTTATAGCCAAAATATACAGATTTTTCAAAGAGGTTCCTACGGAGTACCGTAGATGTTTAGGGTGCTAATACCTTCCCTTTTCATAACCAACCCCCTTACCTTGAATCTTTCCCCCTCTTTTTGGGTTATTCGCTCTTTTCCCATTCCTTTGGAAATAATAAAGCGCGATGGCGATTTTTATTTTTGATTTGTAGAAAGTCTAGTCAATCCAATGGCTTTCTATTGAACATTTCTACCGCTACAGAAAAATGGCGACTTCACTGGGGAAAGATTGACCTCTTGCTGGTCCATCCCTAAGTGGGTTGAGCCTATCTTTGTTTATATTTGTATATATGCTATTGTTGTTTATGTGTTATATTGTGTATATATGTTTGTTTGGATTTTCCTGGTTTTCAAGGTGCATGGTGATTACTCATAAGTCCTATACCCGGACTTGGGAAAACATTATAATAGTACGGGCGGTATAGTCATGTTAACTTTGAGGGAGTTGTCCCAAAAAAGGAGGCATGAGATCCCCCACTCAGTGGAGGCCCCTTTGACTGTAGTGTTGTTTACCGAGTAATCGAGAAGACGTACTGCTTTCGACCTGGGAGCCTGCTGAAACTGAGGACCGTAGAATACCAAACCCATCTTGGCCTCTTAGGTGTAGTGCGGAAGCTATGACGAAGTAATCCGGAAATAGTTGTCACGCGATACTATGCTCGGACGAGTCTTTCTTGAGAATATTACTAATTACCGAGTTAATCGGGAAGTTGGTAATATCCGAAGGAAAGATGTAGACTCTGGGAACCTCTAGAACCTTGTTCGGAAGGTGATTAAATTTTTAGACCAACACCTTATAGGTAGTACCTTCGACCTCATGCTCGTGACGTTGAACCTATGAGACCTATATGTGTGATCTTATGTGTGATTGTTGCCTCATGCATCCAAGAAATCATAAGCATATTTTGAAGAAAACAATATTTCAAGGGATTTAAAGGTTGACTATTTGTGAATATCTCAGGTACTTTTAACCATGGATTCTAGAAAGAGAAAGACCAGGAAACACAGTTTCAAGGATCCCGAGATAGATGAGTTGGTCAGTCTAATTCCAGAGATCAAGTGTTCTGCAGACTTTCAGAAGAAGTATGGATCCATTATTCCTCTTATGAAGCTGAAGATGAAGGAGGGTATTCTCTCGACCTTGGTCCAATTCTATGAAACGATGTATCACTGCTTTACTTTTCCCGATTATCAGTTGATGCCTACACTAGAGGAGTATTCTTATCTATTGGATTTATCCGTTACTGATCATGTTCCTTTTACTGGTTTGGAGGGTGAGCCAAAACCACATCAGATTTCTTCTTTGATTCATCTGGGGAAGTCTGAGGTGGAAGCCCATATGACTACTAAAGGAGGGATTAGAGAATTACCAGCTCAGTTCTTATTGGAGAAAGCTCGTTACTTTTCCAGAATGAAGAGTACAATTTCTTTTGAGGCCATCTTTGCTCTACTTACTTACGGATTATTCTTATTTCCTAATATGGACAAGTTTGTCGACATTAACGCTATCAGGATTTTCAAGATTGGAAAGCCAGTTCCTACACTGTTGGGTGATGTATATTACTCTGTTCATCTTTGGAATTCATATCATAGGGGAAGGATTATCTATTGCCCGCCTTTGTTGTACCGGTGGTTCATCTCTCATATGCCTCAGTCTGATGCTTTTTGGGATGTCAAGAAGGAACCCCATTGGGCTCCTAAGATCATAGCACTTACTCACTCGGATATTGATTGGTATCATCGAGCTTATCAGGATGTGAAGATTATTGACAGTTGTGGTAGTTTCCCCAATGTACCGCTTCTTGGTACAAAGGGAGGAATTAACTATAACTCTATTCTTGCACGACGACAACTTGGTTATCCGATGAGGGATAAACTGAATAGTATTCATTTGAGTAGTTCCTTTCTGAAGGAAGGAGAAGACCATAGGGAAGCTAGGGAGCAGATTGCAAAGGCCTGGCATCACAATCATAAGAAGAGTAGGAAGGATTTGGGACTTAGGGGTGTTGTTTCTTTGGAGCCATATCTTCAGTGTGTCCAATTGAGAGCTATTAAGTTAAAGATGACGTATACTCGAGAAACACCCATGCCTGATCTATTTGTAAAGACTACTCCTGCCTTATTAGATGATCTAGAAGAGTTGCAACTCGCTTTGGTTAGGATGCAACAGGAAAGAGATGCTTGGAAGAACAAGTTCCAGACTTTAGAGAGTTCCTATAAAGCAGACTTAAAGGAGAAAGACGATTTTATTGAGATCCTTGAGAGTCGAGCGCTGGAGTCTATGGAGAGGCAAGGGGGTTTATTTTATCCTAAGCCTCAAACAGGTGTTGATTACTCACTTCCTGATTCAGATGATTGGAAGGAGGTTTCCATCAGACATGTGGAAGAAAACTAGAGGTTGAGGGCTCAGATTTCCAGGCTCACAGGGAAGCACCAACGTATAGATTAATCTCCACCAGTTCTTTTTCTCAGGATTTTAGATTGTATTTTCATCTTGCACTTGAGATCATTGAAACTTGTAATCCATTTTGGAGTTATTATAATAAAAATTTTCAGTATTTCAAAAAGCTTTATTACTTCGATGTTGCAATATGTCTATAAATCTATAAATCCCTTGAAATATTAAATAACAAAGCAAAAATAATCATGTGCATTTCACATCACGCATCATATTGCACATATTTCTTGCATTTTTTATGCATACCCAGGTGTCTTACCAAGCTTCTTTACTTTGTTCAAAAAGCTGACTCATCACTACAACACTCGGGATAATTTCAAAAAGAAGATGGACAACTTAGAACAGGAGAATCGCGAGCTGCGCGAGGAAGTTTCTTCTTTGAAGGCCGGCATGGCCAATCTGACAACTTTGATGGAAGCTCTGGTGGCTGCTCAGAATCAGCCACCGAGTGTTCAACCTCAACCAACAAGGGCAAATACTAAAGTTCTGACTGTTCTCGTATCTGCTACTCCAGCTGTTATTCAGAATCGCATGCCTCAAGGTTACCCATGGGGAATGCCAGAGAATTTTGCACCTGAAGGTTTCAATCTTGGTCCTCAAGATACTTCAGTGGTTCAGATTATTGTTACTCCGGCACCTCCTGTGGTGCATGTTGTTCCTGCTGCACCTCCTTCGATAAACATGGTTCCGTTTGTTAATGATGATGTGTGTCGTCCTTTCCCTCCGCTGAGTGAAGACTTGGGTCTTTATGACAGAATGAATGATTTTCAAGAGCAGTATGATAAGATGCAAAGAGAGATGAAGGCTCTTAGGGGGAAGAGATATTTGGGAAGAATGTGAATGAGCTATGTTTGGTCCCGAATGTTAAGATACCTGCTAAGTTCAAGGTCCCGGAATTTGAGAAGTATAAGGTCAACACTTACCCTCGTGCTCACTTGGTAATGTATGTGAGGAGAATGTCTACCCACACTGATGATCAGCGTCTGTTGATCCACTTTTTTCAGGATAGTTTGACTGGTGCAGCACTGAAATGGTATATGAGTTTGGACAGCTCCAACATCCATACTTTTAATGATTTGGGAGAAACATATATCAAACAATACAAGTACAATGTGGACATGGCGCCCGACCGTGACCAGCTTAGGGCGATGGTTTAGAAAGACAGAGAATCGTTCAAAGAGTATGCGCAGAGATGTCGCGAAGTAGCTGCCCAAGTGATTCCTCCCATGGAAGAGAAGGAGATGAATAAGATTTTTCTGATGACGCTGGGAGCTTTCTACTACGAAAGGATTGTAGCAAGCGCACCAAGTGACTTTACAGAGATGGTAGGAATGGGTATCCGCCTAGAAGAGGCTGTAAGAGAAGGTCGTTTAACGAAGAGTGAAGGATTTGGAGGTGTAAAGAATCCATCTTATGGGTTTAGTAAGAAGAAAGAAGGAGATGTAAATGCTGTTATACAAGAGAGGAGGTAAATGCTCCTAGAAGGAATTATCAATGTCCCTAGCAAGTCGCCTCAATTACTCCTGTGATGAGTGTCGCTCCGACTACCGTTGATTATCAAAGGTCGTCCCAGCAGGAGAACCAAGGAATAATCAGAGAAGGGAGGACTATGACCTTATTCCCATGAGCTATGCAGAGCTACTACCGGCATTGATTCAGAAGAAGTTGGTTCAAACCGGACCACCTCCCGCCATACCATCACCATTGCTTTGGTATTATAAGGCAGACCAAACGTATGCTTTTCATCAGGGAGCACCAGGGCATAGTGTTGAGAATTGTTATCCTTTGAAGACTGAAGTGCAAAAGTTGGGGAAGTCTGGAATTATATATTTTAAGGATATGGGACGTCATGTGAAATATAATCCTCTACCCAAGCACGGGGGAGTAAATGCTATAAATATGGTGGTCGATTTTCCAGGCGACTTCCGGATTTTTGACATTAGTCTGGTTAGAGGAGATTTGGTGAAAATGCACGCAGACCTCTGTGAATTCGGCTACTATACGCATGACCACGCGGTTGTGCTATTTGCAGTACAGATATACAGGGTTGTGAGAAGATAAAGGCATATTTACAGGAGATGATGGATGAGGGCTTAATCCATATAATCAGGCCTAGGGAAGAGTATGAAGAGGAAGTGAATATGGTTTCTGTATGTCCTGGTGAATTCAAAATTTTTGATGTGGAGCATTTGAACGAGGATCTCCTGCAGTTTCATGCTACCTTCTGCTATACGGCTGGTCAGGTGGAACACCAATATGGATCTTTGCTAGTTTGTTGTCGAAATCCCCGAGGATGTTCAATTGTGAGGGAGGGTGTACAGCTGCTGTTAGACAATGGAACTATCAAGATCGCAGGTCAGAGGGATGGTTATCATGAGGTTGATATAGTTGAAGTTTGTTTAACGAAAGAAGAGTAAGAGGAAGAGTATGCCTCCACGGATGAGTATTTCTCTTCAGACGAAGATTTGTTTTCCAGAAATGACTTTTTGATGACTGATTATGTTGAAGAAGGGGTAAACGTCATTGTGCCTTGTTTTGGTGCACCCTCTCATATTGCAGTGGAGTATCATATCAAGCCAGCTCTTACCCCATTGGTGATTAGTTTGCCAGGTTCTATTCCCTACAAATCAGATAAGGATGTGCCTTACAAATACAACACTACAATCTTAGAAGATGGGGTGGAAGTTCCCATCCAGCCAATGCCTGATGTTGGAAATATAGCTGAAAATAGCAGGGTGACCCGTAGCGGTCGTGTGTTTGTGCCAGTTGATCGGAGAGATGTTGCTGCTGGAAAGAAAATTACTGAGAATGATGAACCTAAGAAGGCTACATGAGAGACTAGTGGAGCTACATTAGAGAAATAAGTGGATAATATTTTGAAGATAATTAAGATGAGCGACTACAGAATTGTAGATCAGCTACTGTAGACTCCTTCAAAGATATCTATCCTAGCTTTATTAATGAATTCCTCTGCTTATAGAGAATCATTGATGAGGGTACTAGACCAAGCTTTTGTGGAGAGTGACATGCCAATAGATTAATTCAGCAGCGTAATTGGAAACATTACGTCATGTAATAACTTGAGTTTCTGCGATGATGAGTTACCAGATGAAGGGAGGAATCACAACCTGGCCCTCCACATATATGTAAACTGCAAGAATGATTCACTATCCAATGTGCTAATTGATAATGGATTCGCATTGAATGTTATACCGAGGAGTACTCTCATAAAGTTGAATTATCAAGGAGAACCTATGCACCTGAGTGGCATCATTGTGAAAGAATTTGATGGGTCGAGGAAATCTATCATCGGTGAAGTGGACTTACCCATCCATATAGGACAACATTTGTTCCAGATAACCTTCCAGGTCATGGACATCATTCCCGCATATAGTTGTTTGCTGGGACAACCATGGATACATGAAGAAGGGGATGTCACTTTAACTCTACAATAAAAGCTGAAGTTTATGCGTGAAGAGAAGGTAGTGGTCATAAATGGGGCACATGCGTTGTTGATATCTAATTTGTCCTCTTTCAGTATGGTAGAAGCGGATGAGGCTGCTGTTGGAACCCATTTCTAAGCCCTATCCATTGACAACGTAAGGAGAAATGAGAATTGTGTGGTTTCACTGAAGGACGCACAACAAGTTATGCGCAATGGTCATAATACAGTTTGGGGACGAATTATGGATCCACCCGTGAACAAGAACAAAACTGGTTTGGGTTTCTCTTTCAAGAATGGAAAAGGCAAAAGTTTGAAATCAAAGTCTACTATGAACATCTATCATGATGTTTTCCGCAGCGGAGGCTACCTCCATCCAATTGATTATGGAATTAATGTTGTTGAAGAGGATGAAGCAGAGCAGGAAGTACCGAATTATGTGACACATGGAGTCAGGGTTCAGAACTGGGTCACCATTGATGTTCCTTCTTCCATACATGTTTCAAAGTAATTTGTTTTGTTAATATTTTTTTTATTGAAAAAGCTTTCACTCTGGCCAAGGTGGAAGTATTAATGTTGTAGGGCTTATCTGTTTGCTGTGACTTTTAAGATCATTAATAAAAGTTGTCTTTGCTTCCCAAATTATGTCTTTATTTTTTGCTTTTTCTTGGAAAATTGTAATCAGAAAAAAACCTTTCAAAATAAATAATCACTGAAAATCAATCTGCATGATCACTTGTTATATGTGTCAATTTCTAAAAGCAATCATAAATCATATGTGCAGATTAATTAAAAAACTCGTTGAATACAATGACCCTGCACCCTCTTCCAACTTTGAATGTCCTGTGTTTGGGGCTGAAGAAGAAGATTATGATGAGATTCCATAATAGGTCTCACGACTGCTTTAGCACGAGCTAAATACCATTCAGCCATATAAAGAGCCTTCGAAAGTGATCAATTTGGGTTCAGAAGAAGATCTGAAGGAAGTCAAGACTGGAGCATCGTTACATCCTGATGTACAAAGAAGGTTGATTGAGTTGTTGAAAGAGTATGTGGATATTCTTGCTTGGTCTTACCAAGATATGCCCGGTCTAGATACGTATATTGTCAAGCATCATTTTCCGTTGAAGCCAGAGTGTCCACCAGTTAAACAAAAGTTGAGAAGAACCCACCCAGATATAGCAGTAAAGATCAAAGAGGAGGTCCTAAAACAAATTAATGCTGGTTTTCTTGTGACGTTAGTGTATCGTCAATGGATTGCCAATATTTTCCCAGTACTGAAAAAAGACGGAAAAGTCTGCATGTGTGTAGATTACAGAGATCTAAATAAAGCTAGTCCAAAAGATGATTTTCCATTACCTCACATTGACATGTTAGTGGATAGCACATCAAATTTCAAAGTATTCTTGTTCATGGACGGATTTTCCGGGTATAATCAAATAAGAATGGCTCCAGAGGACATGGAAAAAATAACATTTATCACACCCTGGGGAACATTCTGTTATAGAGTGATGCCCTTCGGGTTGAAGAATGCTGGTGCAACGTACCAAAGGGCTATGACGACCCTATTCCATGATCTGATGCATAAAGAAATCGAAGTATATGTTGATGATATGATTGCCAAATCCCAGACTGAATAAGGGCATATAGAAGATTTGTTAAAGTTGTTTTAGCGTTTGAGGAAGTATCGTCTCCTCTTGAATCCAAATAAATGCACCTTTGGTGTTCGATCGGGGAAGTTGTTGGGTTTCATTGTTAGCCTGAAAGGAATTGAAGTTGACCCTGATAAAGTCAAAGCAATTCAAGAAATGCCAGCACCAAGAACTAAAAAGCAAGTCAGAGGTTTCCTCGGGCGTTTGAATTATATTTCCAGATTTATTTCCCACATGACTGCATCATGTGAACCGATCTTTAAGTTGTTAAAGAAAGATCAAGGTTGTGTGTGGACGGATGAATGCCAAAGGGCATTTGAGATTATTAAAGAATATTTGCTTGAACCTCCTATCTTGCTCCATCCCGTAGAAGGAAGACCGTTGAATATGTAACTGACAGTGTTAGATAAATCCATGGGTTGTATTCTGGTAAACAGGATGAAACAGGGAAGAAGGAGTTCGCCATTTATTATCTCAGCAATAAATTCACTGATTGTGAGTTGCAGTATTCCACGCTGGAAATACATGTTGTGCTTTGGCCTGGGAGGAAAAGCGTTTGCGATAATATATGTTGAATCATACCACTTGGTTAATCTCCAAAATGGATCCAATCAAGTACATTTTTAAAAAGCCTGCTCTTACCGGGAGAATTTCCTGCTGGCAGATGTTGTTATCTGAATATGATATCGAGTATCGCACTCAAAAAGATATTAAACGCAGTGTGTTCGAAGATTATCTTGATCACCAACCGGTAGAAGATCATCAGACTGCAGAATATGATTTCCCCAATGAGGATGTGATGTTCCTGAAAGTGAAAGTATTGTGATGAACCATTGCCTGAGGAAGGCCCGGACCCTGAATCTCATTGGAGTATGATATTTGATGGAGCTGTGAATGCTTATGGTAAAGGAATTGATGCTGTGATTGTCATTCCTCAGGGATTTCACATTCCTTTTACTGCAAGGTTAACATTTCATTGCACTAAAAATATGGCAGAAAATGAGGCTTGCATCATGGGTCTTGAGGAAGCTATTGATCTTAGAATCAAAATTCTAGATGTGTATGGTGATTCATCTTTGGTAATAAATCAGATTAAAGGGGAATGGGACACTCGTCACCCTGGCTTGATCCCTTACAAATATTATGCTAGAAGATTATTACCCTTCTTCAATAAAGTTGAATTCCATCACATCCCTACAGATGAAAATCAAATGGCGGATGCTCTTGAAACTCGGGCTTCCATGTACCAAGTGAATACTTGGAATGATATACCCTAAATTACGGTTCGATGGCTGGATAGGACCTCTCATGTGTTTACGACATATGAGGTAGCAGATGAAAAACGTTGGTATTATGATATCAAGCATTTTCTTCAAACTCAGGAATACCCGATTGGTGCGTCGAGGAAAGATATAAAGACACTAAAAAGATTGGTAGGCAGTTTCTTCCTTAGTGAAAATGTGTTATACAAGAGAAATTATGACATGGTCTTGCTCAGATGTGTGGATAGGCACGAAGCGGACATGTTGATGCATGAGATTCATGAAGGTTCATTTGGAACTCATGCTAATGGACATTCGATGGTCAAAAAGATGCTAAGGGAAAGTTATTATTGGCTAACAATGGAGTCTGATTGTTACAAATTTGCAAAGAAGTTCCATAAATGCTAGATCTATGCAGACAAGGTCCATGTGCCTCTGACACTTCTCAATGTAATTTCCTCCCCATGGCCTTTCTCTATGTGGGGTATTGACATGATTGGGATGATAGAACCCAAAGCTTCGAATGGGCACCGTTTTATCTTGGTAGCAATTGACTACTTCACCAAATGGGTGGAGGCTGCTTCATATGCCAATGTTACCAAACATGTGGTTGTGCGTTTCATCTAAAATAATCTTATATGCCGGTATGGTGTGCCAAACAGAATAATCACTGACAATGGCTCGAATTTGAACAACAAGATGATGACAGAACTGTGTGAAGAATTCAAGATTGTCCATCACAATTCATCTCCATAAAGGCCAAAGATGAATGGGGCTGTTGAAGCTGCTAATAAGAATATCAAGAGAATCATCCAGAAAATGGTTGCTACTTATAAGAATTGGCATGAAATGCTCCCATTTGCTCTGCATTGATATCGAACATATGTCTGCACTTCAACAGGTGCAACCCCATTCTCCCTGGTGTATGGAATGGAAGTTGTACTCCCTGTCGAGGTAGAGAATTCCACGTTACGTGTGATAACGGAAACCAAATTGACAGAGGTTGAATGGGTCCAAAAGAGGTTTGACCAATTGAATTTGATTGAAGAGAAGAGAATGACAGCATTGTGTCATGGACAGTTATATCAGAAAAGAATGAAGAAAGCTTTTGATAAAAGGTCAAACCTCGTGAATTCAAAGAAGGTGACCTCGTGCTCAGGAAGATCATGTCTTTCAGCGCTGATTCTAGGGGCAAGTGGACTCCCAATTATGAAGGCCCATATGTTGTCAAAAATGCCTTCTCAAGCGGTGCATTAATTCTTGAAACTATGGATGGCAAGGAGGTCCCACGTCCCATGAATGCTGACGCAGTCAAGAAATACTTCTCCTAAAGAAATAAAAGAAAAACTCGCTATGTTGAAAACCCGAAAGGGAAGCTTAGGCAAAAAGGAGCGTCTCGGTAGGCTGAAAACCCGAAAGAGTGGTCTAGGCAAAAATTAGAGACATAAACAGAATAAATTTCCTGCTAAGTTGAAAACCCGCAAGGGCATCTTAGGCAAAAGTTAGGGATTTTCTTGGCAAGTAACTACGTCAGACAAGACTTGATCGTTGAAGCAACAATCTTCTCGGATCCTCATGATACTTCAACAAAAGGTGCTACTCAAGATTTCAAAAGTTGTTAGGGTGGATAGTGGTCATTATATCTCAATGTATCTTTTCCATTATGTATTACCATTTCCCAAACTTTGTAATTATCTATGGAGTCTTTCCATTTGCAGACTACCATTCTATTAATGAAATCCGAGCTTTTACCAAATTCTTTGTGTTCTTATTTTATTTAGCTTGCAAAGACTCCATTTATTACTACTAATAACTTTCAAAATAAAGAGATTAAATAACAAAATTGATTTTTCAAAAAAAAAGAAGGGATTTTTACAATTTACTTTTACTTTGAGATTTGTGATGAAACAATAACAACAAAAATGGTGATCCCAGGAATGGACAAACCCCAGTTGTTTTGAGAAGTTTTGTTCCCCTCAGGAGGGTTTACTCAGGTCGTTTTCGCCGTATTGGGTTTATGGTTCTGGTATCCTCGAACAAGTATGGGTTCATTTCTCCTCTTTTTTGAGTTTTCATGATGTGATGTTTCAATCTGCGCTTTTCTCCAAGGAAGTAGGCTTTAATTCCACAGCGAAGTTTGATTGTGTCGGTGTCAGTCCGCTTTATCTGAGACTGGTTTTGCAATCTCTAGTAGGCATGTTACTTTTGAGAAAAACTGGTTTCTCTGATGAAGCCGGAAGAAGGATGTTCTATCCAGGTATCTGTTTGACTTGTCTACCTCTGAATTATGTTTCTCCTCAGTAAAGTTAAAATAGACAGTAGGTTAGGTTTCCGCAGTTGGCCTTTACCTTTCTTGGAATGATCATTCTGGTTGAAGTTTAGCCAAGTGTTTTTAGTACCTGAGACGATTTTGTTTGTTTGTTCCTACTGATTGTGTATCTGTTTTGCCAACATACGCACGATAACACTCATACATTCATACATATATCATGCATGGATAAAATTGACAAATCATTGTTCATTAACATTTTTCTCTGGCCTTCCTGCAACGCTCCTTGCTTAGATGGATTTGGTTTTCCCTCTTGAGTTTATTTCTCAAAGGATGTATCTTCGTTGACCATCTTGTTCCAGTTTATTTCTGGTTTGAATCTGTGGTTCCACAATAATATTATTTACTTTGGATTTCTGAAAACTTTGAGTTTTAGTTTGTGCATTTATTTTGCACAAGAAGACATTATCTCCTCAGCAGGAATATCGTGGCATTTCTCTAGGAAGTCATATTTCTATCCTCACAAAGTCATTTCTTTTGCTACCTCCTCTATGAAAGGATAGTTTGCAGTCCGTCGTCAGTTTACGCCAGTGGACGGTAAGGCTTTAAAATTCACAAAAATAGCTCATTGTGAAATATTTGCAAGTGGAAGTCTCTTTATTTGAGACATCTTACATATTACCCTTTCCAGGAAAAGTGCCTCAGTTAAAGAAGAAGTTGAGACCCGTTCTAGGAAAAAACACCAGAATCTTTGGGAAACTTATTATCTTTCTTCTACCTTCAGTGAACGTTGGTAGTTCACCGTCAGTGAATGTCGGTGATATATTTATTTTCTTTCTACCTTCAGTGAATGTTGGTAGTTCATTGTTAGTGAACGGCAGTGATATGTTATATATTCTCTTCCTACCTTCAGTGAAAGTTGGTAGACTGTCGACAGTGAACGTCGGTGTTTATTATCTTTTTGCTACCCTCAGTGAACGTTGGTAGTTCATCGTCAATGAAAGGCGATGATATGATATATATTATCTTTCTAACTTTAGTGAAAGTTGGTAGACCGTCGACAGTGAACGTCAGTGTTTATTATCTTTTTGCTACCCTCAGTGAACGTTGGTAGTTCATCGTCAGTGAACGGCGGTGATATGATATATATTCTCTGTCTACCTTTAGTGAAAGTTGGTAGACCGTCGATAGTGAACATCGGTATTTATTATCTTTTTGCTACCCTCAGTGAACGTTGGTAGTTCATCGTTAGTGAACGGAGATGATATGATATATCCTCTTTATACCTTAAGTGAAATTTGGTAGACCATCGGCAATGAACATCGATGTTTGTTATATCCTCTCTGCCTTCAGTGAACATTGGTAGCTTCGCCTTCAGTAGATGTTGGTGTGTCCTTTGACCATCCTACTATCCTCTCTGATTCAGTTCTATGAGTCCACCAATGATTTATTTTCCTGGTGGGGGGGGGCTCTTTTGTTCATTTTTATTATTGTTACATCCCCAGTGATGTTGTGCGTCTCTTTGGTCCTGTTCATATGCATTCATATGCATAAGCATTTGCGTGGCATCTTAGGGCCAAAAATAGGGTTTGTTATATATTTAAGTATCTTCGATTGCGTCGACACGATGATTTTTAACCTTCATATCTCCGGATAGAAGAAACTTAAATAAGGGCAGTTGTTGTACCCCAATTTTTGCCCTTAAGATGCCTTCATCATACCATGTTGTTTCACTCACACCAAGATCACACTAGGATTCTTGGTTCCCCTCCCTACATTTAGCTTTGCTCCTTTTGAGGAGTTACCAAGCACCTTGACTTATGTTCCTTTTGTGATCATGAATATTGTTTTGATTTCTTCACTTAACTAATGAAATACAATGTTGGCTTGTCTTGCTTGTTATCCATATAGGTAAGGGCATTGAGATTTATCAAGTTACTCCATGGGTTCATGAGTTTATTTCCATGCCATAGTCAACATAGCTTGAGAAGTTCAAACCACATCATTGGATTGGTTTTGGAAGAATTGGCATGGCAAAGTTTCTTTGGTTCATCACATTTCAAGGTTATTAGATTTGACTCAAAAGTACAAGGGGTTGATTGGAGAAGTTGTCATGTTTGGACAAGGCCTTGTTCCTAATGGTCACAAGAGCATATTTATCTCAAAATTCAAGATATGGAAGTGGTTTTGGTGGCTATGAGTCCTCATCATCATCCTCAACAACTTCTATTCACAAAGCAAGAATATTGGCACAAGAGGTTTGTTCAAACTTGTCAAAGTTCCTCACAACATTCTCTTGATCTAGAAGCTAGGGTTTTGAACTTCAAAGGAGCATATCATGCTCACCTTTTGGTATTTTTGAGTGATTCCAAATACATGTTTCTCTTCAAAGGGTTATAAAAAAATCACTTCAAAAGTTCCAAGGAGTTTTCATGTGGAAGGAACTTGGTGAAGAAGAAAGATTACAAGTCATCCAAATGAATCCACAGTTTTCCATATGTGACTTCAAATGGTCATAACTTGGTCAATTTTTATCACCTTGAGTCCATTCTTTTTCCATAATGATATTGAAGATGTGTACTTTATGCCTTCTTTTATGTGAAAAGTGAGAAAATGATGGATGTTTCCTTAAATATGCAAAAGATTATAGGTGATTTCAAGATTTTTGGCCAACTTCAACAAGTCATAACTTGCTCAATTTTTAGAGATTTTGAGTGGTTCAAGTTTCAAAATGTCATTCAAGAAATCTAATTCATTCCATATTTTTTTTGTCAAGATCAAATTCTAAGTGGAAGGCCATGTTTGGATGAAAAAGATTATAGGTCATTTTTGAAGAAGAATTTGAAATATTTATATGTATGGAAAGTCAACTCTTTTTCTTCAACTTTGACTCCATGTAACTTTCAGCTCAAGCATCCATTTGATTCCATTCTTTTTCCATTGCAAAGCTTGTAACCTCATATTTCCAAAGCATCAAGAATCATGCCCTAAGACCCCTTGAGTTGGAAATTCCATGGATTTGAATTAGGTAACTTGAAACTGATTTTTTCGCAAAGTCAGAATTTTGAAATCCATAATGTGACTTCTAAACACAAGATTTATGCGTGTTTTTGATTTAAACTTGATTAGCGAACTTTCCAGAAGTGATTAGCACCCCAAAACGCTAGATTTGGTTGAGTTTTGATGGAAATGAAGTCACACTTCACTCGTGCTCGACCTTCACTCAATTTCCCTCCAAACTTCCTTGTTTCTTCAAATTTTCATTCCCATTCACTTCCCTATAAATAGAGGGTCATCCCCCATCCATTTTCCCAAGCTTTGAGAGCCAAGAACACCCTGCCAAAACCTCACATAAACCCATCTGTTTTGAATTCAATTTATGAGATTTAAGCTCCCTTTTCCAAAATTCTCTGCGCATTCATCATCCTTGATCATCATATAAACTCTCCAGCACTTAAACCAATCAAAACGAGCCATAATTCAAGCTACAAAAGTCCAGTTTTAGAGCTTCTTCCTTGAACTTCAAAAAGGTATAATTCTCCACCATTTGGATCCAAATCAAGCACTAATCTATTCTACTCCTTCTCCTGATTCTCATGATGCTTACAATTTTTAAATCCATTGAGAATTTAGAGAGAAATATCAAATTGAAGGTGCTCTCTATTTTTTGGGTTTTTGATTCATATCTCTCTCCATACCTTATATAAATTTGGCGTGATGGTTGTGTTAGAATCGTCTTGAAGAGACGATTTAAATGATGCTAGCATGGGATCCTAATTTTTCCATTTGAAGGATCTCACAAAATCCCCATTGCAGGGTGTCTGGAAGTTGAAGATGATGACATGTCTCGTCTCAGCCAATGATAACGTGCCAAACGTTTTAATTTCATTGGTTGCCCTTTTTCTGATCATATGCGTATCTCACTATGGTCCATATCAAGCACAGCGCGTCTGGTCCACTGGATTAGCTTACTAACGCGTTTTGACTATGATCTGATGGTCCACATCTTTTTGGTTTTATTTTATTTTCTAATTTTATATTTTTTATTGATTACATTATCAAACATTCATAACTCTTTTATTTTTTATCCAAAAATTATGAAAAAATTCACAAAAATACTTTGAGTTATTCCTGATCTCATGACTATTTTTTCACATTTTTATTTTGAACTTTGGTACTTTTTATATTTTTTATATTATTTGCTTTCTTTTAATTACTTAAAAAATACTTTCTGACATTTTTTTATTCTGAAAAAATTCATATATATTATTTTGCTTATTTTTGACTTTCTGAAAATTTTATGGAATTTTATGTTGAGGTTTACTATTTTTGACCTATTTTATGTTTGTTTGAGCATTTTTAAAATGTTTCAAAATATTTTCTGACTTTTATAAATTACCAAAATTTTTATAAAAATATTTGGGTGCGTTTCTGATTTTTCTATGGCCTTACTTCTCACTTCTTGATTAATTTGAACATAATTGACATTTTTCTCATTATTTTCTATTTTTTAAAACATTTTTTAATCCTTTTATTTATATTAAATGTGATATTATTTTGTGATTATTTTCTGGCTAAACTTGGGTTAGGTTTTGGATCATGAACTTTATTAACATCATTGGATCCATGGTGTTGAATTTAACTCCACAAAAAATGGATGAATGATTTTAATAATAGTTTGATTAAAATTTAATTCAAATGTGGTTTGTATATTTTTTTTACCCAATCCATCTTCATCTCATCCCTTTCTTATTGCACTAAATGTTGTTGGAGCATGATCTCTATATCATGTCTCAAAACAAATGGTGCATAGATTGCTATTGACCGGTCTCAAAATAGGTGTGACTTCAATATAAGTCCACTTACGATTGCTTAACATAGCGCTAAATTTTGTCCCAATTCGAATAAATGATCATTCGTGGCCCAAACTTATGATTGCAAGCCCAAGTATGTTAATTTGATCTCTTTGATCCAATAACCTTGAGATTCATTGTTTGGAGGCTTTGGTTCTACCAAACCTCTAATTGTTCTACAACACCATTGGTCAACGTGGATCACTTAAACATCATTGATCATTAAATGGTACTTGTGAGAATTTCAAATGGATGATATACTTGACAAAAAGCAAATGCAACTTTTTGTGTGGAGGCTTTGGTTCTACCAATCCTCTAATGAGTTCCAAATGAAAGTTTCAAGATGGTCATCTAACTAACCACTAATTATTAACTTGTTCTATCTTATGCTTTTATTCTTTTTTTATGCTTTATGTACTATTTACTTTGAGCATTTAAATTTCATGCCATTTTCATCTTTGCTCATTTGAGCATTTATTTTCTTTCCATTTTTACTTTGCTCACTTGAGATTTTTCTTTTCCTTTCTTAAGATACTTAATAATCAACATAAACCCTAAAAAATCTTTAATGGCACTTAGACTATTTGGTTACTATCCTTGGCATTATGGAGCATGGGACTTTTTCTTGGACTTAGGATTAGAAACCATGGCCTATCTTGGAGACCTTGTGATCTTATCTGATAAATATGTCTAGAATTCTTGAGGTTTACCTCAACACATTGGGTATCTTGTTTGTTTTTGTGTGCAGGTTTTTGTGATTACATTCTCTATTTGTAATCTGGAATTCACCCGTATACAGCCGTTACTCTGCCCAATTTTTGCGAAGACTTAATACACTTGAAGTTTAATTCTCTCAAGAGGTCTAGTATCTTTGCTTGCTTGGTTTCAATCCAAAGAATGGAAATTCTATCTTGACACATAATGTCAAGTTTTGGCTTCTCGTTGGTTAGATGGTTCTTATCCCTAGCTTTTACCTTATGCTTTAGGATAGCCTCTTCTTCTCCCCCCATCTTCTTTAATTTCAAAACCTTCTCCCTCCTTTTGAAAACTCTTCTTGTTTTTTGAAACTTAAACTACTTTCATAATAAACTTTGACCTAGGTCCATGCACTTTCAAAATAATTTTCATATATAAACTTCAATCAATTTAATAATACCTTGACATTTTTTTTGTGAGAATACTAAAAGTCAATCAATTTCATTTCAAACTATTTTGCCACTTTGGCTTCTACTTTAAAACTTTTCTCAAAATATTGGACTCTTGTCAATCCTTGTAGTGATGCAACAACTATACTTCTACAATATGTAGTGAAGTTAGATATTTTCCACTTGGGTGTTGAGTGAGGCATTGTTGATTTTAAAATCAAAGCCATATCCTCCACTTTGAGATGATGCAAATTCTCTTTTCTCATGATTGTGGGTAGTAAGTATGTTTTCCACACGGACAATGATGATGATGTCTTATCTCTTAAAATCAACCAACACACTTGTGTTTCAAATTTTTAAAAGAGGAACTACGTGTACCCTGATCCCCTATTGCATAAAAGGTGGTACGTAGGCACTAAATGTTCACAACTGCGGCGGGTGAAAAAATCATAAAAAAATACTTCTCTTCTCACCTCCACCAACTATTTCTATACAACATATTTTATAGCCAAAATATACAGATTTTTCAAAGAGGTTCCTACGGAGTACCATAGATATTTAGGGTGCTAATACCTTCCCTTTTCATAACCAACCCCCTTACCTTGAATCTTTCCCCCTCTTTTTGGGTTATTCGCTCTTTTCCCATTCCTTTGGAAACAATAAAGCGGGGTAGCAATTTTTATTTTTGATTTGTATAAAGTCAAGTCAATCCAATGGCTTAGTCTTGAACATTTCTACCGCTACACCCACTACCATCTATTTTTTATACAACATTTTATAGCCAAAATATACAGATTTTACAAAGAGGTTCCTATTGAATACCATAGATGTTTAGGGTGCGAATACCTTCCCTTTGCATAACCAACCCCCTTACCTTGAATATTTCCCCTTCTTTTTGGGTTACTCGCTCTTTTCCCATTCCTTTGGAAATAATAAAACGCGGTGGCGATTTTTATTTTGATATGTGCACGTCTAGTCAATCCAATGGCTTAGTATTAAACATTTCTACCGCTACACCAACGCGTGATGGTTAACAAAGAAATCCTGTTCGAGAAAGTTCCTCTTTCCAGAAGTTCATGTGAAGATGATTCGATAATCACCATTTCCGACAATCCTCTCAGGGTCTCCACCAAAAGACCCGTCAGGATTACATCTGTTCTAAAGTTGGCTCCCCTGATAATCACCGTGTCAAGGCCAATACCATATTCCTCGGATAAAGTTATTCCCTATAATTATGGTAATGACGTCTATTACCTTGTCGTCAATCAAGACCTATTGGCTGTTGAAGACAAAGCTGTTGAAGGTACTGATCTTGACGTCGACAATATCGTTGGGACCTGTAAAATAACGAGAAACGGAAGAGTTTTCTCTCCTGAGATCTCTCCAAAAACCATTGCTACTCCTGTGATCATCCATACTGATACTCTTTCTAGTACTCCTATTACTACTCTTATGATCATCCTTGTTGCTGATTGTGTCAGTATTCCCATTGCTACTCCTACTGCTAGTCCTGCTGTTATCCCTGCTACCGAGTCGTCCGAGACTCGGGGCAAAGAGGTATTGGTTGAGCCTGTCCGGACGAAGGCGCATCCAGAAGCCATTCCTGAGGCTTTTCAAAAGTATATGAAAGAGATTTTAAAGATAATCCAAAAAAGTGATTATAATATGGTAGAGCAATTGGGGCAGACCCCTTCAAAAATATAAATGTTGGCCCTACTGCTTTGCTCTGAAGCCCATGGCAAGGCTTTAGTAAAATTCCTTAAGTCAGCCCATGTGCCTCAGGAGACCTCCGCTGATCAATTCGAGAATTGCATGGCCAACCCGACTGTTGATAATGGCTTGGAATTCTCTGATGCAGATTTAAATCCTAAGGGAAGGAAACACAATGATACCCTGCATGTCTCCATTGAGTGCAAGGGCACTACATTAGCCCATGTTCTGGTGGATACAAGTTCATCACTGAATGCCTTACTCAAGAATGCTCTTGATCGGTTAGATTGCGAAGGACACACACTAAAGCCCAGTAACATTGTGGTGAGGGCCTTCGACGGTTCTAAAAGAATGGTTCATGGGGAAGTGGACATCCCTATCAAAGTTGGTACTCAAACTTTTAATTCCACTTTCTTTGTGATGGACATCTGCCTGTCTTACTCCTGTTTATTGGGTCGACCCTGGATCCATGGGGCTGGTGCTGTGACTTCCACCCTACATGAGATGTTGAAGTACCCAATCAATGGGTAGACTATGACAGTTCATGCGGAAGAGGAATACATGGTGAGCCACCTGAACTCTTTCAGGTACATCGAAATGGATGGCGTGTTCATTGAAACTCCCTGTCAGAACTTTGAGGAGGTTCCACATACTATTGTTGTAACCAAGACCACTGCCAATGTTCCTAAGACTACTCAACCTCCATTGAAGATGGCTTCTCTGAAGGATGCTAGGGTAAGAGTCGAAGAAGGTGGGAGAACAATTTGGGGCCAACTTCCGGATATTCTCTACAAATCTGACAAATTTGGTTTAAGTTTCACTTCAGGAGCCTGAAGAGCTATTCGTCGTGCTCGTGTCGGGGGACCACCTTTACGGATCAAAAAACTTGGTGTCAATTCCTTAGAGATCAGTGATAGTGATTGTGACCCGGAAAAATGGATCTTCCCAACCATCAGCGGTGGACTCAGCAATTGGGAGGCTAAAGACTTTGTGCCCATTACTTTTAGTCAAGAGTAATTTGTCTTTTTTGTTTTTGAGGAAATGTAATATTTGAACAATTGAAACATTAAATCCTTGTGTCTTACCCGAGACACAATGGTCTATTTGTCAGGGTCATTACTTCATTTTCACATGTCATCAATAAAACATTGGACGTTTCGCATACAAACTTTACGCTCTTTGTTTTTCTTTTCTGCTTTTTACTTTATAAAAAATATTCAGCTATGCTCTTACACACACCAACGTATCAAACTACAGATCCACATACACTCTGGATCCCATTGGTAATGATTTTTCTATTTCCAATTATGACTTTGAAAATCCGATCTACCAAGCCGAGGAAGATGGTGAGGGAGATTGTGGAGTACTAGGGGAACTTGCCAGACTGTTACAACAGGAAGAAAGGGCAATACAACCTCAATAAGAACCGATTGAGACATTTAACTTGGGTATTGAAGAGAACAAGAAAGAACTTAAAATAGGTGCCAATCTGGAGAATAGTGTCAAAAAGCGGTTAATACAAATGCTACATGACTATGTTGAGGTTTTTGCCTGGTCATACAAAGACATGCTGGGACTTGACACTGATATTGTGGTTCATCGGCTACCTACAAAAGAGGATTGTACTCTAGTGAAATAGAAGGTTCTCTGTATGCGGCCAGAGATGTCAGAAAAAATCAAGGCCGAAGTCATGAAATAGTGCAACGCTGGTTTCTTAGGTGTCACCTCTTATCGCAATGGGTTGTTAACTTCGTCCAGTACCAAAGAAGGAGGGTATGGTACGTATGTGGGTGGATTACAGAGACTTGAACAGGGAAAGCCCCAAGGATGACTTCTCGCTTCCTCATGTCGATGTTCTGGTTGACAACACCATACAACATAAGGTATTCTCCTTCATGGATGGTTTCTCCGGGTATAATCAGATCAAAATGGCACTTGAGTACAAGGAGAAAATAACCTTTGTAACACAATGGGGCACTTTCTGTTACAAAGTTATGCCATTTGGGCTAAA
The DNA here is from genome assembly GCA_948472305.1 of Vicia faba. Taxonomy (NCBI): domain Eukaryota; kingdom Viridiplantae; phylum Streptophyta; class Magnoliopsida; order Fabales; family Fabaceae; genus Vicia; species Vicia faba. The sequence continues at coordinate 1,148,660,478 of OX451738.1, read as the reverse complement.
GAACGATGGGGCAACCTATCAGCGTTCCATGGTAGCTTTGTTTCATGATATGATCCATCACGAGATAGAGGTCTACGCTGATGACATGATAGCCAGGTCTCAGACTAAAGAAGAGCACCTTCATCACCTACATAAGTTTTTTGAAAGGTTGAAGAAGCACAAACTGAGGCTGAAACCGAATAAATGCACCTTTGGAGTAAGATCTGGTAAACTCTTAGGTTTCATTGTCAGCAACAAAGGCATTGAAGTTGACCCCGCAAAAGTCAAAGCTATACAAGAAATGCCAACTCCTCTCACTAAGAAGGAGGTTAGGGGATTCTTGGGACGCCTAAACTACATAGCCAGATTTATTTCACATCTGACCGCTACTTGTGAGACAATCTTCAAATTAATGAAGAAAGATCAAGCAGTGAAGTGGAATGAAGAATGCCAGAATTCCTTTGACAAAATCAAAGAATAACTTCTAGAGCCTCCAATTTTAATGCCTCCAGTCGAAGGAAGACCGTTGATCATGTACTTAATAGTGTTAGAGAACTCAATGGGATGTGTGTTGGGGAAACATGACGAGTCTGGTCGAAAAGAGAATGCAATATACTACCTTAGCAAAAAGTTTACAACTATGAAACAAGATAATCACTGCTCGAGAAAACTTGTTGCGCTTTGGCATGGGCTGCTCTCCGACTAAGACAATATATGTTGACTCACACTACCTTGTTGATATCTAAAATGGATCCAATCAAGTAGATCTTTGAGAAGCCCACTCTCTCTGGAAGAATAGCAAGATGGCAGATGATGCTGACCGAATACGACATTCAGTAGAAAACCCAGAAAGCAATTAAGGGAAGTGTACTAGCTGATCATTTAGCTCAACAGGCTGTGGATGACTACCAATCCATGAATTTTGAGTTCCCGAATGAGAACATCATGCTAGTAACTGATTATGAAGAACCTGGACTGGATGAAGGACCTTAAAAAGGACCCCGATGGTCTATGGTTTTTAACGGAGCTTCCAACACCCTTGGAAATGGCATCGGTGCCATGATTATCTCTCTTGAAGGCTGCCATACTCCTTTCACTGCCAGATTATGCTTCAATTGTACCAACAATATGGCTGAGTATGAAGCATGTATTATGGGTCGCAAAGATGCTATCAAATTGAGGATTAAGTTCTTGAGTGTATTTGGAGACTCAACCTTAGTAATCATTTAGATCAAAGGATAATTGGACACAAAACATCCTAATCTTATCCCTTACAAAGAGCACGTGTTGACACTAATCCCGCATTTTGAAGAAATTACCTTTGAGCATTTTCCACGAGAGGAAAATCAACTAGTGGACTTGCTAGCTATGATGTCATCCATGTTCAAAGTCAGGTGGGATAATGAGGCTCCTCAGATCACTATTGAAAGGATGGATAAACCAGCATATTGTCACGAGATTGGTACTAAAGAAGTAGTTGACAAGCCTTGGTTCCATGAAGTCCAAAGATATCTCGATGCCCAAGAGTACCCTGAGGGAGGTTTATTCAATGATAAGAAGTTCCTAAGAAGGTTCTCTATCAAGTTCTTCCTCAGTAACGAGATCCTCTATAAGCGCATTCACGACTCTACCTTGCTTCGGTGTGTAGACAAGATTGAAGCAGAGCGGATTATGGTTGATTTACATGAAGGCACCTGTGGCACCCATTCTAGTGGGCACATGATGGCTAAAAAGATCATACGGGCAGGATACTACTGGTTCACTATGGAAGCAGACTATTATCAGCATTCGTGGACTTGTCACAAATTCCAGATCTATGCTGACAAGGTACATGTTCCTTCGGTTCCTCTAAACGTCTTGACTGCTCCTTGGCCATTCGTAATGTGTGGCATCGATATGATTGGGGAAATCAGACCTACAACTTCTAATGGGCACCACTTCATTCTGGTTACCATTGATTACTTCACGAAGTGGGTCAAGGCAGCTTCATTTGCTTCTATTACCAAGAACGTTATGCCCTGATTCATCAAATATAACCTTATTTGTCGGTATGGTATTCCAAAGAGAATAATTATGGATAATGGTACCAATCTCAATAAAACTATGATCATCGAGCTCTACATGCAATTCAAGATCCAACATCAAAACTCTTCTCATTACCGGGCGAAGATGAATGTCACTATTGAAGTTGCTAACAAAAGTATCAAGAAAATCATACAGAAGATGACAGTGACATATAAAGACTTCCACGAGATACTACCATTTGATCTTCATAGTTACCGCACCATAATATGCACATCAATAGGGACAACTCATTTCTCTTTTGTATACGGTATGGAAGTTGTCCTGCCCATTGAGGTCCAGATCCCTTCCTTGAGGATCATGAAAGATGTAGGGTTGAGTGAAGAAGAATGGGTTTAGACTCCACTTGACCAATTAAACTTGATTGACGAGAAGAGGCTCGCGGCTGTCTGTCATGGTCTAATGTACCAAAATGTATGATCAATGCTTTTAAAAAGAAGGTTAGAAGTCAGGTATATCAAGCTGGTGACCTGGTAATCAAGTGCATCATATTTCCATAAGGTGATCATAGGGGAAAATGGACTCCCACATACAAAGGACCATTTGTGATCAAGAACATATTTTCTGGTGGGGCCATGATCTTAACTACTATGGACAGTGACGACCTTTTACACCCGGTAAACGCGAACATAATTAAAAGATACTACGCATAAACAAAGACTTGCAAGGTCGACTGGCCTAGCCAAAAATTAGGGCATCACGGCGAACCAAAAGGGTTCGGGCAAAAGTTAGGGATATACATAAAAATTTGTCCACCCGGCAAGTCGAAAACCTGAAAAGGCGGCTTGGGCAAAAAAGGGTATCCCGATGGACTAAAATCCCGAAAGGGCGGTCCAAGAAAAAGTTAAGGATTTAAAGCATATAACTATGTCCCAATGGATCACCTTACAACCAATCTTCAGTATCATATATCAAGCTCAAATGGTACTAATCAATCCAGTCAGTTTCAGACAAGCAGCAAATAGATGAGACGCTCGAAGGCATAAAGGCAATAGCAGGATGGGAACCCAATGGGATTATTTCACATAGCTGTTTTTCTTTGTATACTATTTTTGTATAGTTTCCATTATTATGACAGCATTCCCTTACTAGGATGTCCATCTCTTGGTACAAAAACGCTTATTCAAGTTAATACAAAACTATTCCTTTGAAAGTGCAAAATTTTTGTTTTGTGTGCGAAAACGTCTAGTGATTATTTTTGAACATATGCATTTAAATGTGATTACTTCTTACAAATATACACCTAAAAACAGAAAGACAGTTACTAATGACTTTAAGAAACAAAGATATTTCCTCCCCGCAGATATTTCCTCCAGCAGATACAGAGGCTGAGACATCCTACTACAAGGTCACTGCCATATTCTCAATATGCAATCTAATGATGTTAGGTTCTCATATCCCCGGAGGAGCAAGAATCTACAAATTACTATTCCAACAAAATATCCCCCAGTGAATTCGCCAAGCTTCAAAAGATTCCCCAACATGATTTCAACAAAATCCCCAAACAGTTCACGGAGTTTACCTTCCCAACAGAGTTTATTTCTCTGACAATGGAAGTTCATCTCCCAGCATTTCAACTTCAACAAATTGGAAGACCTACATTCTTCCTCCCAGCAACAATCATGGATTTATTTTCCCTAACTCAACAACACATCATTGGAACAACTGAAACGTTCATACATTGCATTCATACATCATTTCTACAAATATCATAGCATATGCAGCATAAATGTGTATATCACAATCTCATTTATTTTGAAAGCATCATGCAATTCATACATCATGACATCGCATGAAGATGACTTTACCTTTCCAGGTTGAGTTTGCAAAAAGATAAATACTGTCAACCTATACAGCAGGTCAAAGATTAATGCCTGAAACCAGACGAGGAAACGATCTACACGACCAAGTGGTATGAACTCCCGAAGTAAGACGGGTTTACCAACAAATACAACAGGACATGAATTTATTCCTGAAACTAGACAGGGAAATATCTATGTCACCAATGTTACCAAGCCCCAGATTAATACCTGTAACAGGCTAGGAGAACTATCTATGGACGACCGACTGTGGATGAATACCTGTAACAAGCCAGGAAAACTATCCACATGAGGAGATTGAAGATTAATACCTGTGAAAAGCCAGGAAAATTATATTTCTTTCTCAAGTTAGAGATTAATACCTATAACAATCCACGAAAACTATCTGAATGACCGACAATTTTTCAAGTTCCAAATTAATACCTGTAACAAGCTAGGAGAACTATCTGTGGACGACCAACTGTGGATTAATACATGTAACAAGCCAGAAAAACGATCCACATGAGGAGATTGAAGATTAATACCTCTAACAAGCCAAGAAAACTATATTTCTTTCTCAGGTCAGAGATTAATACCTATAACAAGCCAAGACAAGTATCTCAATCATCGACATCTTTTCAAGTTCCAGATTAATACTTGTAAAAAGCCAGGAGAACTATCTATGGATGACCGACTGTAGAATAATATCTGTAACAAGCCATGAAAACTATCCACATGAGGAGATTGAATATTAATACATGTAATAAGCCAGGAAAACTATCTTTCTTTCTCAAGTCATAGATTAATACCTGTAACAAGCCAAGACAACTATCTTAATGACTGATAAGTTTTCAATTTCCAGATTAATACCTGTAACAAGCCAGGAGAACTATCTGTGGATGACCGACTGTAGATTAATACTTTTAACAAGCCAGGAGAACTATCTACATGAGAAGATTGAATATTAATACTTGTAACAAGCTAGGAAAACTATATTTCTTTCTCAGGTCAGTGATTAATACCTGAAACCAGCCAAGACAAATATCTCAGCGACCGATAATTTTCAAGTTCCAGATTGATACCTGAAACCAGACAGGACAACTATCTGTGAACAGATGATTTGTAGATTAACACCTGAAACCAGACAAAAAAACTATCTACATGACCAAACAACGCAATCATACACGGGTTCCTTCTCATCATCTAGATGCAGTCTAACACGGACTCATCCTATAGCAATCTTACACGGATTCCTTCTCAAACTTTCTAGATGCAGTCTAACACGGACTCATCTTGAAACAGCCCTACACAGGCTCCTTTTAGTATATCTCCAGATGCAGGCTAACACAGACTCATCCCGAATCAGCCCCGCACAGGCTCCTCCTTACATATCTTTGGATGCAGACTAGCACAGACTCATCTTAGAAAAGCCCTACACAGGATCCTTCTATTACATTTTCAGGTAACGGTTAATACCCTTATCCCCAGAAAGTTAATGTGAAGCCGGGATTTCAACCAGAAAATACCAAACTTTCATCTCTCCAGAGATAACTATTCAGCAAAGCCTTGGACAGCTGAACTTTCAAGACTCTATTCCCCATAGGGTTTCCTCAAGAAGGAGAACAACAGAAACCCACATTCACCAGCGGGCTCCTCCTCGGACAGTAGGAATAGGAATCCCCACAAGGAGACCTCTTAGGAAGTCAGCATCTACTTTGGATGGTATCTTTAAGCCCATCTCTGATAACTCTTCATCATCTTCTCTAAATGGCATCCGTAAGCCCATTCCTTCCATCATCAACCATCAGTGTTACTCCATGTGAGTGCAAATTTCTGGGCACTCTAGTATTCAATCTTCTTCCACCTTTAGATCGCGACAGGCAGACAAGCCAATCTAAATCCTCAGACTTAAGAAGATTGAACAGGGGCAACTGTTGTACCCCAAAATTTGCCCTTTCATGTTTTCCAAGATTTTCCCTTACATGGGTGGATACAAACACTTGATTAAATAAAAATAAAAATTTTGAGGATAAACAAGGTGTCTTCGATTAGCTTTGAGACAGGGTATCTTCGATTAGCTCTTGAGCAGTTTGTTTTTTGATTGGCATCTGGACAAGGATCTTTGATTGGGCATCTAAAACCCTTCGATCAGGCTTTGGACCGCAAGCTTTCGATTGAGCGTTGGGATTTCCTTATATCAAGATAAGTTCACAAGGTCTTCGATTGAGCGCTGCGTTTTTCTTCAAACAAGTTAAGTTCACATGGCTTCGACTGTGCAAGGCAAGAACCCCCTACAATTTTATTTCGATTCACAAGGGCAAAGGCTTCCCATGTTCTTGATTTTCAACATACAAGGCCAAGACCCTTTCAACTGGCCTTTGATTCATAGAGCAATGACCTCTACATGCTAACATCCATAAAGCATTGGCTTCCTGTGTGGTAGTTTTGAATGGGAAATGGTTCCGTTCAAAATTGCTTGCATCAACTCTATCTCTGAACCTTTCAACACATGATTTCCACATTATGAGCACACATTGGTGACCCATTCAAAGAATGCACGAGGCATACATGCATGCTATTCGAAATACACACAAAAGTTCCAATCGAAGGATGTACAGGTGTTCCATTCGAAGGATGTAAAAATGTTCCATTCGAAGGAAGTAACAAAAGGTCCATTCGAAGAAGCTTTCAGAAGGTCCATTCGAAGGGTACACAAGAGGTCCATTAAAAGGAGGCAAATTAAGGCCAATCGAAGGGCATGGCCTAAAGGCATTCGAAAGTCAAAGGTGTCCAAGTTCATTCAGGATTTCAACGAGGCATGAATAATTCGAAAATGGAAGTCTTTTAATGTATTTGATTTTGGTCTCATGTCCTTCAAAGCCTAAGTTAATGGGTATCCCTTTCCATTTCCATGCACATCACACTCCTATAAATACAAGGCTTTGGACACATTGCAGTGACACGAAAAAGATGGCAGAGGAAAAAACCATTGGGAACACACATACATTGTATCAGACAGAAGCATTTTTGCCCATACAAGCATTATCTAGACGAAAACCTTGCATCCAGGAGTCTGCACCAGCCATTGAGTAGGCATCTCCATGCCCAAAAGTGCAAAATCCAAGCCTTCCATTATTGGTAAGAATTGGCAAAAGACCAAACTTTACATTTGCATGATATATTAACACTTGTAATGCATTCGATTTATATTCAAGATTAAAGACTTAGGTTTGACACCCAGGTCTACATTTGTTTTATTTCTAACACTTGTTACAGATCCAGTCTGAACAGACCAACGCGCATAGGATCGAAGGACCTAGGTTCGATACCCCGGTCCTGCATCTTTGTTTTGCTAACATATCTTTGCAGATTCAATGCCCTAACAAGTGATCCATCAGGGCCTTTCAACAATGCCCTCCGGATCCAAAAAAATATCCTTTCACTAGATCGAAGGGTAGCCATCTTCCCCTGGATCGAAAGACCTCTTCCTCTGAATCGAAAGACTTCCATTTCTCCCTGGATCGAAGGATGCCCCCTTTATATTTTAATTTTTTTTTTGTTATTTCTTTATTGACTTTATCATTTGAATCAACTTAAAATCAAAAAACAAAAAAAACATTAGGTTAGTGTTTTATTAATCAAATTAATTTTGTATACAAATTAATTAATTATTTTAACCTTTTCTTGAAATTAAAATTAAATAGACTTAAGTTTTACTTTCTTTTATAAATAAAATAAAAATAAAAAGATTCCTTTCCTTTAAGATTTTTAGACATCCTTTGTCAACTCGCACGCATTTATCTATTCTCATATTTTTCATATTATTATAACTTCCCATGGGTTGTAATAGAATAATTAGGACTTCATTTCCTGCTTTATTCCCCTTATTCTTGGACATGTAATTAATCCCCGAAGCCCTGTAATAGTGTAGGATTTACAATTCCTGCATTTTTATTTCTTTCATATTAACTGCTAGATGTATGACTAATAAGATTACGTGATAAGATTAATAGTCAAACGTTAGCAAACTAAACTCAAGACTAAAATAATTAAACATAACACACATTGCACACATGCACCTCTAGGGTACCATACTTTTGTTGCCTTCGGAAATAAAACAGTCATGTCCCTCGAGATAGGGACGCTTTAGCAAAGACCCGCAAAACAAAAGATCATAGTCCCTCAATGACCCTACAGTTTCCTCTCGGTAAATGATGTAGTCTCTAAACAAAATTTATAAAGTGTCTCCACATATTGCCTTTATGATTGCACGTCCCTTCGTTTGTCCCGCAACATCCAACAATAGGGCTACCTACTCACTAATAGTAGGATAGCACTGTCTTAAGGATAGGAGGAAAAGAACAAAATTTTTCGAGTATAAGTAGATAGTTCTTAGATGCTATGATCAAAACAAACTTTTTACACTTACACATTTCAAAAACAAACTTTCAAAAACATTTTCTTTCTTAACACTCTTAAGGACTGATACAAGAGTTAACGCAAAGCAAATCGCTGCACTAAGGAATTTCAAAACATTTTTCAAAACACACAAAGCACAAGGTACTTTGAAAAATGAGCTAAAAATCTAAGAGCCCGTAGAAAACTATGGATGGAAAGGGTGCTAACACCTTCCCTTTCCATAATCTACCCCCTTACTCATAAAATTCTCGAAAAAGGTCTTTTTCTGTTCTTTTCACCGTTTCCATAATTTGGATAAAAGAAAAGTCGGTGGCGACTCTTGCTTACCGCAACATTTGCGAATACAAAATGCAAAACCAGTAAAATGGTTGGTTCTGCAACCGTATCACAACATGATATTCAAAGTTGGGAGAGGGTGCAGGGTCATTGTACTCAACGGTTTTTTTAATTAATCTGCACATATGATTTATGATTGCTTTTAGAAATGGACACGTATTTCAAGTGATTATGTAGATTTATTTACAGTTATTATTTATTTTAAAAGGTTTTTTCTGATTACGAATTTCCAGCAAGAAGCAGATAAAAATAACACAATTTTGAAATCCAAAAACAACTTTAATTAATGATTTTAAAGATCAAAACAACAGATATGCCTGTACCATATCAATACTTTCACCTTGGGCAGAGTGATAGATTTTTGAAAATATTAACAAAAAAACAAATTACTTTGAATGAATGCAAGAGGGAACATCAATATTGATCAAATTTTGGACTCTGACTCCATGAGTCACGTTGTTCGGCATTTCTTGCTCTGATTCACCTTCTAGAATAGAATTGATCTTAGGAATAGTTTGATGAAGATAACCTCCTCTATGAAAGATGTCTTGATATTTGCCCGAATAAGACTTTGGCTTAATAATCTCACCTTTACTATTATTCATAGAGAAACCCAAACTAATATATTCTTATTCACAGGTGGATCAACAATCTTCCCACACACCTTGCTATGGTCCTTACAAATTACATGTTGAGCATCCTTAAACAAAGCTATAAAATTCTCATTTTCCCTTACGTTATCAATAGATAAAGCTTGGAACTGAGTTCCAATAGCAGCTTCATCTTCTTCCACAACACTGAAAGAGGACAAATGAGATATTAACAAATCCTGCTCTCCATTTATGATGACCACCTTTCCTTCACGAACAAACATCAGCTTCTAGTGCAAAGTTTAAGTAACAGCCCCTGCCTCGTGGATCCACAGTCGTCCCAATAAACAACCGTAAGCGGAAACTATATCCATAACCTAAAAAGTAATCTGAAATAAGTGCGAGCCTATGTGAATAGGCAAATATATTTCTCCAATGACAGACTTCCTCGAACCATCAAAAATTTTCACGATTATGCCACTCGGGCGCATCAGAGTTCCCTGGTACTTTAGCTTTATGAGGGTTCTCCTAAGTATGACATTTAAAGCGGACCCACTGTGAATCAACACATTAGACAAAGAGTCATTCTTACAATTCATGGAGATATGGAGAGCCAGGTTACGATTCCTTCCTTCATCGGGAAATTCATCATCACAGAAACTCAGGTTAATATAAGATGTGATATTTCCTACAACACTACTGAATTAATCCAGAGACATATCATTTTTCACAAAAGCCTGATCCAATACTCTCATCAAAGATTCCCTATGGGCAGAAGAATTCATTAGCAATGCTAGAATGGATAATTTATATGGGGTCTGCAACAACTGATCTACAATCTTATTGTCAGTCATCTTGATAATCTTCAATAGGTCGTTGACATATTTTTCCGAAGAAGTACCACTAGATTCTCCCTCATCTTTTTTAGGTTCATTACTTTCAACAACCCTTTTATTAGCATTAACATTCCCTTGAATGAAAAGGGAAAAAACCCAACCACTATGGCTCACTCGGCTGGCTTTAGAAATATTCTTGACATCATACAAAGGTTGTATGTGAATTTCCACACCATCCTCTAGGATTGTCGCATTGTATTTATAAGGAACGACTTTGTCCGATTCATATTGTACATGGCCTTGAAGGAAAATAACCACTGAAGCAATAATTGGCTTGCTATGTTACTCAATATCTATAGTGGCGGGAACACCAAAACACAGAACAATAACATTCACCCCTTCTTCAGAATACTTAGACATATTAGAATCATTATTAGAGGACATTTCTTCATTAGAAGAAAAGAACTCATCTGTAGAAACATACTTATCATCTGACACAGTCTCGGCCGAGCAATCTTCAATCACATTAATCCCCATATAATCATCTCTATTTCCCGAGAATTTGATAGTACCATTGTCTAACAACAACTGAACGCCCCTTTTCATAATGGAACAACCACGAGAGTATCTGCAGCGGACCTGGAAAGACCCATAATGGTGTTCTTCTTGGCCATCGATGTTATAGAATATGATGTGCAACTGCTTCAAATCATCATTCATATATTTCACGTCAAAAATCTGGAATTCATTAGGACATCCATAGACCATATTCACACATTCCTTGTACTCTTCCCTAGGCCTGATTATATGAGTGATACCTTCGTCCATCATTTCTTGAAGATCATCTTTTGCTTTATCAAATCCCTTGATATTTGTACTGCAAATACTACAACCAGCATGGTCGTGTGTATAGTAGTTGAATTCGCAGAGGTCAGCATGCATATTTACCAAATCTCCTATAACTAGGTTGATATAAAAAATTCGGAAGTCCCCAAGACAACCAGCTATGATATTTACAACATTTTCTCCTCCATGTTTAGGAAAAAGATTATCTTTCACATTAGGGCCAACATCTTTAAAGGATAGGAGGCCCGATCTCACCATCTTTTGTACTTCAGATTTCAAAGGATAATAATTCTCAATGTTGTGCCCTCGGGCTCCTTGATGAAAAGCACATGTTTTGTCTGCCTTACAATACCAGGGTAAAGGTGAAAGTATAGTAAGGGGAGGCTTGGTTTGAAACAACTTCTTCTGAATCAAAGCCGAGAATAACTCTGCATAACTCATTGGAATAGTGTTAAAGGCCTCTCTCTTATGACTTTGCCCTTGATTCCCCTGAGGAGATGGTCTTTGATAGGCAATAGTGGTTGGAGCTACATTTATAACTGGAGTCATAGAAGAACCTTGTTGTTGGTACCGATGATGCCTTCTAGGTGGTCTAATCTTCCTTTCACCAATAATAGCATTCGTTTCACTTTCTTTCTTTCGAGAGAACCCGTATGATGACTTCTTTGTCCCTTCATCTTTTGTCAACCAACTTTCCCTGAAAGCTTCTTCTAGTTGAACACCCATGATTACCATTTCGGTGAAATCACTCGGCGCACTCGAAACCATCATTTCATAATAAAATGATCCAAGGGTTTTCAGGATGACCTTGGTAATTTCTTGTTCTTCCATAGGTGGTACAACCTTTGAAGCTATCTCGTGCCAACGCTGCACATATTCTTTGAACGAATCCTTGTCTCGCTGAGCCATCACTGTCAATTGGTCATAGTCTGGTGCCATGAACATATTTTAATTATACTTCTTGATGAAGGCTTCCCCTAGATAATTGAAGGTGCGGATATTGCTATTGTCCAAACTGATATACCACTTCAAAGCGGCACTAGTTAAACTATCTTGGAAGAAATGAATGAGCAAATGTTGTTCATCAGTATGGGTGGACATTTTTCTGATATACATCACCAGGTGGTAACGAGGACAAGAGTTTCCCTTGTACCTCTCAAATTACAACACTTTAAACTTTACTGGAACTTTTACGTTGGGAACTAGACAGAGTTCACTAGTGTTCTGTCCAAACAATTCTTTTTCTCGAAGGGCCTTCATTTCCTTCTGCATCTCATTGAACTGATCTTGAAAATCATCCAATCGATCGTAGAAACCCACACTTTCACTCGATGGTGGAACGGGTCGATAAATTTTATCATTAACAAACGACATAGCATTCACCGTAGGAGGTGCAGTATAATGGATCTCATTTCTAGCCATATGAGTATCATGCACCATAAGAGGTGCAAAAGTAGAAGCAGCTTGAACAACTCGAGCAATTTGGGCATCAATATTGTAACCTTTTGGTATGAAATTTTCTGGCATTCCCCACGGGTAACCTTGAGGGATACTGTTCTGTGCAACAGTAATTGGAGTAACAGAAATGGGAACTGATGGACCTCCAGAAGTGATCATTGTTTGTTGTGGTTGAGCAGAAATAGGAACAAGTGGTGGCTGATTCTGAGCATCCACCAATGATTCCATCAAAGAAGTGAGATTAGCCATACCGACTTTCAAAGTAGTAACCTCTTTGCGCAGCTCGTAATTTTCATGTTCAAGATTCTCCATTTTCTTCCTGGAATTATCCCGAGTATTATACCGGAGAGACATCTTGCTGAACAAAGTCATAGAAACACAGTAAGAAATCTGGGTATGAACGTAAATGCAAGAAATATGCAAACAATGATTCATGATATGTAATTCATATGATTTATTTATCATTAATAATTTCATGGGACTCAAAGAATTATAGACGATTTGCAAATGTTAAAGTACCGACACATTTTGGAAATACTGAAAATCTCATTATAATAACTTCAAAATGGATTACAACTTTTAGTACAAGTTTCAATAATCCTAAGCACGTGATAAGATAGAATATAATATCATAATGGAGTAAACGTTGATGAAGATATCTGCACACACTGTCGCTTTCCCGTGAGTCTTGCAATCTGAGCCTTCAATTGCTTGTTCTCTTTTGTATTCCTATCGGCGACCCCTTTCTAATCATTAAAGTCAGGAAGTGAGAAACTAAGTCTTGATCGAGCTCTAGAGGAAAATAAATAATCTTGCCTCTCCATCATCTCCATAAGACGACTCTCCAGAATTTCAATTAGGTCATCCTTCTCTTTCAGGTCTACTTGGTAGGTCATCTCTAAAGTCTGACACATGTTCTTCCAAGCCTCCTTCTCCTGATGCATCCTAAATAAGGCAAGCCAAAGGTCTTCCATATGATCTAAAAGGGGAGGAGTGGTCTTCACAAACAAATCAGACGTAGGCTTTTCACGGGAATATGGCATCTTCAGCTGAATTACCCTTGCTTGTACCCACTAGAGATAAGGCTCCAAAGAAACAACTCCTCTAGGTCCCAAATCTTGACTCATCTTCCTGTGAATATGGTGCCAAGCCTTTTCAATTTCCTCCTTAGCTTCCTCATGATCCTCTCCCTCTTTGAGAAAGAAACCACTCAGATGAATACTATTTGGCTTTTCTCTCATCAGATATCCAAGATGACGTCGTGCAAGAAGGGGATTGTAGTTAATTCCTCCCTTTGTACCGAGAAGAGGTACATTGGGGAAATTACCATTACTATCGACAATCTCCACATCATAGTAAGCCTCATGATACCAAAAATGTCAGAATGAGTGAGGGTCATGATCTTCGGAGCCCAACAAGGTTCCTTCTTGATATCCCAAAAAACATCGGGCTGAGGTAAGTTAGAAATAAACCACTGATACAACAAAGGCGTGCAACAAATGATCATCCCTCCATGATAAGAATCCCGAAGCTGAATGGAGTAGTAAGCATCTCCTAATAATTTAGGAACTGTATTCCCAATCAAAAAGATCTTGATGGCATTGACATCCACTAATCTATTGATGTTAGGAAATAAGAACAACCCATATGCAAGTAGAGAAAAAATAAACTCAAAATCTATCGTACTCTTCATCCTTGAAAAATAGTGAGATTTCTCCAATAAAAATTGAGCGGGTAATCCTCTGATTCCTCCTATAGTAGTCATGTTGGCCTCGATCTCAGACTTCCCTAAATGAACCGTGACAGCAATCTCAAGGGACTTGGGCTCTCCCTCCAAACCGGTGAAAGGAACACGACCAATAACAGGTAAACCTAGTAGGTAAGAATACTCCTCCAATGTAGGCATTAGTTGATAATCAGGGAAAGTAAAACATCAATACATCAGGTCATAGAACTGGACCAAAGTCGAGAGAATACCCTCCTTCATCCTGAGCTTCATAAGAGACACAGTGGATCCATATTTCTTCCGAAAATTTGTAGAACTCTCGATCTCGGGAATCAGACTCATCAAATCATCTTTCTTAGAATCCTTGAAATTGTACTTACGAGTCTTTCTTTTTCCAGAATCCATGGTCAAACAATACTTGAGATAGTCATAAGAAGTCAACTTTAAATCCCTTGAAACAAATGTTTTAAAGGATACTCATGAGTGCACGAATGCATGATGCAACAATCTAACACAAGATCACAAACATGGGGGGTTCATAGGTTCGACATCACGAGCGTAAGGTCAAATGTACTACCCGTAAGGTATGGACTAATACTTTGTCACCTGCCAAACAAGGTTCTTAAAAGTTCCCAAAGTCTATATCCTTCCTTCGAATATTACCAACGTCCCGATTAACTTGGTAATTAGTGATATTCTCAAGAAAAACTCGTTTGAGTGTAGCATCGTGTGACAACCATTTCCGGATTACTCTGTCATAGTTTTCGCACCACACCTAAAAGGGAAAGATGGGTTAAGGGTTCTACAGTACTTAGTTTCAGCAGGCTCCCAGGTCAAAAGTAACACGTCTTCCCGATTACTCGGTAAACGAAACTATAGTCAAAGGGGCATCCACTGAGTGGGGGATCTCATGCCTCCTTTTTTTGGATTAATCCCTCAAAGTTAACATGATTATACTGCCCATCATATCTTAAGTTTTCTCAAGTCCGGGTAGAGGACTTATGAGAAATCACCAAGCACCCTGAAAACAAGGAAAATCTAGACAAACATATATACAACATATAATATACAACAAATAATATCACATACACACATAAACAAAGATAATCTCAACCCACTTAGAGATGGACCAGCAATTGGTCAATGTATCCCTAGTGAAGTCTCCATTTTTTTTGTAGTGGTAGAAATGTTGAGGTAAAGCCATTTGATTGACTTAACTCCCACATATCAAAATAAAAATTACCACCGTGCTTTATTGTTACCAAGCGAATGGGAAAAGAACGAATAACCCAAAAAAAGAGGAGGACAGAATCTAAGTACGAGGGTTGGTTATGCAAAGGGAAGGTATTAGTACCCTAAACATATACAGTACTCTGCAGGACCCTCTTTGCAAATCTGTATATTTTGGCTATAAGTGTTGTATACAAAAATAGATGGTGGAGATGAGAAGAGAAGTATTTTTTATAGTTTTTGCACCCGTCGTTGTTGGGAACCTTTAGTGCCTACGTACCACCTTTTGTGAAATAGGGGATCAAGGTACTCGTATTTAACCTTTAAAAATTTTAAAACAAAAATGTGTTAGTAAATTTTAAGAGACGAGACATCATTGTCATCTCCGAGTGGAAGAACATACTTACTACCCACGATAATGAGAAAGGAGAATTTGAATCCTCTCAAAGTGGAGGATATATCTTGGATTTTAAAATCAACAAAACCTCACTCGACACCCAAGTGAACAATATTTCACTTCACTACATATCATATAAGTATAGTAGTTCGCATCACTACAAGGATTTACAAGAGTCTAACCTTTTGAGCAAGTTTTAAGGATAAAAGTCAAAATGGAAAAAATGGTATGAATTTGATTGATTGACCTTAGTATTCTCACAAAAATGTCAAAGTATTATTAAGTTATTTAAAGTTTTATTAATAAAATGTTTTTGAAAATGCATGGACCTAAGTCCAAGTTTATTGTGAAATCAGTTCATGTTTAGAAAAACAAGAATAGTTTTGAAAAAGGAGGGAGAAGATTGTTGAAATTAAAGAAGATTAGAGGAGATGAAGGGACTATCCTAAAGGATAAGGTAAAACCTAGGGAAAAGAACTGTCTAACCAACAAGAAGCCAACACTTGACACAATGAGTCAATTTAGAATTCCCATCCTTTGGATTGAAACCCAACAAGCAAAGATATTAAACCTCTTAAGAATACCAAACTTCTTAACGGCTATATACAGATGAATTCCCAACTACAAACAAAGCATATAATCAGAATATCCTGCACACGAAGAAAACAAACAACCTAATGTCTCAGGGAAAACCCCAAGATCTCAAGACATAATAACAATAAAAGTCACAAGGTCACAAGGGTAGTCAAGGTCTCTACTCCTAAGTCCAAGAAGTTCATAACTCCATAATGCCAAGGATAGTAACCAAATAGTCTGAGTAACCTTAAAGTTTTTTTATTGTTCAAGTTGGTTATTAGGTATCTTCAAAAAGAAAATAAAAAGCTCATGTCAGCAAAATAAAAATGACATAAAGATAAATGCTCAAGTGAGCAAAGATGAAAATAACATGTGTGATCGGTGGAAATAGAACTGACTGTTTTTTAAGCTGGTTCACGAAATGTCGCGGTAAGCAAGAGTCGCCATCGTCTTTTATGTTCTCCAATATGGAAAGGACAAAAGCACCACAAAATTCCTTTTTCAAGAATGTTTCTCGGTTCAGGAGGTAGATTTATAGAAAGGGAAGGTGTTAGCACCCTTTCTATCTGTGGTTATCCACGGGCTCTTAGGTGCTTGCTCTCTATGTTTTCAAAAATTGTTTGCTTTTCAAGTGTGTGTGGGTTTGGAAAAAAGTTTGTTTGAAAGACTTCTAGGTAACTCTTGTATCAGTCCTCAAGAGTGTATGAAGCATTTGTTTGAAAACTTTTTGAAAGTGTAGGTGCGAAAAGTTGTTTTTTTGTTTTTTGAAAGAGCAAGTACCCAGGAGAAATCTACCCACTCTAAGGAATTAGGCTGTGTAAGAGTCCTTTAGACAGTGCTATCCCACTATTGAGAAGTAGGAGGCACCGTCGTTGGAGGTATTCGGGTCAATTTGATTATAGGGACAATGTGGTCACCAAAGCAATAGTAGGACGCCTTAGCGGTAACCCTAATGTCCTAGATCCTTTTTATCCGAGGCAACTGTTTCGAGGCAACTGGATCTTTAGACAGAAGGGCGACCTCTAAAACACCTTATACTTGATGACCACGTCGAGGCAACCAGTGAGGCGTACCCTAGGAGTGGCATGTACATGTGTGTTGTTTTCATGTTATATTATCTTGTACATGCATTTGTGAGCTACGGGTTGATTTTATTTGTCATATAGTCTTGCAGGCATAATTAACAGTTAGTATTTGTGCGAGAAATAAAGTGTGGAAAATGAATCTACGCTATTACAAGGCGCGGGCATATACATCGCCAAAGACAAAACCCGTTTGGAAAATAAATGCGAGAAAAGTAAATAAAGCGATAAACCCTAATTAACTATTACATTTCTGGAACAGATACATAAATATAATGAATTAAGATAAACATGCGCGCGAAAGATTTAATCGGGACGTCCTTAGGGTTTTGACCCTTTTTGAGAAAAGAATTGAATTTGTCCTTTTTTGCAATTAATGAAATAATAAACCTAATTTACTAATTAATTAAATAATTGAAGAAAAAGTATTTTTGTATTTTTTATGTTTCAATGAAAATAAAATAAAAAAAGAAATTAAAAGTGTCAAAAGAAAAACCCTAAGTCTAATTCATTTTTATTTATTGCAAAAGATTAAAATTAAACCTAATTAACAAAATGACTAAATTCATTAATTTGTATTTATTTACAAAATAATAACTAATTAAATTTAATCAAATAAAAATATTACTGGATTTATTATGGAAAAATAATTATCTAGTTAATAATAATAATAATAATAATTAAACAAAATAAAAGGAAAAAGAAAATAAAAAAAGAATAGTGAACCAGGGGTGTTGGGCCAGCATTGGGGGTTTTGTTTAGAAATATGAGGCCCAATAAGCACATAAGCATGTTGACTTCTGGAATCGTCTGCACATTGCATTGACCAGGAACATGGTGTCCATCCATCTTTGGCCATTGGATTGCTGTTAGTGGCCACTTGGCATGTTGAGCGCTGAAGGTTCATGGTAAACCACTTTGTGAAGCCTGCATGAAATCATGTTAGAAAAAATAATATGGAGCTTTTGGGGGACCTGGGAATCGAACCCAGGTCCCAATGTTCACACTCCAATGCTTTGACCAACTCAGCTGCACGTTTCAATTATTATTAAGACCACACGTAATTATTATAATGGTAAATCAAAACAATGCCCTGAAAAAAATATAAAACGCGCTATTTTTTGAAAGAGCGAATGAGAGGGAGACGCGTCAGCGTCTTCTTCCTTTGTCACTGGTTTTTTTACCTGCGGATTTTTATCCGCAGGAGGTTTCGTAGATCGCTTCAAAAATCGTCCTCAGCCCATGGAAACGCTACCTGATACCATGGGCATGTTCGTCTTGGTCCCCTGATCACATTTATACTCATGCTTTGTCCTAATTTCACCTGGAACCAAAATACCTAAAATGCAAAAAGATGAACCCTAGAATCGGGCATCACGATTCAGGGCCTAAAAATGCAATTGGATATTACAGTTATGTTAGAAATCAAATAAGGAACACAAATAGGTGGTCTTAGGACGTGTTTGTGATTGCTTTAGTTTCAGGGGATGGCAAGGAAGAGGGTCACGTGCTCCTTTTTGTCTGAAAATGCTTGCAACCTTGTTCTAGATCTCTCACTTTTCCAACAATTTTTGAGTTTTGCTTTGGCCGTTTCAGCAATGCTTTGGTCGCGAATTAGGTTTGGCCTCCTTGCCTATGTATATGGCAATCAGTCTAGGTTCAAATATGGACTTGTATCCTTGTGTAATTAAGTTTGGAGATTTGGTTGACCACCATTGGAGAAATTTCCAAATTTGGAGAAAATCCAAGATTTTATGCACAAAAAACCCCTAGCACGAATTTGTGAGTTGGCACATGACATATGAAAGCTATTCAAACCACAAAGATGCTATTTCATTAACTTTTAGATTTTATTTGAATTATTATGGATTTAAAATGAATTAAATCAATAAAAATTAAATAAAATGGAAAAATATATGTTTGATCTTGAAATTAATAATGGGACACGTGAGTGGCATGACAAGGCTGAATCAAGTGGAAGAAAGTGGGCCCTTTTGTCAAAAATTGAAGTTTTAAGGATAGTTGACTTTTGCACATTCATGAAAATTTCCCAACTTCTCCAATGCATATCTTGCTCAATTTTGATCATATGAACATATTCTGGGACATTTTGGAAAGGTCTTGAAGTCCTCTAACCAATGCCTTTGGTCCCATGTCATTTGGATTTACCAATATCAAGTTATGATCTTTGACTTAAAATGCCTTTTTGTTGACTTTTGAAATTGACTTATAATGTAGAAATTGATAACTTTTTGTGAGAGCATTTCTTGGACTTGGAATGTGAAGATGAGTTGTAGGAAATGTCATCCCCTTCAAAATTAGCATTGGATGGGATTTTTCTAATGAACCATGAAAAAGTTATGCCCTAGTCAATTTACAGTTGACTTTTCAGCTGTCCAAAAATGGAAACTTTTGCATCTTGATGATTTTTGAGCCATGCTTGTGGAATCATGATCAAGACTTGATCAAATGATGATTATGAGCTCAAAATAAGATGTTGATAAAAATTTTTGACTTTTGACTGCAAAATGACCATTTTGCTCCTGCAGTTGATTGTGAACCAAATATGGCTTTTGACTGTGGACTATGATGCTGTGAGTCTTGAAACTTGACATGTAGATGCTTGACAGTGTATATGGGCCTATATGACTTGATTGAGCCCTTGAAAACCTCAACTTCCTTGCAAAAACCAAAACCCTAATTTTGACTGGCTTAGGAGGATGTTTGACTATGCAATCCTTGAGTAGACTTTGAGCAAATTGAGATGATGCTTGTCAACACTTTGAAGAATATGGGAGGGAAAATTTTGGGGTACAACAGTTGCCCCTGTTCAATCTTCTTAAACCTAAGGATGTAGATTGGCTTGCGTGCCTTTCGTGATCCGAAGGTGGAAGATGATTGAACACTAAAGTTCCCAGAAATTTGTGCTCACATAGTGGAGTATCAGCACTGTGATGTCGGGAATGGGCTTACATATGCCATTTGGAGAGATGGTGGATAGGAGGATGGACTTATAGATGCCATCTGGAGATGTGACAGAACCTTGTTGGGAATGGGCTTATAGATGCCATTTGGAAGTGTAATGGATAATGGTGAGATGGGCTTAAAGATTCCATCTGAAGGTGTCGATCGCGTAAGAGATTCCTTAGGAAGAACTTGCATACTTTGAGAAAGGAAGATGGTTTCCTGGCCTGTTACAGGGGTTGATCTTCAAACTCTTCATGCAGATATGCCCTTGCTAGATACAGGTATCGAATCTACAATCAATCACTCACAGATATGCCCTGGCTAGATACAGGTATCGAATCTGGAATTAGTCGTCTACAGATATGCCCTGGCTAGATACAGGTATCGAATCTCTAAACTCTTCATGCAGATATGCCCTGGCTCGATACAGGTATCGAATCTTCAATCAATCACTCACAGAAATGCCCTGGATGGATATAGGTATCGAATTTGGAAGTAGTCGTCTACAGATATGCCCTGGCTAGATACAGGTATTGAATCTCTAAACTCTTTATGCAGATATGCCCTGGCTGGATACAGGTATCGAATCTTCAATCAATCACTCACAGATATGCCCTGGCTGGATACAGGTATCGAATTTAGAATTAGTCGTCTACAGATATGCCCTGGCCAGATACATGTATCGAATCTCTAAACTCTTCATGCAGATATGCCCTGGCTGGATACAGGTATCGAATCTTCAATCAATCACTCACAGATATGCCCTGGCTGGATACAGGTATCGAATCTGGAATTAGTCGTCTACAGATATGCCCTGGCTAGATACAAGTATCGAATCTCTAAACTCTTCATGCAGATATGGCCTGGCTGGATCAGGTATCGAATCTTCAATCAATCACTCACAGATATGCCCTGGTTGGATACAGGTATCGAATCTGGAATTAGTCGTCTACAGATATGCCCTGGCTAGATACAGGTATCGAATCTCTAAACTCTTCATGCAGATATGCCCTGGCTGGATACAGGTATCGAATCTTCAATCAATCACTCACAGATATGCTCTGGCTAGATACAGGTATCGAATTTGGAATTAGTCGTCTACAGATATGCCCTGGCTAGATACAGGTATCGAATCTCTAAACTCTTCATGCAGATATGCCCTGGCTGGATACAGGTATCGAATCTTCAATCAATCACTCACAGATATGCCCTGGATGGATACAGGTATCGAATCTGGAATTAGTCGTCTACAGATATGCCCTGGCTAGATAAAGGTATCGAATCTCTAAACTCTTCATGCAGATATGCCCTTGCTGGATACAGGTATCGAATCTTCAATCAATCACTCACAGATATGCCTTGGCTAGATACAGGTATCGAATTTGGAACTTCAAAAGTTGATGGTAATATCTTTTGATTGACCTTTTTCCTGAAAAGGCAAACATTAGTTGTATGCAATGTCATGATGTATGAAATGCATGATGTTATGATGTTCTCAGGAATAAATGAGCTTGTGTGATATGATGCGTATATGCATGTATCATGATGTATGACAGTGTGTATGAAAGGTGAAATGTCTATGAATGTATTTTCGTCTAGGAAAATAAATCCTTGACACATGCCGGGTGCTTGTTGAATCCTGGGCTGGTGTTTGAAGAGTAGAGTTCTTCGTTTCCACTCTGGATGATGGTTGCAAGAATAAACCGGTAGGAGAAGATGGCTCTGTTGGGGAATAAAATTGTTGGAGAGATTACTCTGCGGGGAAATACTCTGTGGGGAGAGGTGCTTCGCTGAGGTTTTGATGATAACTCCGCTGGGGATTCTGTTGATGAGTTTTGTTGGGGAATTTGATGAACTCCGCTGGGGGATAGGAAGAACTTCGCCGAGGATAATCTTTCCATGGTAATTAGTTGAGGATAACCCAATTATAAGCTCTGGTGGAGGATAACCTTTGAATATGGTCGGGGAGAGATACGTATGTACTCTGCAGGTGATAAGCTTCTAGAATCTACTGGGGATAAGCTTCCAGAATCTACTGGGGATATGGATTCAACTCTCCTGAGGAATCTTTGGACTGTACTTGGGGAAGTGGCCCCACTGGGGTGTATGTATTCTGTCGGGGAACAATCTTATATTAAGACTGCCGGGGATGCTTGTAGAGGAATATCTATACTCCGCTGGGGAATGTTGAGATTTTATGGGGATACCCAACTTCCTTAAGGCTGACAGTAGGCTGACTCTGCTTGGGGAGAGTGTTGCTGACTTGCTGGGTACTGAGCCTTTTCAGGGCTGAGGGGAGATCAACTCTGCTTGGGGTGAGCATTGCTGAATCTTGTCTTACTCTCGGGGAGTGAAGGTATCCTGGTTACATTCTTCAGCTGAATTTACCTTAGTACCTTGGTGGACAGAGCAACTAGATCGCTTAGACAATTCTTATTGCCCCTGTTTCTGATGTCACCTGTAATTAGTCCTTTGTTTCGTATGCAAATATTTATGATTAGCAATTAGTGTCAAATGCATATATCAAAAATGAACATTGGACGTTCTTTGCAAAAGAAAACAGAAAAAGGAAAAACAATTGGCAATTTGTCTGAAAAATTGAACTTGTATTGATTTTGAGATTTGCCTGTAAATAGGCGTTTTATGTATAAGAGGCTGACGTCCTAGTAAGAGAACGTCGCCGAACAACATAGAGTTTATACAATTTTGTGAAAAGGAAACAAAATAGCTATGTGAAAAATAATCCCACTGGGTTCCAATTCTGCTATCGCCTTTATGTCTTCAAGCGTCTCATCACATGGCTGCTTAGTTGAAGATGAAGCTGATTGATTGATGCCGTCTGAACCTGATAGTTGATACCGAATTCTGTATGCAGGGTGATCCAATGAGACATAGTATTACGCTTATCCCTAACTTTTGCTTGGACCGCCCTTTCGGGTTTTCAGTCCACCGGGATACCCATTTTTGCCCAAGCCGCCTTTTTAGGTTTTCGACTTGCCGGGTGTACAGATTTATTTTTCCATTTTTCATCCCTTATTTTTGCCTGAACCCTTTTGGTTCGCCGGGAAGCCCTTATTTTTGCCTAGGTGTGTCAACCTAGAGGGTCTTTAGTCATGCGTAGTATCTTTTTACTATGTCTGCATTGACGGGGTGAGGAAGGTCGTCACCATCCATGGTGGTTAGAATCATAGCTCCTCCTGAGAAGATATGTTTAACCACAAATGGCCCTTCGTACGTAGGGGTCCATTTGCCCCTGGGATCACCTTGAGGAAGGATGATGCGCTTGATTACCAGTTCTCCGACTTAATACTCTTGTCGTCTGACTTTCTTGTTAAATGCCCTGATCATCCTTTTTTGGTACGTTTGACCATGACAAATAGCGGTGAGTCTCTTTTCGTCAATTAGGTTTAATTGATCAAGCCGGGTCTAGATCCAGTCATCTTCGCTCAAACCTTCATCCTTCATTATCCGGAGAGATGGTATCTGGACTTCAATAGGCAAGACTGCCTCCATACCGTAGACCAAGGAAAAGGGGGTTGCCCCTGTTGACGTCCGTACTGAGGTACGGTACCCATGAAAAGAAAAAGGTAACATCTCATGCCAATCTTAGTAGGTCACTGTCATCTTCTGCACAATCTTCTTAATATTCTTATTCGCCGCTTCGACAGCCCCATTCATCTTCGGCCGGTAGGGAGAAGAGTTGTGGTGCTGTATCTTGAATTGCTCGCAGAGCTCAGTGATCATCTTGTTATTAAGATTGGTACCGTTGTCCGTAATGATCCTCTCAGGTACACCGTATCGACAAATCAGGTTGTGCCGAATGAACCGTGCCACGACGTTCTTGGTTACTATAGCATAAGAAGCTGCTTCAACCCACTTCGTGAAGTAATCAATCGCCACCAGAATGAAGCGATGCCCGTTGGATTCCGTAGGTCTGATCTCGCCGATAATATCAATGCCCCACATTGCAAAAGGCCAAGGTGTTGTCAAGACGTTCAGAGGAACTAGAGGAACGTGCACCTTATTTGCATAGATCTGGCATTTGTGACATGTCCGAGAATGTTGGTAACAGTCAGCTTCCATTGTGGACCAGAAATATCCTGCCCGGAGAATTTTCTTTGCCATGGTATGTCCACTGGAATGTGTTTCGAAGGTACCTTCATGTAGCTCTTCCATGATCTTTTCTGCTTCAGTTTTATCCACACAACGCAGTAAGGTTGAATCATGGTTTCGCTTGTAGAGAATGTCATTGTTGAGGAAGAACTTTGCCGCGAATCTTCTCAGAAACTTCTTGTCATTAACAGATGCGCCTTTGGGGTATTCTTGAGCTTCCAAGTACCTCTTCACTTCATGATACCAAGGTTTTTCAGTTACCTCTTCAGCCTCAAGATCACAGCAATGTGCAGGTTCGTCCAGTTTCCAGATAATGATCCGGGGAGCCTCGTTGTCCCATTTGACTTTGAACATAGAAGACATTATAGCTAGCGCGTCCGCCAACTGATTCTCCTCTCTTGGGAAATGTTCAAAGGTTATCTCTTCGAAATGGGGGATCAATGTCAACACATACCCTTTGTAAGGAATAAGATTTGGGTGTTTCGTATCCCATTCACCTTTGATCTGATTGATCACGAGAGAGGAATCTCCGAAGACACTCAGAAACTTGATCCTTAAGTCAATTGCAACTTGAAGACCCATGATACATGCTTCATACTCTGTCATGTTGTTGGTGCAGTTGAAACATAGCCGGGCGGTCAGTGGAGTATGAGTGCCTTTAGGGGATATGATCACAGCGCCGATACCATTACCCAAAGCGTTTGAGGCTCCGTCAAAGTGCATAGACCATCGGGATCCTTCCTCAGGTCCTTCATCCGGTCCAGGTACTTCACAATCAGTTACTACCATGATATCCTCGTCTGGAAATTCAAAGTTCATAGATTGGTAGCCGTCCACTGCCTGGTGTGCCAAATGGTCTGCCAACACACTTCTCTTGATTGCTTTTTGAGTCGTGTACTGGATGTCATACTCCGTCAAGATCATCTGCCATCTTGCTATTCTTCCGGACAAGGCGGGCTTTTCGAAGATATACTTGATCGGATCCATTTTTGAAATCAAGAGAGTAGTGTGAGTCAACATATACTGTCTCAGCCGGCGAGCCGCCCATACTAAAGCGCAGCAAGTTTTCTCGAGAAGTGAGTATCGGGTCTCACAGTCGGTAAACTTTTTGCTAAGGTAATAAATGGCGTGCTCTTTTCGGCCAGACTCGTCATGCTGCCCCAGCACACACCCCATTGAGTTGTCAAGTACTGTCAAGTACTGTCAAGTATAGTATTAGAGGTCTCCCTTCAACCGGTGGCATAAGGATGGGTGGTTCTTGGAGATACTCTTTGATTCTTTCGAAAGCGGCCTGACATTCATCGTTCCAACATACTACTTGATCTTTCTTC
This sequence comes from Vicia faba, assembly GCA_948472305.1. Lineage (NCBI taxonomy): Eukaryota > Viridiplantae > Streptophyta > Magnoliopsida > Fabales > Fabaceae > Vicia > Vicia faba. The sequence continues at coordinate 1,148,634,711 of OX451738.1, read as the reverse complement.
AGTAGCTTGAAGATTGGTTCACAGGTAGCAGTTAGATGTGAGATGAATCGGGCAATGTAGTTCAGCCGTCCTAGAAAGCCTATGACTTCTTTCTCTGTCTTGGGAGTTGGCATATCTTGTATGGCTTTCACTTTGGCAGGGTCCACTTGAATACCTTTGTCGCTCACGACAAAACCTAATAGTTTTCCAGATCTCACCCCGAAAGTGCACTTGTTCGGGTTCAACCTCAGCTTGTACAACTTCAGACGGTCAAACAGCTTATGTAGATGGTCAAGGTGTTCCTCCTCAGTTTGAGACCTTGCAATCATATCATCGACGTATACTTCGATCTCATGATGGATCATGTCATGAAATAAAGCAACCATGGCACGTTGGTAGGTTGCCCCAGCATTTTTCAACCCAAAAGGCATGACCTTGTAGCAAAAGGTGCCCCACTGAGTAACAAAAGTGGTCTTCTCCATGTCTTCAGGAGCCATCTTGATCTGATTATAACCGGAGAAGCCGTCCATGAAGGAGAATACCTTATGCTGAGCAGTGTTGTCAACCAGAACGTCGATATGAGGCAGAGGGAAGTCATCCTTGGGGCTCGCCCTATTCAAATCTCTGTAATCAACACACATCCGGACCTTACCATCTTTCTTCGGCACTGGAACCACATTGGCAACCCACTGAGGGTAAGAAGTCACTGCTAAAAACCCGGCATCAAATTGTTTCATAACCTCAGCTTTGATTTTCTCGGACATCTCTGGACGCATACGGCGAACCTTCTGTTTTACCGGAGGGCATTCTTCCTTGGTAGGCAAGTGATGAACCATAATGTCAGTATCCAACCCAGGCATGTCTTCGTAGGACCAGGCAAAGATTTCCACATAGTCATGCAACATCTGAATCAACCGCTATTTCACACTGAGCTCTAGATTGGCACCAATCTTGACTTCCTTTTTGTTTGTCTCAGTACCCAGATTTACCGTTTCCACTGGATCTTCATGTGGCTGAATGGCCCTCTCTTCCTGGAGTAACAGTCTTGCAAGTTCACCAGGCACTTCGCAATCATCTTCACCTTCGTCTTCGGCTAAGTTGATCGGATTTTCAAAGTCATAACTGGCAGTAGCAGAGTCGTTACCAGTGGGATCCAGAGTGGATTGGAACCTGTATAGGTGAGTGTGTGTAAATATAGCTGTTTTATAATATATAATAAAGAAAGAAAAGGAGCGCAAGATTTGAAATGCAAGAAACGTCCAATGCTTTTATTAATGATATATGAAAGCGACACACAAAAGCCCTCACAAATGAAACCACGGTGCCCCGGGTAAGACACCGGGCCATAAAGTTTTAGATTATTGTTTGTTTACAAATTCAAAACAAAGGAGTTCATTACTGAGTGACAAAAGTAATAGGTGTGAAGTCTTTAGCAGTCTAGTTGCTTGGTCCACCGTCGGTCGTTGGGTAGATCCAGCTGTTGAATTCAGATTCCTCCACGTCATCTTCAATAGCATTCACTCCCGGGTTGGTGATGAACACAGGAGGTCTTCCAATTCTTTCCTTACGCACGGCCTTTTGAGCTTCTGCAAACCAAACTTGTTAGTCTTCGGAGTGAAATCAGGAAGTCGGCCCCAGTTTACACACTCACCCTTCTCAATCACAGCCCAGGCATCCTTTAAGGAAGCCATCTTCAAAAGAGGATCTTCAATCACTGTTTCTGCTGATGCCAGTGTCTGAGGCACCTCTTCAAAGTGTTGAAAGGGGGTTTCAATGAACTCCCCATCCATCTCTATGTACCGGAACGAGTTAAGGTGGCTAACCATATATTCTTCCTCCCCCTGGACTGTCACAATCTTCCCCCTGGCCGGGTACTTAAGCTTCTGATGTAATGTGGAGGTCACAGCTCCAGCCTTGTGGATCCATGGGCGACCCAGCAAACAAGAATAGGATGGTCGGATGTCCATCACATAGAAAGTAGAATCAAAGACCTGCAAACCAACCCTGATTGGAATGTCAACTTCACCATGTACCATCCTTTTGGACCCGTTGAAGGCCCGGACAACAATGTTACTTGGCTTGAGCTCTAAACCCTCACAATCCAGCCTGTCTAGAGCTTTATTGGGTAATGCGTTCAACGGGGAACCAGTGTCAACCAGCACGTGGGCAAGAGTAGTGACCCTGCATTCAATGGAGACATGCAGGGTGTCGTTATGGTTCTTTCCTTTGGCAGTTAGATCGGCGTCAGAGAAACCCAACCCATTATCAGCAGTCAGGTTGGCCACACAATCGGTAAATTGATCAGCAGACGTATCTTGTGGCAAGTGGGCCGTCTTCAAGAAGGAAATCAGGGCCTTGGAATGGGCCTCTAAACACAACAACAGTGATAGCATAGAAATCTTCGATGGGGTTTGCCCCAGCTGCTCAACCACATTGAAATCACTCTTCTTGATAATCTTGAGGATCTCTTCCATCTCTTGCTTGGAAGCTTCGACAGTGGTTGTATTTGGTGCCTCTGTCTGGGAAAGCATATCAGTAGCAATCCCTTTGCCCCGAGCGTCAGATGACTCGGCAACAGGGGTAGAAACGGGAACTAGGTCAGGAAGGAAAGCAGGCACACTTGCAGGTGTGATGACAAGAGGTCTCTGAATAGCTGGTGGCGCAATATCAGGTGAGAAGAGCCTGCCACTGCGAGTGACTTTAGCAGGCCCGGTGATGTTACTGACGCCGGTACTAGCATCAAACTCTTGCTTTACTCCAAGAACATAAACATCTGCCCCATAGTGCCACGGGACAGCTTTGTCAGATTTATAGGGGATGGGCCCCGGAACAATGATGATGATAGGTACAATCTTCTGAGCAGACGTGATTTTGACAGGCTTCTTTGAGGGAGCCTTAGGAGGGTTGTTGAAAATAGTGACAATAGAAACTTCTTCGGTACGGGTAGCAGGGATAGCAATCTTCTCGAACAAGATTTCTTTGTTATCCATCAGGTTTTGGATACCTGACATCAACAAAGGACAACCAGCGGGTGAAACAGAACATAGAAGGCAACCTTTACTACATCCCAGAAATAAACTGGCTAGCAACAGGTTCCTTTTGACAGTCAACAATGGAGTAACAATATCATCCACAGAGGCTATATATCGGTCTTCCTCAACAGCATTCACTCCATGCTGGGGCATGGGAGCAGTAACAACATTGGGCCTTTCGGGCGCCTCAAACTGTATTTCTTTAGCATCAATAAGGTCCTGAACCTTATTCCTCAGGGCCCAATAATCATCCGTAGTATGCCCCGGGCTATCAAAGTGATAAGCGCAGCGGGCGTTGGGGTTGTACTTCGGAGATGTTGTGTTCACAACCTTCAGAGCTTCCTTGACAGTTACCAGATTGGTTGATAGCAGTTGCAGCAATATCTGAGACAGGGTCATGCTGAGCCGAGTGTACTGCCTTTTGGGTCTCTCACCCCTTGGTTGGTTATACTGCTGAGGAGCAACAGCAGGCTTTGAAATTACCACCACGTTGACAGCTTGGCGGCGTTCTGGTTTGTTCTGTCTCCTTGGACCATAAACAACACTAGCTTCCTTCTTG